>QYAN01000016.1:603656-1207312 GCA_003988815.1 Chlorencoelia australis
TAAGATAGCTAAGGTAGTATATCAAAAGCAGAAACCTGGGCAAAAAGACTGTACAAAATCAAGCCATACCTTCCTTCTCATATAGAATACCACATCCTAAATTATTCTTCTAACCATAAAGCTCAAAGACAGGAACACCAGAATCTCTCAGCATCCGCGAAGATCAGTGAAATATCACTTCCATCCGCCTACTCTTCCCTACCCTCCTATCTCCGCTATGACGACGACCTTCTCCCACCCTCCTACTCCACTTCTCGACAAGTCTACAAGTATTACCTTGAAGAGGTTAAAACAATATGACCAAATCGACAAGATCCACAAGTCTACCACAGAAAGAAAATTTCAGCAACGAGTAGCCATGACTATTGAGTCCAGACAGCCCTAATACTTCAAGCCTAAAAAGCACGACCTATTCCAAAACCCAACAAACCAAAGTGACCAACGTCAAGAGTTCTTCCACACCAGAAGACTACGAACCCAGAAACAGATATAGCAGCACAGAGCAAGATAGACATTGCCAGACTGTTTTCATTCAAAGGGTTTAAGCTAGGATGTGGTTGGGACAAGCAGTGATTATTTGAGCAAGGCATTTTTTCAACACTTCAAGCAGCAAAAGACAAGAGGGATCACACAGACAAAGAAGCTCATTCTCGAACCTCTCCTCAGGTTCTCCTACTCAGGGAATGCAGGGAAGGAATTTGGCAGACATCCACTCAACAGGATTCCGGATTTCTACAATTTCTTCACACTCGTTAGGCGAGGAACGATGGCAATGGGGAGCTGTCCCCTTCACCTAGCAGCCAGCCAGCATCCCAGCTGTCCACAAATTCACAGTCGGTCACGGAAACATCAGGCACCGGCACCTATTAATATATAAATTTTCATTTCAGTTATCATCATCCAGACTCCCCTACATTTGTAATGACGAGCATGAGTGGGTATGATAAGGGAATGCATGCTGCTTTTCTTTCTTACCCTCCCAATGCTCGCAAACTTTGCAGGTCAGTTTCAGTTCAGTAAATCACCTTCTCTCCACCATCAATCATGGCGAATATTATCTTACAATCAAAGCTCCCTTAGCAGAGCCAGTTCAAAAAGAAAAGAGGCGGAATGCAAGTGACCGCCGCCAGTCCATCCCATCTCTCGTCTTATCATAATCGAAAGTTGTTTCGTCCTATCTGTCAAATGACTATCTTCTCGTCCTTTCTCAGCCATGAGGGAGAAGACAGAGATCCATTTTCCTTCTTTCATGCTCCTGTTCTATCTCGCTGCAGCCCATTGAGAAAATCAAAATCCAAGACCCGGAGCAAAGGTGGACCAAGATGATTAATGAGCGAAGTGCAAGAATTAACAGAAGACAAGGTCGAAAAAAAGCCGATAGTCAGCAAATGTATGTAATCTACAGGGTGTGTTTCGTAAAGGTTGGGGAAAAAGTGTATGGTACAATCGAAAGCAAACGCGAAAATTTTTTGTTGGCCAAAGTAGCGAAATAGTTGTCAATCAGAGTTTAATCATCTAATAAGAAAACTCCACACCATCGTTAGGTATCACTGATGGCGAAAGTCGAGCAAAGAGTATGGGAAAGTAAGATTACTCCTCCTCAGAATCAGAGGCATCATCGCCACTGCTCTCTGGCTCCCCTTGTTGCTCAATAGTCGGGATAACAGGTTGAGCAGTAGCTTGAGCAGCTTGAGTAGCAGGTGAAGCAGAAGCTTTTCGCTCAAAATCTCCTAGTGTTTTGTTGAGCTGCTCGATTTTCTTCTCCTGCTCGTTCTTGCTCATGGGCTTGTTCTTCTTCTTTGGTGGGGGTCTTGCCAACGGCCGGGGAGCGGCTTGTTCCTCATTCCGCTTCCTCAGGCCGGGCTCAATGTCAGGGTGCTTCTCGGAGACTATTTTGTAGAGCTCGAAGAGGACTTCTTGAGGAATTAGCTCGATCTCAAGCTCGATCTCGCCGGTAATAGGGTCAATCTAGAGGCTAGTCAGTAGGGGTTGATAAGATTGCAAGACTACACATAAACGTACCTCGAGCCCATCCATTTTGGCCTTGATGATATCCGTGATCCTGTTTATTGTATCTTCAGTCATGACTCCCATTGCCGTTGAAATGACTTCTTTCTCCAGGGCGCCCATGTGCTTCTGACGAGGAGCACTCTTCTTTGCGGTGGGATCACTGCGGCCTTTCTTCAATAATGGTCCCGCCTTTTTGGGTTGTTTCGGGGCCTTTGGCTTTTTAACAACCTTTTTCGCTCCCGCTACCTTCGCCTCCGAAATCATTTTTTGCACGACTGCAACCAAATTCTGTTGCATGGTAATCATTTCATGCGAATTCGGGGTCTTCTGAAGCAAGTCAATGAGCTTCTGCTGCTCCTCTGCCAATCGTTGGGTCAATGCCGGGGGTACCACTACTTCTGTTGCGACTTCAACCTCAACCTCGCCCTCACTCCCTTCTTCATCGTCATTGGTTTCTGGGCTTTGTGCGCGTTGACGCTCTGCACGCTCATGGTCAGCCATGTATTGATTCTTGCTGGACCACTCCTTTTCGAACAATGCCAAGAATTGCTCTCCCTGCGCATTGACCGGATTTCCTTTGGGATTGAATCTGATACAATTGTGGTGGATTAATTTCACATCTGCCTCAAATTCTTTCGCCTTTGTGTAGACACCCTGGTGAAGCTTGTCAGATACGGTGCGAAGATCCATCGGATTCTTGATGATAGTGAAGTAGGCGGGAATGGCCAAGGCAACGGGATCAACAGGTTCCAAAAATGGAGCCGTGATCGGGAGATGCTTTGGCTTCATGATCTCGTTCAAAACCTGCTCGCAGAACTTGAGCTCCAGTGAACCCTTCTTGGGCTTCGGTCTGCTTGAAGTGTATGGCAAGTCCTTGTTTTTGGGGGGGTGAATTGCTCGCTTTGGTCGGTCGCTATCAATTTGAGTTGAGTCGCGACGGATGATTGGGACACCGGTTGTCGGGTTGGGAGCATATGACTCCGCGGGAACCGGCTTTTTGGGAGGAGCTGAAGCAGCACCACGGGATAGTCTGCGTGGGGCGGGAGCACGAGGAGCATCGGGGACCGGGGTGGATTTCTTCGGCGCGGGCTTCTTGTCCTTCTTGATCTGCGCTTGCGGTTCGGCGGGGATATGTTGTAGCTTTTCCATGATCGTGTCCCGAACCGCTCGTGCAGCCTTTGTGACCAGGTGATCAGGACTGTTGAAGGCCTCAGCGTTATCGCCCATCAGATCTAAATCCGCTTTGAAAGCATCCCAAGAAGGGTAAGCCGAATCCTTGAGCTTCTTCTCAATGGTCCCGAGATCCATTGGATTTTGGACCTTTGCCGAGTATTGATCCTTCAAGTTAGGGTGAAGCTGGAGAACAGGTGCCCTAAAGTGTTTGCCATTGACCGTCTTGGCCATATTCTTGATGATCTTGATCATTTCTCTGGATTCATGTGCCGTAATAGGAACTGGTTCGTTGCCCTCGACATGCGCTGACTCTCCATTTGGACCATGGTGATTTGCATGCGTCGCATTGGGTACTTCCTCGGTCTTTTTGCGCTTCGCCAATGGCTCGTCCTCAGCATCCTCCTCACGCTCTCGTGGTATCTTGGTGGATTGTTGCAGCGGTGGCGCATCTGTCATGTCAGTATCGATGGTAGGCATCCTGGGCTCGACTTGGATAGCTTGACCATGACTCATCTCAGCCTCGTCGCCTTGTGCCACAACATGATTTGTTGTCATGGAATCGGCGTGTGCAGAAGCTTCTTCGTCGTGGGGAGGAAGTCGTCGTCGATCGGCGGAGGATTGATCGGTGGTAATTGTGATGGCCGCGGCCGTGCTATCTCGGGATGGTTGGACCGGTAGATCGCTCTCAGATGGAAGGTGACCAGCGGGTATAGGTTGATGAACTGGTAGCTCTTGTTCGAGAGGACTCATGTCATCACGAACGTCAGACTCAGGCGCATCAACCATTGGGGGTACAGTAGATGAGGCTGGATCTTCGGAAGCTGACTCTCGCGTCGAGCTAAGTGGCAAACCCGACGTGGTGACAGGTTTGTGCTCCTCGGTCAAGGTAGGGTGCGCCACGTCTTCTGATGTCACGGTTGTGTTCGCGTCTGGCAATTGTGTATGATGAAGATCTTGAGAAGCTTCTGGGGGGGCTTTCGCGATAGCAGGATCTTCTGGTGTAGGCGCTAGCACCGCATGATTTGTTGCATGAGCTTTCAGGTTCATGTTGTTAACATGGCCATTTGGGGCGGGGGTGAATGAAGCAGGCAAAGGTGAGGGTGGATTTTCGGCAGCGTGCTTTATCTCAGGATTAGAAGTCGCGACATCATCTTGGATCTCATCTGGGTGGGAAGCTCTGTGAAGAATTGCATTGATAAATATGTGTACAGTTAACTTGCAAAAGGGAGAGGCAGGCAGGACGGAAGGAAGGAAGGACGGACGGCAGGCAAGCAATCAAAGGAAGGACACATGTCAGAAGAATCGAGATTGACTCACCCGTTGATGTCTAAATCCAAAGCCATCTTGTCAGATGATGGAACGGGCTGCGTCTTCTGCTCAAAGGCTTCCATCACCACAGCCATCAACAAACAGACCTCTATGGCAGAGGCCAGGGAGTTGACGGGAGAACTCAGGCGCAGGAGAATAAAATCAACGCTCAGTGATTGTGGAGAGGGATTGTGTCCGGGTATGCGACACGGAATATGCAGGCGGAGGAGTGGAAAGGTGTCGTGGTTGAGGTGGGATGTTGATTGATCTGGTGTTTCGTTGTGTTATTGTTTTGGTTGAAATATTTTGGATCGCGATGCGACGGACAGACAGCCTTGCCAGATGCGACGGGGAAATAAATAGCCAGGAGAGGGGAGGGGGATGCGCCTGATTATGTAGCCTTACGGAAAAGACGGCGTGGGATTGGCCACTATGCGGAATGGATGAAGTGCGGGCGGCCAATTTTGTCGATGTCTTTATTTGCCACTGGGTAATTGATGGAAAAGGGATTTTGTTGTCGATTTGGGTTTGCTGATTTGTTCCTCTCGGGTATTGGGTTGCCAGACACGCGGCGCGTCGTGGATATTGTTCCCAGGTGCAGCTAGCAAAAGAGACCCGAAATATAACACGGACAGACGGACTCTTCGGGATCGAATCGGATGGCGTGAAGGGAGAAGGAGAAGGAGAAAGGAGAAGAGTGGATGAGCCAGCCTATACGCCGAACAGACAGAGAGTGAAGGGTGGCGGAAAGTGGTGCAATGCGTTGAATCCAAGTGAGTATCGTTGATGTGATGGATGTCAAAGTCAAGGAATGAGGATAATGATAGGGAACTCAACGTTGCATGAGTGAGGGAGTGAGTAGGCGAGCAGGTGAGTAGATGCGGAGGTTGGAGCGGTATTTGAGCTATAAATTTCGATGTGCGCGATACGTCTAGTGCGGTGGTGGAGGGAGGAGTGAGTGAGCAAAAGTAGAAGAAAAATTAAATAGATAAATAGTTGACTATCCGCTTGATCAATGCAATAGCTACTGGGACTTATTTTCTTTTGGCGCAAACAACGAAGTAAATATCAATCGCAAGGGCACATCAACGAGGCCCGGGATTAAGAGGTTCTTTGGGGGGGGTGGTGAGCTCGAAGCACGGACGAATGAGAGGTTGAGCGCAAAGGGGTCGGAGTTGAAAATTTGGTTGCAAGATCAGAAATCTGAGGTGGGAAAGGAGATAACATATTTAAAAGGGCTGGCCATCTGCACTCAAGCAGCATGAAGCTAGCCTGGATGAATGTGAGACCAGGGATATCGACTCTTTGCCCGAGAGCCAGTCGTTCCATGACTCAGCCCCACTGCCGGCTGGGATTGTACGGAACGACAAGGGCCCATGAGCGAAAGGGAAAAAGGTGAGGATCAAAGAGTGCAGAGTGATGTGGACGGGAAGGAGGATGGCCAGTATTGGCGAATCAGCTAATGAGGACATTTCCACACTTGGGGGCCTCGTGAAGCACGGACTTCACAAGTATGTCCTGTATTCCCGTTGAGGATATATTATTGATCCGCGTAGAGGAGTGGTGCAGGAAGGCAGAGGGGCAGAGGAGCAGAGGAGAGGAGAGAGGGCTGAGAGGGCTATTTGTGAGCTGGCTACCAGACTATAAATCCTTAGTGGCGAGCATTACCAATCTAGTAGTCTAAGTGTGCATATAGCCATTTTTCATCTTCACTCTTGCCCATCAGTGACGAGGGAGTTTTCCCTGCTCTAGTGTTCCAACCTATATTCTAGCCGTTGAGTGCTCCCGTTCTTCTAGAAGAGACCGATATCGAAGAGAACGGTTCAACTCCCGTACATTGCCGTTCAAAATTCGTTACATGTTGCCGACGAAGATAGGGGCCGAGCTAAAAAGCTTCCACCCACGTGACCTCCAGTCAAGATTATTCTGCCGCAAAAAAAAAGTTTCCTCGAAGATTTTGAAAGCCAAGGATTTTGGAGCGCATCTCCACCACCACCAATTCCAGCCCAGCAAGTCTGATTCTCGGTCATATCACATTCTAAGTGTATTTGGATATCCTGCTCACTGTATAAGGATCTAATACTGCAAATGTCAGCTTGAGCCTTCGATCAATCGGTTGCAAAAGTAATCAAATTGTGCGTGAGAAAAAGCTCTGCCTAAAACTTCAACCCCCTCAACTCGACGTCCCAATTGCACAGCACCACCTCTAGATCGCTTTAAGTCCTGTTGTATGCCCACCGAAGAAAGCGACCTACATTCCAAGCACAAATCCGGTCATTTCCCTCATTCCTGCATTCACGATGTCGACTAAACGAAAATTTCCTACCAAGCTTGGGCAGCCTGCTGTCAAGCAAAGTGCCAAGATCGTAGGGAAACAAAATCCGGACGAGTCAAGAACCGTGGTGTCGGAAGGAGGACAGACAACAAAATCGAATGCGAATGGAATTACAAATGTGGTGGACATTTCAAGTGATTCAAGTCGTGAGGATGAAGCAGGTTCCGAAGCATCTGATGAGGAGGGCCTCGAGAAAGATATCGAGGGGACACCTGCCCAACCGAAGACAGAAGATGTAGCAATGGAGGATGTATCGCCCCCCGCAGCTGGCGAGGCGGAAGAAGGCCCTTCTCTGGGAGAACTTGCACGCGCAAATGCTGCTGAACCAATCGATGTCGCCGCCGCATTCGAAGACCCTTCTGCTCGAACCCTAACGTATCCACAAGGCGCACAAATACAGCCGCCAACGGGCGCATCACTCGGCACAGTCCTTTCTCAGGCTCTCAAAACGAACGATGTTGCTCTACTTGAATCTTGTCTTCAAACCCGAGATGTCAATACGATTCGGGCTACCATCCAACGTCTCGACTCACCTCTCGCAGCGATTTTATTACACAAGTTGGCGGAAAGGTTGTTCAAGAGACCAGGAAGAGCAGGCAGTCTTATGGTTTGGGTGCAGTGGAGTTTGGTCACACATGGCGGATATTTGGCAACACAGCAAAATTTGATCAGGAAGCTTGCGGAACTCCACAAAGTCATTGATGACCGGCAAAAGGGTCTACAGAATCTCCTGTCATTGAAGGGGAAGTTGGATATGCTAGAGGCGCAAATCGCATTACGGAGAAGCATGCAAGATCAACGACGAAACATGGATGAGGATGATGAGGGAGTGATATATGTCGAAGGCCACGACGAGAGTGAGGAAGCGGTTGCCATGAACGGAAAACCGCAAAGGATTGGGAAGAATGGAGATTTAGAGGATGTTTCCGAGAGCGAGGAATCCGAGGATATGCCTACTACTGGGTTCGCAAATTCCGACGACGAGGATGAAGAGTCCAGCGATGAAGACAACTTGATAGATGATGAAGCCGAGGAGACCGATGAGGATTCCAGGGATGAGGACGACGTGAATCACGACGACCAGGATTCCGAAGGAGAGGCTGAAGAGAGCGACGATGCTGCGCATACGGCACCTCCCTCGAAGATGCAGAGATTGGATGGATTGATGGCGAGAAGGAGATGATGGGCTTCCCCCAAAATAATGGCTGCATTCCGGAGTTTCGTTTTTGCTGCATGATAAGGGCGTTGATTTGTTTCTCAAAGATGTATCTATGAATCAAGACGCATGGTGATCTGTCCGTGATACCGAGATAACACCTGGGTCGATCTCTTTTAGGAGTATCAGAATCCAAATGACGAAATCATATGAACCACCTTTTTCTCGAATTCGGGCTGGCGTTTCATCAACACTGATGGATGATCAGAAACGAGGGTGAATGATGCTTTTTATAGCGATCTTCCTGACTTTCCATGTCCACAGCTCCAGTTTTGTACTGCATTTAAAGCCGTTTAATATCGAGTTCCTACTGACCCACCTCACCCGTACCCAATCCTCTCCTCTCCTAAATCTACTTCAAACCATATCAGTAAGGCTATTGTAGAAGAGACGCGTGCCATATAACCTAAGTGGGACATGATCGACGTTTTAAATAGCTAAGCAGCAGCCCCAAAAGCAAAAGGTGTGAAGCAGATGATAACATCCGGCGTTGGGATGGAGAATAGAAGTCGGTGAATTAGATGCATCGTAGATAAGACCATCTGCTCCTCATCAGATGCAAATTCCCTTTCTTGGAAGCCAACTGGGACTCCCTTTTCCCTTCCGCCCCTTTCCCCTTCCCCTTCCCTTCCCCTTCCACCCCCAAAATCCCCTGTCGTTTATCGATGGCGCTAAAATGCAGAGCTTACGAGTCCCTCTCTTGAATCCACCTGTCCAACAAAACGGAATGGAATAATAAAGCTGCTCCCCCGTACTCCCCAGCTCGTTCATTCATTCATTCATTCAAATGCACTGTCATCCCATCGTGTCCTTTGGTACCCATCCATCTCACATCACATCATCCTATCTCATCCCTCCCTTCATTTTCTAGCCACCCGGATCGGAATACTTTGACACGCCTGAGCCACCCTTCAATATTACCCTCTCTAGCGGGGAAAAAAGGGCTTGGGGAATACCACCTTCGAACTCTTGGCCTCTTGGCACCGGCTCCCAACCTAATCGCTGCATGTTGTGAACGCTTGGCATTCATCCCCAGCTCAAGCACAAGGCTACTATTCCAGCCTTCCTTGGCCTACCTTCCACTCCTTCTGCGCTGTCTTTTTGCCATCTGCTAAGGCCCCCCGGCGCCTCGATGCGTGCGTTTACCCGTCTAGGGGCCCTGGTGTTCATGTCAGTTTTGTCGCTCTTTACCATCATCCACCTCCTACCGAAATCGAGTGTCACAGAACATCTGCAAAGGATCGGCTTGGGGGGGTCGATCAGTGATGTGGCGGAATATATTGGTTGGGGTAAAGCAGACGACGAGGAGGGAGAGGGAGGAATAAGACTAGTCGTTTTTGGGGATTCGTGGGTTGATGACACGAGAAATGAGGAGACTGAGGAAGGGAAGAGGAAAGGAAAGAGCTGGGTGGAAATTCTGTGCGAAGAGGCATATTTTAGCTACATTCCCCATGAAGAACCCAATACTAATCAATGCAACAGATCAATTGCACGACGCATTTAAACTTTGCATCCTCTCAACCTCTCGATGCATACCCTGCCAATCCCGCAACGGGAGCAATCACCTCGAATGAGGTCTATCTTTCCACCTTCGGACCTCTCCCAGAATCCCCATCTGAATTCCTCTTTCAGCATATGCTCCCCGATTTCGAGACCCAAGTCCAATCCTTCCTTGCTCTCCCCAAATCGAAGAAACCCGAAGCTACATTATTCGTTGTTTCGTTTGGATTATGGGATGTTTATCACTTTGCTGGTCTGGATTATGCACTTGGCCAAAACGTTACGGACCGATCAGTCGATGAAATTTTTAGACAACTCGATGTCTTGTACAATCACCATACGGAATCTCTACGCCTAGCATCCAATCAGACTTATACCCCCGCCCCATTCCAAGTTCTCTTCACGAAAGTCTTCGATCCGACCCTACTGCCTGGATGGTTAACACAAAGACCAGTCCCCTTAAAGCCAAGCACAGTTTCTGAACAGCAGAAGAATGCTATCTATCTCACTAATCGCTGGAACAGCAACCTATACAACAAATTAGGAGGCTGGAGAAAACAAATCCCTGAACCCCCTGCGCCACCAGCGGAACCTGAACAAGCCATTGCAGTGGAGGCAGTACCCAAAGAAACCCACAAATCCAACCCGCTCTCCGCCCGCGGCCCTCCATCCCCCAAACCCAGTGACAAAGCCCCCGAGCCCAAGCCCTTCGATCTCGCCAAAGAGCGTGGCGTCCCCTCGAAAAATGTATTTTACTACGACGTGTCTCAATACCTCCTCGACATCATTTTAGAACACTCCCTCGAAGATGCTAGGATCCAAGATGCCACTGGACTCGGGAAAGGATCCTCTCCTTACGAAGCTGTTGATATCTCGTGCATGCATTCCGCCACGTTGTCCTCGGCGACGAAGAGCGCGAATGCCGCAGTTGACGGAACGGGTTTTGAGGAGGAGGAAAAGGAAGGGTGGATAGAGGTTAATGGGAAATCTCTGTGTCAAGATGCGGAGGATTATTTGTGGTGGAGTGAGTTTGAGCTGGGGAAGAAGGGTAAGGAGGAGGTGGGGAAGAGGACGGCAGAAATCATTAAGAAAGGGGCTATGGTAAATTAGCTAGACATAACTGCTGAGGATTTTTGGCATAGAATAAGGAGGCGTCAAAAGGGTTTAAAGCAGATTTTCCTGCTCTGCATGCATGGAAGGCGTTTGGATGTCAGTGAGGGGTTTTCTTATTTTCCTCCTTTTTTTTTCACCAAAAAATCGGAACGGGATGATGGGATATCAATAGGTATACGAAAAGGGGTTAAGTGAGGTGTATATATATTACTGTTGCTATTGTATATCCTTATCCATGAACAGTGGAAAGTTCATGATGAGTTCAGATGGAATTTTTTGAGGGAAAATCATATATGAATCATACCTTGCTATATGAGTCGTTCTTTCGTGTCATGAAATGAACGGGAGGGTAGAACGGGGGAGGCAAATGTTAATTAGAGAACTCGAAAGGAAGGGATGAATGAATGAACGATAGAGGAGAGGGGGAAAATCTTGAAGTCCTGCTATGTGAGGGAGTTCTCAAGCGTGAAAGGAGCTTTACAGCTGAAGATAAGAAAGCCAACTTAATGAATGAGCCAACTAAATAAACAGCATAGCTATTTTTATACGTAGCTGCAGACAGAATTGGTTAAATAAACAATAAATGAAGAAACTATGAAGAGCAGAAGGTAGAAAGGTATAAGTAAGAAAAGGGGGGCTTTTAGATTAATGTCACTAAAGATATTATATCGAAGATAATAGGAAGAGAAGGTTATGTATTTGTTTGTACTGTACCTAATGAAGTCGTAGAGTTGAAGATTGAAAATATACTCGCTTGCGAAGGAATAGAGATTTGTGGAATAAGGTGTGTTAAGTGTTAAGTAGGGAATGGAAGAAGTAGGGTTTAGTGTAGAGTGTTTATTGGTATGCTTGGTTTCTCATGATATGATTTGATATGATATGATATGAAGGGTTGGCTGAGTACTGACCCTGACGACCTCATGTGAAGAGCAGAGCTCGGTGCAATATTTTCACTTCTTAGCCGAGCATTTGTCATCCAAGCTTCCACCCCTTCTTACTCTTCTTCTTCTTCTTCTTCCTTCTTACCTCTCTCCTCATACTCCCTCCAAACCTTCCAAATCTCCTCTCCAACCTCAATCAAGCATTTCCCTTCCCCAATAACCACCTTCGTCTCACCCTTCACTGTGCCCGGTCCAACCCTATAAATATGTTCCAGCGCCTCACTAACCAAAAACCTTCTCTCGTCAGGTAAAATCACTTCTGTGTAGTAATCCCGTTTCCATTTCGGCATTGGCGCAGGATTATCCAAGACTTCCTGGGGAGGCATTCCAGCTGCTCCATCATATGATGAGATGTCCAGGGTGGAGATGGTAGTTGTTAGGGGACCGTGAATCTAGAGTTGTGAGCTATGAGTGAGGTTATGGAAAGTGAGTAGGAGCAAATACCTGCTCGTAATGCTTTGTTCCGGAATGGAGGAAGAAAGGAACGACGAGGGGAGCATGCTTGGTGAACCAGTGATGATAGAATTCTTCCCTCGTCATGGATGGGTTGCGCTTCAGGAGCCCACTGTCCATGGTGCTGATATCCATTTTGCGCAGTTTTAAAGAGAATCAAATGAGATTGAGGATTTTTGGTTGAATGGCTATTATTCTCACAAGTCCGAGAAGGAGATTATGAGTCCATCTATAATAAGTGCAACTTACCCCTCTCTTCCCTGAAATTGACAGATCGCCCGAACATTATAAATGTGAGTCAGGGTATATTATGCTGACTACATCTCGTGCAGGAAATCGAAATCAACGACTGAATTGCTGGATTCAGCTCTCTAAAGGACACGTATAATGACAAACTCATTTAAGAAATCTAAATACGACGTATCCCAACTCCTTGAGCACTCGAACTACCGAACCTCATCATTTGAAATCGTTCCAAAACGAGGAACCGATAGATCTTTGAAATGGTACTGCAGTGTAGTCGTCATAGATAATCCAGCAGAGTTTGCAGCGTTATTTAAATTTATAGCTTCTAGACCAGAAGGATGAACTGATGTGCCTCATATATCGAGATTCTTAGAGATATTGATTATGGCTATGAAGTTCAGACCACCACTTGTGCTCACTATCATGGTCTTTGCAAACATAGGGTAGGAATAAGAATTCGTGTAAGAAACAGCACCTTCGCATTGATCGAGGCAGGTAGTGGTGATATTGTTGATTTGAACGTTTCTGAATGCAGGCCCCCTCGTCTGTGATTGAGAATTTGTGTTCATACACTAGTTTAGCTGCTATCTTTGGTCTTGATGGCAGAGGTGCTCTTGAATGTTGCTTGAACTGCTTTATATAGAGTAAAGTGTTAATTTATACTTAATTTATAATAATAAAAATCTTGAGTCTAGCTCGGACTCCCGTGTTGAGTTGAGCCATTCTTAAAAAGACCTCGAGTTTTAATTCGCTCAAATTGGGACTGGTGATGGGTAAGGATGTACTCTGACATATCTTTCATGCATATCCAAATAATACCAGTCTATGTTGGTTCAGCAGTTGAGGTTCTGAAAACCTCGGTATCACTAAAGCATCTGGTTATGCATTAGATTCTTTCTACTTCATTAAAATGGCGAGATCATGGAGGCACGGTCGTACTTACATCAAAGCAAGTCCATTAAACTGAGCACCCTTCAATCTCACAGTAAAATTCATAGCAACCTTATTTGCTGAACTCACACAAC
Organism: Chlorencoelia australis; assembly: GCA_003988815.1. Taxonomy (NCBI): domain Eukaryota; kingdom Fungi; phylum Ascomycota; class Leotiomycetes; order Helotiales; family Cenangiaceae; genus Chlorencoelia; species Chlorencoelia australis. The sequence goes on from QYAN01000016.1 coordinate 616,977, forward strand.
TTGTTAGGGCATGGATCCCTAGGTATTCGTTAGCTTAAGTACATTGATTTGGTTTTCTGCATGCCGAAAGGTTTCCCAAAGGAATTCGCAAAAGGGAAAACCATGAGTGTGACTTGAAAGCTTCCGTTATTTGCCATAGACGCGTTATTACGGGCTAACTGAGTTAGAATACATTGAGGATATTAGTTGAGGAAGGAGGTATACTAGCGACGGGTTGCTGTGGTTGACGATGCCGTCCTCAAAGTAGTTGATGAGGAGGAGCTTCCAGAGCTAAAAGAAGTCAAGGAAGTTGAATGGGGTGGATGAGGACGTGGGGCAGCGGTGATATCAGTGGCAGTTTGGTCATTTTGAGGTGCGGCATAACCTCGCTATGTTGGAATGAAGAGACGGTTTGATAAGATGAGGGGAAAGGGTGACGAAGAATACACCAAATAAACCCAACGTGCAAATAAGTATTAGACTGGGTCTTGCTAAAGGTCGCCATAATCTAGAATGTGAGTCCACGTATATAGGTGGTTCAAAGATGTTGGTTTCACTTTAGTGCACTGGAATGGCCTATTTCATGATGAATTCATTTGTTACTAATAGGGTACAGAATAGAAGAAGGAGAAGGAGATCGGAAGGATCGCAGTGCTGAAGTACAAGCTGATGACTTATTAATGGCACGTGACTATATGCCCTTTTCCCTGTTCCAACAAATGAGCTCCAGCTCTGACAGTGGTAGTTTTTCATCTCTTTCTTGAGAGACTCCGCTTTCAATCTTACAGAGTGTGATAAAGATTTTGTGATATTTTGAATAAAGGCAATATTCGACGACAGAGAACAAGTTATGATTAAGATAAACGAAAGACCACCAGTAGTCTGAAGTGACTTTCTATTTGAGTCTAGCTAAGGGATGATTAATCTGAATTATGCTTTGAATAAAATGTTAGACCAGAAAGCGAAGAAGTAAAAGGACCATTACATGATAGTCCGGAGAAACATGTAAGGAGCATCCTTTATCTGATGTAAGAACTACTTCGATGTTGCTCGGGCTGTATACAGAATGGAAAAGTCAAACTTGTCATGATTCAAAACGCAAAATAGCGTGTATTTTAAAATAAGAAGTTCAAACCGGCACAAATAGAAAGCTGAAGGTTGACATAGAACGTAGAGGCCCATCAAGAAATATATGGAGAGAACTGCGAACGCCGACTGAACAATAACTAGAAGGAGTAAGGTATCTTAGTGATTTAATCACTTCAACAAAAAGACAGCTTCTAGATGATACTTTCTAGTCCTACCTCTAAATATCAGGCTTATCAATGTCGATAAAACCCTAGAGCACAAAGCTAAATAAAGCTTTGGCTCTCAATGTGAATTCCTCACCCTTTTCTGCTGTCATTTTCTTGCGAAGCTATTCGCTAATTGCCGAGAGCATGTAAATTGATCACATGACTTATTAATCAGGTTAGATTAGGGTTTCGTCAAACTTATATAACCCTTGTTATCCCACACAACTCTTACCAGTTGTTATCATACATCTGCAACATCTCGAAGTTTGCTGCCATTATTTGAGCTATGGAAGACCTAACGATTTGTTATGACCGTCATCTAAATGCGGAATATCATTACGCATTCACCTGCTTCCAGAAATTACCTCCCGAGTTGCGGCTGATCGTATGGGAGTGGATTGCCTTTCAACCTCGTTTTATCCCAATACGGACATCCAGTGCTGGCAAATCAAGCACTTGGATCAACCGCCAGTACAGTCCTATGGAGGTGCCAGCTGTCCTCCACGTCAATCGAGAGGCACGTGAGATAGCCCTGAAGTTCTATCATCTCATCTTTGGTAGCCAGAAATATCATACCTTTGAAGGCTACAGTTCTTCTAGGGTAAAACGTTGGATGTACATCAACCCGTCAACTGACCTCATTTATTTGGACACAACATATTGTATGGGGCTAGAACATCCTGCACTCGACACAGCGTTCAACAATCTACATACTCTTTTTCTGCGTCACGATGCTTTTAAGCGCCTCACCACCTGCGAGGAATGGGTGTACTTTCTTCGAGGTCTTCCATGTCTCAAGAAAATTATTTTCATCGTCGAGGCAAAGTATATCTCGTACGCTGGATTGAAGATAAACTACAACAATGAAGCGCCTCAGTTGGTTGATATTGTCGACTCAAATCGAGAATGGTTCGTAGACTACTGCGAACGAGATTTGGACTCAGATAGATCCTGCTTGATTCGTACATTCGAGGACCCCGATTTCTCTTGGGAGCCACCACTCCCTACCTGTCCGGAAAAGTTTCCAAGAGAGCACTATACAGCTCCAAGTATCGAAATGAAGGGACTCATAAGGGTTACAAGGCCTTGGATATGGTGGAGAAGGCTCAAGGAGAGGGGATTGGTGAAGTAGAGAAATACAATAGGACTCATACGGCGGTATCCTTTGCGATGGTCATTGAACACTATTTCCCGCCTTCCTCACGACTTTTAAATAAAGTTGTACCCAACATGTCAACACCACTTCATAGCACTCAGAGTAGAAGAATCAACTATATATTGAACCAGACTTGTTATTTCCTTTTACCTTGCATATGCAAAACACCGGTGATACCTACACTGTTGCTTACTTTTCCGTTGGGGGGAAAAAACGTGGAATGTTGCCCTCGTTTGAATACATTCGAGATTCCACCATCGTATAAACTGCTTGTGGCACTCGCTACACCACCAGCTTGCCAGACTATCTATGCAGTCATCTCAAACGATATGCTGTAGTGAAGTCATTTCATTTAACCTTTTGATCTAGTTAGGCGACTATTTCTACCCCGTCATTTGAGCTTTCTATTCAACTTCACGAGTGTTGCTAAAAACAAGAGCTTACTAATTGGAATACTTATATCTTTGAGGATTTCTAGAACTCCAGACCTCAAGACTGAAGAGTATATTCCATGTTTACTTAAGGAAAAATATCATATTTTCCAATTAGGCATTCAAACAAGGCGTTGAAATACTTGACTGTCAGGATTGGGTTTCTTCCGTGCAGCAAGAAAAGAAGAGAAGGGAAGATCCTGCGACATCGTTACATCCGGCTAAATGGGGTTATATCAACACGATATATCGTGGCTTTCGGGGTCAGGTCATCTTCTGGGCAAAAACCTTCATTTTTTCCACTACTCCTTTGCGGCAAAGTGCATAGGTCTATCAATCTCCCCATTTTCCATTTCATGCATTTCATCTGAAGTCTGATAATAAGCATATCGTTTTAGAAAGATCTTTTTTACCCCGCTTTTGTAAAATGTTCCTGCATCTTATTCGGGTTAATAATTCACCACTTATATGTACGCTTACTTACTAGGTAAATGTAAGGCACGGGGGCGGATACAGCCTTTGAATTCTTTAGGGAGAAGAAAGCTTCTTTGGTACTTCTGGACTTCATTAGTTTTGAAGTTGGAAGTGGCTGTATGTATTCCAACAACAATCGGACAATTGGTAGTCTAGAGCCATAAAAATCTTACAGTATTTCAAAAAGTGGGGACTAGCTTAGATATAAATAAGCGAGCATGTAAAATAGCGGCGGACAATCTACCTAATTCGAATAGGTATTCTTGAAGTTACACTTTCCAGTAATAGACTTTTCATCTAACATGTGGATGGCTGCTTATCATGATAGGGCACTACTCACCCTCTTCTTTTCCCCGTATTCGTCGTACGAGACCTCGTTCATTCTCATTCTTGAAGAAACTGAACTGTACTCGAAATGCGTTCTGGGACGAATAGTAAGACCTAACGCCTTCTTGACTGACAGTATGTGTAAATTAAAAGAGGCACGGAATGCTCTAACTATTCGCGACGGTGAGCGGAAGCCTCAAAGGGAAGTCTTAATGAGAGAGCAAGGGAGGAGAGGAATTCAAGTATAAGTATGAGCAACTATCCTCTAGAAAAAGGTTCCTCCTCATTAAATCCATCTAAATCTCCAAGAACTCCCTTCTTTCTCCAAACATTTCAACCCAAAATCTAGTCAAAATAGTTCAAATCACCTCCTTCATCGCCTTTGCGATCCTCGCCGTCACCGTCTCCGCCGTTCCTGAAGTCATTCCTGGTCTAGGACTTCCTACTTTGGCTTCCTTAGGACTTCTGAGGATCTTTATAATAAGCCTTATACCTGTATCCTCCCCCTTTTCTCTTCCCTCTATTCTTCCCCAGTAAAACTAAAAATAACAACTATTCTAGCAAGTACACGTGCAATCAAAGCCCGCACAGGCTGCTCCACGCTTCTCAAACGCTTCACTTCCTACTGCGTGCGTATAAATAAACAGATTCCTCATTCTACACCCCAAATCCTCAGCCAAATACATTATTACACTTATTCCACTTATTCCACTTTACTTTCCTCTTAAAACGAAGAATTTTTTTTTTATCTCCCTCCAATATGGCAAAAGCTGACTTCGAGATTCTAACTTACAGGTCGAAGGCAATGACGCATCCTACAACGACGCGCTAGCATGCTACAATTACCTCGAAGCCATTGGCGGGAATAACTGTGGTGTTGGCCATTTCTCATCTCTCGTCTCCCGTCAAATCTATATTCAATACTGAACTGAATATAAAATAAAATAGGATTCTGTGCCGCTTACGGAAACGGCAATCTCGCTGTGGAGACCGGTGCTAACTAGAGAGGAGGAGTAAGAGGAAGGAATCAAAGGAGAAAGTGATGAAAAAGCATGACTTACACTTCCGCGATGGATGGGGTATGTGGAGAGAGAGAAATAAAGTAGGGAGGAAAGTAATTTCGTTATAATTAAAATTTCTGTGTAGCTAGCTTGGGGGTTTGCGTTATAGGATTCTTGGTTCAACACCTTAGATCTGTAACGAAAATTTACTTTCACTCTTTTGAATTGGGATTTAAATTTTATTAAATTGTGATTTATTGGTGAGAGAAAGTTTGAAAGTAGGAGAGAGGGACTTAGAAGAATGATCCTGTTTGATGGTCGGCTGATAAAGGAGAAAGGGAAATCTGTCAGCTAGACATAACTGTAGGTATCACCGGGTATGCGTACGCAAGGAAAAGGAAAGAGTTGATTTCATTGATTGTTGTTTCATTCTACAAGCTGTTAAGGCTTGAACTAAGGCTCGCCTACTGACCTGATTATGAATCATGTGACGTCATCACCTTTTTAGCTTTTTTTGTTTTTTAGTTGTTTTTTTTTTTTTTTTTAGATAAAAACGCTAGACTACCCGCTTAAAGTCCTAAGCCCTAAGCGTCTAGATTAATAAATAAAGAAGCCGCAGCAATGCAGCAGATTTTTCACAGTACCTATGTAATCCTATATTAGACATAGGAAAATGGTAAGCAAACCAAAATCTTTAAAAGTTCTCGGACAGTATGCTAGAAATGAATTAATTCGAATAGAACAAAAACGCAGGTAGTATTACTGCCTTAATTCTGAGGCTAGTGGGAATACCTTTATATGGCTGCCACTTCTCTCGTAGAATTAGTTCTCTAGACAATGTCATCACCATATACCCATGTGCACTGCTGCCCTTATGAATAACTCTCACGCATATAATATGAATATCCAAATTACAAATACAAGCCAACCCTCAAAAAACCAAAACCAAGAATTAATTCACAGATCACCCTAAAAACATCATAAACTTGAACCAAATCCTATTCTATCTATCCCATACAGGTATCTGTGAGGAAGAAAGCCTCCAGTCCTACCACTATATATAATTAATTCCACCAGGGAAAGCAGGAGGAGTTCCGGGCTTGAATCCTAATAAATCAGGAGAGTTGAAAAACCAGCTTGCCCATTCAGCGCTGCAACCGGGTTCCTGCGCGGCATCTTGATTTGAGGGTTGACTCTTCAATTGTGGGACTTGCCAGTTGTAAGTCTGAATAATTAGGAATTAGCATTCGCAGATTTACATATAGGATGAGAATCGGATATTTGAAGATGCCATACCTGTCTAACGCCGAGTCCGTAAAGAAAACCAGCGTTGTTGTCCTCCAAGGAGGATGTCCATTGGCTGTTGTAAGGGTAGCTGGGAATGCTGCCGTTAAAGCCATATCCATATTGAAATTGGGGCGGACCATTGGCGGGTGGGAAGGTGATCTGGAAATTATAGTTGTTGGTACAAGTCAGGTTATAATGATCCACCGAAGAGCTACTTCCGGATTGATGGCTGAAGATGCACGTCAGTACTTGCCTTTGAAGAGTTTCTGGGTTGATCTTGAGATGATCGAGTTTATCGGATAACATAAACTCCCATTACAATATTTGGAGAGGATAGGGGATTGGGAAATACTTGCAAGACTGCATTGAAAGCTCCTTCACAGACAGTTCCACCATTATCAATGATCTGACCCCAAAAGTACTGGTAAATAGAGGTTTTTGGTGCGTTGCATGCATCTATTCCAAGTTCGTTGCAGCAACCGGCGGAAGGAAACCATAGCTTGGCTTCGACAGTAGCGTTTACTTGATAGGCGAGAGAGGCAATAGTGATGAACAGAGAAGCGGCTTTAGATGGAGAGATAAACATCATGAATGACAATTCGAATTTTGCGGTTGAAAATGAGCTGCCGAAAAAGAAATTACTAGACCAGATAAAGAGAGAAACAAGTGAGTTGGAAATTAGGAAGGGAAGACTAAAAAAGAATGAATGAGACCGGCTGCGTGGTTGATGGAGAAACTCCAACTAGGATATCATTTCATTTTATAGTCGACTTCTTGAGGCACTGATTGTTGCTCGATTATGAGGATGCAAGAACTAGCATTATGAGATATCACACTTCATGTGAAAACCTCTCTTTGGGGTGGGCCACCTAATCTGCAGCGGTCCGCTCGTGTAAGAGGAACAAGGGCCGTCCAGGCGAGCATAGAAGGAGCAATAGGTGCTTAGGGCGGGGCGTAATCGCCATATCTTGAAGAAGATAAATACCGCGAGGCGGACTTGTAAAATTAGGAAGCAGATGGGTGGGTATATGGCCTCAAAATAAGAGCAGCGTGAATACTACCAATGACATATACCATAGCAAAGAATGGAAATGCGGAGTCTTACAGACGCAGGGAGGGGACAAAGCGAAGGACACAGCGAAAGCTCACAAAAGCGAGAAGAGAGGTCGTTCTAATAAGAATCTTGGTTGCGTCCCGATCAGCTTTGGGGAGATCTCATCTTAGAGAGGAGGGAACCCCTGAATTCCCTCTAATAACAACACCAACAGTTGGTGACTGACTAATAGCTTACAAAGTACCAAAATTCTAACACATATAAAATTTAAGCGAGAATTAATAAAGATGCACGGCCGAATGGTTTATCCATGAAGTCTATTTGGAATTCCTGCAGAAGATTTGATACGGACAAGACTTCTATTTGAAGAGGTAGAACATTCCTAAGCAAAAAGATGCAGCCTTTTTTGAATAAGCGCACTTGCCGCTCCTCTTACCGTAGTGTCTCTTGATAGCAAATCGATTGACAAGCTGAAGTTGATTTAGAATCCGAGAAAAATGTCAGAGCAAAGTCAGGTTACTAGCCAGACTAAGTCTTCAAGACAGAACTTAGAATTGGAAAGTTGGCGAGTGCTGTGGCTCAGCGGTCCTGATGCGAGTTTGAACTGCTTGTTTCCGTGCGCCACAGGATTCATCAGATAAGCGATCTGATTCGATTCAATCCCACAAGGCCCCAACATCTTTACTGCCTTTATCACTTCCTCACACTACCGGACTACCCCGTGACTAGACTAGCCAATCAGTGATCCTTATCCCAAAAACCAATGGCTCCTCGACTTCCCACAGGCTTCTCCGACCCAATATCATTCACCTGCACATGTCCGGCCGCTCCAGAAGGCGGCCTCGTCCTGCTCTTCTACCGATATTTCTCTTCCTCACCAACACTCCACCCCTCCTCTCTCCAAACCCCCGCGTCTCTAGCCGACTTCCACACATCCCTAACTCGAAAATTTAACCTTGGAGGGAAAATCCGCATCGCCACTGAAGGATTCAATATCACTGTTGGGGGGACGAGGGATGATATTGAGCGTTATATGAATGCTTGTGTGAAGCATTGGAGTTTTTCTAATTTAGGGTTGGATGGGGAAGGGGAGGAAGTGGAAAAGAGAAGACTGGAGTTTTTTAAACCGACGGAGGGGGGTTGTAAGTGTGTTTTTGGGGGTGAAATGGCGAATGTGAGGGTTACGAGTGAGATTACGCCGATGGGTGTGGAAGGGTATGAACCTCGTGACTGGGATGTTGTGAAATCTTTGAGTCCGGAGGAATTTCATGAGAGGTGCTTGAGAGCTAGAGATGAGGTTGGGAAAGGAGAAGGGGAAGAGGAGGGGAAAATGACGTTACTGGATGTGAGGAATCATTATGAATCTAGGATTGGGTATTTTGTTGATCCGGTGACCGGGGAGAAGGCGTTAAGACCGGGCATTAGGAGATTCTCGCAGTTTCCAATGTATATGAAGAGGTATTTTGGGGATCAGGGTCAGAGTCAGAGTGAGAAAGGGGATGAAGAGAGGAAACCGAGGGAGATTATGGGATATTGTACGGGCGGGATTAGGTGCGAGAAAAGCATGCGGTTCTTGGCTGAGAATATGGATCGCAGAGAGGGCGATAAAATATTCACGTTGAAAGGAGGTATTGCGGCATATTTGATGTGGATAGATGAGGAAATCAAGCAAGGCAGAAAGAAGCCTGAAGAATCTTTGTTCAAAGGGAAAAACTATGTATTCGATGCCAGAGGGTCGATAGGATTACATGAAGGGGAAGGAAAGCCGGTCTCGAGTTGTCATTTATGTGGAAAGGCTGAAGATAGGCTGAGCAAATGTCGGTCGAGGGGTTGTCATCTGATTTTAGTTGTTTGTGAGGATTGTGAGGAGGTAGATGACCCGAGGTGTTGTGAGGATTGTCGAGGTTTGGATCAGGCAGCGATGGAGGATAATAAGGATGCACAAAAGGTTGCGAGGCCAGTCTGTTTGTGTGAGAAGGCGAGGGAGGTTCAACTTTGGGGCGGAGAGCGTGTTAAGATACAGAAGAATCGGGTGAGGAGGAAGGGAAAGAAGTTGGCACCCAGTGAGGGTATAGGTATTCGAATTAAGACATTTTATTGAGAGTTTCCATTTCACACTGTATCTTAGTTCAAAGTGTAAATAGAGTAGTCTCTTCCGTCTTCACTAATGATAGCGATTTTCAAACCAATAATTGATAGCTCTACCCTCTATTCTTAGAAATGGGAATTTTGAAATCTCCATCTCCATCTACTCAATATATTTTTTCAATCCCCTCAACCTCTCCTTTGCCTGCTCCAAAATTTCATCCTCCTTACAAACCGCAAACCGCATCCAATCTTCTCCAATATGCTCATTCTCATCGGTGTAAAACTCAGTCGGCGGAATAGCCGCCACACCCAGCTCCTGAATCAAAAACCAACTCAGCTTAAAATCCCGAGGCCTATCTTTCACTTGAGGAGGAAAAGGATAACCAGCTGGAATTTTGACTTTAGCCAGATTTGCTAAAACGAAATAGCCGCCTTCAGGATCAGAAAAGGGGAGACCAAGCTCTTTCCAGATTTCATTGAATAAATCCATTTTTGCTTTCATGTCTGTCACGACGCTCTCCCAGAAATTGTTGGCGTCGGCTTCTTCGAAGCCTACAGCAATGGCTTCTTGGAGAGGGGAGACGGAGGAATAACAGATTCGGGTGTGTGCTGCGGCGACATATTGAATGAGGTTAGGTGGGCCAATGAGCCACCCGACTCGCCAGCCTGTGGCATAGAAGTTCTTGCCTGCAGAGCCGACAGTGAGGGACAATCTTTGGATTTCAGGGGATAGTGTTGCAATTCGAGTGAAAGGCACGTAGTATAATCGATCATATACTTCATCAGAAAGAATGATAATGTTGTTTTTGACACATAGCTCCCCAATTTTGAGTAATTCGTCTTTGGAGAAGACCTTCCCCACAGGGTTGTGGGGAGAGTTGATGACGATCATCTTAGTTTTGGGAGTGATGGCTGCCTCCAATTGTTTGAAATCAATGGTCCATTCTCCGGCTGAAGTGATTTCTGTAGCTCCTTTGGGAGGAGGGTATAAAGGAACATAGACGATCTTTCCACCTGGCATTTCGATGTTGCTGATGTATCTGTGAAGCTATTAGAACCTTTCGAAATACGGGATATCTTTAACCTACTGATCGAAAAATGGTTCAAAAAGAATAACCTCATCACCCTCTTCAATAAAAGCCATAAAAGCACAAAGCATTCCTGTAGTTCTTCAGTCTCCTACTCGCTATTTTCAAAGCAACCCTCTAACCTTCATTTGCACCCGTTGTAATAGTGATTTCAGTCTCCGGGTTCAGCTTTCTTCCCCATAACGGTGAATAGGAATCGGCAATGGCTTTCTTTAAACGAGGACGACCTTTGGTAGGAGCGTATTGATTGCATGAAACTTGATCAAGGGCAGCTTTGGCAGCATCTAAGATGAATTTAGGGGGGTTGTATCCAAAGAATCCTTGACCCATGTTAACGATTGGTTGTTTTGGGGATGCTGCAGCAGCTTCGTTGACAATAGACCTGCAGACATGTGTAAGCTCCTGTCTCTGGCTTAAATATGTTCCATTCCGGACAGAATCGAGGATCTGAAGCTCATTGCATGAAGTACTGTAGCTACCCCGCCATCATAGAGAAGCTCTATATCTGGCCTTCTTCTATTGAAAAGACCGGAACTTTCTTCCTCTTGGCCCAGGTTTTGGTCTGATTCAATAGCGAGTTCTACATACCACACATCTTGCTTCTGAGTAGCAACTCGGGCAGCAGGTGCCAGCTTTGCTCTTTTATCCATGGTGGGGTGAAAGTAGCGAATACTAAGGGATTTGCTGGGGACTAGGTTGCAAGATTCTTTGAGGGAGGGTTGCAGACTTCTGAGGAGCGAAGTCTTGGACAGCATAGAGGAACTTCCCGGAGAAAAAGAGGGACTGAATCTTCCCAATATATCCAGAGAGCAATCATTCCTCTGGAATATGCGGCGATGGTGCAATAGGTTCACTGCTGCAGGGGAGCGAACACCGATGGTCCGTGCCGCTTTTGCTGGAAGGAGTCATTATGGATGTAGATAAAAGGTCTCTTGATTCGGATGTAAGAACTTACTTCTGCTAGGAATTCTCCTCTCCTTATGAATGACTCAATATTGTCAATCGACGACCGTTTGTTGGCAACTGCCAGCTGTAAAAGCAAAGCGAAATAAAGCGAAGTAAAGCGAAGTAAAGCGAAATGCAAACTCTCAATCCACTCACACACCAAAGGTAACACCTGCCTGGGGGAGCTTCTCGCCACAGCCCTCAACTCAACCTCACTTTCCCCTCATCGCATGACAATGGCATCTCCTATTCCCCCTTCGAACTCTCGTTTCTCACCACCTACAACGACCAAACCCCTACACCTCACCATCCGTTTCACAACCGCAATTCCCGACCTCCTCCTCGACATCCCCAGCCCGTCATCAACCACCGTCATAGCCCTCAAACATCTGATCCGCACATCCCTTCCCTCTTCCTCTTCCACCCGGCGTCTCCGACCCATCCACTCAGGCAAACTCCTTCGCGACGACTCAATACTACCCTCCGTCCTAAAAATACCCTCTCCTCCTCCCCCGCGCGGTCCCAAAGGCAAGGGAAAAGATCCTGAAGATCCTATACAGAGAATATATATCCAATGCGCCATCGGCGATATCCTTTCTTCTGACGAACTTGCTGCTGAAGCTGCCGCAGCGGCCGCTTCGCAGACGGATGCTGTACTGAATGAACGGGAGAAGGGGGAGAATAATGGAGGGGGTCAGCAAAAGACTACGACGACGCCTGCACCAAGGGGGTTTGACAGGCTCTTGAGTGGGGGATTTACTCCAGCGGAGGTAAATCAGTTAAGATTGCAATTCCTCTCTATACAATCGAACATCCATACACCTGATACTATGCCCTCTCCTTCCACTCTCAGACAGATGGAAGATGCTTGGATTGATGACAATGCCGCTGGTGCCGGCTCTTCTACGGGAGCAGGAGGATTTGATTTCGGCGACGATGGATTGGCGGGAGGTGCATTAGATGATTTGTTATGGGGTAATGTGATGGGGTTTTTGTGGCCGTTGGGGGCGGTTAGTTGGTTAATTATGGGGGGTGGAGTGTGGAGTCGGAGGAGACAAATTGCGGTTTTCACGGGGTTTATGTTGAGTCTTGTTTTTGGGATGTTGAGGGTTATTTCTTGATGATGATGGACGGTAGGGAAAGAAAGGGAGACAATGCATGGGATGGGCGTTTTAGGATGTGATTACTTTTTGGATACCCGGAAGCATTTTGATCGGAGGGAATAAGAACCTCGACATTGATAGCTTTGGATGGAACGTGTATATCATGTATATCAGTAGGTGATGTTTATTGGAGGATTGGATCGCACTCAGCCTCATAGTCTTGGGCGATAGGAAGTGAAGTCCCACCTCATGAAGAGATCTGATGAGAAACTATTGTCATTTGTAATTTACTATCGTAACGAAACATGCTAAGTCGCTCAACTATACTGCATTCAAGCCCCATCTCAGCTCCACATACTCAACATACGCCTTTAAGATTTCAAATACCCTTTACTATATCCTCTTACTCTTCACTCCCCTCTTTACACCAACTAGCCACTCCAACCATCTAATAAAAAGCTGCACCCCAGCTATCAAAACCCTTAGTATCAGGTCCGCCAAACCAAGTATTGGTCTCTCGCCCCTACTCAACGTACTATCCTTAAATTGAAACGGTAGCGTCGCTCCTAGATGATCCTGCGCAACTTTCAATCCGCTCGAAAAGCCATCTTCATGGAATCCGTATTTAGTCCACGCTCCACAGTAGCTTATACCACGGGTATTCTGGATGTTGTGGAGGAGACTTTGGGACCTGATCGAGGCAGAGTTGTAGAGGGGATGCGAGTAGGTGTATCTGCCTTGGATGGTTTCTTCTTTGGGTGTGTGGAGGGGATTGAGTGTCACGAGGACGTCGCCAAATACGTCTCGGGGGATGTGTTGGAGGATATTCATGTTGTATGTGAGACATACTTGGTCGATATTTGATGATGTAGTGGAAGATTTGGTCATATAATTCCATGATGCCCATGCCTTCTGAATTTTGGGCATCAGAGAGAGGTCGGAATGGAGGACTGCGGTGTTTTGACTAGTTTGGAAGCCTGACAAGATTTTTTGTTCCTCTAGATTAGCTTGTGGGAGAATGAGCTTGTGAGCTTGATCGCCGTGGGTTGCTAGTATTACATGGTCGTAAACTTCTGATTGGTGGTTTGCGAGTTGTAGTCGTACACGGCCGTCCGAGGCGTTGGTAACTGCTTCTACTTTGGTGTTGAGAAATATGTGATTTGGGGGAAAGCCTTTCATAACGGCATCGATATAACTCTTAGCTCCGTCTCTCAGAGTGAGCCATTGTGGTCTTGCAGAAACCGTGCTTAAGAGATGATGATTCCACCTGATTTATGTTAGTAGCTAATTTCGTTTGTCATGCCTCTGAATACTCACATAAACCGAACCAACGTTACGACAGGAAATTCTAGCAAGCATTTGTCTGGGCTCGTACTCCAAACCGCAGCAGTCATGGGTATTAAGTAGTCATCTCTGAAAGCATCTGAGTATCCCTCTCGATCTAAGTATTGCCCAATTGTCTCCTGCTCTTCGACTTTATGGCCATTTGCTCCATTGACCTTTTCCTTATATTCCTCACTCTTTTCCTCCGTCCTGAGTAAATCTAGTGCGCATTGGTTGAAGCGGATGATATCAAAGATCATTCTCCATACCCAAGGAGAGAAGATGTTCTTTGACTGAGAGAAAATTGCCCCTAAAGATGTTCCAGACCATTCAAACAATCCTTGATCCCGAGAAACTCCAAATGTCATTTCAGTAGGTACAGTCGGTACCTTAATAGTTTTAAGGAAAGTGATGAAGTTGGCTATTCAAAATTAGTTTCTTGATTTGAAAGACGAACATAGAGTACAAACGATAAGTGGCGGTATTCAGGACAATGAAGCCTGTATCTACCAAAGTCTTATGCTTCCCATATTTGAATTCCACGGTGTTTGTGTGTCCGCCCAGTCGATCTGCAGCTTCATAAATGTACACATCATGGTGGGTACGGTTCAAAGCCCATAACGCGCCAATTCCAGCGCAGCCACTTCCAACGATAGCCACTTTCTTCCTAGGAATTCTCTGCATTAGCTCTCGAGGCGAAAAGGCCACGACTTAATGAAAAGAAGGGGCAAGAAATATTAAAAATGGTAATCACAACTCATTTTTAGTGGAAGAATTTAGGTTCCTAGGGAGATCTTCAGATAAGAATGATGACATTGCTTTTCAGCTATGCAGTGTGCTGTTATGTGGAGTGTAACTGTAATAGCTTTTAGTGTCTTGCATGTGAGACGGTAGGCGCAAATGAAACGAAGCCAATGAGTACGAGCAGTCTAGAGAATGAATATTGTGAATTACTACAATTCAAAAACAGAAAATATCTTTAGAGAAATGAAATTTATATGTGAAGAAAGATGCCCCCTTCAAGTCAAAGCTCCATGTATGAGGTTGTATGAGGTTTGAATATGTACAGGGGTTTACATTTCATTCCCTGTAAGATGGATCACGATGGGAAGTGGCTGACGACTATTTGAGGCGTAGGCCATTGTTCGCCAAAGGCAACTCAGTTCGAACATCCGTCTTACACAGCAATGTCACTTATGCAACATCAAGTCAACCACTTAATCATCATATGATCTCAATCCTCGCTACTCCTGTATTTCAACACATCGTTTACTGTTAATAATAAATACTTGCAATCCAGGTCGGGAAGATTCATTGAGACCGGAACCGAGTCAAGGAGGATTGCGACGCTTGGAAAGGCAGCCACCAACAATCACCAAGTCGAAGGATTTCTTGAACAATCAATACCTCATACGATATGGCAAACCCACTCGATACCGACGCTGGCTCCGAGCTCTTCAGCGGCTATGAAGCCGAGCTGAAACTCGTACAGGCAGATCTCAGCCAGAAGCTTGACCAAATCCCGGATCTCTCTGGCGAACCACGCAAAGTAGCCATAAACCAAGCCGAGCGAGCTTTGGAAGAAGCAGACGAGCTGGTATATCTCCTCTCCCCGGATTCCCTTCTCCTATCCTAATATCTTCTAGCTGGGACAAATGCGCCTCGAGAAACAGAACATCCCGTCGACCATCCGAACAAAAGTAAACCAACGCTTTCGGAACTACGAATCCGACGTCGATAGCTCCAAACGTAAACTGAAAAACCTCGCCGACGATCGATCCGCCTTATTCGGATCCCGATATTCTGATAATCCGAATGATGTGCAGCTGGAACAGCGACAACAGCTGTTGTCCGGAACGGATAGATTGGATCGCAGCTCGCAGAGATTGAAGGCCAGTCAGGCACTGGCAAATGAAACGGAAGCTATTGGGGCTAGTACTTTGGCCGATTTGCATAGACAGAGAGAGACGATTCAGCATACGAATGATACTTTGTTGGAGAGTGAGGGATATGTGGATAGGAGTGTGAAGACTCTTAGGGGGATGGCTCGTAGGTAAATCGTCCCTTTAAATCCTTAGCTCTTTTTTCGAAATACTAATGTTCTATTTGTGCAGGATGGCTACAAATCGGATTATAACTGTGGCTATTATCACGGTTCTGGTTCTCCTTATTATTGCTGTTATTGTCAGCAAGTTCAGATAATCATCTTTCATTTGTCAAAGGCGTACGGGGGCTTGTCTTACAAATAGTGCTAGCCATGCAAGTCCTAATACCAAGCATTGTACAAATTGACTACCTCTTATCTACACTTGCATTCTAGCCGAACAATTAGCTGTTATTACTGCAATGCTGCCGAGTAAAAGTTGTTAGGACAAATCTCTGCTGGCCAAGATATGGAATGTCCTAATGTTAGAAGACCAATAGTAGTTATGTAGTATTAGAAGCGGACCTGGTACCCAAATAATGCCAAGAAAGCCTCTTCAATGAGGCACCCTCTAAAGCTTTATAATCATTCATCATTGAAGACAATTCTCCCTCTCCTATAAGCATATATGATGTGATATCAATAGGAAATATGAGACAGGAACAAACTCTTATCCAGCTCATCATGCTCATCATCACGAACGTTGCATGAACGGGTGGAAGTTGATTTAGAGCTTCTTCCAGCTCTACCGAAGCTTGAACTACAGGCGAGCTCCGAGTATTGTCCCCCCCACTCCTTCGCTGACAACCTACGAAGTAGCTGCCTGCCCTTTACGGGAACTTTTCTCCCTTTTCTCATACAGATTTTTCTTCGCATTCCTTTCTTCATTGTCGTCTTAACTCCTGTCTAGAGCAAATCTCCAGTCCTCCAAACCCTACCGATTTCAAGCCAGTTGAGGCCCTGCCATCATCCCGCATATCGGAGAGCTCTATTGGACGGGACGATGGAATAAGACGACTTAAGCAGTTTCCCTCATTAAAGAAACTTTATATTTTGATTGTTTTTCTCTCCTCTTTCTGCATTCTTTGACCACATATCTCTTGGTGCCTCAACAACTGACACGCGAGAGAAACCAAATCCCCGCCTAACTTGGATCTGCTGCGTCCCAGAGGCTGCTTCGAAAGAAGCCCATATTAGCTAGCCACCATGGCACCTATTGCTTTGTCCGCTAAACCTGCAGGCTCTGGATCTGCTGAACACTCCCTCTCTTCCGTTACAGCCTCGTATGACGATACCCTTCGATTCTACCTCAATGGCACACGTGTTGTCCTCGATAACATCGATCCTGAAGTAACTCTTCTTGAATACCTTCGAGGCATTGGTCTTACAGGCACGAAGCTGGGCTGTGCTGAAGGGGGTTGCGGGGCATGTACAGTGGTTGTGTCACAATTCAATCCTACAACGAGAAAGATATACCATGCGAGCGTCAATGCATGTCTAGCACCGCTAGTCAGTGTAGACGGTAAGCATGTGATTACAATCGAGGGAATTGGGAATGTGAAGAGGCCTCACCCAACACAAGAGAGAATAGCCAAAGGAAACGGGTCCCAATGTGGCTTCTGCACACCAGGTATAGTGATGAGTCTCTATGCCCTCCTGCGAAACGATTCGAATCCGTCTGAGTGCGATGTGGAAGAAGCATTCGATGGCAACTTATGCCGGTGTACGGGCTATCGCCCGATCTTGGATGCTGCCCAGACTTTCAGTGCCGAGAAGTTATGCGGAAAAGCAACAGCAAACGGCGGTGGTGGGTGTTGCATTGAAAATGGAAATGGTGATGGATGCTGCAAGGACAAAGACTTCAAGGACGATCAACCTATCAAACGATTTACACCTCCTGGTTTTATCGAATACAATCCAGATACAGAGCTTATATTTCCACCTCCCCTAGCTAAGCATGAGTTTAAACCTCTGGCATTTGGGAACAAAAGAAAAAGGTGGTATAGACCAGTAACTCTGCAACAGCTTCTAGAGATTAAGAATGTGTATCCTTCTGCCAAGATCATTGGTGGAAGCACAGAAACTCAAATTGAGATCAAGTTCAAGGCCATGCATTACTCCGCTTCAGTGTACATTGGGGATATTGCAGAGCTTCGACAGTTCTCATTTAATGATGACCACCTTGAAATTGGTGGCAACGTCATTCTGACAGATCTTGAACACATTGCTCTTCAAGCAGTCAAGCATTTTGGGCCAGTCAAGGGCCAGGCCTTTGCGTAAGTACATTCTCATCGAGCTTACAGTAAGAAGTTTAACGGGATGAGATAATGTTTCAGCAGGCCTGAAGCATTCAACCTCTCAATGTTTCTAATTTTACAAGACGTTTAACTTGTAAAACCTTAAGTGGAGTAAATAACTTAGAGTATTTAACTTCTCTGTAACTCTCTGTGTGTTGATATCACGCTGATGATTTTACTACGTCCGTTTTCATTAGCTGTCGCTGATTCGATGTTTCCAGGGCAATTCACAAACAGCTCAAGTACTTCGCAGGTCGCCAGATTAGGAATGTTGGCACGCCTGCTGGTAATTTGGCCACAGCGTCGCCTATTTCTGACCTCAATCCTGTTTTCATGGCAGCAAATGCCATTCTGGTAGCTAAGTCTCTGGATAAAGAGACTGAAATTCCCATGTCTCAATTTTTTAAAGGATATCGAGTGACAGCTCTTGAGCCAGGCGCCATTATTGCTAGTATTCGAATTCCAGTGACGAAAACGAGAGAGTATCTAAGGGCATACAAGCAATCAAAACGAAAAGACGATGATATCGCTATAGTCAATGCAGCTCTTCGAGTTGCCCTAGATGCCTCGAATCTAGTAGAGAGTGCGGATCTTGTCTATGGTGGGATGGCCCCAACCACAGTTGCTGCGAAGAAAGCTAGAGCATACCTTGTGGGCAAGGATATAACAGATCCGGCAACACTCGAGGGAACTATGAATGCATTGGAGCAGGATTTTGCTCTTAAGTTTAGCGTTCCAGGTGGTATGGCAACATATCGTAAAAGTCTTGCATTTGGATTCTTCTATCGTTTCTACCAAGAGATTTTGTCTGACCTTGAAGTCAATACCACTGGAATTGACCAAGAAGCTGTTCCGGAGATCGAACGGAAGATATCTACTGGAAAGGAGGATAAGGAGGCTTCAGTCGCCTATGAGCAGAAGATTCTTGGCAAAGCGAATCCTCACGTGGCTGCACTGAAGCAGACTACCGGAGAGGCTCAATACACCGATGATATTCCACCCCAGAAGAATGAACTATACGGCTGTTTAGTGCTTTCAGCGAAAGCTCGAGCTAAGATAAGATCCATTGATCACTCTCCAGCTATGGATCTTCCTGGTGTTGTCCAGTGGGTGGATCATACTGATATGCCTTCGCCAGAAGCAAATCGATGGGGAGCTCCAGTTCGTGACGAGGTTTTCTTTGCTGTTGATGAAGTTTTCACAGCTGGACAACCTATCGGTATCATTGTGGCAGATTCCGCAGCCCATGCTACAGCAGGTGCAAGAGCTGTCCAAGTTGATTACGAGGAACTACCTGCCATATTTACTATGGAAGAGGCAATTGAAAAGGAGAGTTTCTTCGAACACTATCGATACATCAAAAAAGGCGATACCAGAGCAGCATTTGAAAAAGCCGACCACATCTTCACAGGCGTTGCTCGTATGGGGGGCCAAGAGCACTTTTATTTGGAGACAAACGCATGTGTTGCGATACCAAAACCCGAAGACGGAGAGATGGAAATTTGGGCAAGTACTCAAAATCCGACAGAGACGTGAGTGATTCTTGTTCCTTCGATCATTCTCCCTCTGATATATTACAGGCAAACGTATGTTGCTCAAGTTTGCGGAGTGGCAGCTAACAAGGTCGTTTCACGCGTCAAGCGCCTTGGTGGTGGATTTGGTGGCAAAGAGACCCGTTCAGTACAACTCACGGGTATTGTAGCTCTTGCAGCTAGAAAGACTGGCCGCCCTGTTCGTTGCATGTTGAATCGAGATGAAGATATGGTAACATCAGGCCAAAGACATCCTTTCTTAGCTCGTTGGAAAGTGGGTGTCAATAAAGACGGCAAGCTTCAAGCGCTCGACGCGGACATCTTCAACAATGGAGGTTGGACACAAGATCTATCGGGGGCAGTTCTTGAGAGAGCTTTGTCCCATTCTGATAATTGCTACATGATTCCTAATGTGCATATTCGTGGTCGTGTTTGTAAGACGAACACCATGTCAAATACGGCTTTTCGTGGTTTTGGAGGGCCTCAGGGACTTTTCATCGCTGAATCATACATGTCAGAAATTTCGGACCGACTCAATATCCCGGTTGAGAAGCTGAGAGAAATAAATTTTTATAAGACGGACGACTATACGCACTACAATAATCGATTGCAAGACTGGCACGTCCCGCTCATGTACAAACAGGTTCAAGAGGAATCTAATTATGCCGCCAGACGGGAAGAAGTGACCAAATTTAACGCTACACACAAGTGGAAGAAGCGTGGTCTCGCCTTGATCCCTACAAAGTTTGGTATCTCTTTTACAGCACTTTTCCTCAACCAAGCTGGTGCTTTGGTTCACATATATCATGACGGATCAGTACTCGTAGCTCATGGGGGAACAGAGATGGGACAAGGTCGGTGATTAGTTTCTTAAGTCAATTTCCCGTTAAGCTAGGCGATAGATGTTTCAAATACAGTAAGACATCACTGAGTTGAATGTCACAATATTTGAAACATTCTCCCCCTCTCTCCTATACGTTCCCGTCCTTTCAGAATAGCAAGACTCACTCCTAGATTCTTATTAATAGGTCTCCATACAAAAATGACCATGGTTGCGGCTGAGGCTTTAGGCGTACCTTTATCAGATGTGTTCATCTCCGAGACATCTACAAACACAGTCGCGAACACTTCAGCAACTGCAGCATCTGCTTCTTCGGATTTGAATGGCTATGCAATATTCAATGCATGCGCCCAAATCAACGAGAGACTCGCCCCGTATCGGGAAAGGCTAGGAAAGGATGCTACAATGAAGCAACTAGCAAATGCCGCCTATTTTGATCGAGTCAACCTTTCTGCCCATGGATTTTATAAGACACCTGATATTGGGTATACGTGGGGACTGAACGAGGGACAAATGTTCTTTTACTTTACGCAGGGCGTAACAGCGGCTGAAGTCGAACTCGATACATTGACCGGTGATTGGACCTGTCTACGGGCGGACATCAAAATGGATGTTGGACGGACAATCAATCCTTCTATTGATTATGGACAGATCGAAGGAGCTTTCGTTCAGGGAATGGGCTTATTCACGACCGAAGAGAGCTTATGGTTCCGTGGAGGTCCTATGAAGGGACAACTAGCTACTCGAGGCCCTGGTGCCTACAAGATTCCAGGATTCAGAGATATACCTCAGGAATTCAACGTCTCTTTATTGAAGGGCGTAGAATGGGAAAACCTAAAGACCATTCAGCGAAGTAGAGGTGTTGGAGAACCACCTTTGTTCATGGGTAGTGCAGTCTTCTTTGCTATTCGTGACGCTTTGAAGGCAGCGAGGAAGCAATATGGTGTGGAAGCTGAGTTAGGAGTTGATATGAAAGGTGGTGGGTTACTTAGTTTGGAGAGTCCTGCCACGCCTGAGAGGATTAGGGTTTCGTGTGTGGATCCGATTATTAAGAGGGCTATGGTGACGCCGGTTGAAGGAGAGAAGAGTTTCTTCATCTCAATATGAGAATGAAACGAAATGATCGCAAGATCTTGTGTCTTTAGATCCAAGACGATATAATTGAACTTACCACCTTTTGACTTCAGATATGCTGACTGAATATTTTCTCTCATATACCTTAGGCCTAGGTTCCGCAAGCCCGAGTTGAATTTGAGGCGAGTTTAGACTTCTAAGATGTATCCTCGAATTTAATATAAACTCGCGAATCCAACTCGAACTCTCGGGTTGAAGATCTACAAGGCGAGTTGAAATCAATATTGTGAAGCTATCCCTAAAAAAGAAAACCAATATCTATTAATATTTCTCTTATTTTCTTCAGTTAAATTACACATCACATGTTCAGATTTTTATATATATAAGATGTAAGAAGTTGTAGTACCCTCTATTACCCCGCCATACCTGTTAAAGTGGCCGACCTCCCCGCTCTCTATTACTAGCTATTTATATACTACTTATGACGGCATGACGCTATTATTAGTGTGTTGTTACTATGGATTCGAGTCCGACTCGGACTCTCGAGTTGAGTGGAGTTTTTCTCATAAAGTAGACGAGTCGAGTCTGATTCTATCAAATATATACAGAAGTCCGGACTCGCCTGAGACTACTTAGACCTGTCTCTTAAAGTTCAAAGTTGACGGGTCGTGGAAGCACTAAATCAGCAACTCCATTTAGTTCAATTATAGAGCAGAAAATATGATAGATTTAGATCTAGTACGAGAGGTTGTGCTCCAGATGATGGCTTGGAAAGTAAGGAGGAGGTAATTGGTCTTGGATTGGAAAAGGAGATTCTTCGTTAACTTGACATCTCTAAGATTTTCCTTTTTACTCAAGGTTGATGATTTCGCGAAGAAGAGGCGAGGTGAGTGAAGGCAAAAGGGTATGTATATACAATAGCAACTTTTCATTTTACGGCAGACAAGTAATTCATGAGCTTTATCTCCGTCCTCCTCCGCCAGTTCTAGGTTTCCCCCTAGGAGATTTCATGACTCTTCCACCACTGCCTCGGCCTCCACCACCAATACCATGTCTCTTCTCCTCACCCAACCCCCTCCTCCCGTTTGAAATCCCACCCTTTCCACCTCTCTGTCCACCACCTCTGCCTCCCCTTGAACCCTTAAACCCTTCTTCTCCAATAGATTTCTTAATAACCTTTACTTCTTCTTCGTCGATATCCATTTCTTCATCTATATCATCTTTACTTCTCTTATTACTGAACTTTATCCTGCCCCCTCGGCCTCTCTTCGCTGCATCTCTTCCTTGTAATGCATGTACGTATGCCCCTACACCGCCTTCATCTTCTCCTCCTGTATTCTTATGCCCATTTTCTCTAGGCGTATCTAACACCATTGCATTGTCATCATCGCTATCCGGTCCACCAAGCAGTAATTTCCCATCTAAATCCGTTTTGGCTTTCGTCTTTTTGACTACTCTCTGTTTCAACGGTTTCGTAGACGAAATATTCGCCAGCGCTTTCCGATCTAGGAGATCTAAAGGCTCATCATCGTCTTCCACAATGTATGTCTTAGATCCTTTCTTAGCGCTCTTTCGGCTCTTGCCCAAGACTTCGTTGTCAGAGACATCAGAACCATCAGATTCTTCATCACTAGCATGAAGAGCTTCATCATACTCGCTCTCGAATCTTCCTTTCCTCTTCCCATCACCTTCTTCATCACTATCTCCCGCTCCTGCAGCTTTGGAAGCATCCTTATGTCTCTTATTCCGCTCTTTCGTTTTACGGATGTTGGAGATGAGTTTGCGGTCTTCTTCAGGACAATGTTCATTCACGACCTCGACGCCGAAACGGCGGATCATGCGCTCCAGGATATGCTTCACTTTAGCTTTAAAATGGGCTTTGTGTTCGTGGCTCCATACCATTAAATTCGGTATTAGAGAAGCGAGACGGGGAAGCATCAAAGAAGTGGGCAGACTGATAACACATACCTTCACGAAACCGAGGACGCTGCGCACGATCTCGCGGTTGTTAGAGGTGAGGAAGAGATCCATGGTTTGTACGAGATCGCTGAGGGTTTCGGGCTTTAGCGTTTCGCGGAAATGGTACAGGATGCGGGTTAGCGCTGTAATGGACGCCGATACCATGTGTGGAGTGCTGCCTGCGAGACCGGCGGAGACCATGGTGAAATATTCTTCGAGGGAGGCGGCGACGGCGGGAGCATCGTTGGGCATGTGTGCTACCTTACTGTTTTGGATGAGGGAGCCGGATGCAGAGATTAGTTTCTCGCCTATGTTGACGAGGAGGTCGAAGGCGGAGGTTCGGGCCCGCTCGTTCACTTCTTTGCAGGATATGACAACTTCGGAGAGGATGGTGGGAATGAAGTGCAGGGAGTCGTTGGGGAGGAAGGGGATGAGTGTGGAGATTGCGGCCAGTCGGTCTCGTTTGGCTGGAGCCGAGACTTTTTCTCCACTGTCGATGAGAAGTTGTTGAAGTTCGGCATTACGCTCTTGTAAAGCAGCTTTTCCTCTTAGAGATTCTGCGAGTCGTGGAATGAGCTTATATGCTTTCTTCTGAAGCTGTGGGTCATCATCCTTTACGATGATGAGGGCAGCCATGTTGAAGAGAGTGCTGAAGCTATCTCGGGGTACATAGATGGAGATCGTGATTACCAAATCCATGAGAGTGTGGCTCATAGGGGGCATCTTATCTGCAGCATTTTGCTGCTTCTGTTTTTGCTTCTCTGCTTGTGTCTGGGCTCCTGATTCGGCCAGAGATGTTCCCAAAGCGGTGGTAACTCGTTCGAAAGTCTCCATGAGCTCTTTCGATGGAGTGACACTCAAAAATGAATTGATACACCTTAAGATGTAACCTCTGAATTGCGGTAGGGTCTGGCTATAGACGTTGAACAGAACTGCAAGCATGTTGCTAGCAAAATTTGCCAAATGATCCAAGTTCTTTTGTGCAGCTTCTTTGGTCACTCGGCTTTGGAGAACAAGGCTTTCATCTGTTTCCTCCAGTAAAGCTTTGTTTGATTCTACCAAAGCTTGAAGAGCCCTGCAAACATCGGAACGAAGATCAACCTGCCTGTACAACACCTCTGCAAGTATTTCGGCGAATTTTTGATCAAAGGCTTCACATAAATCTAATGGCAAATCGCAGTAGCCTGGGAGTAGAGCCCAGCTCTGCTGGACAAGAGTCTCGAAAATCTTAATATCCATAGTTTTTTCAGCATCTCCGTGCTCAAGGACTCGTTGAAACATTACTTCGCTTAATGGTATGAATTCGCTTCTGAAGTGCCGCAGGTTAGTATTACTGACGAAGTCGCGAAGGATTGGCAACATCCACGCTCGACCAGGCTGTCCAGCTTTAGGCTTTGCGAGATTCAAGGGCAATATTTCTAGAACCTTTTCAGGACCAATAGCCCGAATGGCTTTACCGATGACCTCATCTGCTTCCTTCTTGCCAGTAAAAGAATTGCTCCCTCTTAGTTCACCCACGGTCTTGACAACGTTTGTAAGTATTGGGTCAGCTCGCCATCGCAAACCGTCGAACATGGCACCCAAAACATTGAACGTCTCCATCCATGCCGTTTGATATTTCACGCTCAAGAGGTCTACGGCGCATTTTGCCAAATTATCAAGAGCCTTCTCATCATATATTGAAGGTTCCAGAATGACTGAATCTGGGACGCAATTTGCCATGAATGAGATCAAGCACTCAGAAGCGGAAACCCGAATGTTGTGTGAAGAAGATGCCATGAAAGATGAGATCATTGTGAATAGCCCAGGTAACTTCTGAAATGTCTCTTCTGGCTCAATTTGTGCGGATACGTCGTAACCTCTGGATAGTACAGCAATCCACGGAGGGAGCAGTTGAGAATCATTCTGAGATGGCCGTAATTCCGAAATCACCTCCAGAAGTCGGGGTAATTTGGAAGACGCAACATCGTCTGCCGCCATGCCTTCAAAAATGATTTCAAAAATCTCAAATGCAGCCATTGTCATATACTCGTTGCTGGATTTTGAAATATTCAAGAGAACCTCACATAATGCCTCAATCTTCTTGCTCGGCCACCCCCGAGAAGCTGCAGCAACTGTCTTAACTAGCTGTAATGAATGAATTAATGCCGGCTCGTGCTCTGACGTTGCAGCCTTCCTCTGCTTCTTCGCTTCCTTTGATCGAGCAGCGAGGTCACCGAGATTTTTCAAGGCAGTTTCGGCACACATGTCCGAGGCGGGGTGATCTAGGGAAGGACTAGGAGGGGGGTTTTCCAGGACTTTTGTAAGTGTTTCTTGAGCCCGCTTCCGAATCTTCGGTCTGTGGTCTACTGCTAGGTTCAAAAGTCCGGCAATTGCACGACGCGGGCCAATTTGTGATTGTGAGAGTTCCCATGCTTGTCCATCCTGAGCTAACAATAACGATTCGAGACATCCTATAGAAGGTCTGAGCAATGGGGCATCCGCTTCCGTTAAAGTCAAAGCCGGAGCAATGTTTGTGAGAATTTGGGAGAATTTCGAGCGGAGGAGAGGCTGTGGGGTAAATGGAGTAACGATGTCGAGGAGGTAGACGACAGAAGTTGCTAAATCTTTGTTTACTTCGCCGGTAGTAGTGACTGCTTGTCGAAGTAAAGCCAATAATGCAGCAAAATATCCTGTCGGCGTGGCCTCTGTTTTCTGGTCTCGAAGCGTATCTTCAACAGCGGACAACACAATCGCAGTCTGGATTCCAACAGTCAGTCAAATTGGTGAGGGGAGCTGGGTAAAAGGCCTTTTGCATACTTGATGTTGATTCTGTAGCTTTGGCGAGCGAATCTTGGTGAGTTTTTCTTCTAAGGACATATTGAAGAATTGTATGGGCTCATGGGGCCTATGGGCCTTTGTGTAGAATCTTGAAATGGTTCAAAATCAAAATCTGCACTTTAAAAGTAAAAATAAAAATAAAAATAAAAATAATAAATTCTGTGCTATCGATAACGAAAAGCGACGACCGTAATTAGCGGGGCCGGCTCAAAGCTCTCGCAGGCTAGTCCCAATCGGGCCATTATTCTTCAGGGATCGCTTCTGCCCAGCCAACCAAATACCAAACAGGCAGGGCACGCAAAGCAAAGCAATTTGAGGGGAATACATAGGAGAAAGATCTGGGGTCTGCAACTTTTTCGATCTCCTTGTCCACATCTATCCATCCATCCATCCATCCATCCAAATCTGGCTGATCTTCTACTTTGTGTGCAAATAACATCTATTGTAATTATTGCAGCTTCTTTTCAACTGTTTCCATTCCTTCTGTCTTGATATTTACCCTTTTATTCTTTATATCGCCCTTATCGCGGCTTTCTTACACCATCTGGAAGCCTGCAGCCTGTTTATCTTACTATCTCATACTCAAAACCCCAAAACTCTGCCTCGCCCTCTTCCACTGCGATACCATCCGAGCAGAAACCATGCGCTTCTCTACGGTATCTCTCCTAGCACTCCCGCTCCTTGCCGCTGCTCAGGAAACTCCTCTCGAACAAGCCAAGGCTCAAGCCCAGTACTGGTTCGACAAGATATCCTCATACATCCCAAATCCAAACAAGCAAACCCCGCAAGAGGCCTTTCCAGCGACTGTAGGAGAACCAGAGATCAACACCTTGGCCCTAGACGACTGGGAGCAAACCATCCGAGGAAGTGTGACAGCTGAAAGCACTCAACCTGAGCAATGGTGGATTCTGGTGACTGGAGGAAATAAGACCTGCTACGGACTTTGCGCTGGAGTTGAGGCCGCGTTCAACGAGTCTGCGACCCTCTTTGCTGTTGACCCTACAGCCCCTCATCTCGCTCTGTTGAACTGCGACAACCAGCCAGTCCTCTGCAACAGTTGGGGTGCTGGTCCTCCTCATTTATGGATTTTAGAAGTCTCTGCACCTCCTGCTCCCGTTGCTATTCGACTTGAGTCTCTTAACACGACTACCACTACTGTCAGGACTTTCACTGATCTTCACACCACTCAATCTTGGAAAGATAAGCCTTTGTATGAGGGCTACTTCCATCCTTTCGACGGTCCCCTCGCCCAGCTCGGTCTCGCAGTACCTATTGGATACGCTCTTTGGGCCCTCGCTGTTGTGCCTAGCTGGATGTTTATGATCGGCATATCTTTTCTCAGCAGAACTTTCATGTAAGTTACCGATGATGTAGAATACGAAAAGACAGCTAACAGCAACTTTAGGAGCAGAAGAACTATGCCCGCCCCAAGACCCGCTGCTCCGGCTCCTGCTGCTCAGGTATATGTTACTCCAGGAGATGCTTTGTGCTGAATACTGACTTTCTTCCAGTAAATCTCTCATGGAGGGTAGTATTTTTGAAGGTAAAAACGAACTTGTGGAATAGGAAGGAAGGAAGGTTGGGTTAGGTTAGACATATAGTCATCGTAATTACAATGGGGTATCATCTGAACGCCCGTCCTCCGTGTATCATGCAGCCATTTCTCCGTAATATATCATCGTTTCTCACAAGCAGTTTCGAGTCTGTCCAAACCCTCCAGGACCTGTTCTCGCAGTTGTCCATTTGCCATTCGGCCATATCTTAGATCGCTTAGTCCACCAACTGTATTCTGCACTTCTTCTAGGATAGCTTCAGCCTCCTCTTCGAGTTTCCGTACCTCCTCTTCTACATCCTCAACTGCACTCTCAAGCTCCGGTAATATTGACGTTAGGGAATGCGGCTTTGAAGATGGGAGATTAGACGTCGATCCATAGAGCTATCCCGTTGTATTAGAAGAGTTTTATTTTGTGTAGATACATTGAACTTACAGCATTCTCGATATCAACCTCATCATCCTGCTCCTGTCTTTCTGCTGTTCTTCGTGCTTTAACAACTACCCGTCGCTGTGCATTCCCTCGTTTGACTTCAGCAGCAATGTTGTTGGTGACAGTATCTGTAAGACGAGCACGTTGGTGTTGTAGATCTCGATAGAGCGCTTTGATTTCGGGCGAAGATTGCTGGGATCGAGGGAAGAGCTCGGTGAAGGCTTTGAGGGAAATAATGGAAACAAGAGGAGCTGGAGGCAAGAGGAAGGTGGAAAGAATTGTTGCTTCGGTAGGAGCCATTTGTAATAAGGCTTTCAAGCTAGAAGCATTGGGCAATGGCGTGTGACTAGGGTGTTTTATTTGGAGGGGGTGTCTTGTTTCGTTTTGTTGAATTTATTCTCAAGAACTCTATACACTTTCATTTAGACACATGGAAGTGTAACAGATCAACTTCGAGAAAGGTTAAGCTAGTAAAAAGTCGTGCAGTAGAGATTGATCAGGTCGAGTGGTGGATATCAAAAAGGGTAACACAAAAATGTTGTTGACGAAGATTCCCCTAGCAAACGCGTCCGGCGCGCTTGATGTCTTTCGTTTCGAGAACTTATTAGATTAGATCGCTCACTTCTCCTACCACCACCATATCATATCGCCACTACCACCATCAAATTTGCAGTCACAACACTTTTGAATAAGATTCTTCAAAAATATTCGGCCACTACAGCTATACACATCACTTTTGCTCATTCGCTATGGCTCCTTCAAAGGCTGCTGTGTCCACTTCTCCATTCGCTAGGGATGAGAGAGTCTTGTGCTTTCATCATGAAATGCTGTATGAGGCGAAGGTATTAGACGTCAGGGCGACGGAGGATCACCAGTCGTGGCAATACAAGATTCATTACAAAGGGTATGTAGATGGCATCATCGATTTTTTGTTCCTGGTAGGTGAGAAAAGAAAACGCTAATTAAGATGAAAATGTAGATGGAAAGCTACTGTGAGTAAAAATATATATATACAGACATAAAATGGAATGGGTGACGGCGAAGACCATCGTGCCTCCCAAGCTGGGAGGCACGGGGTTGACTTGGTCATTTCCGGAAAGCACGATCCCACTCCCTCCAAACAACCTCATCGTCCTATCCCCTTTCCCAAGCATTTGTATATGTATTGTGTGTCTGCATTCGTCGTCCCCTTCGTTCCCCCCAACATCCATATTTCATACCCACTTCAAAATGAAGATCGCAAAAACTCCCTTCCGACGATCCAGGAGAGTTCTGACATCCATTGCAAATGAACAGTGGGATGATTGGGTTCCCCAAGACCGAGTTAGGAAATTCACAGATGAGAATAAAGAACTTGCGGCACAGCTCCATCAACAGATCAAGGCAATCCGACAACCAGCAGCGGGCAAGCCTGGAAAACTCGGTGGAAAAGGAGGCCGTGCAAATGGCTCCGATTTCAGTTCCGCCCGCGGCAGTGAGGAGAGACATGCTTCCGTTGCTGCTCAAAGTGGACGGGTTCCGAGACGGAATCGAGATTATGAGCTGGAACCAGTAAGCAACCTGTCCGAGTTTCTTTTCGTTCTTTTCCTTTACTATTGTACTCTGCCCGTGCCACGTTCTTTTTTGGTTGCTAGGGAGGAAAGTATATCTTCAGCTCGCTTGCAATCATCGGCCTAGACTTATTCACTCCAATTCGGAATCGCAACCCCGCCTACTGTATGATATTGTACACTAGATGACAATACCATTCGAACGCCCACAATATCACCTTTCGAAGCGAGAATTGCTGCCGGCTTTTTTTATATATTCAAAATTCTCAAGCATTTCCAACTCTTTCCCTCAACCCTTTCGCAACCTCGAACACTATTTCTACTATTTCAAATCTTCCAAGTCACGACATCATGGCACCACAAACTCGCTCTCGTACTGCTGGTCCCAGCATTCCAAAAACCAAGCTCAATCGCATTAATGAGAAAACTGTAAGTTCCACTTCTCCAGTCTCAGAACAGTCGCTTATGTAATCAGGATACAATTGCACCACCTCCAGCTGTTCCAGCTGTTCCTGTCGCTCCAGCAGTTCCAGCCGTCGCAGTCGTTCCAGCAGCTCCTGTCGTTCCAGCAGGTCCAGCCGTTGCAGCAGTTCTAGAAGTTGCAGCAGCTGCTGCAGGTTCAGCAGGTAATTCTCAGGCTCTTGCCCTTCTAGCCCTTCTTTACTTTCCAAAAGGTCTCAAGAATTCTCAAACATTGGGGTTAAATACTTCGAAATTCTTGAGATACCTTCTTCTCATCTACCGCCATCATCTCACCTCTTTCTCCTTCCTAGTATAGCAATACTAACTCTCTACCAAAGAACTCAAAGCCGACCCCACTCCTATTTTGCGTAGGAGCACCAGAGGGCAGGCCAAGAGTGTTCTTGCTCCTATTCCTACTGGAGTCCAGACAAAGTCTCAGAAAAAAGAAAACTGGTCCAAGAAAGGCCACCCAGGTTACGACCTTCTCCGTGTTCTTCAAGATGACCAGCTCATGCCAGCGGACCCACTTTCAAAAGGCCCACCTAAAAACTATTCACATGCTTCCAAGGCAGGCAACTACGATTACAACTCCTACACAAGGCTTTCAGAATACAAGAAGCCGCAGACGGAGTTTGTCCATCCAAATTTGGAGAAACTGAGGTTACTGGGCACTGACGGAATAGCAAAACTCAGCGCTGAGCAATACTATAGCGATATGCCAACTGACACTGTCATGCCATTCGCGGGCATCATTGATATCACAGATTTTTGGATTATGCGACATAGTCAAGCTGCCAAGGGCAGAGGTAAACCTGCCAAAGATGCTAAAGCCAGTCTCGTTCGAGCTCAAGCCAGCAAAGTTGCCGAGGAAGCTTCCCGAGTGGCCAAATTAGACAAACAATTCAATACTGAAGTTGATTTTTCCAAACTGACGAATAAAACACAGGAGGAGGTATTTCATGCAAGACCATCCATCAAACTCGCCATTCCAGATCATATCAAGGCAATGCTCGTGGATGATTGGGAGAACGTTACGAGGAGCCACCAGCTCGTCCCACTTCCAAGTGCTTACCCTGTCAACAAAATTCTCAATGATTACCTTGAGTTCGAGAAGCCCAAGCGACCAGTTGGTAGTGCCCAGGCGGATATCTTAGAGGAGGTCATTGCCGGCTTGAAGGAGTACTTCGAGAAGTGTCTTGGTCGCATTTTACTTTATAGGTATGTTTCCTTCGAGATGGACACTATCATAGCTAACCAAAAGGATCTCAGATTCGAACGCAACCAGTACTTGGAGGTTCGTGAAGCTATGAGCTCAGGCAATGGTGAACTCGCTGGAAAGACTGTCGGCGATACTTATGGAGCTGAGCACTTGTCTCGTCTTCTTGGTGAGTAGTATCATTCCATTCATAGACCAAGGCTAATTGTTTAGTTTCTCTTCCGGAACTCATTGCCCAGACTAATATGGACTTGCAGTCTGTCAATCGACTTCGTGAGGAACTCTCAAAGTTGACGAACTGGCTTGGCAAGAACTTTGCCACCTACTTTGTTAGCAAATATGAGACTCCAGGTGCTGAGTATATCGAAAAGGCTCGAAGCGGTTGAGGCTATGAGGCTACAGGTCTTCAAGATGCTGGTATGCTTGCGGATCCTATACTTGCTTGCAAATTATTTGAGGGTGATTACTTGGGGAGAATGGCGTTAGGCTTCCTTGAGAAAGCAATATGGCAGTCTCTTAGACTTATTTGCTTTCTTGTGGCAATCGGTCTGTACAATACTGCTCCCAGCAGAAAATGTGTCATCAGAACGGGTACTCTTTTACACTATTACTGGTTAGCTTGTTACTTAGATCAATCTATTTACGATCGCAACTCTTTTGCTCTCTGAGACAGTGAGGAATTGGTAAACTGTGATCCTCTCTCACATCATCACATTCAGCTTCCCACTAAGAACCGAGGATTGATGAGGTATTTGTTGCCATAATTTAAGACTATTTCACCAGCTCAGTCCGGGCTATGTCCAGCTATCAAACGATAGTGCTACTCAATAAACTAATTCTTACTGCTAATCGGTGAAGCCAGACAATTTCAAGCTAAATATGGCTTTATTCAGGTGCTAATCGTGGGATCGGCCTCAATATCGCAAGAGTTCTAGCTTCGAAAAACTGGAATGTCACAGGCTCGAACCAAAGATATATATGCTTGCACAGCAATAATCAAGTAAGCTCCTAACAGTACTTAGCTTAAGAAGATTGCCTCCAAAATCCTCGAAATCGATTTTCTGGACGAGAAGATAATCTCCGCAGCCGAACACTATGGTGGAGGTCTATTAGATACTGCTCATTGGTGAGCATGACCTTTCCAAACTTAGGAGTCAACACAGCTTACAGAGTCAAGGACATAGGCCAGAACCTGAATTTTTCTTCCAACATTCTGTTGAGGATTTGACGGAAACATTCAAGATCAATACCATTGTGAGTATATATCCTTAACTTCATCTCAAGCTAAAGAAAGGGCTAGGGACCGTTTCTCATATCAAAACACTTCCA
The DNA here is from genome assembly GCA_003988815.1 of Chlorencoelia australis. NCBI lineage: Eukaryota > Fungi > Ascomycota > Leotiomycetes > Helotiales > Cenangiaceae > Chlorencoelia > Chlorencoelia australis. Next base: position 649,517 of record QYAN01000016.1, read on the forward strand.
TGCCAACAACCTAAAGAGGGGCAGTGGGAAAATAATCAATATTTCATCGAGCCTTGGGTCAATCAGCAGTCAGTTTTTCCCGTTCAACCTTCTTCCTTTGTCAATAGGTAACACTGAAGGAGAGTCTTTAACCTACCGGGTCTCCAAAGCAGCTCACAATCAACTGACTGTCATAATGGCGAACGAGTTCAGAATTGCAGGCGACAACATTGCTGTGCTTGCTCTATATCTAGGATATGTGGCTACAAGGATGACAAATGATCGACATAAAACGATATGGACGAATGCATTGCTGACGTACTTAAGGTTATTAGGGGATTTGACATGAGTCAGTCAGGGACTGCTTGGTGAAGCTGGAGGTGAAAACTTCTGAGGGTAGAACTTGCTGTCGCTCGAAGGAACTAAATTATTGCTGTCAAAGAATCTACAACGTCTAATCTTCTATTATTACTCTGACCATGTCCAGGCGTACTTGTCCCCCCGCCGAGGAAAGGGGAGCCGCTCTCATCTAAGGATATAGTATGTAGTAGCTTTTCATACAGCCTGTACATTGCCATACTTGCTTTCAACCGTTGGATTTACAACCACAGCCTTTTCAGGTAAAGATTTTGTAATTGTAGGAGGATCTTGGAGAGCGCAATCTTTTGTGATTTTTAAAACGGCACAGAGCTTGTGGGAACTAGCTGATAACATGCCCATCCATGAATCGGTCGTGTACAGCCCTCCGATATTATACAGTTGAAATACTGCATTCTCTAAACGCCAATTTCCCCTTCTATCATACAAGTAACAGTGCCCGTCAGGAAGGAAATGGTTGTTTGGTAGTTGAGACTTCCGTCTACTGGTGTGATACCGTCCCAGAAATATACAGGCAAATTATCAATCAGTCCTCCTCCATCTCCATAAACTTTCCAATACCTCCTCCATCCCCAGAGAAATACCCAGCTCCCCTCATCGTGGCACTGCACTCTCAACATAGAACCCGGCTTCTGGTCTCCTCGACTCCCTTAATTCCTCCTTATTCATTGGTTTATCTACTTCTTGCACAAATATCAATTCCTTGACTTTCATGATTTGACCGGCGACTTCGGGCGTAACAGGGTAGAAGACTGTCTTCATTCGTTTTCGGAGACCGAGGGCTTTGAGGACCCCTTGTGTCCGTTTGGGGAGACCGATGCCGGATCGTAGGAGGGTTATTCGGAAGTAGGTCATTGTGAGTTCTGGGTATTTTATTAGATATTTATTTCAAATATGTAAAAAGAATTGGGTATACCTTGGGAGAGCGAGGAGAGAAAGTTGTGTGCTGGTATGAAGTTCGAGATGATCGGGTCGATGTCACGAATGAAAATGCAGAGCTCGGCGGCCGCTACCCCCGCTAGAGCCTCCTAATCTAGAACCACATCGTCTCGAATCCAACGACTTCTACCTTGAAGAATCAAGTATGTCTTGAAGTAATTACCATATTATATTAAGGGACTACATTGAGAATGACGATGGACAGCTCGACGATCAAGCTCTCGGAGCTGCTACGACATCCCGACGACTTGGACAAAATCCCAGCCATGAAACTTGAATATACGCGCAAGAAAGCCGCGGTTGACTCGCAGCTAAAGAGTGGACTCAAGGAACAATTAGAAGTCACGCAAGCTGGAATGGGTGGAATTACAGATGGGCAAAGGACAGTGCAGCTCATCAAGGAGGAGATGATGAAGATTGATAAGCTATGCGCTGAAGCCCAAAATATGATTCGGGATTTCCCCAATATCAATTTGGTGTCGCAGACGCATAGGAATTTCAGCGCAGTCGAGACGATGCGGAGGAATCTGGATAGTTTCAACGATCGACTAACGCAGGTCGAGATGATGTTGAGGGATGATGATCAAGATCCAGAGAATATGCCGAATCTGCTAGCGGTGCATTACGAATTGACGCAATTGAGGAATATTAGGGATGATGCTATGGAGCAGATACTAAGGGCCGATGATACGAGTCTTCAAAGTACGTTGGAGGACTACTTCTCGAGGCTAGATGAGACCATTGATTGGTTTGATGAGCATGTCGGGACTATTGCTCTCAATCTAATTAATGTGTTTTTGAATGGAAATAATGGGCTGGTGGTGCGATTAGCAGTGGTTATTGAAGCAGAGGAAAAGAGTGATAAGCGGGTCAAAGCACTGCAGGAGGCACTCAAGGATCACAAGGAGATGGCCGCTAGATTCCAGAGCATCACGGACGGTGCCAAGAGTACGAGAGGATACAAGGAGAAGTTCTTGCAGGCTATTCAGATCAATGCAGAGGGGCAGGTTGCAGATACGAAGGAGGCCTTTATGGAAGATCCAACGAAATTGGAGAAATCTTTCAGGTGGTTCTTCAATGATCTTAATGCTGTCAAGAACGGACTTGTTCCGTTGATGCCGAAAAAGTGGAAGATTTTCTTGACATATGGCAAGATTTATCACAAGATCATGCATGATTTCCTCATAGGCATGATTGATGATCCTGATACGAGTTCTGCCAATATGTTGGCTATTCTCAACTGGCCAGAAAAGTACGACAAAAAGATGGCGAAGCTTGGATTTAGCCAAGATGATCTTAAGCCACAAATCATCGATGGTCGGGAGACAGAGCTTGTACGAGAATTCAGACAGTTGATTATCAGGTTCTTGGATCAATGGCTAGATCGTATCTTTACTACTGAGAAGAAAGACTTCGCAGACCGAAACATCGACGAGAAATCGAATCTTGATCAAGATGAGAATGGCTATTTCAGGACTAAGAACTTGATTGACATGTGGAGGATGCTTCGAGAGCAAGTTGATGCAGCTGCAAATTCTCAGCGTATGGATGTTGCAGAGGGTGTTGTTGATGCTATGGTTCTTCGACTCAAGACGAGACAGCAGTTATGGCAGAAGATACTGGACGACGAAGCTGCGAAATACTATGGCAATAACCCTGAGACAGAAGGGTTCGGCTCTCTGCAAGACTGGCTCGTTGCAACAGCCAATGATCAGATTGCCTGTATTGACGATAACGAAGACGAGAACCGCTTTGGCTATCTTACAAGCTTCCGGCAGAAGTTCGAGTCTCTGGTATCAGCAACATACTTAGAACGAATTGATACTGAAATCTCGACTTTGAACGATGGATATGTCGATCTCAGTACGCATTGCATCGCCAAATTTGCACAGCTCATTTTTACTGTTGACTTCAAGGCCGTAATGCCGGATTTCTTCACAGTGAAATGGTATGGTGCGTTTGCAATGAAGCAGATGGTTAACACATTCGATGAATATGTTGAAGATTACAAGAATATTCTACATCACTCCCTACTGGATATCCTCATCGAAGAACTGTCTGTCGAACTTCTAATACGCTACCTCTCGAGCGTCCGTAACAAGGGAGCTAAATTCAAGCGGCAAGAGAAATACAAGGACAAAGTCTTTGACGACGTCTCTACCGCATTTGAATTCTTTAACAATAGCCAATATCTAAGTGACGACGTAAGAACTACCATCAGCGAGAAATGGAGAGTTACAGAACCATTTTTACAGCTTATTGAAGCTGATAAGTCTGTAGTACCTGAGGTATTTGCTGCCTTCAAGAAGCAGTATTGGGATTTGCAGCTCAGTTGGGTGGAAGCTGTTCTGAGGGCAAGAGATGATTTTGATAGAAGTATGTTGAATGCTGTTAAGGCCCAGGCGGCTCAGATTGATGTTGTAAGAGGTTTGGAGACTATTATGAGTAAGGTTAAATAGGGATTGATGATAATATTGGGTGCATTGGGTCTGCTTCAGCGGGGCGCTAGGCGTAGGACTTTTAGCAGGAAAGAAGCTTTTGAAAGAACTCGGTATTGTAGTTATATGCTTGTATTTATTCCGAATTACAAGTCCGAATGCGTTTCATAGGCACTTATACTTGAACAGCATCGGCTTGTTTGTCAACCTATTCATCCATCTTTAGCTCTTTCCAAGCTTGTAGACAAAACATCACCAATTTTCAGTCCCGAAATTCTCAGCAGAGGTTTCGACTCCTCATCGTCATTCTTCACATTTGAAGTGCTTGGCTCACAACTTCTCTTACTAGCCTTAAACACCGACCATCCCTGTAATCCCCAACTTCAAGTCTACGCGACATTCGACGCGCCTCAATTGACAAACACTAAAAGAAATCACCAATTATAAACAAATACAATGACTGATATGTACAAGGCACCAGATTTAAAGCGCAATCGACCACGTCCTTCAAATTGGTGGGAGGCCAATCCTACTAAGAACGTCGACCCCGCACCGACTCCCATATCTACCGTCGAGGAACCAGCGAACGATGCACGGGAGACTACGAAGAAGTCTCAGAAAATAACTGTAGGGGATGATCATGTGCGGAAAGAGGTGGTCAGACGTAGGAGGAGTGGGAGATTGTCGAATGCTCATCGACAGGAAGGGGTGGAAATTATCGAAACTGTCACAGCTGTCGCGTCACTTGGTAATGATAACAATGGGGCGAGAAAGAAGGGGAGACTAGCGGGAGCCGGTATGGAAAAGAAGATTGTGGGCTTAAGGACTATAGACGGGGAGGGCGGAGCTAATAGACCAAGGAGGGATAGAAATAAAGGTGCTGGGATTGAAACGGCTGAGGAAGAAGCAGATTCACAACTCAAGAAACGTAAAAGGCCTGCACAGAAGGCAGTTGAGATGGATGAGGAAGCTGCTGAAGAAGACGAAGAACCAGTGATGAGGAGACGTGGACGGCCCTCCCTTAATAAGGAGGCTGAGACAGAAGTCGAGAAACCGGAGCCTGAGCCAAAGAGGCGTGGAAGACCTACGCATAAGGAAGTTGAAGTACAAGAAGACTTGGCGGAAGAAGAATCAGTAGTCAGAAGACGTGGACGATCTGCGAACCATGAGCCCGAGGACTTCGATGATCTACCTGATGCTTCATCTACACCCAAGCCCAAGAAGCGCCGACGGAAATCAAATTCGGAAATTGAGGCATCTAATGTCATACCACCAGTAGATTCAGAACCAAAGAAGCGTGGTCGAAGACCGGCAAACAAGGAGCCCGAGCTGGAAATGGATGAATTGCCCACATCTGAGCCTAGGAAACATGGAAAACGTCCAAACAAAGAGATTGAAGAGCAAGCAGATGAAGTACTTACAGAACCTAAGAAGCGTGGACGACCGACAGATAAAGAGAATGAAGATCCTCAAGTTAATTCCACAGCTGGTAGGAGGCGTAGACGGCAATCCAATACTGATATTGAAGAGCCAGCTGCTATAGCATCCCAAGCCAAGCATTCTCTTAGCAAGAAGAATAAGCAGCCTGCTAAGGTAGCTGGGCAAGAGAATGCTGCTTCTTCAGCAAAGGAGCAAGCCGCACGAAAAGTGTCTCAACGTTCGAAAGTTCTAGCAGACTCGACAAATCAGCAGTCTAGGTCTAGGAATCGCAGTCGAACTGAAAAGGAACCTGAGCTGCGTGTTAAGAGGAGGAAACCTGGACGACCATCAGAAGCTGAAATATCAGGTCCATCTCAGTCAAAGGGGAAACCAGGTAGACATTCATCAAATACAGAGGCCAATACACGCAAGCGGAAAAATACTGAAGGTATGCACCACTGCTGGCCTGTTGACTTTATATTCCTAACTCTACGTAGTCGATGAAGTTGCTCAACAATCCAAACGTCATCGACCGGATTCTTCACCGGATAGAGCGTCCAAACATATATATAAGCCACCTTCATATCAACATCTGATCGCAAAGACGCATCGAGTATCCCGTCAAACAATCGATACCAAATGGGATCCCTTACCTGCTCCAGCAGTTGAGCGAATCTCCCAAGTATTGACTGATATTCAACGGCCAACACTCCTTCAGATCAATGACGAGCGGAAGAAACAACAATCAAGTGCTGCAATTACATTAATAACTAAGAATATAATAAAAAAGATATCGAGAGGAATGCCGTTTCCTCAAGGAACTCGCAACCATCGAGAGGACGACTTTGACTTCGAAAAAATACTTGATCACAACAGAGCGCTAGAGTTCCAACTCACTCCGATAGTGCACGCAAACGAGCTTTTAGAGGCAGAGTTAGAGAAAGAAAAGGCGTTGCTAGAGTCAGAGCAAGCATATCTAGAAGAGTTGGAGACTAATGCGAGAGAGCAGGCTTTGAAGTGGAAGCAGGATTCGCGCAAAGTTCACTCGTTACTGCGATCAGAAGATATAATGAATCAGGATGACCTGATGAATTCAATCGGTGTAGAAGCCGAGAGCGCTATTCCAGTCACACTTGATGTATGTTCTTGAACCTGTATTACTTTTCGCTGCTAATCCATAATAGACCCAAAAAGACGAATCTCTTCAAGCGATTGTCAAGGATGTAAGCGGTCACGTGGACAGCATTCAAAGCAATCTAAGCCAGGTTGAAGGCATCTCGGAGGCTATAGCTAAGGGAAAGGCTGCACTTCAGGCTACTCTATTTGATCATCTTGAGAGCGAACAGTATGAAGAGGTTGTTCTGGGCTAAAGGGTGAAAGGAAGCCTTTTAATCTGGTTTTTGTACCCCTGTCTTCCTTTATGTATGGAGAAGCCGGGCAAAGGTCCCGAGGAGAAATTACCTTAGCATAAGGGGTTAGGTTACGAATAAGTAGATAATTAACACAAGATCCCCAAAAGCGATTGATCTTTTTAATTTAAAAGCATATGCTATTATGAAGATTGAGGATTCAATTCCAAGGATAAATAATAGGTAGTTTAAATGTAGGCTTTTTCTGCATTGCCTTGCATCTAGAGACCCAAGCGAAATAGTCGAGGTTTGCGGCTGGAAAATTGCGTAGTTCGGCTCCCCGCATGAAAGATTTCTTTCCTTTATTGCACAGCGATACAGCAGATGGGAGAAGTTGATTGAAGTCTACGAGGATTGTGAAAAAGGGTGCATATCAGGTAAATAGAATCGTAGTAGTACGTAGCTAAAGACAGTGCTGATAAGTTTAAGCAGGCTAAGCACCGTATTTTCCTCCGAAGAATCGTGAACATCGTCAACGACGAAAGCGCAGAGTCGCAATCCAATGGAATCCCTGGAAACGTAGGCTTCCGAGGCCATGGAACAGAGAGGGGCGAGTAATGGCGACGCAGCAAAGGGGCAGACATCCCCAACTGCGTCCGACGCAAATAAGAGCCCAAAGAAGAGGCGCAAAGTCAACCATGGTATGTAGGAAGGGAACCAGCACTCATTTTATCATCTGAAACAAGTGCTAACGGTGAAACGTTTTACTGCAGCTTGTGTATATTGTCGCCGATCTGTAAGTTCTCCATTGGGCAAGAATAGTTGGGGGAATGGCTTCGTGCATACACCTATGCGAGCAATTGTTTGGCATGAGCTAATTCGATTCTGCCCTTGACCAGCACATGACGTGCGATTTAGAGCGACCTTGTGCGAGGTGTACAAAGCGTGGAATAGGGCATCTCTGTCATGATGAGCCGCGCGAACCGGAAGCAACCACGAAGAGAGCCAAGAGTCAGCATAGTAACTCTGGTCCCTCTGAGGAGGATGGAGCATCCCCAGATCAACCCCAAGCTACAAAAGACAGCTCCCTGAACACTTCATTTGACCGGTCTCAGGAGCCGTCCCAGGACAATAAATTAGGTCTTGGGGCGTCAGCAGCACCATCCCTTTCGGCTAGGCCCCTTCAGCTTGTTTCGCCAACTCCTGTTTCTAGCATACAAGCCAATGCTTTGAATAGCAGCAGTAATCAATGTATGCTTCCAGACCGCACTGACGCATTAGGCAGCTATTAATGAATTTGTTGGTGTAGTCATTGGGTACTCGAACGACTGGCTTGGGTCGCAGAACCAATTTCAGGACATGCATAACTACCATCCATCGTACATGTTCAACGCACCAGAAGTTACTAATGAGTACAATCTTTTGAACGACTTTCTCAACAACAGCCTTCTAGACGACGGAGCTCTGCTTGGAGAAGACGCTTCATCTTTTTATACTGATCAAATCGGTTCAGCCATGTTACCCGGTCCTGCCAATTCTCTTACTCCTGGAGTGCAGCATGGGTCTGCTCCAGTTAGTGGTTCTTCTCTTAATCCGCAAGGAACTTCGATACTTAGACCCGCAAGCGTTATCCCTACTGATAAAGCCCGCGAGTATTATCTCCAAGCTGCCGATCCTACCGGTAACGATGCTCCTGAAGAGAGAATGCAACGGCTTCTTCGAGCCAAGTACGACGCCGGAATGCTAAAGCCTTTCAACTATGTGAATGGATATGCGCGTCTTTCCCAATACATGGACGGTCATATGCATGCGTCTTCAAAGCAAAAGATCCTCCGAGAACTAGATCGATTCAGACCAAAGTTCCGGGAGAAGGTCCAAGCCTTGACGGACATCGAGCTTATCTATGTGGAAATGTGGTTCGAACGAAGTCTCATGGAATATGATCGGGTATTTGCCAGTATGGCAGTCCCAGCATGCTGCTGGAGAAGAACAGGAGAGATATTTCGGGGTAACAAGGAAATGGCTGAGCTTATACATGTTCCTATTGAGAAGTTGCGAGATGTGAGTCGTACCTTTTGCCAAGACGAAAAGCCGTTTCTGACAATCTGCTATAGGGCAAGATTGCCTTACATGAGATCCTCACGGAAGAATCCCTAGTCAATTACTGGGAGAAATTTGGGGCTATAGCTTTTGATCAGGGCCAGAAAGCCCTTTTGACGAGCTGTTCACTGAAGAATCCAGACGATAAATCCGAAGACCCTACGATCAAGTGCTGCTTTTCATTTGCAATAAAGAGGGACGACCATAGAATGTGAGTTATTCCTGAAGCACATAGAGACTTAATATTAATAGATTTCTAGACCCTCGCTAGTAATTGGGAATTTCATGCCTCAATAGCAATGAATCAATTATTCTTATGTAAATTTAGTCTTCATACTGTATATACTTAGTTGGTGAGAATAGAAATACTGTAGGGTGTGGGAAATGGTTTGGTGTTGAATTTGGAAATGGCCAATTGACCTGGCGAGCTTCTTCCTGCCCTTGTTTTACCCTTCAATTAACATACCTTACTGTACATCTTTGGTCGAAAAATATCATTGCCAAGTAGCAGCCTTAGAATTATTTAAAAAAGGCCAATCTACTTTTTTCTCTCTGATCTGAAAATTATCGTCTCTTTCCGAGATTATGGCACCCACTGTACGACTAGCTGACAAAGAACCCAAACGGGTGAGAGTTCTTCTTGGTCAGTATTTTACCCAATACCTCTCGAGCGAAGGAAAGGCTGATTATCGCAGCATTCGCAGGGGAACTCCAAGCAGGGCTTGCTGCAGCGGCATCTGCGAAAGAGCCAGGAACTCTCTTTAACCAGCTTGAAACCCAGGTTGCGACGTTTCCCAGCAAGCTTGTAGCATCCTCAAAAGCTGAAGAGATTGACAGGACAGGCACAACACTATGGAATCTTTGCACACGGCTTCGACGCGATGTCGAGAACCCCCAGAATGCACCGATCATACTGCTTATGGTCCGTGTCTTCGCCTTCTTGTTGCTGGATTGTGCACACGAGAGCGGGAAGGGCACGACCTCAAACATTGTACGGTTGATGAAGATTGGGATCAAGGCGGCAAAGAATTGCTTGGGTATGTGGAAGGTTTATATACTGATGTTTGTTTGTTTATTAACTTCTGCGCAGATCAAAAGCAATGGGATTATACCTTGAAGATACTGGAAAAGGTCGCTGAATACGAAAGTTTCCTACACAAGCAAACCCCGAAGTCTTCTCCGGAAGATGAGGCACTCTATGGAACTCTCAGCGCGGAATACTACGTTCTTAGGACAGCACTGGTGAGTGTGGGTTGGGGTATCAGGAGTTCTAGGCTAATTGATACAATAGGCGTGGAAACAAGACCAACTCGGCGTGGCAGATTATATGTTCAACAAGTCAATGGCTTCAAAAGATTTCTTTGATGCGAATACTGCGGAAAGCTTGGCCGATGTTCTATTTGAAATGGGAAAGGACTTCCTCATCAAGAAACAAAGCGCACTCGCTTTGAAGTGGCTCGATAGAGCATACGATATTATCGGCAGTCAGGAGTTGGACAGACTCAGTAGAGATGCCAGCGAACTTCGAATGTCAATTATGCAGACGCTGGTGAAAGCATTACTAGAATGCAAGGACTTGCTTTCCTACGAAAAGGCATCTAACATTGTTGCCACTCTCGAAAACGAAGTTGGAGACAAATTGATAGTCTTACTCCTGAAATTTGAAATGATCACCGGATCCAGCGAAGAAACATTCAATAGTACTGGTTATAACGATGTTTTGCAGAAGATGATTCGCGTTGTGCCTCTCCATGATGCCAATTTCAGGCTGATCATGTACCACATTCGCAAGCTGAACGAGAAGAGTCCGAGTCTAGGTTGCAAGGCTCTAGATGACTTCGTAAGGTTACGCGTACTGCAGGCTGAAAATGAAGAATGGCTAGAAAAAGTGCTTGTAACGCAGATGTGGATGACTGTTGGTCAGAGAGATAGTCCAGAAGCATTGGCTTTTCTTAAGGAGTTTTTGACAACTATTGTTGATAATATTAAACATCCAATTAGTTCAGCTGCAACTCTTGCGGGGCACACAGTACGTATTCCTTCTTCAAGCTACTATTTTTGCTTTTCTGACACATATAGCTCCTATGGAAACGAATTGAGGCGAATTATACTCATAGAGATTACGAGTCTGCGGAAAAATGGTGCCATCTGGCAATGCACAGGGCCTTCGAAAAGTCTGGCGAGATAAATTTAGCCCGAATCTCAAGGTAGAATTCTCAATCTTTATATGTAGAATTCTCTCACAATTACTAGGAAGCTCCTACTCTGTGCTCTCGCTCGAAAAGATATTGGCAGTGCGAGAGATGCATTTGGCTCAATGTCAGAGGCAGCTAAGAACGAGCCCATGACACAATTCCTGATGTACAAAATTGCCATTCGTTGTGATGACACTGAACTCGCCTCAGAATGTCTCGAAGCCGTCGGCTCTTCCTCATGCTCTGACCCAAAGCTCCTTTATGCTTGCGTTCTAGATGCCCAGCAAGTTGGAAGCAAGACGCAGACTCTAGCAGCCCTGCAACTCGTGCTCGAGAAGTGTGGTTACGATATGCAACAAAGCAACGTACATCTGCCATCACTTTTACGGATTACGATCGGCTTGATGGTAACGCTTCTAGAAGCTGCTGAAGATCCCGAAGTCTCTCAAGTTCACATCGAGAAGCTATGCAAATTATTTGAAGGAGGTAAGTCTTGCTTGAGTCCATATCCTTGTTCAAAACTAACCTCATAAGCCATGAGCTCTATGAAGAAGGCTCCATCCTCTGCGACAGATACGATATGGAATACACTAGAGCTTGAATGGTTCTCTAAGAATTCCTATAACCTTGCCATAAAGAATCTACCAGTCTGGCATCCTCGATATTCTCTGCGCATGCTAGTTTGCTGCATTGCATTTATCAATCAGTACCCGAAGGATATCAGTCAACAGATTTACGATGACGTCTCACTTCGACAGATCTTCTGTGAATTTTGTGCTGCAACAGCTTTAGTTTCTGTGGCTCGTAGTGGAGATGTTATCAAGGAACAATTGCAAGATTATCTGAATGTTCGCAAGCACGTCGCGAGTTTTAATGACCTTCTGCAGGAGAAAGTTCATAAAATGGAAGATGCGTCAGCTCATGATCTGACACAGAAGTTGGCAATTCTACTGGCTTTTGACTTTGAATCTGCCTGTCAACTGAAAGCTTGGGATGGACTTGGGGAGATAATCTCCAAAGCTGTGATATGTAAGAGCATTCGAACCTACGAATTAATGGCAGATTGTATTTTATCTTGTCGACCTCCAACACAAAGTTAGCAATCCCCTAGCTTTGCATATCTAGGCGTACTTACTAACCTCAATAGTCCTAATTACGAATCTCGAAAAGATCGTTAACGAAGCCCGGGGTCTCAACTCGTTTGATAGTACTAAGTTTACAAAATACATGCGCTGTCTCTTTCAAGAAGCTATCTCCGACAATGTCAATATCGCGGAAGAAATCCTCCAGCAAATCAAAGAACTCGCCTGGAAAGCGGCACAAGTATGTTACTTTTTCATACTCTTACCTCTTTTACTAAATCTATTAGCAGACCAATCTACCATACCCGACCGAAGAGCTCGAGTACATCTCTATTCTAGCATTCAACCACGCCAAAGACCTATACAACAATGGTGAAAACGAGGCGTGCAAAAATTGGGCCAGCGTTGCGATCAACATTGCACATGTTTGTACAGACGAAGGAGCATTGGAGCGTAAATTGCAGAGCAATTACATCTGCTTGAAGCGGGATACGAATTGAGTTTTTCCATCTAACTTATCGCTAGAGTGTCTTGCTTATTGAGAGCTTAATGCCTATGCGAAACCAGAGGTTTATTGTTTTACTAAAATCTATGGGTTAGGAGATCAATATTATGCTAAATACACCACCTCAAAAGTCACAGTCAAGTTTCATCTGAATTATTTCAAGGTCAGATAGTTGTTGTCCTTTGTTAACTTATTAACGTCTTGAATGTTCTACATAATCCGAGTGATTATTGTTGGTACTGTGAACCTTACGGCGCTTCGAGGCAAAACTGTAGGTTATTGCAGATACTACAGCGAGGGAAAAGGATTTTGAGCAGATGAATTCACCATATCTTAAGGGGCATAGTGCCTCCTCGAAGCCTCTCCCGCTAATATAATTGATATTTTGGTTGATTGGGGTCGTTTGGGAGTTTCAACCTTTAGCTTTAATGTATCTTGGTTTCTTGATTTTGGAATAATTGCTCATTCAGGGTTTGGAGGTCGATCAAGATGACAAATAGGAGTCATAAGTTAGATCATATTCTCTAATCCATCACTCTCCAGACTTCATTAGACGCACATGGCATGACAGATTATGAATAAACCCTCTTCCCAAGCATCCACGTCTCCTTCACCCTCCCCTCCTCATCAAGCACCACAAAATCGCCTCTCCTCCCCATCTCCAACTTCCCTCGGTCCCTCAACCCCATCGCATCAGCCACATTCTCCGTAACACACATCACTGCTTCCGCAATACCTATCCCAGCCCATTTCATCAGATTCCTCACGCATTCATCAAGGCCGATACAGGTTCCTACGAGGGTAGTGGTGTTCTCGATGGTCACTTTGTTACCGGTTTTTAGTTGGTTGAAGGGGATTTGGGAGTGGCCTGGGTAGAGGCCATCTGGAAGTCCAGAGAGCTCGATTGAATCAGTTATGAGGATGCAATGGGAAGGGGAGGAGCGGTAGGCTAGAGTTAGGATGTTGGGGTGGAGGCTTGAGGGGAAGGATATTAGTTTTTGTGCTGATTTGAGACATTTATGTGTTTTTTCTAAATAGAGACTGATCAACTGATGACTTACTGGATTTCATCAGCTATAAGAGAGAAGTATGGTGGCTCAGAGCTCGAAATTAACCCTGTCGCCATCAGTCAGTCAGTACTCCCATCAGCAATATTCCTTTTGCAAAATACCAGGGAGTCCAGGCTCTCGATGATGAAGTGGATTCATAGCATTAAACATATGCGTCAACATCCTCGCACCGACATTCATGCCATCTCTCCCATCCTCAAAATTTGCAGCACTATGGCCCATCGAAACTTGAATCCCATATTCCTTTGTCAATTTCTCAATATGCCCCAAAGCGCCCGGTAATTCTGGTGCTAAAGTAACTATTTTGATTGATTCTTCAAGGTTCTTCTGACCGTAAATGGTTTCTAGAGATGAGGAAGAGGGGATATGCATATTTGCTGCATTGTGAGCGCCTTTTTTTGAAGGAGCGAGGAAAGGTCCTTCGACGTGTGCACCCAGGATTACTGCTCCTCCTTCTTCTTTTTCAAGTAGGGATGCGGAAGGTTTCAAAAAAGGCAAAACCGTTTTAAAAACCTCCGAAGACACCGTCGGAATAGTAGGATAGAAACCCGTAACCCCTGTTGAGGGTAGATATTTCTGTAGTTTCTTGACTCCTGATTTATAAGAATCAGGGGATTCGTAGCGCGCGAAGTGAAAATTGAGTGCGCCGTTGATTTGGAGCTCTATGAAGCCGGGGGCGATGATGGAGTTTTGGAGGTCGATGGTGGTGGTGGTGGTGATGGTGTTAGATGATGGGGAACTGGGAAGGATAAGCCCGGTGGAGGAGGAGACTATTAGGGGGGTGGTGGTGAGGGTGCCGGCGATGCATTGTCTACAGTTGACGAATTGGATGGAGGACATTGTGAGGGTTGGGGTTTGATATGTTATCGGTTTAGAACTATGTAGATCACATAGCTATTTAGTTATATAAAGATATGAAGAGATGGAGATATGAGGTTATCCTCCTGCCTAATCAAGAAGCTCGGCTGTTGCAGATCTCCCGAAAAAGGGGGAGGGGTATTGCTATCGCTGCCAGGGCTTCCTCTAGCTTTGAGTTGCTTAACTCAATAAAACAACTGATCTTCATCCGAGCGTACCGCTAGTTAAAACCCAATGTCATCTTTGTCACTGTTATACTGCATTTTGTAAATGAATTTGATTAATTAATCCATCTAGCTACAGCTGCCTTACTACCTGGAGAGAGGAACAACCCCCTTTTTATCCTTTTTAGGCATAGTTACACCGAGAGCTAGGAGAAGCAAGATTACATCCTTGTAAAGAACGAAGAGATATTGTTGGGAGAAAAAGCTCAAGAAAAATCCGAACAATAGTTAAGTAGAGAGACAAAACAAGTCCGCCTGCTAAGCGTACAACACTCCGCATTAAACATGAAGGCTTTTCCTTCCCCCCCCTCAATACTTTCCGCTAAGATTCACTAAACCTGCAGCTTCATTCTCCTTTTTACTTTTCTGGCTCCACTCAGGAGCCTCATCCAGACCTTCTTCTTCTTCTTTATCTCCCTGCGCCTTCGTACTATGTACCGTGGTGGTAGCATGCTCTGCAGGCGAATAAATCGTATATAAAATCTACCCTTTCCATCAGCATAACCCTCCTTTTCCCCCTCTAATTTGCTACGAGACTCACCAGAGGTCCATCACCTGTATTAACAAACTGATGTTGCGTCCCTGCAGGAACGACCATCAAGTCCCCAGCTTTAACAACTTGGTCTTTCCCATTAATAGTAGCCTTTCCAACACCACTAGTGAACGTCAAGGCCTGATCAACGGTATGCACCTCATCGCCGATATCTCCACCGACAGGGACAGTCATAAGGACTACTTGAGAATAGAGACCTGTCCAGAGGACACGGCGGAATTCATGAGAGGATGCAGGAAGAGCACCGAGCATCTGGGGGAAGAAGGCCATTTCATGGGCCGGGGGTGAGGATTTGGGTGCCATCATGCGGAGAGTGCGATGGGTTGTTTTGGGGATGGAGATTTTGTGAATGAGGGGAGAGCGGAGGGTGCGGGTGAGTGATGGGAACATGTAAATATTGGAAGAGGAAAGAGGAAGACAGGAGACAGATGGAATATATATAATTTAAGGAAAGGTATACGAAGTACAGAGGAGATGAATCCTCTGCACCAGGCCCCTCGCTTCCCTTGGTGGCACATATGATGATGATATCATCCACTTGCATGCGGTTATATATATCCGGCCAAATAAAACACGGTATACTCATGCGATCTTGAAGAGCCATTCGATATTTTCCGAAGAGACTCTCTGTCTCGGTGATATGTCGGGTTTGAAGAAGGGTGATAATGATACAGTAGCATGGTGAGTTTTCACGAATTGTCAGATTGATGAAGAGAAGGAGAGCAAACGCCGAGATTCGGATGAACGCACTGACTAACTTTTCTCCGCGAACCTCCAGAAAGTCGCACGACTGATTCAAGGCCAAGTTCTTGGAAGAACCAGCACAGTTACCAATTTACAATGAACAGCTTTCCGCGATTCCGATCAAGCTTAGGAAGCAAAAATGCAGCTTGGACATGTTCCTCTTGCGCGGCGAAAGCGACACGACAACACCGCAATCCACATTTCTTCAAAGCTTCACCGAGAAGAGATATCTCGAATTCCACGAAGCCACGCCAGAATGTTGCGCCAACAATGGAACAGTTGCGGGCTCCTTTTGCGAAAAAGAATAGCTCGACGATGTACTATACAATCAGTATCATATTAGGAACGGTGGCTCTTTCATATGGTTCCGTGCCGATGTATAAAATGGTTTGTTTACACGTCACTTTCTTCGAAGAAGCATAGAGCTGATGTTGGATACCTCTCGCAGATCTGCCAAACAACAGGATGGGGAGGCCAGCCCATCAAAGCCCCCGGGCATGGAGGAGTGGAAGGCGACCCTTCAGAACGACTCAAACCCGTCACCTCAGCCAAACGCATCCGCATCACCTTCAATGGCTCCGTATCCGACGTACTCCCTTGGAAGTTCGTGCCGCAGCAGCGCGAAGTCCGAGTGCTGCCTGGAGAAACAGCGTTGGCTTTCTACACGGCGACGAATAAATCGGATGAGGATATTATTGGGGTGGCTACTTATAGTGTTACGCCCGGGCAGGTAGCGCCGTATTTCAGCAAGATTCAGTGTTTTTGTTTTGAGGAACAGAGGTTGAATGCTGGTGAGACAGTGGATATGCCGGTTTTCTTTTATATTGATCCGGATTTTGTTAATGATCCGAATATGAGGGGCATCGAGCAGGTTACGCTGAGCTATACCTTTTTCAGTAAGTTTTTCTTGTTTCCCATTGGAAGGGAAGGAAGGAGGGGTTAGGGTATAGTGAGGGGAAGTGCTAATGTGTGAATAGAGGCGAGATATGATAAGAATGGGCATTTGAAACCTATGCCTCAAGGGTCATAATGTAAATGGCTATCGTGCATTGCATTAGGAGGAGTTTGGCAGCATGGGACATTTGTAATATGGTCTTACTCACCTCTTGGTCTCTCTTGCCGTACTACTGTATAACATAGTCTCGGCAACTGATTCATGCATTTTAGCTCAACGAATCATCCCGAGCTTGTATTAATTTGATAAATGCCGCCAACTGATTCATGCATTTTAGCTGTTAATGAATCATCCTGAGGTTATACCAAGTTGCTTCTCTCGTTGGTCAATCGGCTACCCACATCATAACTAAGTTTCACGTCCTCCAACATTATAGAACATTATATTTCACCCCAAAATATATGTACAATACAATTCGAACAACTGTTTTCGTGTCCAAAGTTTAGATCATTCATCAAACGAATGGGTGAGTTGAAGTCCCTTAATGTCTCACATTTACTCACATGCATCTCAGACATCATTCATAGTCAACATTCAATCCTCTTCGTTCATACCTACAACACGTTCTGAATCATCATAGTTTGGAATTATTCCAAGAATGAGTAGTCATCAAAAGACCTCAATTCCATATCTACCCAATTCGCACAGAGATCTTTCTCCTCATACCGAATCTCATTCCTTTTCCACGATGTCATTATCACCTCCCTCTTCCTCCTTGAGCCCCAACTCCTCCCCTTTTCTCCCACCAACCAATCCCCGAATCCACACTCAAAATAGAGCTTCGAATCAAATGATTCTCTCCAAAGACTTCTTTCCATTTCTCGCTCTCCTGCCTGAGATTTATTTGAGGATTGTTGAATTCTTGAATCCGATTGATATGATTTGTTTGAGTCTTGTTAAGTGAGTTTCTCTCCCCCCTCTCTTCCCCTAAATCCTTTCAGCGGACAACTTTCCCTCTTATAATTGCAATGTATTCTTAAAAGACCATATAATAGATATACACTAACAGACAAAACAGCAAATACATCTACACCCTCTTCACAACCCACCTCCAGATCCTCATCCGATTGCCCCTCTCCACCGGTTCCCCGTTCTCACTCTTCCCAGTGATCTGCGCCTCAGGCTGCAGACACTGCTGTCCTGTACTGTATTACCCCGCTCACTGCGAATTGCATTACCATCTGCGCACTTTTATGCCTCGTCATCTAACTTATTGTTCTGGTTTATGTGGTAAATATACGATGCACGAAAGGAGTGGAGCTAGTGATGAGAAATTGTGGTGTGACGCTTGCCAGTGTAATTATAAGAGGAGATATGAGAGGGGGAGGAGAATGATTGATGTGTTAAGACCTGGGGAGGCGCAAGTTAGGCTGAGGAAGTGGTATGATTGGAATATTAAGGGATATTAAGGACTCAATAGATTTGTTCGTCTTCTTCTGTTTTTGGGAGTTTAGTCGCCTGGGTGGAACTGCGAATGGATTTAGGCGAAGCATTCTTACTTCTAGCTTCTAAATCCTAGATAGGAAAAGGACTGTACAAATCTGTTATCTACTTAGGCGGCATTCTTTCCTTACTCATAGGAATAGATCTCCACGCAAAAGTCATTCCTTCCATGACCTCGACTCTAAAAAACCCGGTCAAAGTAAAAGTTCCTGATCGACTGCAAATTCAAAACCGTGAAAATATGGCAAGTCATCGATCTAGCGCGGTAGCTCTGAGCTTCCTGTAATCTTACATAATGATCGTTCTAAACTAGAGTAGTTGTTGACTTGAACAGCGTGCACAATTTCCTTCTTCATATCTGTGAACTTGACAATGACAAATAACTCAACCGTGGGGAACAAAAAGAAGTTTAGAAGAAGAAGGAGTAGGAGAGTAGAAGTAGAAGTTGAAGTAGAAATGAAGCTTAAGCCTTTGAACCTCAACCATCAAAGACATTCTGTGCATAGGTTTTTCCTATATATGATGAGATCAATCCTATCCCAATTCCTGCAGCACAACTAGAGCATCGGAAGGAAAGATTTCAGCAACAACAAATGGTTATTGTGTATTCGGTGGATCTTGTAAGTGAATAAAACCCAATATATTGTCTCGGTACTCAGCTTGACTTATCTCCTCCCACATCTGTTCCTCTACTTAGACCAGCCACAAAACTCATGGCCTGAACTACGGTGCTGAGAGGACGAATATGGCGCTAGAACGTACCTTTATCAAAGTTCCTGGTACCTTTAACTCCCTAGGAGCAATCGGTTATGTATCTAAGGTCAACAACCCATATCGCCGTTAAGATTCTTTCCAGTAAAAGCAAGCACGATGACTATTCTATTAACGCGAAACGTTTGCATTTGAGATTAAAATCTATAAATTTCTTGAGGCATAAAATTCACTCTGTCCCAATATCTTTTGAAGCTTTTTATAAGTTCCAAACGGCATTTTCTTAGCCCTATATAGCGTTCGCCCGCCTACAATAATATTAACTCCGCGATCCGGATAACCCATTGGGTAGACTAGTAAAGGTCATGGCTAAGAAGCCCCCCAAGCTTGTTGATCAATGGATTATGGAGCTCTTAAGTGCGGTGGCATGGCTTAAATCTCTTGGATATGCCTATACTGATATTCGGCCTGAAATTTTATTTCTCGATAGTGACGACCACTTTAAGCTTACGGATTTTGATAATATGGAAAAGATTGGAACAAAAGCCTCTAGCTGCGCGCCGCTATGGGCTGGTTGCCTAGGTTCTAAAGTAGGTATCGATGCAATGGCTTTAAAGATAATGCGCTTAATATGAGTTATTTGCTATCGGATTAGTAACGCGCGGCCACAAACCATATAATAATGAAACATTTGAACCCCAAGTTGGCAGGCCATAGTAGATCTTCTTATACACCACTACGACCCAGATGCGTTTCTGGAGGGGCTTTGAGCAAACATATATGAAGCTGGCCAACGATACCTGACGCAACTAAAAGGCGCATACATGATGTCAAAGGCTTCTTTCTATAGGCATTCAATGATGACGACTTTTTATGTATCTTACAATTTCAGCATCCCCGTATAGTAAAAGTACACTCTATCCTACCCCCTAACTCTCTATCCAACCCGCCTCCCAATGCACCCCTCTAATCTCAGCTTTTCCCTTCTTACCTAAGCGAATTTCAAAGCCAATCTAATTCACTAAAACTTTCTCTAATAATTTCCCTAACACGCCCCTCACCCTCTCAGGCCTCTCTCCCACACAAGTAAAGACAACCGCCGTGCTCATCGCAAACGCCAATGTCTCTCTCCACTGCTTCTCCCACGTATACCTCCTCGGCAACAACGTCGCCAATGCTCTCGGCGCCACAAACAACCCTAGTTCCTTTCTCCTCCCTGCATTTTCAATCAATACACTCCAGCCGCAAAGGGCACAGCCTGTTCCAATACAATATCCTGAATCGATACTCTGTCTTATGGGAATACTGGTACCGAGGACTTTTGGTCCGATACGTGTACGGGTTAGACAGATTCCGTAGTAGTAGAGGGCGATGAAGGTAGCGAGGAAAGTGGAGGAGCGGATAGAGGATTGAAGCGCGTATTTAGCGCCATTTAAGTTGGGTTTGCGGAGGGTGAGGAAGAGGTTTAAAGGGAGGTACATGGAGAAGGCCCAATAGAAGGAACGCATGAAGCGCGAGAAGGCGTGGTATTCGCAGGAAGGACCACAGCCCATATGGACTAGTTCGCAGGGGAAGGGGATTGATTTTGCCGGGTCGCCGTAGGAGAGGGGTAGGTTGTAGTCTTTGCACATTGGTTGCAGGACGCCGGCTTCGCCTGTGTCTTTTCCGTATTTAATTTCTCCATAGCGCACTTTACGGAGAGCTGTGAGGAGTCGTTGGTCAACTTGGGCGGCAGAGTTGATCCATTTGTTGTAGGCTCGTGGGAGGCGTGAAGGCATGTAAATGAATGACCACATGATGAGGGCGCATGAAGCAGCAAATATCGAGGTATCACTTAGAATGGATATTCTGTTTTCAACCTAGAGATGATTAGCTTTGCAAGACTGTATTTGACGAGTATTAATACTAACAATAGTCCATTTCCCAGCAGCAACCCTGCGACGCTTTCTTTGAGCCCATAGCTCTCCAACTAACACATCAAGAGCCCGCGTCACGGCGAAGAGGGTCAAATCCATAGTTCTGCCTGCAAACTGTGTAGGTCTGAACTGGACCCCTTCGCTAGTCTCAAAAGGCGCAATTTCTGTGAACGTCTCGCTTTTTCTTGATTGTAGTAGCTTCAGACTGAACCATGCAGCGATGAACGTTGAAAGCCATCTTGACAATCTGAGCAGTATCAGCATTCATGAGCTGTCTGACTTATGAAGATAAATTTGTTCGCCAGGGGAGGCGAGCGTAAGGACAAACACTTGCTTGTTCTGAGAAGATCAAAATCGGTTTAGTCCGTGATATTTGCCTCTCACGCCAAGGATCGCCGAATATAACTTCAAATGCCTACCTTAGTCGCGTCGCATGAGACAGCTTATCTGAAAGACGAGTACATAGGACTCGAAATGGTATCTAGGCTCAAGGTCAGTCATAAGTCAGATATAAATAGACGAGATCACGTGCCTGTAACAATGTAGAGCCTCCTACAAGAGCGGCACAAAAAGTTGGGAATCTTTGCAATTCCAACCCCCCTTTTAAAATTCGGATAAGAGAGGGGAAGAATGCATCCTCGGGCTTTTCATCGATATTTTTCCTCCTTCGGCTTAGATGCAAAAGGAGCAATGTTAGCAGCCGTGGGGTCTAAAATATTGTTAGCCAAGGAACAGGATGAGAGGAGGCTCAAGCAACTCACAGTACTCGACGCATAGCCTAAGACGTATGCTCGAAGAAGAGGTCTGAGCACAAATGGGATAGCTCTTTCATACGATCGAGCCTGTGGAGACTTGGATAAAACGATATGCCTAGCCATGGGGTCGGCGAGAAGAATGTTCCGCGACAGCGACTAGCATCAAGTCATATGATGATAAAAATCTTAAAACTGGTCACCTAGGGCTGAGTTCGATCATTATCTGCATCATCTCAGGGGACATCGGGCCATCGGCAGAGAAGTAGAAGGAGGAAACGTCACTTACCTTGTAATTATTGTTGGTTGCAGACCGAGGTGGTGGGGTGCTTTATCCGGAAGTAGAACTCTACCCCGGAATATGACAAGGAAGAATTGGCGAAAAGCGGGAGTTTCTGGAGAAGTTAAGATTGCTGTAGGGTCCAATATTGCTTTCTGAAACGATTCTAACATTCGAAACAGAGGCAAGGACGAACCGGGACTTGGTGATTTCAGGAATCAGCCGTGTTTGAGGATCTGAGAGTTCAACGAAAACACAATTTTCCGTCCAGAGGGATGAGAATAGTGAGTGACCAGGTGATGGATGGAATGAATCAAATGAGAATTCGGGGCCGAGCTTCCAATTCCAAGAGGGCATGGAATGGATGTGAGCTGAGTACTGAGTACCCTCCCGCGAGATGGACCAGTCCAGGTGAAAGTGACACCGTACTCGGACGGTTTGCCGGATAAGGTGAATGGATGACCAGGATCGAATTGGGAGGGTAGCGTACCTAGGTACTGAGTTGAATTCCGGGAAGAGAAATACACACCAGGTCAAGCGATTCGGGCCATTCCTGTTGAAAGGGTGGGGAGGAAGGAAACTGTGAGCCGAGGAAGACCAGCCAGAAAGAAAAGGGCTAGGAAGGATAAGAGAGATCGACGGCAGCTTCTCGTCAACTAGGTCAAGAGGGGTGTGTAAAGAGAAGCGGCTGTATGTCGTGCTTGTACGCAGTAAGCTGTTGGACAGACTGAAGGAAGAAATTGATGGCAAGCGAGGAAGAAAAGGAGTCAGGGAGTAGAGAGTAGGGAGGAGGGAGGGTAGTTTAAGGGAGGCCGAGGAAGGATCGAATGGCAATGCGATGCAGGCAGATGAATGACAATCCACCAGAATCGATGTTTGGCATGAATGTGCAATCTCTTACTTCTCTCTTGCTGCCATTGTAGTTGTAGTTGTTGCTCTTTCTTTTGTCAACGGCTTCTCCTTCTTTTCCTATTCGAGGGATGAGCCACGAGGCGCAGTCTTGGCTCTAGCTCAAGTCTGAAGTATGAGTGAGGCTGGCTCTTCTTCGGCGACGGGGTCGAGAAGGTTTTCATGTGAAAGTGCTTCTCCTCCTCCTCCTCCTCCTCCTCCTCCGTACAAACCCTGGCAAATCCTGAATCATCCATCCATCCATCCATGATCTCCCCCCGGGAAACAACACTCCTCTCAGCTCTTTGCAGATAAGCCCCAGACCAGCATCCACATTCAGCGAATACCCATAATCAAATCCCCTGCTTTTGTACGACCCGGCATCTATCGCAGAGCCGTTCGATGTCAATAGCTACCGGAAGGTTAAACCAGAAACGCTCGTTAATCTACATTTAAGTTCTCTTCACAACCCCCGCTCCCCCCATCTACCTGATGAATATACTCCCTCCAGTCCAGTCAGCATCCCAAAACGGATTACCCCCCTCCTCCCGCCGCCAACCAACGACGCAGAAAACAACGGACCAACAACGGGACAAGAGAACCTTGAGCTCCCCAACATAACCAACTCTCTTCAAAACCTCCCTCCCCYCCCCCCCCCCCTGGGTCTGGATAACCAACCCCCCCCTAACCCTGCTCATCATTTTCTTTCCCACCGGGCCATTTATTTAAAAGCTTCCCGAAGATCAAAATCCGGGGTCACACGCATGTCTTCAAATCTGTGAGCCCAACCACGATTCCGCTATCTGCTGCCACCAAACGTGTTCACTATCAAAAGTATCAATGCTTGCGATTCAGCGTCCTAGTATGGGTTCGTCGAAGCCACCGAACCTCGATTTGCCTTTTGGCTGTGCGTATACCCGGCACCGTATGGATAAAAAAGTACATGGTTGACTTTACACTAGATTCATTCGATAGCAATACAAATTATCCCTTCCCTTCACCTCCTGCTCCTGCGCCGGGTCCTTCGTTACTCGATGACAATGAATCCAAATTCCTCGACAGCTTTTTTGATGGAGTCAATTCAGATCACTTCAACTGCGACCTGTTTACAAACCCTCCAGATGGATCCGGATTCGATATGGCATGGGGGGAGCTTCCACCAACCTTCATGGGAACTACATCTTCATTTGGACAGCAACCGCAGCAGAACGCCTCTCACGAGATGTCGAATATGCATTTTGGGAGTATGAATTCGCATATGCCAGCCCCGCCACCAGTCCCTTCTTCGACATCCGCAGATGTTTTGGCAGCGGCAACAACATTATTACACAACGGTTCCAATGGAAGACCACATAGTTTAGGGACTGAAGCATTGTTTGGCAACCACGACATCTCCGTGCCACAACCTCTCAAGCTCGAAGCACACAACCAAACCAGAACCCAATCCATGACCCAATTCAACCCAACAAGAGCATCTTTAGAACAACAAAGCGACGAAGAGTTCATGCACAACCCATTCTATACCGACATGATTTTTGGCACATCATCACCCAACACTATGCGTCCCAAACCCGGTCCTCCAAAAGTCGACTTGCGATGGGGATCAGATGCTGGGTTCGGCACCCCTCAAGGCTTCGTAGCCCCCGCATCGCAAGCAACAGTTGAAGCCTCAGAACGTTCGCATATCCAAGCAATAGATGCCTTTATCGAAGTCCTCCAAGCTTCCTCAAGTGCCGAGAATACCCGACCTTCCACACCCTCGGCCTCGCGGCCATTCATACCCCAATCTCGCAATAAAAGTCACAGTCAGAATAATAACAGCAATAGAGCCTCGGTACACACTGGCGAAGATGATTTGGACCTGCCTCGGAAACGGCGGAAGAGCAAATACGACGGAGACGAAGCCTCAGACGACGAACCAACCTCTTCCCAACGAGGCCCCCGAAAACGAAAACCAATACAGAAAGGGTCCTCGAATGATTCACCTACCATTTCAGAAGCCAATCAAAATCGTCGAAAATCGTCCGCGGCGGCAGCAGCAGCTGCTAAGGCAACACGCGAAAATTTGACTGAAGATCAGAAACGCGAGAATCATATTAAGAGTGAGCAGAAACGGCGGACGCTTATTAGAGAGGGATTTGAGGATTTAGGGGAATTGGTGCCAGGACTGAGCGGAGGAGGATTTAGTAAGAGTGCGGTGTTGATTATGGCTGCTGATTGGTTGGAGGAGTTGGTGAGGGGAAATGAGGTTCTGAGAGAGAGGATTACGAGGATGAAAAATGGAAGGTGATATAAGTATTGAGTATTATGAATAACAGGAACCCGGATTAGGATAGGAAGGAAGGGGAAATGGGAAAGGATAAGTTTCAAAGGATTATTGGAACAGGCGTTTGCGGTACGAAGATTCATAATTCCATGGGAAACATTGATTTTTCGCTACTAAGGTATATTATAGGAGGGCGGTCACAGCATATAGGATATCTTTTTATCTTGTTACTTTACTCTATTTACTGCTTAGGCCAGCTTATGCTAGACGCTATGTTTATGGCTAGGCATACCTACTGAATGGTACGTTTGTATCATTGCACAGAGGAGAAGAAATTCAAAAATTACATAAACTCTATATAATAGTAATCCGTAATGAATTTGTGGCTGATTCTAGACTCATATACGCTCCCTCTAATATAAATTCATAATGCCTCTTCTATCCTCGGGCTCGGGTTGAGACTCAGAACCCTTCGTTCTTAAAATAACAAACAAATGAAATATCTGCTCTTCCTCCAAACAGTCCATGGCCCCGAGGAAAATCTGCAACTACCAAGGTACTGTACATCCAAACCCTATCATATAAAGCCCAAGGGGACCTCAAAACACTTTTCTATCCCTCCCTTCTCCCGGTATGGCTCTATCATGTATATGAGATAAAAAACGGAGAGGCAAAGAGCTACCTACCATATGTCAATTCCCAACCCGCACTTTCTCCCCAGTCTTCAACCGAATGACATGATACTTATGAGCAACCACCCCTCAATTTCCAACCCCATACCACACAGGAAGATAAAGAGAGGAAATAAAAAAGTGAAACAGTGAGAGGGAAGGAAAGGGAAAGGGAGAAAAGAGACTTTGCTAGCTAGGGTGTGGTGTGATGTGAGACATATGCCTAGGTGTGAAGGATATGATGATATGTTATTGTTATACGGAAGCCTTCTATCCTGCAGGCAATTCCGTTTCATCTCCAATTCGCCCTTTCATCCGGAATCAAATCCGAGCTTTGATATTAGATGACAAAACAAACTACAACGAGGAGGAGTGTATATCAGCCAACCAGTCTAGGCCTCTCCTTATTCTTTCCCCTTCCTCACTTCCCATTTCCACCTCTATATCCAGCCGCCTCTCTTAAACTTCTCACTTAACTCCCTCTCTCCACAATAAACCCCCACCTCACTCCTCACCTTCCCCAACGCCTGCAACCCCGTGCATCTATATACGCCAGAAAGCTTTAGCAATAGCGATGAAGACAAGACTTTTCGTGAAGACTTTGCTACGAGTGCAAATTTTGGGTTGGAGGGAGAAATGAGTTTACCCGTCAGCTCAAAGGGGGATATTTTTGGGGCGGTTGACGCCGAAAGAGATGTTTGTGGGAAGTAGGATGACGATGGCATTGTGGCCGACCGATAGAATCTATACAATTTTATTCTCGTTCGTCCATGAATTGGAGGCTAAAGAGAACGAGAAGATGGATCAGCCCGAGTAGTTAGCAAAGTTTGAAGAGTCCTAGCATCCTAAGTGAAAAGGAGACTGTGATGGCGATGGCTGTGGGTGTGAAATTTCCCTCTGCGGAAACATCGTTAATTACTTGTGTAGTCGTAAGACCAATGATCGATGTGGGACTAATACCAATATCTACAATGACAAGTTAGCAATCAAGCTATTGGTCAAGCTCTAACATGGAATTCATACCTTTTGATGTACCTATGATCAGATAGATAGTACAAGGAAGCCAACTAGCCAGAAGCCCATCTTGAAGAGGGATCATAGCAATTTGGCATATGCTAGTGCTTGAGGAACGAGAATGACTCCTAGAGTCAAGCCAGCAATAAGATGGTTGATGAGCCATTTGGGGGAGTATCTGATGTGATAGTTAGTACGAAGTTCATCAATTTGAGATTGGAATATTACTTTGTAATTCATTCGGAGTCTTGATATTAGTAATCCCAACTTTAGAAAGAACCTTTTTTTCTTTCTTTTTTGGAAAAATCCCTCAGAGAATGGAAAATTTTAGATTTTGAATGGCCTATACTTCATGGGAACCGGAGAATTTCCGAAACCATTGTATGATCTAACGGGGAAGGAATCACTCTCAACAAGCATTTTCTCTATCAAATACCTGCCTGTGGTAGAAGTTAAGGCCCAAACACCTTCCCAAATGAGCTTCCTTCCTTGAATGAGGTTTACGTCTCCCCTCACTCTCTCCTGGCGAGCAGTGCAGGCTTGATTGTAAAATAAATTTAATATAAGAATGCGATTAATGGTAACAGAGGCAACATATCTTTCAGATGAGTGTTATCAATTGAAGGAACTGATGCCTTTTTAGTCTCTGAAATAAGAAGCATAGCTGTATTTTAATTTTCAACAGATAGTAACTCTTTTTGGTTTAACTAAATCTAAAAAATTGCAGCGTAGGAGAAGCTATTTATCTTAAAGAATAGCATTATAGGTATATCAATAAAGCATTGGCCCGGCAGATATTCAAAAGAGGATATCTCGTGGAGAAGACATGAGACTAGTCTTATTGTTCTTCACTTCCCAAAGACAAGGGAGATATTTATTTCAAGGCAGTGACTAGAAGAAAAAGGTCACGTTTGTATTACCGCCCAGCAAAAATATGATCTAACACTGAGGGTGAAATACTGGTAAACTGATTCCGAGGCAGGAAGACGACAAAGCACAAATCCTCGTCACAGCATAGGAATAAAATTAGCAGCAAAAGCTAGCTAGACTATAGTACTATTTCGGTCACTACACAACTTACAGCAGGATGGTTGAGTGAATGAACCAACTTATTTCTGACAAGGCTGAAGATTGTTGGCAATCTAATGTTGAACAAGTGATGTTAGCTCTAGAGATCATTAATCGCAACCTCTGGGGAAGATCTGCGGCACAAGGCTGACATAGGATGCACAAGACTCATTGCTGTCTAGGCTATTGTAAGCATTGGAAGCTTGAAGGTAGATCTATAAATACTCACCGCACATTCACTGCTGGTTTGGAAAAGTTATGTGGTGTCTGTTGCTATTTCCGGCTTATTCTAGGTATTGGCACAAGACAACATATGGGCATTTCAACCTGCGAGTTAAAAATAGCTCATCCTCCCGACAGAAACTCTAGACAGGAATGGCGGATTAAATGGTGTTTATTATCTACCGTAGCTTGGCCCAACCAACGTTAATCATCTAGATTGTGGAATCTCTCATGAGCTACCCTATGGATGAAAAACATAGAGTCAGTAATGCCAAAAGGAGAAGAGGATAAAAAGCAGCAGAATGAGGATCAAGAATTTTGAAGCATACAAAAAATTTGCATTCTAAATGTCTTGATTTTCAAGTACCATTTGTTGAAAATAGCTTCGAGACATGGTTCTCAAGAAATTGATCACTTACATTGCATAGGAAGGCATAAATGCGCCACATTCATTACACGTCTCGTAGTTCTCTACATCATCTTCGTCATCCCCCCACACCCCAGATTCATCGATGGATGATTGTGTGGGAGGTATGATGTCTTCGGAACCAGTAGCTAGTCCAGTAGTCGATTCCATGGAATTTGCTTTCTTTGACTCATCACTGGTCTGGATAAGATCAGGCGGGACATCTTGATCTTCTATCCTCCACTCCTTCAGAACGTTTTCTTGTCTCTTGAACATCTGACTAATATTTTGACCAATACCTGTTCCACCTTCGCTAGCTACTTCTGTTATATTGGTTACTCCAATATTTATTAGACTTAGATTCCAACCCGACTTTTGGGGGTGCAATCTGCGGAATATACGTAGTAGGGTTCCTTGAACAAGCTTGTCTACCATAGAATCTATCTCATTTTTAAGATTGAAGATGAAGTTTGGTAGAGGAGCTGATCCTGATGTCCGATTGAATATTCGTGTTCTCGTACCATCTGGGTTCAGTGGCGGTCTTGGCCTAGTCGATAGACGTATTGTCTTTGGATAAGCTATCCATTTCGTGGGATCAGAACCCGGCTCAACTTCTAGCAAATCTTTATGCATTCTCTTAATCAAGCTCGTTGTAAGAGTCTGGAGCTCCTTGATAACCTGTTGAATAGTGTCTAGCTTGATATATGAGTTCTCGATGCTGATCTGTGTTGGAACTTTTCTTATATATTTGACTTCAGTATCATCAGATCCGTTGATGAGAGCCCAAGCCTTACCCCCGATTCCTTTCCCTGCACCCGCTCCCCCTAGAATCTTTTCGAGCAAATCGGGCCCCATTTCAGGGAAGCGGCGGACATCACCTACAGAAACAGATTCTTTGGTTCCCCCATAAATAAGTCCTTGATCAAACTGGGCTGGTCTTGATAAAACATGATCTCGGATTTGTTGCGACATCTTCAAGCCAATTCCGGGTATTTTACCAATATCATGGCTGTCAATAAACTTTGTAATGCTGCTTTCCACGTCATCATTCTCGCGTGAGATAATATAAGGCGGGAGGAGTGTCGTCTGTCCTTTTGGCTTATTCAGATTGCCGACCAGTTTGCTCAAAAGTTTGCTTGTCGAAATACCAACTGTACTCGTATAACCTTTTTGCTCCTCCACTGAGAAATAACAGAGTTAGCACTGCTTGACTAAGAATAGGATCAAACATCTCTAGGAGAGTTCTAGAGTTGTGAGACGTTGTATAATTGGAACTTCCTGATTTAGGTAAAATTGACAATAATCTAAAAATATGCTCACAACTTAATCTCAGGTGTGAAGCGAAATGTGAGCCGAGGATGAGACGAATGTATAAGTCTGGGGGATCAGTATTCGGAATTACCGGGGCAAGGGGATTCTGCAAAGCTGTGCCAGATTCAGACAGGCTGGGATAGCCATGACCGGAAATTTTAGTGGCATCGAAAGGAAAACCGTTGGTAGGATCATTAGGGTCTAGTTGGAAGAAGGAATTCTTCAAGTCATTCCGGTTTAGAAGGGCTTGGTTGTACTCAATAATGTCGGTGACATCTAGGAAGACCTCGTCAAAACCGAGCCTTTCCACCCTTCCGGACCATGTGAAGGATTCCAAGAAAAGATAGAGTGACTTCGAAGCATCTCGGAAGCGACCCAATTCCTCACCAAGGACAATGACTACATCGGGACACAGCGCCTTGGCTGCAGTGACCAATTGTAATTTATGAAGTCCACGACGACGAGCTTCGTAGTTGCAGGTGACAATGATTTGTTTCTATAAAAAGCTTTTAGACCTGTTGCAACAGGCGCTTGTTGACTAAAGGTGGAGGTGATATTACTTGCTGAACTGCCTATTTGTTGAAATAGTCAGCCTTGATTCACGGATATGAACGGACTATTGGGACAGACCAACGGTAAAGATTTGAGGGCAGGATTCTCTGCTTCAAAAACAGACGCGTAGAAGCAATCATAATCCTAGATTTCAAACATCAGTAGGTCGCTATTTAGATAGGACCTGTCGAGTGATCTTCGTCAGGTGCCAGACTAGGCTAAACCTACAAAGTGTATTATAATCCTTTCGTGATCCTTCTTCCCCATATTAGGCCCACCAGTGATAGAAACAAGCGCGACAGGACGAGAAAAGAAGTATTGATGAGGTCATGCTGCAAAGGCAGTCAATCCGGGGGCACAACGGATGGGTGTATTGAGGGGTCAACCGTTGGGTAGAGTGTCTAGGATGTCGTAGAGTTGGTAAGATGTCTGGATTAGATTAATTCAGGTTAGACTGCAGCGGGTAGGCTCGGCGATAGGGTTGTGGTTTGTTGGTATTGTTGGTCTTGTTGGTCTTGTTGGTCATTTGGATAATTCTCAGGAGCCTAGAGCAGAGTCGCATTTGGGAATATCTGGGGTTGAGATCCTATGAAGCCATACATACGGACAAAGTTTGAACAGCTAGTGGTCCACGTACAGCAGCTAACAACAAGGCGCGCGCTTAGGAAGATCTTGGACTTATGCGCCAATTTTTATGATTGGACCAAATAAGATCACCCCATCGACTTTCCGATGCTCGTTTCGTCTCATCCAAAGATGCATTGCCTGCAAAACATACGAATCGGATAAACCAGGTCGCATGGCACACGCCGAATATTGTAAAGAAGGTCGCGACCCAGGAGCCTTTCCCATGATCGCGATCGTGCATAGCAAGTATTCGTCTGGCACAGTTGGCAGCGGCTAAGAATGGGAGACGATGATGGGCCAAATTGGCGCGCATCGGCCGGGATTGCCGCACGCACTAAGTTAGCGTTAGCAGCCCTTGAGGCTTGTAGGACACAAGGGCACGGACGGGGGGCAAAGAAACTTGATGTTTAAATAACTCGGGAGCAGGATGCGAGTCTTGGCGAGAGATAATTTTGGACTGCTGGTGCTGGATCAAGTAATGATGCTGATGTGGCTGTTTTGTCACCGCCACCAGCACGGAGATACAAGGGAACTTACAGTTGGCTGTAACCATGTCAGCTGTATGTCATTGCTGTATTCGTTCTGGAAAGCAACTTGCTACTACTCCGAGAAGGTCACAAGGTGCGGACTATTATTGAGAAAGTTGGGCCCAGCCGGTCAGGTGTGAAAATTTACCTAATTGCAATAATTCTTTCAACATTCTGGAAGGAAGTAAATTTAGATAGAGTTTTCAGAAGTTCGAAGGATGCTAGTCGCTCCCAAAATGGATCTGTGGCGGGAAGTACGTACAAGGGGCTTATCCCCCCCTTTTCTTTGAAGACAATCCAATCATATCGGCTAGGCCGCGTGTGATTATAGCTGCAGCAGGCTGCATAGAAACCAAAACGGTACATACCTACAAGCGCTGCCCCTGTTACTATTCAGGGTTTGTTCAGGCGTCGCCCCTTGTCCAACAAACACCACTTGAAAGCTGCCATTGTTCCCTACCCTCAGCGGCCACCAGCGCTTCTTCGAGGCAAAGTTGCCCAAGAACCTGGAAACAGATCCTGAATTGGCCCAATTGGGAGTGTTTATAATGGCCCTGGCCCACCTTTGCCGTCTGGCCCGTCTGGGGCCATCCAATACCAACCTGCATCTTCCTACAAACCAAATGTCTGTTGGTTTCCCCTCTGCTTCTGCCTACCCAACCAAACCCGCCTGTCATCTTTTAATTCGAATCCCATTTTCTGGCTCTGCATACCTCGTCACATTATCGCTATAATCATCTCATCGCATCTACGGACCCGTGGGAGTACAAGAAACTGTTGTCCGCATGCCCAGGGTTGTAAGACGATCTCAGCACCCCCTCTTCCCCCTTCAGCCATAAGGCTATTTATTCCCAACTCCCGAGACATTATCTCATCCTGTTTATTCCTATACGAATCATTTTGTACATACATCTATTGTTCGCCATACACTCAGCAATAGTCTCTTCACGAAACGGCTTTTCCACGAACATCGCGATGCTGTAGCTACGAGTGTTCACCCATTTTCTTATTTATACCCCATTTCCAACACCGATTCCACTTTCCCAACAATCTTTCCCTTCATAAAAGATCTCCTTCATCAAGCCGAAGTCTGCGCGCTGCAGTCAAATTAATTAATTTCCATTTGGACATCGAAGTATGATGGTGGCTTCAGCCAGGGAATGTTCGTCAGTCATGACTTTCCCTCAACGAGATTCATCTCCGCCAAAACGACCAAGGTTGTCACTCCAGATCAAAACTCCAGGTATACAGCCAACATTGGGAAAGTCCTCTACAGCTTTTCTGAAAGCAGACATTGACCCTTCGTCGCCAACTGCATTCAATACTTTATCCAATGCATATGCGACTGCCATTGAGAAGTCTGCCGAACAGTCACTAAAGACGCCTGCACCGTTAAATACGTCTGTGTCGGGCCAGAGACCTACGCCATTGCGACTTCAGACAACTGTGAATAATCAAGAGAACTATAAGCATCCGTCAAAGCGCACCCTGACACCGGGACCTTTCACAATCACATATCCCGAGACACCAAGTTCAGCATACCCAACACCAACGACTGCCCATCCAGATAATAAATTTGGTTCAACTTCTTTTACATTTACGCCTCCTCAGTCCGCAGGTCCTATAGAGCAACCAATATCCAAACTATTCAACTTCAACAGCATCACTCCTAATTCTTCATCCCCACGTACCTCGAGACGCCGCTCTGCGAGTACCAGTAGTTTTCAAATACCATACACACATCCCAGATCCCTTCACAGCATTCTACGGAACTCTCCTCTTCCTCCACGCAGTTCAGCTACTCCCGCGACACCCCGTCGTACATCTATGAGATTAGGCAATCGAGTGGCCAAGAAAGTGGGATATAATGATCCTCTCACTCAAACAATTGTCACAAACAAATATATCAAATCTCACATCGATCTCCTCTCAGAAGACTCGCCATCATCAGCCACCGACCCCGAATCAGACAGATCGAGTACATTCGAAGCAGCAATGCAATACACAGGTGACGAAACTAGAGATGGCGGGCAAACCCCAGGACCCTTCGAAGAAATGCGCCGGAGAATGGCAGAGAGCGGTTTAGAGACGCCCGCCACAAGGCGACGCAAGCGCAAAGACAAGAAGCGGAAATGGAGGTGGACAATTGGCGGAGACGAAGCGGAAGAAGTAGACGAAAATGAAGAAACCAATTTACCTACGGCGATTGAATCTACACCCATCACAACCGTTTACATGGGCCGTTCTGCGAATGAGAATGAAGGCGATAAGGACGCGGAAGAATTGCATTCAGCGCTTCCTCCAGAGGAAGATGTGCCTGAAGAAGAGGATGGAGGGGAAGAAATACCATCAGTATTGAGGGAGGATTCTCAAGATCTCTCGACGGATTCAGATATGTCTGAATTTCAACACCTGCGTACACACTCTCTTGAAACGACAGATTCGGAAATGTCAGATGTGGATGAGAGACCAGGGACCTCACAGTCCCTTTAAACTTCACCAGTGAAAGGAAAGAGAGAGGGAAGAGGGGATTTAGGTTGGGGGATAATGATAATCTCTATTGAAATGTTTGATCGGGGCTTATTTTCGAGGACTTTTTTCTTTTCTTTCTCATTTCTAGTTTTTAAATGCATATATTGGAGGGAAGGGATGAATGAATGACTGCATGGATGGGGTTGAATGAAGGGATGAGGAAAGGAATCTCTAGGATATTTGGGATATGAGGGGAAAGGAAAGGAAAGAATACACGAGTAAAGGAGGGGAATATTTGCTTGGCAAAAACGGCAGATTGGTCAAGTGCCATATTTGCATGCAGGCTGCTGATGAGAAAAGGTCGCAGGCGCTAATTTCTGCCCCCCTATGTATGTATCTAGAAAGCGAATCGAGAAGACGGAAAGGTGAAAGAGCAATTGATTCGCCCGGCTACATGGCATATTTTTATTATGTGTGAGAGAACGAACAACAACCTGACAGTTCTATAGGTCAAGGACTAAAACAAAACATGAAAGGGTGCTTTTGTCCCGAGGTGCCGTTCCCCATCTTGCTATTCCTTTAAGTGTCAATATCCATGCAGCTTCCCTTTCCTTGCAGATACAGTCTAAACTTATGCCTCTGGCCTGTCATATAAAGGGCCTAGGAAACGAGTATAAGCTGCAATGACTTCTGACCCAGGCTGTCGTGATGATGGATGGTGGAATTTAAAACCTGCTCTATATAGTAATTCCTGTTTCTGTTGACGTCAAAGAGATGAGCACCATTATCTTGTTACGAATATCTCGCTGCCATTTCTTCTTCTGAATCAACCGAGTCTAAGACTACAATTCCTCGTCATTACTTAAATCAGACTCATATACTCAAAGAATATATCAGGACGCCAGATATTGCAGAGACCTCGACTTTCTCGTTCCTGTTTTGTCGCGTAAGAAAGATTTCATTCGTGGCGCTTGTCTATATATATACTACTCTTGATAAGAATTAGGTTTGAGGTGAATGATAGTTTTCCTTGCGTATATGTAGTAGTATATGGAGGGACTCTGGCCTGTAGAAACCATTTTATTCTCCTCCTTATTATACTATATTACCGATAGGCAGTTTCGAAGGGTTGAGAGTGGGAAGTCGTCGATAGCATTGTCAAAACAGCACAAGGAGCCTAGCAAGGTAAAGAAAGCTATTTTGTTTCATTCGCTTGCAGAATCTGCAATGAAGCAAAGTTTGTTTATAATAATGAATTTGTCACCTTACATCTAGAGCAATGATCATCTGATGCAGTTGCTTCCCTTATCTTCCATTAAGATATAAGTTGATTTTTAAGCTGCGTTGTATAAATCAATAATGGATTTTCTCAATTCTTATCAATATAAGGAGTAGCGAAAAAAGATTCCTTGATCCTCAAGTACCCCAATTTGAACGTCAGCACGTTGCAAGACTCCTTCTCTTCTTTATATCCCAATCTAGTGTAGTATATCTCCGTTCATCTTCGAGAAGCTGGGGCTATGCTGTCGTTGTAAAAGGGGCCATCGCCGTCGATTTTTCAATCTCTCATTCTTAATCTACCACCATTTTCCCACTTTTTCATTTTACAGTCGATGTTCGTAAAAATCTAAACTTTTGGGTCAGCATATCCTCGCTTTGAACTCGTTGGAGCTAAGCTTTTCCGTGTGGGTAGAGCCCCCGACAGTCTCGAATCACTTGAAGGTTTAGATATGCAGACTATCTGCGGAATTTTTATAATTGTTGATGACCTTCTAGCTTCTAACTGATCGGGGTTAGAATACCACTGGCTAAGGGGACAAAATAGTGAAAGCACCAAAGGCGAACTTAGTACATAAATAACCCTCGTTCACTCTCTTCACAGATCCTTGCATCTTCATCTTTACCATCAGTTCATAAACAAATTATACCTTTCGAACTCAAGTAAGGTAAGTTTTGAAGTCAAAAGGTATCCACTTGT
The DNA here is from genome assembly GCA_003988815.1 of Chlorencoelia australis. Taxonomy (NCBI): domain Eukaryota; kingdom Fungi; phylum Ascomycota; class Leotiomycetes; order Helotiales; family Cenangiaceae; genus Chlorencoelia; species Chlorencoelia australis. Next base: position 685,409 of record QYAN01000016.1, read on the forward strand.
AAAATTTATGGGTTATTGAGAATTTGTCTCAACCTCTTTTTCTTCTGCGGGTTTTTGCTGTCGATAAATACGATATCGTTGTTGCTGTCTTTGAAGGTGAAGAGGAAGATTGTCAACTAAGTTCGATCATCATGAACTTTGGGCCTTAGGAGAGAATCATTTGAAGGTGATAAGAGAAAGGGTTGGAAAGCTCTAGTGTTTCTCTTACTTTTCTCCATTTATTTCTTCTAACCTTATTCCCATAAGACATTTTTGTCTCGGCTCTTCAACTCATTGTAGTCGAATATTGCTCTCTTCGTTGCTATTTTACTGTTCTATTATTTGTTCATTTCGGTTGATTTCTTTTTTAAGGATCGTTGCTTTTGCAATATCTGATTATTTATCAACACGACCACCTTATCTGAAACTCTATACTTCAATTAATTTAGTCCCTAAGTTATAGTTTAAGATCAGCCTACTCCATATTGTTATGCAGGTTTTAAATTTACAGGTGGCGGGCATTGAACCTTGCTCTACTTGGATCTTTCTTTCTTTATTCAATACAACCTTCCTATTTTCGCTGTCATATTTGATATTAATGGTCATTGTCACTTTGTAACTCCGTTGTCGACCTGTTCTTTTCTGTCGGAGGCTTTTGAACTGTCTGAAAGGCATCGTAGCCGAGAATGATGGCAGACTGGAACAATCTCGACAAACTGTTTCCTTCGCAGTCATGCATATTTGTCGAGTTGCTCATGGAAAGAGATTGTGGGAGCAAATATTCGTCCTCGACTTGGCTCTTATAGTCCTTACCTCCTCGCTCAACCAAGGAGGTCTTGAAACGAGGGACGAGGACCTTCTATATTCTCCAACTGGTTTTTGAAAAAGGCTTTATTTACTCCTCTTTTCAGATAATCTTCAAGATCTAGGTTTATACTAGCTGTCAGTCCAGGCGGAGTTAAATTTCCACGTTCTGTATCCAGCACTCCTGCAACAAATTGCTCAAATATTTCAAGCATGCGTTTTGCTCAAACTTCAGTTATCTTACAATTTTCAAAAGAGAGATAAATTTACTACTGAAAGCGACTACTGAAAGCGGTCTAATCGAAAATCGATTTCTACTTACTAGAAAGTGAATAATTTAGGTATAGATAATGGAAAGTACTAAAACTTCACAAAGGAAGGATGGATGGAAAAAACACGAGAAGTCTATGAAGAAAGATATTTAAGCTTTTTAACTAGGACCTCTCAATATATCCTTATAATGAAGCTTTCTCGGCAATCACTCTCCCCTGTGTAATTGCTATTCCTTTTGTATATCAATCACTAATTTAATACAGAGAGTAGAAGTTCTATCCGTGAGACTTGCAATTATATGGTCCTGGAGAATCACTTTTCCCTTTTTAATTGAGACTGTTTCTCGGAATAAAGCAATAATTCATTCTCGATAGCTATTCTTTGAAAAACTCCCTTTCCCACCTTCCTCTACAACACAAAACCTTACTTCTCCCTCAAGGCGCCACCTCCTCAAAACCAAATCTGCAGCTTCCCACCCAACACTCATATTCATAATACTCTGTCTTAATACTCCATTTCCTATAGGAAATTTACGAATGGTGATGTGATTGATTTATTATACTCATATTTGTCTTTTGGAGTGCTTTATAGGGACTTTTATGGATGTGGATGGGGATGGAGGCCAGGGGGAAAGAGAAGAGGAAGAAAGTCTACGCCATTGCGATAGGAAAGTTGGGAACAGTATCCAGAAAAAGGGATTGGGTAGTTTTCTCGACGGAAGAAAGGAAGATGTTATTCTAGAAGCGGAGAAGGAAAATGGAATATGTGAGAAGGTTTGCGATGGGAATGATGAGTAGAAAGGAAAGGATGGGAAGCAGGATGAGAATGATAGTGGTGATAAGGAAAAAGGAAAGGGAACTGATATGTTAGGGGAGGGTATTGTGACATTTGAAGTCGAGGATGGAGAGAAATTGTTGTGTGGGAGTCGGATTGGAAGGGGGGTTATTAAGGGGCAAGCCATGAGGGAGGTGAAGAGGCGGGAGAGGAGAGCGACGGAGATTTGTGATGATACGTTTGGACTTTTTTGAGAATTCGAAGTAGAGAATTTTAAAATACCTCTGAAGTGGTAGATAATTTCGAACTGTGTATTGAGCAAGTCGAAATATTGAACATGAAATTTAATGAAAATACCTCATACCCTAAAGAAATTTAACTCAAGAAAATTTATACACTCCTCAATATCCCACCATCTAATATTTATCCTGACCCCATCCTATTTCCCCACCATAGTTTACCTTTTATTCCCATCCCATACACCGACGCACAACTCTCATACATCTTCCTATTATTTTTTAGGCGAAGCCACCTCTCTAAGCGTTCCCATCTCTATCTCCGAGGCGTATGCGGATCCAAGCTTCAATTGCTCCTGTTTCTTCAGGCGGAAAGAGAATGTTGCCTCATGCCATGCTTGCCCAAAGACCAAACCAGGATGAAATACTGTTAAACCAGTCGTGGCTAGTACAATCATAACTCCTTCTAAAACCATGAAGACCGCTTCATCGCTAACGAATAGAGTGCCATTGAACCCTCCGCTTAGCTCAGCACATCTGTAAACGCATCGAGCAAAGATAGTGACGACTCCGACGACAAGCGCTGAATATGTTAGTATTGTTAATGTAGAGAGAGTAGTACAGTACTAACCACACAAGAAAAGCTTGAACTTTCTCGAGTTGACCAAGCTAAGATATTGCGGATTCCAAGAAGTCTTGAAAGACAGAACTCTCCAAGCAAACTCAGAACAAAGGATAGCGAAGAGGAGTAATGACACGACTTGGAAGACAAGACCAGCAAGCATAAGATTCTTCCCGAGATTGCTTCCGGACACGGTGTTGGCTGTTGAAGCAATACCTCCTCCTAAAGCTTGAAGAACTAGACTGATTAGATCACAACCGCAGAAAACGAGAGTATAGGTGCGAGGCTTGAAACGAGAGAGCTCTTCGCCATAGACGTTGATGATGCGAGCGAGGGTGAGGTAGATAGCAGCCGTTAGGAAAGCCGGTGCGATGGTCAGGCATACGAGATAGATGAGGAAATCGTTATTGTTGAAAGGAGAATTGTGTAGCATGACCCGTGCGATATAGCCTACGACCTCGAGAGCCTGAGTTGGGTTGTTAGTTTGCAAATCTAAAAACAAACTCAAGACCAAAGACGTACCAAACCACAAATCATAGCAATCATATATCCCCAGGTCTTGTATCGAATACCAAAGCCAAGCTGAAGCACTAGCAATATAGCAAAGATAGCCGCGTATAAAGCGTTGCCAGGAAGTGTAGGGATATAGAGGAAACTGGCCAGTGACAAGTCACAGGTCTGGAGGGTACATAGTTCAGGATGGATGAGAAGGGTGATATTTCCAGTTCCAGTTCCATGCCCATCTGAATGAGTGAGATTGGACATATTGTGATTGATGGAGAGAAGTAATTGAAGGCTGCTGTTGAGTGTATTACTTTCAGGGGGGAGAACCAGTAGCCGAGAAAAGGGAGTTTAAGAAGCGCTCGAATTTTCTTAATGAAAAAAAAGAAGACGAGAGGATTTGCAGATCTTGATACCTCAAAAACAATAGGGAATTCAACTACCTTATTATATCACCTTGGGTCGGGCTGTGCTTTCCGGCCTATCGGTATCTACTTTGTTGTTGCTTGCGACGCAACCAATTCCATGGGCCGTCGCCAAGATTTTAAATTACTCAGCAAGACCTCAACATTTCCATCATCCTTATTGGATAGTTCGTACGGACCCTGACTGTACGGACCTAAATATACGGTAAGGCTGAGGCGCAGTGCGACACGAACATCATCCTTGAAACTCGTATTTTGGATATGACTGACAATATGATGTATGAACAACAGGACTTAATGAGGTTGAAAGTAGTGTCCGAATTGCTTTGCATTTGCTAAGTCTAAAGGGTTCCTTAGCTCTTCTAACTAGATACTAGAATTTAAGAAGAGCACGTGGCTTAAGATTCTCCTTAGGCAATTGTAAGACCTCTCATTGGTAATCTGACTATTATAGCCACTTATAAACAGTCTAAAACCGTGGGGCTGGCACTGATTCTGGGATCATTCAGGTAAGTAAATTAATTATCTTGAAGGAGCGCTTAGAAGCTTGGCCACTACCTTTTTTGCAGGTGGGAAGTCAGGCAGGATTTGTAGCACCAGATAAAACATCATGCATTCCTGGCCTTTTGAGTGCAAAATGATGCAAAATAACTGGTCGTTTATGATGTTGTGGTGTTACGGTGCCAAGACACGAAAAGTCTCTGCTGTCGCTGGGGGGGGATACATGGAAGGATGAAGGAAGCGGTAAAACTCGTGTCATACAGCCTTTGGCTGTGGGTTGAGACCCATTTGTGGAGGCTTATTTTTAATGGACTAAGGCACAATTGTTGCTGCGGGGAGAAACTACTGGGTTGGTGACATGGGCATACGGCGTAGACAGTGAGTTAGTGGAGGCTCAGGAGACAGAAGGCTATGTCGACAGAAAATCACTTGAGAAGAGGTCTGAGGCGCGTCTATATTGGCTTTAGCGAGGAGGGATACAATGAACCAACTCAATGCGCTCTTATTGCCAGACCTTCCATCCCTCTCTTTGGAGAGAGCTCTTTCTAGTCAATAAAGTGTCGGAATCTATGTTTCTAGAACGGGTTCAACTTCTTCCTTTAAGGGTACGATATGCTGTAGGTTCTTGGTCCAAGCAGCAGGTGGCGTTGTTGTCATGTAGCCTAGGACAAGAGATCAGTGACTAACATGATGAAGCAGATAGAAAAATGCATACGATCATAGATATGGGACTATGGATAATGGGATATCGATAAGGGATTAGATGGATTAAAAAAAAGCAAACCATTCACGTCACCGACAACTCATTTGATTGGCCAATTCATATCTAGCGGCTCACTATCCCCGATATCGCCTTAGTAGTGCTTAGTAACCCCCGCACTTTCATAGATTTTCTTTGCATTGAATTTGTTTTTATGATTCACCCACTTCATTTTTCCCTTCTCCCCTCTTCCTAGAAAGATATTTAAATATCTGCACACTTTTCTTGAACAATCACCAAATTCCATTGAAGATTTAAAACCTCATCAAAGACTTTCATCCATTCAGACAAACACTTACAAACCTCTCATTTACCCCCCAATCGATTCAACATGTGTCCTAGCTGCGAACCTGAAGCTGTTACGAATGGCAAGACCAATGGGTCTACCAATGGCAAGATCGTCAAAGGAGATTCAAACGGTAAGCCCATCTGCTGCCATCTTAATCTCTCCCATTTTCTAACTTCTTTCGCAGGCCACCCCGGATTCACAGCAGTCGAGACCAAGTCAAATCCTCATCCCCACCGCACAAACCCATACCAACCAGTCGGAGACTTCTTGAGCAATGTGTCGAATTTCAAGATCATTGAGAGCACCCTCCGTGAGGGTGAACAATTCGCCAATGCCTTCTTCGACACTGAGAAGAAGATCGAAATTGCCAAGGCTCTTGATGATTTTGGTGTTGACTATGTGAGTCATATAATGGAGTTTGGTCTAGAGTCTTATGCTGACTTGGGATATACAGATTGAGTTGACTTCGCCAGCAGCATCCGAACAATCAAGGGCTGATTGTGAGGCAATCTGCAAGCTGGGTTTGAAGGCTAAGGTCGGTGAAGCGCTTGCCGATCAATTCAACCAATACTAACCTCCATAGATTCTAACACACATCCGATGCCACATGGACGATGCGAGAATAGCTGTACAGACCGGTGTTGATGGAGTGTAAATCAGACTTCGGCATGCTATACAGGACTTTGCTAAAAAATACCTCAGTGACGTCGTTATTGGCACTTCATCCTATCTTATGGAGCACTCCCATGGCAAGGACATGACCTACATTAAAAATACCGCAATCGAAGTTATCAACTATGTCAAGTCACACAATATCGAAATACGATTTTCCAGCGAGGATTCCTTCCGATCGAATCTCGTTGATCTTCTCTCCATTTACTCTACTGTCGACAAGATTGGCGTCAACCGAGTCGGAATTGCAGACACTGTTGGGTGTGCATCCCCAAGACAAGTCTACGACCTAGTCCGAACTCTTCGAGGTGTCGTCGGCTGCGATATTGAGACGCATTTTCATAATGTGCGTTTAATCAGGTTCCTTGTTTATTCCTACCTAATCTTCAAACGATGTGTTTCTGTTTGGACCAATTTCCTAACTAGAGTTAATTTGCTTCATCCAACCCAAAGCCTCTACCTTAGGCAAAAACTGACATCCCAATCATCAATAGGACACTGGTTGCGCAATTGCTAATGCCTACTGTGCTCTTGAGGCTGGTGCAACACATGTTGATACCTCTGTATTGGGTATTGGTGAGCGAAACGGAATTACCCCTCTTGGTGGACTTATGGCACGTATGATTGTTGCCGATAGGGACTATGTCATGGGCAAATACAAGCTTCACAAGCTCAAGGATATTGAGGACCTTGTGGCACAAGCTGTTGAAGTTAACATTCCATTTAACAACTACATGTAAGTTTTCCCCTTGAAATCTGATATGCATATTAACTCCTAATTAGCACTGGATTCTGTGCTTTCACCCACAAAGCTGGTATTCACGCCAAGGCCATTCTCAATAATCCATCCACGTACGAGATCATCAACCCATCCGATTTCGGAATGTCGAGATACGTCCATTTTGCCTCGAGACTTACTGGTTGGAATGCCATTAAGTCACGTGCCAACCAAATGAACATCGAAATGACAGATGAGCAATACAAGCAATGCACGCAGAAGATAAAGGCTTTGGCAGACATCCGATCCATTGCCATCGATGACGCCGATTCCATTATTCGAGCTTTCCACCGCGGCACTAAGCTAGGTCGTGAAGTTGAGTTACTACCCGACATAACCGAAGAGGAGAAGACTTTGTTGGCACAGAAGGAAAAGGAGACTGTAGGACCTTGATTAGATTCTCACTTACTAAGTGCGTTTCGAAAATTAATAGAAATCAGTCTGATTACTAGTGTTCTGCAATCTCGGGAAATCCCTCCTCCATTTACCTCTTAACCCGCCTTCTCCAATCCACTCTAGAATCCTAATCGCATTATACTTGAAAAACAGAACTTCGTTCTTATCCACTCTTTGGGAACAAGCCCAGCTGTTTCCCAAGCAATAATGCCTATTGACTTTTCCGCATGGCTCAAAATATATTCTTGGGCTTTAAGTTGCAATAATAGAAGACGAAGATAGAGCAATCTATCACTAGGTCTATGCAATTGTTCAGGAGGTTTCGAGGGTTGCAGTAGCTAGGCAACCTAAGACGAGTAAGATATTGATCCGATAGGTGCTGGCCATCAACACCGCTAATAGTAGCTGCTTGCCATACAGCCAGTTCTTTATAGATATTCCCAACGTGTGAAACATTGTATTGCTTTATTGCCTCGTCTATGCTAGGCCACGTCTCAAAAAGCATTTAGCTAGTCAACCTACTTAGAATGATATAGTATCATATTCTGCGTAGTAGTGGACGTCTGGAGTTGCAGAGCTCAGGGAGCGTTTATTGCGGAGAAATTCCAATGTAACGTGCTCTCATGTTATACCTGGATCTAGGTTATTTTGACTTTGCAAAAATCATCGCCGATCCTCTAGACTATTGATACCTCACCAGCGCTATAGATCATCTAGAAGGGGAATGTAGCTGACAAGTGCTTTCGATGGCGGGAGCAGGTTTAGGGCTGAAGCGACGTAAAATGAGCCTTTGCCATCGCTCCACGAAGGGCCAGATGAAGGCGAGCGCTGTCAAGTGATGAGGATCTTTGGCCCAAAGAGCCAGGAATTATCGTCAATATGACTCGCTTCGATCTCGAGCGGCATTGTTTAGAGATAAGTGCAGCCTGAAGGAAACCGATATAGTGGCTTATATCGTGATCACAAAACTCTATTGCTAAATATGTTTATCCTGTGTTGGAATATAGGGGAAAGGGTATATAGTCACGTGCCTTCTATTAAGTCATCAGCTTGTACTTGATCTTTCCGGATCCCTCTATTCTATAGCCTATTAGCAACAAATGAATTTATTATAAAATAGCTCATTCCAGTGCACTAAGGTGAAACCAACATCCTGACTTTAATTAAACGAGAAATATTAAAACTGTTGGAATATAGGGAAAAGGGCATATAGTCACGTGCCTTGATGAGTCATTAGCGTAAGGATCGAAAGTTGTGAAGTAGCTAACTAAGATCTTCTTCCTTCTGGAAGCCTACTAGTAACAATGAATTCATCATGAGATAGGCCGTTCCAGTACATTAAGGTGATACCAACAAAAACTTTAATATTTTATAATACATTTATTTAAATAATTAATCTAATTTCGATTATAACATGTGAGATTTTTGATATTCTTAGCTACCAAGTAATCACTATTGCCGAGAAGTTTCCAATCTTCGGGCCCAGAAAGCCTCGGCACAAATAATTTGGATCATATCGGCAATGTTTTGAAGAGGAGAAAGAGTTGATCAATTCCTTCATTTATTTTGTTCTTCAACCCTTACTGTTTGCAAAACCATATTAAATAAAGCTCGCATCATCCTAAGATTCTCCTCCACCATGCCTAAAGCATTTGGAAGCAATATCCCATGGGCTGAGCCTAGCTGGGTAATTCTCTCCATGTCGGTCATACTAGCTCTATGCGCTAATTCAAGAATCAAGTATTCTGGGCGACCTTCTCCATATTACAAGGAGAGCCATTTCAGGCTTCGTGACTTTGTCAGAAAATGGATTGATGAGGTTAGATTATTGTCTCCGCGTGAGGAGAAGATTACTGATCAGTTATCGAATCGTAGAATGTCAGTGGCCGCTCCGAAGAATGGGAGGCTCTCGGGAAAGTGCCCAACGATGTGTATGAACAATGTGCACGGGATGGAATTATCGTTCCTATCGCAGGAGGAAATCACATCCCGAAAGAATGGGCTCATTATCCAATTGCAGCGGGCATCAAGCCTGGGGAATGGGATGGTTTTCATGATTTCATTCTATGGGACGAGTTGTATCGAGGTTCCCCAACTATCTCCAGTGCTTTCATTGGCTTAGTATGTATTCTCAAATCGAGTTACCGAAGTCTCGTGTTTATACTTCGCAGGTTGTCGGAGCCCCGCCTCTTAAGCAATTTGCTTCTCCAGCACTACAAGCAAAGTGAGTGCTGCTACACCACGAGTGATACTTGTACTAATTCCGAGTAGGGTCTTGCCAGAAGTTCTCACCGGTAAGAAAAGGATCTGTCTCGCAATTACCGAGCCATCTGCTGGTTCAGATGTGAGAAATATCACAACCACTGCCGAGAAGACTCCAGATGGAAAGCACTACATCGTGAATGGAGAGAAGAAGATAAGTATTCCTTAGAAAATTAGATGGCACAAAAGTGCTGACTAGATCTTACTGGATCACAAACGGCATGTTTTCAGACTACTTCATGGTAAGCCAAAGATTTTCAGAGGAGCAAAAGCGTATGAGCTAATAACTTTCAGACTGCAGTTCGTACTGGGGGTCCAGGTATTCCTGGAATGTCTATGCTTCTCATCCCCCGTTCCGAAGGCATCAAGACCAGAAAGATTGAAATTGGGGCTGGCGGCATCGGTGCTACTACTTATGTGACCTTCGAAGATGTAAAGGTCCCAGTAGAGTATCTCGTTGGTGAAGAAGGCATGGGCTTCAAATATACCATGAGCAATTTCAACCATGAGCGGCTTTGGATCGCATTCCAAGCTATTCGTGGAGCGAGACTTTGTCTAGAGGATGCCATGATTTGGTGTCAGAAGAGAGAGGCTTTTGGAATTACGCTCATTGAGCAACCAGTCGTTAGACACAAGTTTGGACATATGGCAAGGGAAGTGGAGGGCTTGCAAGCGTGGATTGAACAAATAGTTTATGAGCTGGATCATTTAAGTCATGCTAAGGGTAAGTGATAGCTTCCTTCTTCTGGACCCTTACTGACTTGTATAGGGTCTGAACTTTTGGGTGGTGTCACAGCTCATTTGAAAGTCCAGTCAGGCATCGTGGCTAAACATGTCGCTGATGAATGTGCGAAGCTTATGGGAGGGTAAGCAATTCTTCCAAGAGATATACGAACATGTACTGATCAGAGCTTAGATTGGGACTGACCAAAAGTGGTCAGGGTGCAAGGATTGAAGCAATCTCTCGTGGAGTTATCACACTTATTGTACCAGGTAAGTCGCTCTTCATGGGTCCGAGAATGTTCTTAATTCGACTTTAGGTGGTTCTGAGGACGTTCTGTTGGACCTCGGTGTGAGGGAAGCGCTTAAGTTGAGTAAAAAGGCAACGAAGGCAAGTTTGTAAAGCACGTGTTAGTTGATTGCGGCTCTTGAATCTATCTTATCGGTATTATTTGTGGCTAGATGGACAAATCTTCCAACCCAGTGCAATTGATCGACTGAAATTACGATTCATCGTCAATTTCCATTCGTCCTCAGTTTGCCGTCACCCGTACAACCAAATGTGGCACTTTTGATGTTCTTAGCAGAGAACACTGCTACCTTGCAGGAAAGATTGATCCAATGCAGAATCAACTTTCAGCCCTTGATTTCCACATCCGCGCTCCTGAGAGTTAGAGACTATGAAAGGTGGCTGTGCTAAATTATTTCCAAATTGAGGGTCCTGAAAGTTGGCCGACGGCTACTTATTTACATAAGCGAGAGGGGTGGGTACGTACAACAACGTCAATGGAAATCATTCTAACCTAGAAGTGGCATGCTTGAGGTTTGAAGCTCAATTGAAAAGGTATATATTCATCTAGAGGTCCTCAAAGGTAAGTTCTTAAAGTAAGTCCTGCAGGAATTCATTTTCATAATTTCTATCTTCGACCCATCTTCGAAATCCTTTCCACAATACTCTTTCTCTCTCTACAATTGTCTAAACAGACTTCTTCCTACTTTGACAATCCACAGAACCTTCAAACCTCCCGACAACGATAAAAAATTAATCAAGATGGGAATCCTCGTCAAACTCATCGGCAGTGGGATTGGGCTTGCGTCTGAAGCAATCCACAACCACAGAGCCAAATCAGCAGCATCCTCCTCCTCGTCGGCACCAGCATTCAACGGCGAAGGAAGCAGTCGAAGTGTACGGCCGCGGGATCTTTATGAAGATGCACCACCACAATATGCCGAAGTCAGCGATGAGCGCGCCCAGGAAATGTTTGCGCGAGGACAAGCCATTCCTGTGGAAGATTATAAGGACCATAACCTAGTAGATGGCAGCGATGTGAGTTCTGAAGAAGGCGACGAGGAGGCATGGGATCTCGATGATGCTGCGGAAGCAGCCGTCTCTCATACAAACTCAGCACAGGAACAACCAGTCCAGGAACAGCAACTTTTGGATAATTTCATGAGAAATCATCCTCCCCCAGCATATATTCCCGGAAAGCTGCCTTGTCCGGTAATCCTCCCGCAAAGAAGGCCAAGGGATAAAAACAGAGGATTCGTAAGAGCGTATGCTCCTTTGTTGGCAAATTGTGGGATTGATCAAGATACATTTTTGGAATTCCTTCGGGCGTTTGATAAGTCTTCAGAAGCATCTCCGTGGCTTCAGGTCATCAACATTGCTGCAATGTTTACTGGAGCTGTCCCAAGTGTTATTGCGATGCACGTCTCGGCTGGACTCCAATTCGCCGTAGGCGTAGCCACGGAACTGCAGAAAAGGACAAGGTTTGTTCCCCTCCTAGAAGACCCCTAGCATCGTACTAATCCTCATGCTTAGAGCCAACTCCTTCCTCGACCGAATGAACAAAGAATTCTTCCAACCCCGCGGTCTCTACTGCCTTGTCATCACTTACAAGCCGGAATCCTCAACAACCCACGCCCCGGTCAATATCACAGAAACCATATATTCATCAATGACACCTGCTACATCAGGCTTTAAACAGACCGTAAAAGATCTGCGTGTAGCAAGTGGTACAACTTTTGGAGAACTAAATATGCCAGAGGCAGCACCATTGATCTTCCCAGCTCTCGATAAATTAGCAGACCAAACTGGCGATGAGGCAGCTGCAAAGAAGGAAAATGTGTTCACGCGAAGTGGAAATTTTGTTGCTGATTACCACGATCGGAGAGCACAGGCAAAATATGTAAGTCATCCTCTCTGGATATAATGATTGATATCCATTGGAAACTGACAAGACTCTGAAGCTCGCCGAAAACCCGACTAGTCCTTTAGCCGCAGGACTCCAACCACAATTCAGATCCAGATATGCTGATCCTAACCACCCAGCCAGTAGCGGATCATTGATCTCACTGATTACTGGTGGACATGTCAATCCTGCTGAAAGAAGGAAGGCTAAGAGGACTGCAAAGGCTGAGAGAAAGCAGGCTAGGAGGATTGCAAAGGCTCATCGACGCGGTAAGACGATTACACCTCAGACTGGAAAGAGGAGGGAGGGGTTCGTGAAAAGGATGTTGAAGAAGGTTAGCTATATTCCGAACTACAGGTAAAACAGTGCTAATAATCGTATAGGATGTCATCTATCTCATGATCGTGAGCATCGATCTTGAGAGTGTCGAGTTTAAAACGGGAATGAGGTCTGTTGCTGAGGAGGGAGCCCAATAAAAAGGACTTCTTTTTTTTTACACGAAAGATGCCATTTAGTTATTCTGTTGATTTGTTTGGCCGCGGTGGCCTATCCTTCGAAGCTCTTGATAGATCATAGACTTTCGGTTCTAGTTAGTTTTAAGAGGGTCTCTAATTTAAAAGCCAATCTTCTAATCAACTTGAAGCATTCGTTCCATAAAATATAGACGTTCCAGCCAGATTGGAAATAGTCAGTTCTGAGCTATGTTCCGCAGAAGGCGTTTTTAACATTGTCTTGAAAAGGGCGTGGTTGCGCTAAATTTGGTAGTGGCTTGGAAAAAGGCTGACTTCTCTTCTCACCCATTTCAAATTTCATCCGAGAGTTAACATTATTCATATCCAAATTAAAAGATAATCCATTTTCGAAGAGTGGGGGGGGATATATAGGCAACGTCGCATTTTTCCGTAAAGATAGCAAATCACTAACAGAGAACCAGTTTTAAACAATTGAAGATATTTATTCTTCGTGGGGTATAAAGGCTCTTTGCTAATCTTTGCATCTATCTATTGGACGCACTTCAGCCAATTTAATCCACCTTTCAACGCCAACAACAAATTATATGCAGACAATAGATTACATCCAGAAATCCCAAGTCCTCTTCCACCATGGCCAGCCAGCTTTCATAGCACGCTCCTCATCCATCTCGATTCTGAAAGCATTGATATCAATCTCTCGTCGTCCCTCGTCAACATTGATCGCGTCAAGACTAACACCAATGCTCCATTGGCGGTAGTAGATCTTGTATCCGACGAAGAAAGCAATGACAATTGGGGCGGCAAGGTATGACTGAAAGAAGACGCTCGCGTTGGGGCTTCCACCAATGGGAAATAAGGCGACATAGAATTGCGCAATGAGGCAGATACAGTTCAGGAGGAAACCAATCCACGATCCAGTTACGCCAAACATGGCAGCAAACGGCAAATCCTCGGTTGTACGACCAGCCTTGGCCCAGCATCTTCGGAACATGATGTGTGCGAGACATACAGATCCCCAAGTAAAGAAGTTACTTAATCCTGAGAGGGCCAGCAACCAGTCGAAAACAGTGCCTCCGTTTTGGGCCTCGTTGATGTATGCTAGGAAACCGAAGGCCAGGGAAAAGATGAGAGCAATGTAGGGGCGACCATGCTTATCAACCTTTCCTCCCCAGCTCGGTCCCATACCCTTGGCGCAAAGAGCTTGAATGGTACGAGTAGAGGCGAATGTGCAGGAGTTGGCTACCGAGATGACTGAGATGGTGATGACAGCGTTGAAGATGGAAGGAAGCGCCTTGATACCAGCAAGTCGGAATGCTAGGACGAATGGAGAATAAGTAGTGTTACCTCCGGAAGCCTTACTGAGAATGACATTGTCGGATGGAACAATGAGACCGAGGAGGAAGAGGGAGATGACGTAGAAAAGGGATATTCTCCAGAAGACCTGCTTGGTTGCCTTTGGAATTGTCTTTCTAGGGTTGGCTGCTTCAGCCGCTGCCAATCCAACAAGTTCGGTTCCACCGAAAGCGAAGGATGCAGTAACGAACACGGAACAGAAACCTTTGAAGCCATTTCGGAACGCTCCTGGATGATGCCAGTACTGCGCTCCAATATAGCCACGGTTGTCGGTTGGCACTCCACCACAATCGATAATAATACCCAATATGATGAAGCCAATGATCGCAGCAACCTTAATGCATCCAAGAATGAATTCAACTTCTCCGTATCCTCTAACACCAAAGATGTTGATGATACAGACTATGACGAGGAATATGGTAATCCAGACACCAACATTGATCGAAGGTGAACCAGTCTGATTTGGGTCGGTCCAAAAAGAAATAGTAACACCGGCAGCTGTGAGTTCGAAGGGCAGTACGACCAACCAGTTCATGGCATAGTTCCAGCCCATCGCAAATCCCCATCCTGGATCAAGGAAACGAACCGAGTAGTTGAAAAAGGAACCTTCGACGGGATAGAGAGCTATAATTGTAAGAGCACAAGCTACAGCAGGGTTTCTTTCGGGAGCTACTTACAAGCAAGTTCGCCAAGAGCGTTGACAGTCAAAAGTAACATGACCCCAATAATAATGAAATCGATGACCAAAGAAGCCGGACCTCCGGAATGCAGAGCACCACCAGAACCAACGAAGAGACCAGCACCAATGGAACCACCAATTGCAATCATCTGCATATGTCTGCCCTTCAGACGTCTCTTCAGGCCGCTCTCCCCTTGTTCGATATCACCGATCGGCGACGCGGGGCCAGAGGCCGCATCAACGCCATCATACTTCTCTTTCGACCCGGAACCCGTCTCACTAACGCCCATGTTGGCAAGTGTGTGCTCGTAGGGAGCTTGAGATGAGCAATATAAAGAACTTCAACACAATACAGTTGGCGACGATATTGTGCAACCCGAGATTTGAGGCTGGGAAATGCCGAATAGTGTGTGAAGTACAGGATGAGGAAAACAGTTACTTTAAGTATAACAAGAGTGCCTCCACCTAGCGTGATCCAGCAAGGCCGGCTAATCCTAGACTAATGCTTGTCCAAAGAGCACGAACATGCCCGGATCTCATCTCCAAATCAAAGTCAACTAAAGGTCTCGGTAACCTCGAAGAGTCGGGGTGTCCGACTTTGATAGAAACAACCACAACATCCAAACGATATCTTCCTTACACGCTCTGACCAACCACAAGATAGATTCGCGTTGCACGACATAGATAAGCCTAACGCCTTCTCGTCACAAGTTTCCGTATCGTCGAATCGCGGAGGTACAATCCCAACAGGGCAAGGAGATACGGAAAGGCCCACGACCCACGAATCACTGCTCCACTGATGCTTATTATATGGGGAATGGAGAAATTGGCATGGGAAGCCTTTTTAAGTCCACCCATTGGGCGGGGGCCAAAAAGCCGGGAGTTTGGTCAAGAGTAGCATTTGAGGGACGAAGGCGTTGGCTATTCGGGCCGTCGCTCGAACTACAGATAAGCACCCTGAAAGATCCACTCAGGAAGTGGAAAGCAAAGATTAGAAAATGGTAAGATTATCATTCCTCTTGCTCTTCTCGTAAGCGAACATGCTTTCGGCTAGTAGTCGTCAATCGCCTCCTTAAAAGTAATGTAGTTGCGAGATGCTAGCCTAATTTGATTTGTCAGTTTCTCTCGACCCCTGTCTATAGCAGCTTCATCTCTGCATCTTGCATGCAGATCGATTTTCTTCTAGAAACCTGCTTATCCGTCGCGGGTGCATACGTTTGGCTGTGCTATTTCATTGGTGGCGCCGGGTTGAACCTCCCGAAGTAACGGTATGCATACTGGCGCAGCTACCATCATGCACGCGGCCACTTCCATCACACTTCCATCACATTTCCAGAAGATTACCTCTCTCGTAAAATCTCCTCTCCTTGTTCTTCCGAACTCTCCGCACTCAAGGCTTTTCTTTTACATACCCATGGCTTCTTTAAAGCAACTACTTAGAGTTTCTTATCTCTTGAACACGGGAACAAGTCTGATATTATTCTTATCTTTAATAAGTTTATATTTGACACTCCCGCCCTTTGGGGGGTTAACCGTTTCAGTCGATCAAGCTGATCTTCTTTCCCGCATTTACCGGGCTCTCCGAGATGTTATTTTGAAGATATGAATGATCCCGCCTCGCCCTGGAGGCATATTTCCATTGGTGATTGATCTGAAAAGTTGTGTAGCAATCTTACGCCAAGATTTTGATCCGATCACTAACTTTATTGATACCCTTTTCAGAAGCGCTAGTGAACCTTGAACATTTCTGCTCGTTATCTGTGGGTCTAGCTTTGTTTGATAGCTAAAACGAGATACATTCCAGATTTAAGTCGTACTCCCATCCAAATTCGTCGAACCCTAATTAAAAAACATCTGACCAATTCCAGGCGTGGTGGATTGAAAGAGATTTTCAGTTGGCTAGAGACTAAAATTGATGTATTTTGTTGAATTGAGAATGATGCCGCTGAGAATAAATTTCCCACCGTCAAAACAAGCGTGATGTTGGGAGGAGAAAGAGATGTCGCTAGAGGTGCCGGAGAAGAGCGAGAGGTAGCTGAGAACTCGTGATGAGGGCGATGTGTTCGCCCACAAGGATTACTGATGATAGGGGTCGACGCTGAGGCTCCCCAGCCGTTTCTGTAGTTTGTTAGATATTAGATATAGGGATGAAGGTGGTTGTTTCCGGCGTTTGGCCGGATGGATTAGGAATGTTTCTTGTTTTTAAGAGGTGCTCTCTCGAAATTTGATTGGATGAATTCAGAATATTCCTTGTTTTGAAGGTAACTCTCCAATCATCCTAAGGGCAACCAACAACTCCTCACTATTCCTCTCATTTGAATGCATATTCCTAACTCATCCGGAGAGATTGCCAAGTTCTAGCCCCTAAAGTCACGTTAGTTTACTTCCCGTATGGGCGCGGAAAGCTTTTGTTCAAAGCGGGGGATGAATGTGCTAAACAGGTTGGCAAGCGCAGTCAAGAACCAAGCGAGATAGCGTGAATAGAGATCATAGAATGTTAGGATTGTAACGATCAGTCGCACTATTGAATTGCTCCTTTGAAACCTAAGGTCACTGAGTAATGGGTTGCCCAAAGAGTAGCCACCCCCCTAGACCTAAGCGAAGGCAAGGAAAGGATTTAGGCATCCGGCGCTTGACTATGGTCATAGGCAGCTCTCATTTCGAATCCTTATATTCTATTAGATACAATACTTAGCTTCGCTAGGAATAGATAGATAAGGGTCTGGTACTGAAATAGGGTTGTTCTTAAGTGTAGGCAATCCAACGCCGCAGCCGGTGAAGATAAGAGAAATTTTAAATGAAGTGAAGTAAGTCTTTCCCGGCCCCGCTTTCAACTACCACCCAGCTATTCTGCTCCTCTTTCTGGACGACGGACGAATCTGTATCGTCTCCTGGCAGAGGATATTTATGCAGATGCTCGATTGACCATATCAAATCTTTTGAAAGCACTGGAGGTATTCTTCCACTATGAGGGGGTCAGCATGCAG
Organism: Chlorencoelia australis; assembly: GCA_003988815.1. Classification (NCBI taxonomy): domain Eukaryota; kingdom Fungi; phylum Ascomycota; class Leotiomycetes; order Helotiales; family Cenangiaceae; genus Chlorencoelia; species Chlorencoelia australis. Next base: position 703,085 of record QYAN01000016.1, read on the forward strand.
AAAGAGAAACTTTAAGAAATATAACCTCTAAACCAAACCATCTCAAGCATCGTTGAGAACCTCTCACGCTGATGCATTTTGAACTTGAAAAAAAAGGAAAAGCACTTACTCCCCACCCAACAAAGTTCCCAGCCCCGCAATCTCATACAATCCCCCAAGCCATATCGCTGTCTCGCCTCCATCCCCACTATCCCACACTATATCATGAAACTTCCTCTTCTCCTTTTTAACCAATTCCCATCTCTCCCTTTCCCACCTCTCCTGCTCTTTCCTCTCCGGCAATTTCCTCGACTCCCTCCCCGAAAATACCCTCGCTAACGCAATAGCCTGATACTCAAAACTTCTAAATGTCAAGACTCGCGGAATGCCCACTATCCCTAACGTCGGAAAATCTTGGAAGAAAGTATGCAAATACCCTTTTATTGATTTGTTTTCCTGGTAATCCCAGAGGGGACGACCGTTGGTGGCGGAGTTCCAGAAGGGGAAGGAAGGTAGATAACCAGTAGCGTAGATGATGATGTCAATGTTATCGAGATGGGTATCGTCTTCGAAGATTATGCGTCCGGTGGGTAGGTACTCTTTGATGATGGGTTTCCATTCTACGCCCGGTGGTGGTTTATCGAAGTCTAATCGGCCTTTAGAGCGTCGGGATTGGTAAATGGTGTGAGAAGCGTGAGGGAGGAGATCGAGGAGTATATCGTGTCCTGAGGCGGAGTTGCCTATAATAAGGATCCTTTTATCTGAGTACTTGAGAGGTATTCGATAGTACTTTGAATGTAATACGCGACCAGGGAATAAAGATGTGTACTCTTTTAGTCCTTCAACTTGTGGAATCTAGGATGAAGTTAATCAAGCTGCTTTGGAGAACTGGAAAAAGACTGCAATTTACGAATGGAACAGAATAATGGCCATTTGCAATTATAACGAAGTCGAAGATCTCCTGCCACCACAAATCAAGATGCCGAGACACATCATTCTTCCTGAGTGTCAACCTCCATTTGTCATTGGGTAGTTTGGAGACATCTTCAACCGTAGTATTTAGCACGAGGTACGAGTCTAGTTTGTGAGAAGAAAAGTAGTTCTCGAGGTATAAGCGAGGTATATGATGTGGCACTGTCGAGAAGTCAGCAATTGCCTAACTAGGAGCACGTGAGGAAACATTACCAAAAGGACCGTAAGGAAACCGGGCATCAGAAAAACACATTGCTATATCAGGAACGTTCGTTCTAGAAGGCCATTAGTACAAGAAGAGTGCAGGGAAGGGGAGGCTCACGTGAGAGATTCATAAACAGGAGTTTTCGAAAACCTCTCCTGGTGGTCCGGCAAGGTAACTTTGGGTAGTTCATTGGGAATTGATAGTGGCGGGTCGGTATCTGGAGGGAGACTGCCAGGGCGAATTTCAAGCTCAGGCGAGGGGTCCGGGTCGTAGATCCTAGTATAAGTCAGGAATAATTCCAGAAACCTTCAGCAGGCAGTGTCTACCATGTTCCGCCAGGAGTTTCTCTTCGCTCAAACACTCGAATCCGATCAAAGTAGTTTTCCGCTGCGAAAGCTGCAGCAGTAACAGCTCCTATAGACTAAATTAGCAGTAATTCTCACAAAGAACAAAGTAAAGTGGGGGTTTGTCTAGAATTCCGCCACCAACCTGATGCCCCAGCTCCAACAATAGCCACCGATTTCTTTCTTTGGTTCTCCAACATGGCTACTCTCACTGATCTCAAACAGCTCTGTACACTGCAAAGTAACACAATATTTAAGAGGAATCATTTTTAGAGGTTTCTTTTGAAAGATGTAAATTGCTGCATAATGCTGTATTCGCCATTCTCGCGTGTTTGTCGCAATTCCAACTTACATCACGTGCACCCATGACAGAGTTACTTCAGTAGCTAGAGTTCTTGGCTATGGCTGCAGCTGCCAATCCAACTGATATCGTTCCTCCTCGGATGAGGAATCTCTAATCTGGACAGCACTGTGAAAGTATAGGAGAGTTTTATATATACAGTACCAACCCAGCATTAGCCACGGGGTTTGCTAAACACTGCGGATTTTGGAAACCTTTGTCATACGATATAGACGGAATTAATGACTATGGGAGCTCATTCTCTGACTTGAGAAGGTAACAGCTATTGGTCTTGGAAGTAAGATTTAGACTGAAATGGAAAGGTATAGAACAAGGAGTGTTCATGAAGGCACCAAGTATTCTCTGCCTTAAGCCGTCAAATTCTCAAAATAGATTCTTATCTTCTAAGCTCAGAAACAAGTAATATAATGGATTCGTAGATATATAGAGTCAAGTGGTGATATTCAACTGATAAACCTCGTTTAATCAGCCTGCGTTTATATATATGGAGTCGTGTTTGTAGTAGAACGGCATCCTTTGGAAGACTTAGTGTTACTAAATGAAGGAAATGCGATTGGCTTGTTACCTTGTTGGTAATCCTCTCTGCGAGGAGCGAACTGGGCTAGAAATAGATTGCTGTTGTTCTAACGTTCTCATCAGGTCTCTTTCTGCCCTCTTTCAGTCCATTATTATATATTATTGCCTGATCCCCTTCAACATCTAGAAGATCTACATTGTCTCTTTCCCTGCTCAAAGCACTTCATTAACCTTCCACTTCACCAGCCGCTACCGCAATGAATTTCCTCAAAAGCTTATCACTGATCACGGTTTTCACCTTCAACCAATTAGCTTCAGCAACCAACCCCTATGGGTACAATTGCGGGTATCCAGTTCTTACGCAACAGTCTCTCGACGGGGCCTTGGGACTCACAGCAGCTTGTACCCACGACATGTCAAACTTGACACAGCAAGCCTATGAAAATATGGCAGCGGCCTGGAAGGTCTATGACCCGGCATATCGATTCCCTGACATCGACTACAGCTCCAACTCCTCAGACAACTCGGCAAGTCTGATTAAAGCCAGAAACATGGTCACGGACGCTGCCCCGGGGTCTACCACAATAGCTACTAAGGTTCTTGAAAGAGACGCAGCTATCACAACAGCCACTGCAGCATGGACAAGCTCTACCCCTGGAGAAGCATGTAGGTATTCCGGGGTCTCCTCACTTCCTAGCGAAGGAGAGGGTCACTTCTTCCCTTCAAATCTTCTTAATTGAGCAACTGCTGACTTTTCGATTTTTGTCAGTCCGTTCCACTATTTGGGACTTGAATACTTGTATTGGGTATAACCCTCAATATGAATTGGTTGGTCAGAAAAATGGTGGATTTGGTGGAAGTTGTGACGAATGCGTCATGGTAGCTATGTATATGCAGTGTTATTGCAATGTGGCCGATGGAGTGAAGGATTATAAACTCATTGATCTTTCTCAGGCGCTGATTGTGGATGTATTGGATGATGCTACACTTGCGACAATTGGGGGAGCAGCGGCGTCTTTTGTTATTGGTTGTTAGACGTTCTATGAAGAGGAGGATTTTGAGGATTTCGGTAATTGGATTTGAGAATTTGTGTGTAGGTGTTTGATTTTTATGTGTCTATTGAACAGGAGGATTTTGGGGTCTATATAAAGACGATACTACCAACAAAATCTTCTTGATATCAAAGACTTGTAGCTACTCCGCCGCAGCTTGAAATAGTATAGCTGCAATTATTAAATATGAGGTTTGTGCACAGACTTATGATGGTGGGGGTTGTCCTACTTGTTCGCAGAAAATTCTTTGCACTTTCATCAAGAAGCCTTATATACAGAGATGAGAATTGTGCTTTTCAGACTGCGCTTCATTCAGTCTTTATATGCCATCCTTCTTTCAAATAGCATTCTCTGTCTTCCCAGCTTTCAAAGTGCGACTTTCAACGCACTCAATTTTCGTTGTTACTTACCTCTCTTGCAAGCATTGAGTTGCACGGAGTTATGACGAAAGTATTTCCCCATACAGCTCCAACATCACTGACAAGAGCAACAGTAGCGGCTGATTTTGAAAAAGCCTCCGCTGAAAAGGATTATTGTTTCTGTCCTTAATAATTCCAGGATAAGAATAAGATAATACACCCTTCCTTATTTTAAAGCCTATTAGGATCCCTGCCGCCAATGAACGTATTAAAATTATATTGGTCTTACTAGAAGAAAAGCTATCTCTTGAAAGACGCGGTCAAGTGACCCATTGCATATTAAGAGATTAAAGAAGCACAAAACAAGTGTATTGCCATTCTACCTAGAAAGTCTTCCCAACTTGTCACATTCTTACATTACATGCAACAGCACGTAAACCATGTCAAGTGCCTAGAAGCAAAGCTTCTATTTGCGACTAGTGTGGTGAGTGTGAGGAGTTGTGCCATGAAAAGTTTCGTGCCTGCGAGGGTTCGTGTTCGCCTTCCTAACCGTCTGTGCTATCTCTTTGGAACTCAAATCTATTGGCGGCGAAGTCTTGCCCACCTGCGTTGCTCCCAAATCTCTTCTATTTCTGCTTTTCTCTTTCTCCATATGAGAGTCATGGGTACGAAGAGTCTTCTTTGTTAGCTGTGCAGAATCCGTTAAGTCAGTGGCAGCTGCCGAGCTGCGCTTCTCTAACTCTAAGCTCATCTTTTCGGAGGCATTGAGGAGCTTCTCCACTTCATATTTACTCTTCTCCGCTTCATGTTTATTCTTCTCCGCTTCCCTTTCCTTCTTCTCTATCTGACTCTGTGCTTCTAACAAGTATTCTTGCAATTTGATCACTTGTTTCTCAAGCAGCCCCTGGGTATCATCGGAAAGGCCCGACATGCATTCTGTGCAATGGCTCTGGCCCTCGCCAACTTCTGTTAATAACGATTCAAAAAGGTCCGCCAGTTCTGAAGTCTCCTTTTCAAGTTGTCGCACAATTGTGGCTACAGACTCCAGATTTTCGTATAGAACCTGGAGCATCGGTAGAAGAGGAAGCTTGCCTGCCTTGTCTTTTCGAATAGCCTTTGAAAAGACTGTGACTCCACCACATTTCTTTATAAGCGTTAGCAATTGAAAAAAATCGGATGTCTGAAAGAAAGATCTTACTTGCATCAGCTTGATTGCGGTCTTTTCCAACTTTCCCCAATGTTCCGTGCCTTCGAGTTTTGTGAATATCTCAGCCGAATAGGTGTCAAAGGGGGGCCTAACAGAGTCGACCCCTTGTTTTGGTTTTGCAAAGAAGGCGTTTAACGATTCAAATTCACTAGACTTTCGAATATCTTTGACATCTTTTTCTGTCGGGTGTAACTTTCCTAAATTGCTCTGTGTGCCTGGAGAAACTGGACCACGGATATCTGGCGCTGTCTTCGTGATTACGAGATGCTGATTCATAGTTTATATTGTGGGAGTAAAAAGATTGAAGATAGGGAAATGAGAAAAAAGGTCAAGTTTCAGAGATGTGAAATAAAAAAAACTGAGATGCCTAGGAGATATTACAAAATGATACTAGTGAAATCCCAGATCGTAAGAATTGAAATTGGTATTTCTATTGGATAATTGCCTACAGTAGATCTTTAGTTTCAAAGCAGTAGCCATCCACGCCTTTTGTAGCTGCATCTCCGTGTTGGCGGCAAAGCAGGAAGGATTCTCTCAGGTCTCTCTGATTTGTCAAGGCGATCAAGTCTATTATAGAAGAGGCCTGACCGGCAGGATCCGACTTTGGTCGGAATGTCGATCCTATGGGATTCGTTAGAAAATCCTAGAAAATCTTGGCTACAAGCGCTTAGGACCCTCACAACTTCTGGGCAAAAGGTGCAAAAGAGATTTAGTAGTGTCCATCAACACAAGAAAACGCTTACTGACGGGCTTAGAAAGGAACTAGCGATGGCAAGCAAAGAAAGTTTGTAAATTTGCCCACAGGCAGAATTAAATAAGGGTAACTAGATAATGTGATAAGCCACCAAAAGGCCTTCAGTGGGTTGTTGGAAGGTAGGCTATTTCCAATATGCACTATTGCCGCTTAGCTAGCGCCCATCTACTGCTAATTATGACATTCCTTAGATTCGTGCTAACATGCTTCCTTTGCCCATAAGATTCTTCCCCCAGAACTAACACCATTAAATCTCTCAGGTCGCACGTTCCATTTCAAACAGATTGATAGACAACAACATATTGTACCTCCATCCCTGCATCCACTCCACTTGCTGTCGCCGCATTTGGATCACCAGGCCACCCGCCCCCAACAGCCACATCTACTATTAGAAACATGGGCATCTGCACTGCTGCCACCCAATCTGCATGCGCTGCGGCCTCACTTTCGCTCGCGGACAGCAAATCAGAACCCATAAGCACATGATACGGCTGTCCGTCTAAATACCAAGTTACACTCTGCTGCTGCCAGCCAGTCTCGTCATCCTCAGTGCGATCGATCGCATATGCCCACACATGAAAATCATTGGGAGAAGAGGCAAATGAGATAGGAGATGAGAGGCCGGTTGGTTCATTACAGGAATTGGCGCAGTGGAGAGTTCCATAGCCAGTCGGGATGCCGTTGATGGATTCGAAAGCGTCGATTTCTCCGCATTCGGGCCAAGGGACTGTGGAATTACTTCCTGGAGGTGCAGTTCGCATTGATTCTCCTAACGCCCACTAATGGGGTTAGTAATGAAGATGGACGTGAATTCAAGGGTTATAAAGCTTACGAAAGCTGGCCATATACCCTGAAGCGATGCCCCTGAATTACCGACTCCAAGGCGGAAACTGGCTTGTACAATCAGTTTGCCACCTGGATTGGCGACGAACGAAGGAATGCTCTGGATTCGACAGGATGTCCATTGCGAATTGTTCTTTATCGGAGTCAGGAGAAGAGTGTCTTGTCCCGAAATTTTACAATTCTCGCTTGAATACGTCTCCTCCTCGCCGTTGCTGACGAATCCTTGAAAATATTGCCAACTGTTACTTGTATCCAGCGTAGTGGTAGAGAAATTATCAGCCCAGATTATGTTAAATCCATTATTTGAGGGTGGTGATACTGCTTTTGAAACAGTGAAGAGGAATAATGTGGCAAGAATAACGAATGGGGAGAACATTCTGAGCACTCTTCGCTGAATCTTGGCGACTGCTGGCAAAGTATGCAGGAGATGGCGAGAAGTGTCTCTCAGGTTTGAAGGTGGGAAACAGAACTTAAATACTACTTGTTGACGATCGCAAGGGGAAGCATCATATTAACGATGACGGGGTTCGGGTAGATGATTCCGAAGCAAGTAAATAGGAAACTATTAATATCAAATCAGTAATAGATTAAGCTCTCATACTTTCATCTCCATGGAAAAAAGGCTTGCCTTGCAATACTGTCACAATATTGCGACCTTCATTGCAGTTCATATTTGCTATTTTGAGAAGTATATTAAAGCCAATTTTGAGCCATGCGTGGTGATGAGATACGAGCTTTGGATCCAGGTCTGTATCTCAAACGCACTGAGGTGTAAATATAAACATGGTTGAGTCTCATACAGAGAATGAGCAACTGACGGAGCTACTCCTTCCGCGTTTTTATCGAAACAGTGAGTGAATCCTCAAAAGGGGACGACTGATCAAAAAGGCAATGGGTCAGTTCTCATATCTGACAATATAGAAGGAGATCCGAGCCTTTTCGAGAATTGCGCTTGAATCTTTGTCATTGCAAAATTATCTCTGCGTCGGTGAACTCTTAAGACGATGACTCTTGTGCGACATGGTTTTACAAACTCTGTAACCTCGTAATGCTTAAAGATTAATAAAGAATAGTAGTCCCACGAATTTGATAGAATAGCGTGGGCACCACAAATGTTCGAAGCTGTAGTTTCAAAATAAGCCATTGCCACTTAGCATTATACTTATATGTCGAAGATCTATCGTTCATTTCTAACAAGCACCTTGAGAAGGAAATCGGGTTAAATTGATTCAAATACTCAAGTATAATGAATCGTCCGAATTTCGTCTGACTCAACTTCTAGTTGAAAGTCTCGTTGTTAATGATGCATCAGTCGTTGAGGCTTTGAATGTTCTAGCTAATATTGCTGCGGTAGCTGTCTTGCAATAACACATGAAAGGCACTTAGTGACTAACGATCCTTCGATGAATAATTCTTTAGGATGAATCATTTCTTTGCCAGAACTAGAAACTCTTGCTTATAAATAGAAGCAATACAGTACACTTACCGTGTCAGATTCCTTCTAAACTTCAAAAATTGCAACGTTCAGAACCAAAATTATCGAGGCGAACAAAAAAAAACACATCTCACACATCTTGTTTACTCCAACAAAAAGTGAGCAGCCCTATAGAGTACAAGCCCATCGTCAGTGCCAGTCCGCCTCGAAGATATGACTACCGTTCCCCTCGAACCCATAACAATCGAACCCGTAAGCACTCTGCACATATACTTTGTCTTTTCAAATGTTACATAGAATACAAACTGATCAAGAACAACGTAGGCGGTCCAACCCTTTCCTATGCCTGTTCAACAGCAAGCTGTGGAAAACGTCAAGGTCCGTGGCGGCGGCAATACTTGGTGCTTCGGTCCTCTTTGCTACATCTTTTGCTGCCGATGCCTTTGTGAGTGAAACCCGAGGGAGATCTTGTTCTGTACCCTTTAGCTACTGGTTTTCCTATGGCTTAGGGGCTCGGTACATGGAGTGAAAGAAAGGGCTTACTCCTACATATGTAAAATATTTTTCACAATAAGAAATCCATTGTTTTCGTGACTTTGTTGACATGACGAAAAAGCGACGAGAAGTGGATTCTAAGAAGGCTTTGAGACAGCTTAACTCAATAAACCAGACGCTTTTCCTCTAAATCGAAAATCCCGTCCACTATGCAATGCATAATGAATTCACATAGCATGCTATTAATTACCTCAACATAAATGAGGATGTATTTAGGCAGCTATTTGAGGAGGTTCGGAAAAGGGTTTTGAAAATGGTAAATAATTTCTTGAAAACGTGTGGCAATATATTCCTCAAATTTTTCTTCGAAGCATGTATATAGCCAAAATTCGGGTGAATAATTAGAAGCAAGAAGAAAGATTAACCCTAATTGTGTTTTGTATGCATAATCAAAATTCGGCGGACTTGATTGACTCGCTTTGAGATGCTTTGAAGTTCGATCTCGTTTCATGATCATCACAAAGTTGCGCAGATCTTCATTCCTTCACCAAGACTTCGTAAATTGAAAACCATGCTACCTCACAGCGCTTCTTACTCCAACAATTTACAATAAAGTGCACCCTGCGCGTTGACAAATTTGAATCCATGAAAGACATCCCTAATCCCTACTGGAGGTAAGAGAAACTGGCCTCAGAGTGAATCTCTTAGGAGAAGAAACTGAACTACAGCTTGCCAAACATTAGCCCTAGTCAGAGTCTGTAAACACGATCTTCAATTCTTCAATGCTTCGTCTGCATGTGTGGTCGTGCTCTTAAAACATATACACCTCTCATAGCTAAGCAATTGCTGATCCCGAGACAGTCTTTTTGCCGCAAGAGACGAAGCAGAAGCATCTATTGACAAAACCAAACAAGAAGTTCTAGTTGCCAAAACTACATTCCTCTCTTTAGATCTGGCCCCCTTTGTATTCATCGTTGAGGCTGTAAAGACTTCCAAAGCTTCGGAACTGCTAAGTTTTTTGATCAACAACGCCGGTATTATGGGCGTCCCGCTAGGAAAGACCAAGGATAGTTATGAAATACAATCGGAATGAACCACGCTGGTCACGCTCTTTTGATGAAACTGCTACATCCAAAACTTTTTGCAACAACAGAAAAACATGATGTCGATGTACGCACTGTTGTCTGCGTCCTTAGCAGGCCACAATTGGCCTCGAAGAAGAGGTTTGCTCCTTGACGAGGTTTGAAGTGAAATGTTGATTTGTTCGATATGGCTATCCAAGCTTGCTAACATTCTCTCTCCAAACGAGCTTGCACGTCGTTATCCATTAATTCACTGTATATCGCCCCATCCCGGCGCCATCAATACCAGGTTACAGCGCGGAATAGCTGCTTCTTATCCGTGGCTTACATGCCCTTTAAAATTCTGTCAAACTTGTTCATGGTCCTGTTCAAAAGGGTGCGCTCACCAACTATAGGCGGCTACGAATCCTGATGCAAAGACTAGAAAGTATTACGTACCTACTGCAAAGGACAGCCTGGGTTCGGTTTATGCGCAGGATGAAGAACTTCCAAGAAAATCTCTGGGAATGGACTGAAAAGGAATTGGCAAGCTTCAATTGAACTTACTAGAGCATCTGCAACTTCTTGAAGCTTCAACGCTGTGGTTTGCTTGCAACTCCACAACCCCCCGGCTTTGCATGCTAAATTCGTTGGTAGCCTAGTAAATGTTTTATGTTCGAGTCGGTACACACTGGATATATAAGAATATGTTTCAATAGAATTTCGGCGCATCTACATCAATTAATTATGCATTTTGTATAAAAGCCCAATACTTTGGCCCCCAACCTTGCCCCTATTTATTATTCAACCGATGTTAATCCGAAATCCTTTGGCTGCGCCGTAATCCTCAATCAGCGTTGAGTTTCAGTCTTCCCTTTCTCCTTGCTGTTTTCTTATAAATGCATCACGATAGTTAGGCAGTGCCATATCACTTGTTGCTCTTGTTCTTTTCGCGGACACTCTTTTGTATACTTAATTGCCAAAATGAACACCAACGCGAGGAAACGAGGGGCCAAAGCTGCGCCCTCATTTTACCCCCGATTCGTCTTCCATGGACTGAGGTCTGCACAGTTGGTGTCGTCGATAATTGTTTCGGGGATTATGTCTTATTTCATATATTATCTTCGTATGTCCTACCCTCTGCAAGAGCTTGAGATGCGTACTGATATATATATGAATTGCAGGAGTCGACCACTATGCGATTCCCTGGACGTTCATTACTCTATTCGCCATCTCATTAGTCACAATAGCTTCTCTGCTCCTCACCATAATCATTTACAATCTCACATACCTCTCTCCGAAATTCAACATTCTTCTAAATGGCACACTTTCTGCGGTCTGGGTTTTGGGTATGGGGCTCTTGAGCTCCAATGTTGGTAAAGCGTTGAGCAAACATTGTGATAAGAAGACGTGGGGCGGCTTTGACGCGGCTGTTGGGATTTGTCGTGATTATAAAGCTTTATGGGCTTTTACGCTGTTTGGGACGTATGTACCAAATTCACTTCCTCGCTATATCGATTGAATAGGGTCTTAACTAGCTTCGAATAGTGTTTCGACATTAGCGGCGTTTGGTCTCGATATTTGGACCAACAGGGAATCCACAAGGCAAGGTGCTTATGCGATACCAGAAGATGATATGAATGCCCGGATTTTGGGAGATATGAAGAGCCCAGTAGCAGGGAGTGGAGGGTTTGAGATGCCAGGAAGACAGAGAGCGGCTGAAAATGCAATACTGGAAGAGGAAGATATTGGGTATCATAGTCGATATGGGCTTCTGGAAGAGGAAAGTCATGGACCTGTGAGCCAAGGCATTGGGAAATATCATGACCTATGAGTTGGCAGTCTAGTGGAACATGACTTGACGTTTGACGAATAAGAGAAGATGGTTGGACCCGAGAATAAAAAGATCCCTGGATAGGGGTCAGATTGTTCTCGGCCCTTTTTGGAATGGATTTGGCAAGGCGGATGGCTGGTATCTCAAAGGTGCAATGTGCATGTCTTTTTATATTAACTATGTGAAGCTGAAACTAAGCGCAGTCTTTATTGGGCTGTTGCATAACTTGCCACAAGCGTTACAACTCCCGCACTTAATATACGTGAGCTTTGTAAGGCTGACCAATGTTTTTGCCATTCTCCCACGCAGATTGAGTTCGTCTGCTAGGCTCTGTCCAGTGACATGCCAGCAACCATGTCTTTAAGGGAGAAAATATTGTCACATCGACTCATTTTGAACCTGCAAGTATCTTATGTGCATCTTTGGTTTTAGAGGGCAGCAGAGGTATGGTGGGACACGTCTTACTATCTGACAAAAGACTGTTGAGGTTTGCCACTATCTTAAGTTGATTTTACCAATCGTAAACGACGCCTCGTCTGGTTTATCTACCGTTACGACCATAAAAAAAGCCCGCCAGACACGGCAGTTGCAAAAAACCGGGGGGGAAGGAGAAAAATGACAACCCATCTAAAAAGAATTCTGACAGCTATAGTCAGCAGATTCTCTATGAGAATATAAGTAGATTAAATCTAAGCTATAGGCTCTTTTCGACCCTAAGATGAACTGAAGCGAAGCAAATAAAAGACTTACTAAAGCCTCTAGGCAAAAGGATGGAACGAGGAACACGTGGTGGGAGGAACAAGAGTAGCAAAGTGGGATATTGCTAAAGGTATCCTATTCTTTGGTTATACAATACCACGGAGGAAAGTAGCTCTAATACTAGGGTTGAATGGGATTGACGGTAGGGAACTACCTCGTAGTCTAAAGCTCATGTGCGGGGTTACCGGCTTCCCCATTCGCCTCTACTATTGCACCGCTCGTCGCTTCCTACTACATAGCCACATTGAATCCTCATATCCTCATATATATATATATACAATCCGGCTGCCTAAACCAACTCGCAAAGAGCATTTACACAACGACAGACTTTTCTTCCTTTCTTGAGAATTGCTACCTAGCTGCGCAAAAGAGATTGCCTTTGGATTGCGGCAAATTAAGGCAGCCGTTCAATCATCTTCCTGAAGGCAGGACAGGGAATGCAACCAGGAATCGACGAGAGCCCGGAGAACCGGACAATGTGGTTTTAGTTGCCATATGGGATGAATACCGACGAACTCGCGAAGCGGATCATGTGCGAAGGCAGACGTTGACAGGGTAGTGTCGTCCTTCTTGAAGCATAGAAGAAGTTTGAGAAACCACAGGAAGTAGTTTGTTGTGATCCCATTTCCTAGAAAAGACTAAAAAGGAAAAAAGGAAAAAAGGAACTAGAAGCCAGAGATGATCAGTTCAAGATACGGTACAGGCATCGCTGCGGGATGCCGGAGATTTTATGTGGCATCATCTATTTAAACGCAATGCTAAATTCCAAATTCCAAAGTTCTTATTTGGATTAAGAAGAAGTTTTGAAGTTCTTCCTATTTTCTCTATGTTGTATCAGTATAGTTATTGTGTAACCGCAGAAGTGGGAGAAAGTCCCCCCTATTCATGTCATGCACTCAGTTAGTATTGCTGTCATCTTTTCTACGGTGTAGTTCTCTTTAAGTCAGATTCATAGTAGCCTAGAACGAACTGTGATCTATGTGGGAGGCGGATGCAGCTCGCAGGGCTGATTATACGGCGGCGAAGATCCAATCGACCCGCCTCCTCCCAGGCATGACTTGGGTCCTATCCCGGAATTGGTAATCCCTAAGCTTCTCATTACAACATAGAGATCCGGGGTATGCTCTTCATAGTTAGTACCATGCATCTTCCTTCCAATGAATAGAATGGGGGCCAACATGCCGTGTATGTTAATGTTCACCTGTTCGGGATCAGTTTCTTGTGCGGACAAATCATGGTAATGCATTCTTGATGACATTGAATAGAGTATCACATTATAAGTGGGAATGTCTTCCAATTGAAACATAACAATTAAGCATGAATGAACGAAAGCCAAAAACGCCTTATAGGTTTCGAATCTGTGGAACTCCAGTCAAAACTGGTTGCAAGACCTGCAAGTAAGTCTTACTCTACCCTCCGAGTTCGGTAGTAGACATCAGCTGTTAACTGACCTACCTCGCAAGAATTCGACGAGTAAAGTGTGGGGAAGAAAAGCCATTCTGTAAACGATGCACTTCAACAGGAAGAACTTGCGACGGATATGAACCTCAACCTCCTTCTAAGAGGACAACTCCAGCCCATACTCCACCAGTTCAAAGTCCTCCCAAGACTCCGTTTTCAAAACATCCAAGTGATCTTGATGAAGCAAGAACTTTACTCTTCTTTCAGACATTCACCGCTCCTGCTTTTTCCAACAGCTTCTCCATAGACTTTTGGGAAAACACAACCTTGCAGGTGAGCGCGAAGGAACCTTCCGTACGACATGCGGCGATTGCTCTGGGAGCATTGCATCAGGACTATTGTGCGAGGTTTCAAGGTCGCAATGACGCTCAAGACTCCTCGACACAAGCCTTTGCTTTTCGACAATATACGAAGGCAATCACTTTCCTGCATCAGGTTCGTAATGGACTCTTATAACCCCTATATTGTGATATTCAACGAGAAGGTTTCAAGACCTTCTCTTTTTGCAGTTCTTAAACAAATTTCGTCTTTGAACCTTCAGACAGTTTATACGTTCCTACATTCTTACTAATTTATCAATCATACAGTCTCTAGATACTGGTACACAATCTCTCGACACGGTCCTAATAGCCTGCATTCTATTTATCTCCTTCGATTGTCTCTCAGGAAATCACGTATCAGCAATGATACACATGAAAGCAGGCCTAAACATCCTCGCAAATTCCCGAAGACAACACGAATCAATGGGCTTGCAATGGCAAAGCGCCTATGCACCGTTACTGCTTGGCCTTGGTGTTCAAGCTGCCTTCTTCATTAATCCGAAATATCAAAGCGAGGATTCTTCTCTCTGGACTGCTTTGGCTGCTGCGGGTCCTTCCCCGAGACTTACAATTTTCAATTCGCTTGAAGATGCCCAGTATGCTTTGTCTTCGCTCACAGTATGTGTTCCTCCTATACTCTAGTACTGTGATCTCATTGATGTTTCATTACACTCCTTGCCAGTTATTGAAATCCTCAAGTCTTTTCTGGGTTTATCTAGATAATATCCTCAAGAGATATCTGCTAATCCTTCCATCCAGACAGAAATTATGTCCGAACGTACCTCTAAAACCACCCCCTCGACACCCCCTAGCCCGCTCATCAACGAAAACCACTCTCTCCATCTCACCTCCTGGTTATCAGCCCTAACATGCTACCTAGAAACCTGCATATACACGCACTCGCCCTCTTTCCTAAACACCCTCCTCTCCAGCTCCACCATTCTAAAAACCCACCATTTGATGCTCACAATTATTGTTTCTGAACCTTCCTTTTCATCTAACACCCCAACCTCCGACTACTCCAACACCAATAACCCTAATAACAACACAACCAACAACACAACATTCGACACCCTCCTCAACCTCTGCACCTCCTTCATCTCTAGCAAGCTCCCCTCCTTAAACCCCACTTTCACAATCGCCCCTAGCGTCATCTCGCCGCTCATATTCTGCGCTCTACGAGCCCCAACGGCAGCTCTAAAAAAACGCGCTATTGAGTTGTTGACGAAGATGCCGGGGAGAGAGGGCTTGTGGGATACTAGTGATGCTTTGAGGATTGCTTGGTTGGATTTGGAGAAATTTGAGGGAGAGGAGGATTTCAGTAGGGCTTGGGGTGAGAGTTGGGAGGGGTTGGGTTGGTGAGATGGGTATGGGGAGGGATAGGAAGGGAGATGGGGAGTGTATGGCAAGCAGGGCAGAATGAAAACAAGTGATCCTTTATGAGAAAGGAAATAAGCCTTTTTTTATATTTCGGGTCTTGGGAAAGATTTTTATGGTATATAATATCTTCTTGTTTTTCGAGAGCTTTAAGAGAGGGTAAGGGGAAGGGTAGATATATATGTATAGCTTGTATGATTTGGTTTGATTCAGTCTGCTAAATTACAGTCAGAGTGACTTGGCCTAAATTTTATACCATTTTTGGTAAGCTACATGCCGGTAGCTATTTAGGTAGGTCTGAGCATAGAAACTGAGACCATTGAAATGGGGAATTTCTTGTAATAATAAGACACTCAAGAGACAACCTGATATTCAGACACCATGAGATCGATCTTCACTCGACGAACTTCCCAACACTACTCTAATCCACTCCAATGTGATACATATTGAAGTAGAGAATTACGCGCTCATAAAAGTCTGCACTCCCTCCTCTCTCCATCACTCAAGTGAAATAATGCTTCAACACTAAACTTTCCAACCTAAGCTTTCGCATCCCCATGCTCATCCTCACTCTCATCCACCCCCTCTAAACCCAACATAAATCCCACCGCAGCCCTAACCACCATATCCCTAACTCTCATATCACCTTCTTCAAACTCCCCATGTCTCGGTGCATAAACCATCACATAAGTAATCTATTGACGATCAAGAAGTCAGCTTTTACCTACCTCTTCCAAGCATTTCAACTCAAACACAAACAATGCCCATCTAAAAACCCAAAGCAAATACAAAACCACATTCAATCACCCATTTCAAAGCCACATAAAATAAAAGAACCCTAAAACACGTACCGGCAATAAGCTCCCCCCCAACCCAAACCTCTCACCCCAACCCCTCGCAACGACCACTTTCGCATCTTTCGGCGCGAGAGAAACGTGAATCGATCCATCGGACGGATGGAGATGCACAATTTCCGATCTGGTGCCGAAAGAGGAGGCGTGGCGCGGGGCGTTGGGCGAGAGATAGAGACAAGGACCGCGGCGACCTTCGAGGATTGAGATGCCGGTGTGCAGGTGGTTGGGGTAGGTGTGAGATAGGGTGTGAATGAGGTTGGTGAAATTCTAGGGTGGAGAGGGATTTAGTGTTGATAGAGAGATGGGGGGGGGGGGATATACATACCTCGAAAGCACGAGCACTGCCTTTTTGATCTAATTGTCTTTGTGGTAAGATCCTAGTTGGTTGAAGAATTAGCTGTTTTGCTCATGAACAAAAACCTTATCTATATCAAATATAAAAAACTCAATATATAAGCAAAGAGACTTCTCTTTTGAAAGCCCCCATATTACAAACATCTCCAAAAAAAAAAAAAAAAGGGCCAAAACGAACCATCGCCCAACCCCTGGCCTCTCACCACCCCTAACAACCACATCAGCCTCCCTCAAATACGACCTCTCACTAAAAGGTCTCGCTTTCCCCAGAACTTTCTCATTATCAAAAGGTTCCGTATCGAATCTCTTTCCTCGGAGGGGTGATAGGAGTAATTGGACTAGATATCCGAATGGGTTATGGGGAAGCCCACCGCGCCCGAGAAGGAGCCAGGAGTAATAATCGGTGTAGAGTGTGTAGAGGAGGGGGAGGGAGAGGGTTGTTACGAGAACGACAGGGAGGGGGTGGGATTTAAGGATAGTGGGGAGGTGTGGGGAGTTCGATACTGAGGAGAGGAGACGGGTGGGCATTTTGAGCGGAGTTTGAGATGAGAGAGTAGGACAAGATGAAAAGTCGGAGATTCAGATGGGGGAGAGCATGGCGGCTTTATGATGAGGGAGGATTAAGTTCAGAGTAAGGTGATTCGGTGGGGTGAGTTTGTCGTCTCGAGGTGAGGGGCCTCTTTCCTCGTTCATTGGCCAGTTTGCCGAATGCGAATGAAGGTTGACTTTTGCTCTTCGGTAGCCACTAACAGCCACCACTACACTTCCCCTTTAAACGTTTCGCAAGACTTAAAGATACTTCTGCCTCTTTCAACGTGATGTAAGAGATCATTAATGAAGAAATAAATCTGTAATTTCTAATCAATTCGAATTATGTAATCCTTTTCCTGTCCTCATGTAATGAACCCGTCTTATGTTCCACCATTTCTTGCTCACTCTATCTACCGCTAATGATCTCTCTCTCTGCAGTATAGCATCCCACCCATTACTCACAAGCAAAGCACCAACCACCGTAAAAGCCTTCAAACAAGAACAAGACAATTCGCCCAAACATCCAACCCGAGCACTTCAATGTCGAATGTTCTAGTATGTATCTGCCTTCCTTGCCTTTCATTAAAAACGACTGCCAATGTCTTTCTCATCCACCTATCTATTTAAAAGCCTCCAAAACAACCATATAATCTGTAATGTTAGCCATCACAGTCTTTTCTATATTTATCAATTATCCTGCCATGCTTGCGGTAGGTGGTTTCAACCCCGAGCTTCCTGAACCATCATTGCTGGTGTCACTACTTCCGTCGATACGGCGTTTGGCTTCTGCTTTCTCTGAATCGGTGATGTCTTCATCTTTCTTGCGCATGTCGGGTGTATATTGCGGTTGAGACGGGTGATGACCAATGGACATGCCGACTCGTAACTAGGCATAGTTAATATCCAGTAAATGGCAAACAAAAAGGAAAATGGACTCACCAAAGTCTCTAGCGCGCCGTTCGAGTTATCGATAAGGTCATCATCAAATTTCATGCTTCCATCCTCGAACAATAGAAGAATTGTACTACCGCCGAATTTGAAATATCCAAGTTCCTCAGCACGCTTGACGTTCTCTCCAGCTTTGCGTGTGATTACTGTACTTCCTACCATCATAGCACCAACGCAAATGACCATCACTCTTCCATGAGCCACGGAATCGATTGGTACCACAACTCGGATATTTTCACCATAGACATCGAGCGCGGATCGGATTGCCATTGGATTGACCGTATAGTATTCCCCATCGATAGTCTTAGGAGTTCCCATCACACCATCAACCGGGATATGGAAACGATGATAGTCCTGAGGAGCGAGGCGGAAGATACCAAGAGCACCATTTATATACCGCTTCGCATCTTCCGGGTACGCATTTCTCAGCAGTCGATCAATTGAGAATTCACGACCCTTGACCCAAATTTTGGTCGCTTCATCCATTCTGTTGAAGACCACAGATCTGGAATCGGCAGGCGACACAATGATACGAGGATTGTCAGGTGCAGAACAAGGTCGAGCGCTAGGTTTGAGTTCTCGATAGAAAAATTCATTGAAGCTCTTGAAGGCATCGATTGGATGAAGAACTTCGCTCATATCTAAACGATGGAAATTAATGAATTTCTGGATTTCATTTCTTGAAGCGGGATCATCGTATTTGACACCTTGTTTGAAACTCAACCCTCTCAGGAGCTTACGAACTGGTTTATGTTAGCAACTGGATTACCAATCCTTTGATTGATAAACGTACTTCTCTTCTTTTCCATTTCCTTAGATTTCAAGCCCTTGTACAGCAACCTAATTCCTAATCTGACATAGACACTCATACGCTCTTCATTGATCTGGCCAGTGATGCGCTCCTGGACGAGGATATTGGCTGAATTGGCACCGAGTTTGTAACCACCATAAGAGATCTTAGTGATGACCTTAGAATACCACTTTCGTTGGGCCTGACTCGATGTTACAAATCCGGCCATGACAATGTTGTTGACTTGTCGCCAGTCCTGACTTGCGCAAGTAGCGATATGGGTAATAATGTCTGCATCAGAACGTTTGTTCAAACGTGGTTGGTGGCATATTGGACACTCTCGAATCTCGACTACGTGCTCCTCTCCTTTATCATTAAGATCATCTCGATCCAAGTACTCTCCTTCTTCCCCTGCAGCATCCAACAGGTCAACAGTCTGAGTCTCAACACCGAGTTGCGTGTCATCAGCGAGCGTCAGATTATCAGAAGCCGTGGGAGTCGAGGTTCCTGTGGCAGAAGATGAAGATGGCGCATAAGATGCGTTTCCTCCAAGTTGCGGTGGCATTAAATTTTTGACCGCAGAACTATCCGGAAGTAGCCCCTTGACTCTCTCTCCCATAGACGGCTGCTTATATTTCGACTTTTCAAGTAGCTGATCCTCTAGACATATCACTGCCTCATCGGTAGTCATATCCGAATTTGGTTCATCGGTAGTGGCTCGTTGGAAGCGTTTGAAGAAGCCATCAATAGTAGATTCTTTCAAGGTGGAACCTAGCGTATCAAGCATAGTTGTCAATTCGACCTTACTGATACGCCCGCTCTCATCGGTATCATATTGCCTAAGCATGGATCGCCAAAATTGCTGACGGAGAGCAGGGTAGGGGACGTATTTCGCTTTGAGAAACAAGAGCGGACTGTGTTTTTCCTCCCATTTCTCTGCATTTTTCAATTTGAGTGGCATGGTGAAAGGGTGCAAATCTGGATCCCCATTGTCACAACTTTCTACGTTATCAAGCACTTGAGGGGAAGGCAAGAAATCACCCGGTTGAAGCCCCGACACACTTGTTGTCGGAGCGAGTAGTGGCGTTCCTGCCTCTGGAGTGGTACCAGCCAGACCCCCACTCGTTTTAGAGAGTAATGTGGGCCGGGAGGTCTTATTCAAACTCTGTGATGATGTGGATCGGGACATTGATGATCCCATTGGTAATTTAAAACGTGATCTATTTTGCTGTACAGGAAAGGCATCCGGTGGGTCTCTGAGAGCGTAAAGACCGGTCTCTGGATTGGCCTCGGGCGCTGTGCTTGTGATGTCTTGAATAGGAAGATTTGTCTCGGCGATAAAATCGTTTCCTGACAGCTTGTCTCTATCGATGATAGTAAATTTGAAAGAGTAGGTTTGCTCATTTCTGAGTACCTGAAAAATCATTTTCTCGTTGAATATCGGATTGAGATTATGACGAATGACTCTCGTCCGGTATGTTTTCTTGCCTAGCGATGCAACAACGAAAGGGTCCATATCGAAAGACGTTCTTGTCATATTTCGTTCTGGAGGTAGATCCGTAATCTTGCCAATCTCAAGGAAGACTATCCCAACCACATCACTTCCACCTGTGAACTCGTATGCACTTAATTGTTTCTTCTTCCTCAAGCCCTTTAACCTCAGCCTCCTTCCCCGTTTCTCCGCTGACTCGGGCTTTGTAGGGTCGTCCGTTTCGTCACTTGGCTCGGTAGCATCAGTAAAGTATTCTTCGTCTTGTTCTATGGCCGGCGTAGGTAGATTTGGAGTTGGAGTTGGAGTTTCGATCTCTGGGCACTCTATTCCTGCCAATGTCCTGAACTTTTCCAAGACTTGAGCTGGTGTAGCAGAATGGTTTATCGAATCGAAAATCGAAAATTGTAGCTGAACATCTCCGGAAACATTGCTGCTCTTCTTTCCTCCAGCTCTCTTGCTCCTAAGAGGGTACCACGTAGGTCCTACTTCATTCGATTCGCCAACAAATATATCCTCCAGAGCCAGATCAAATTCTCCCAAATAATCCTTCCCAAATCTATCCTTATCCCAGCAAACGCAATCGAGGAGTAATGCATTGCTGCCAGACACTGGCATGGTCATCGTAACGTTCCATTCCGGATTCAATGTCTTGGGGACAGAGTGCGTTACATTTTTCGAGTCGCCAAGGGTGACTATTAAATACTGTAAAACAAATCAGCTTCCGTCATCGAATACCTACCAGGTGGAGTATTATACTCACTGGATCAGAAGTGCCACTCTTGTCCTTTGCTGCCAGATTTCTTGCCTATCCATCAAAGCATCAGCATATTTGGCCGCAGTCCATTTCCCAGTGTGTATGCAGTGGAGCCTCACCCTCAAAGCCACGACTCGCAGCACTAGGCCGCTGGTCTTTGCAGCAGAATCAGGACTCGAATCTCTAGGTACGGGTTTCTTCATGGTAGGATTTGGACTTGTACTTCGACTGTTGCTTCTACTGTAGGACTTCAGTCGTGAAGGTAGAGTGATGCGGACCATGGTTGGAGAGAGGTCGGGTGGGTGGGTGAGCAATATAATAAGAAATACTTGGTCCAAAAGTCGGCAACTGCAAGCCTTTGCAATGTACTTGGAAGGATGGCCGCTGTTCCCCGTTCGGTTTCTGATTTGGTCTGAATTCCTTGTGGGATAGGTCGGTATCGGTATGGACTTTCTTGGCGATATTCAGGTTGAATGTTGGTTGCAGGTGCACGTAGTTGTGCATGTGGTTGCTGGTTGAAGTTGTTGGTGGATCATTCAGGGTCAGGGTCATGGATTATGGTCAGGGATAAAATCATATTGGAGAACCCCGCCGTCTTCTAATTTTAACATTGTGCAATGGGAGTAAGGGAGAGTATTCGAATTCATAGGTTTTCAAGGTCTAGAATATACTGTTTCTTCTTCCACTATTAGTGATGGAGCTTTGGATCTTGTTTCTATTTTGGATCTGTTTGATCGTGGGCTTGGGCTGACACCATGCCGAGCAGGTCTTCCTTCATTATATGATTGCCTACAATATAACACATTGCGGCTATCAAGAGGCTGAGATTCTGTGACGCCGCGCAGCTACGGTGTTGTCCGCGAGCTGTTAAAAGCGCAATTCTATGAAGCATCCGAACCATTCTTTTACATAACTGCTCTTCAGCCAGCAACTTAGTACCTCTGCTGCCGACTAGCCATCGAAATCAGTAGTCCTGTTGGTCGATCACGATGGATGGGAGAGGCATATTCCAACAGCCAAGCCACACTTATGCAGCTTTGCTTATTGGTATTCTTCCAAAACACTCCAAAAAAAATTAAGCTGAAATATTACTTCTATCTTCTATTCGATCCTCCTTTTTCGTAGTAGGATAGACCATCTTGCCTTTGGGATCCATATTTTCAGTCTTTTAAGGATCTTTTAAGGAATCATAGCATAATAAATCCTCTTCGGCCGAGTACAATCAGCCTCCAATCTAACCCCCTCTCCCGATCATTCATATCCACCATGATTCATTACATATTAGCGATCCGAACATACCCAGGGAAAGCAATGTTCTGGAGTCCATTACTCATAATCCTTTGCAGTTTGTCAGCTTTATATACAGCGTCTAATACTAGAGATCCATCCACAATGCTTGTAATGCTTCATTATCTGTATATGGCCTCCCATAATGAGCAATCTAAAGTGTTCCATTTAAATTGTCTCGGAAACTCCTTCATACAACATCGATGTGCGGCCAATGCAGAGCCTCACAAATCGTGAGTAAATCCAATGTTCCTGTCTTAATCGGAGATTTCTCTGAAGATCTCGAATTTGCCTCTGGGGGGTCTAAGACGGGCAAGTCATCTTTCAGCAACTCGGACGCATTTTTCGTCGGGTTCAGAAACATATACTTTATTGAATTTTGCGTGAGCTTCCCAGCACATTGTCCAGCTCCGGGCGCCGCTGTCATTAGCCTTGTTCCAAGGACTGGAAGGTCTGCCTCAAAAGGTGCAAAGATAGAAAGAAATTCCTTTATTACGAGAAACGTTTCTTCTTTAGAATAATAGACAAGAGCTTTTGTAGAACTTCATTCCATGCCATGTTTATAGTTGAGGTATTCTCGCAGTCATCTAAAGAAACTTCATCATTATCGATAGCACGGCACTCGTAGAGTTACATATACCGCTAGACTTTCTCAACCATTTATCCCGACTTCTTGAGAAGAAAGGAAGCAAGGTCTTTGGAGGAAGATCTCAAGATGTAATTATAACTTGCATCGCTCCTTATGATATATTTTTATTATATAACTCATCATCCTATACTTTTCGTAAGGCTGAAGGCTGTGAAGGAGGAATTGCTGAAGCGGAGTCCGCAGCAGCTTGTCGAGGTAGCCGTTCGGTTACTTTCTATCCAATGGTGCGAATGCATGATAGTCTACTGCATTAGCTTCGACAGAGGGCTTCATAGAGAACAGTTTGACAGAGTTAAGGAGGTACTTAGTGCAATTTGTGCAGCACGCTACAAAAGAGTATGTCTTTCCAACTAACATCCCTTGAGGGTTCGCTCTTTCATAGAACCAACAATCACAAGAAAGAGAGAGAGGGTATGTATTTTCCAACGCATGATCCTGTGATGTTCAAAATGTTAGCGCTTAAATAGGATGGATGCGAAGGAGGATTTTTTTCCTGAAAGCTCCTTCCTGTACGTATATACAATGAGACAACAAGGATGTGATTCAAACGTATCCATCCATTCACACAAGCAAACGAAACACCGATCCCATAGACAAGACGAAATATTCAGAGCATCACAAAAACTCATATTCTTAGAACAATCTCTCTAGCTCTAAAATCTAGACATCCAAACACTCGCTATCTCATCTCCCTCCATAGCAGAGAGTTGTGAGATGTATGCATACTTCTTGTTGCCTGCCTAACCAGCCGATTTGCAACATAATGCCGCCAAAAAAGTAAACTCCAGACCCCCTGTAACTCGATTTTGATGGAACAGAAACGAAACCCCCCCCCCAAAAACCAAAAAACAAAGAAACAAGTTTTTCTCTAATTCTATGCAGCGACTGTCTGTCCCTCTTTACCTGCACCACCAGTGTATTCTGAGAAAGCATTGGGCCAGAGGAACATCTTCTCTTCGTTTGAGGGTGTAGCAGCGACATACATGGGAACCTTTTTTCAATCAGCATTGAAAATCCGGAAAATAAAAATCAAGGAGATACTCACAGCATTTTTGCTAGATACCCTCCTCCAAAGATTTGCTCTAGGATTGAATCTTGCAGGTTTGCCCGCGCCACCAGTCTTCAATTGATCTTCCAACATGATCCTTGTAACTTCATGTTGGATATCCTTGAAAGTATCAAATGGGAAGTATTCAATCTTGTTTTCTATGCAATATTCCTCCAATCTTAGACCTCTTCGGGCGAAGAGTACATCGGCTTCTCTGGCAGCGGGCAAATCAGAGACGCCATCGCCGATGAAGACGATGAGCGGGATGGTACCATCTTCGCATTCGAGAGTGGCTTGGGATCGGGCTTCAGTCATTGAGATTTTCTTGTCGTGGCCAAGCTCAGTATCGTGGAGCCAGATAGGCTTCCATTCTGATCCGTCGTGAGCGATATCTGCATCGTTGGCTACGATTTCGATATGCGCAGACTGTACTTATTAGCATCATTATCTCGACAGCTTGATTGGGAAATATTTGAAAGAACGTACCTGTCCCTCTCCCAAAAATTTATCCAAGACCTTTCTTAAGATAGGCTTAAGGCCGGCAGAAATAACGTTGAAAGGAATGTTGTTGGTAATGCAGAATTGGTGAAATTGTTGGAAATCAGGATCGATCTCGAGCGTCTTTTCCATTACTTCAAAACCGTCTTCAAATGGGACATTGAGAGATCCCCACATCTCTTCGGAGACCTCGCGGAATGAACGTTCACCGGTTTTGATTTGTTCGTCGAGGAGTTCACGGCGTTCTGAACCGCAGCCATGGGCATCGAAGAGAATATGTCCAGTATCTTGCATGAAAATCGTGCCATCGAAGTCTAGGCGTTGCCGTTAGTGGGTAATTTAAAGAAATGTTTAGCTTTGAAAAAAAAGATATTGTCTAATATGATCTTCGTGAAAAGCACATGTCAAGGCGGTAAGGGTTTATCTATTTTGAAAACGGATTAACACACGTACCTGAAAAACATATAATCTTCCGCTTTACGTTTAACACTGGTGACTGCTCTGCTATTGTCGACATGTTGGCTTTCGTCCTTGGTGTTGATTTGCCTTTGACCTCTGGGATCGCAGGAGGAGTGATAGCAATAGGCATCTTGAAGGTATTTAAGGTGGGAACTGATTAGCGCTGTTGGAAAAGTGACAAGTAAGACGATCTGGCTCGTGAAATTGAATCCGTTTTGAAGGATGTTGGTTTGTAGATGAGGATAATTGAATTGATTCTTGATAAGTGGGCTTGATCCTTATATACCCACTTCTGATGACTCTCCAACTAACCTTGTGGCCAAGATTTCACGATGATAACGAGAAGGGACAATTCACTAGCTTGCGGGACATGCGGCATGAAAAATGAAATTAACAAGGTACGTTTGATCGAAATGTCAAGTCCCATAGCCTTAGCTAGAACTTTCTGATGCTGGGATTAGTGCGGGCAACTCTCGAGCAAGCCAAGTTGAATGCTCTTATTGGACAACACCTTTCAACGTCAAGCACTTGCTGAAGTTTTACTGGTCAGATAATATGTACTATGACTTAAACTCTTAGAACGACGTTCCAGGCTTTGAAAGTTGTTTGTATTGAAGTGGATCTGATCGCCTAAAAGGGGAGGCGGGGTGATTCTGGCGCAGTAAAGATTTGGAGGGAATGCCATTTGCAAAAAGCCCTCTACGGCATTCATAGAAGTATGAAGCACGTTCTTGTCACATTAAACAAGCTTCTCATTTGCCAGCCAGAAATCAAAGAAACGAAATAATAAGAAGAGAGGGGTGGAGTGAAATATGATGTCATTGCTACTTACTAAGTGTGGGGTGGCCAAAGTCAAGATACGGATACCTTGTACTTCCGCATCAAAGTAAGCTGACGGCTGAGCCAACCATAAAGGAGCAATCAGCAACAACAATATGGCTTCTGTAACGCTACCGTTATGTGGGAATCTGAGGCCAGCGTCACTGTGCAGCATGCTCAAGGGGTTTAGAAAGTTGTGAGATTCACAAGCCTCAATTTTGAAGGGTACGGAGGCTGCGGGAACGAGAGCATTTCAACCTGTAATGATGTCAATGTGCATCTCAGTAGTTGTTTGCATGAAGACCCGGAGCTGCTGATATGTTTCTCCTGATTCAATATTGCAAGGAATATTTCATCGTACCGATCCAGACACATAGCATTGCAGCAATCCAGCAGAGCGGGGTTTTCGAAAATTTGGCATTTTGAGTCTCCTAAAGATTCCCCTGCCTATAACGCCAATAACAATTCTGTCCGGGCATCTACGCTGAGACCTTCGCAGAGTACTTTAAGGCCGCCTTGTCGAATAATGCACTTTTGTCCTCCATATCCTTCAAGAAAGCATAGCTTGGGGCTGTGCTTTTCAAAGAACTAAAAGCACATTCAATATCAGTATGGCAAAATACGACGAGGAAGTCTAGAAAGGACTGACCTAACGAGATCTGTGGCATTTTTCCCTGCGATTACGCTGAGAACAATAGAGTTGGCGATAGCCTCTGCATTTGTGGGGTCTTTCTCTAAAGTCTGCTTCAATGCGGCTTCTGCTTCTTCTAATCTCCCGAGATGTATTTCAGCAACAGCTTGTGCAACCAAGCTTTGGGATGAAGATGTCGACGGAGCCTGCGCGAGTTCTTCATAAACGTAAAATGCCTGTTGATACTTCTCTCCGCCCTAGGAGTTGTCAAATGCCATTCGCAATTGTTATCTGGTGTGACCTACTATTCGGAGTCCAACCCACGACTCTGCAAGATTAACAAGTAGACTATCCTGTGCCCATCTTCTGGCTGCTGAAACCTCCTTAACGGCTAGATCAGTGCGGTTTTGTTCGAGATGGATTTGAACAATAAGCGCAACTGCCTCCACTATGACCTCTAATCAGCGTAGTCTAGACATATATATTTACATATCCGTACAGTTGCCCTGATGTTTTGATAGCAATGCCAAAGCCTCCTCGCCTTTTCCTGCGGCTTGAAGAACAGTCCCAGCCAGTACTTGGACTGCAGCGTTGTCTGCTGAATCTGCTGCCAGCTTGGTTGCAGTTGTTATAGCCTTCGCCTCATTTCCTTCAGTAAAATCAGCGAGAGCTCCAACGGCAAGCAGGCCTGACTCAGTTTCTCCTTGAACGTCTGCGATGACATCTTCGGCTTGGCCCAGAGCGATTTGGGCGCGGAGGGCTAAGATTCGAGCTGGTAGTGTATTCTCCGGTGAGAGACCAGCTGTGTCGAAATTAATGACTTCTTGCCATTGGCCTTGATAGAAATGATTATGTAAGTTGAGAAGTTCTCCTTCCGCAGAAAATGGATCCATATTGTTTAGGTTGTAGACGTTGTTAGAAATGGGTGTTCGTTATTGCCTTTCATTGTGTTGAACTTGAGCAAGGCTAGGTGGCCCGGAGTTTAATAACGCCGACCCGGTGGAGATCCAATTATTATTCTATCTTCCTGGAGCTCCATCCTAATCTTGTCCCAATAAGCCCTCGTTTTCAACACCCCTCTGCGTTTTGCTATCATGCCATCAATTTCTGTCGACTGTCTCGCTTTTGTCGGTCCGTCGAAGCCCTTCACTTCATGGATTAAATGGGCGTATAGGTTCTCACCGATAGCTTCATCCAAACAATCAAGCGTATCCAAGCATTGAGAAAGTGGTCTGTTGTCGAAGAATTTTTGGTTTCTTCGAAATGATTCTGCCCATGTTTCTTGCCTAATGTGGGATGTAGAGAGAATAGTTTCCTTAATCTTTGGCCCAGCTTGTCTTGGACTTTGATGGGCATTCATACTGGATGCGCTGAAATGATCCACATAGGAATCTGTCTTGTCCTTACCCTCATCGGCCCTTAGTCCAACGGTTGAGCTGTCGACAATCTTTTCGAGGTAGACACCCTTATCAACTTCGCATTCAACGATAGTATAATGCGTGGGCAAGTGGTCTCTCGTCATTTGGTAGACGTCTTTGAATCCCTTTCGTATTGATACTTGCCGTTTGTCCTGCTTGTCGAGCAAGATATTGGAGGGATGGTGAATCGAGTCAAGTCGAGTGCTATTCCGCGACTATTAGCCCAAGGACATTCTCTTCATTTTTTGACTTACTTTTCTTGTTATCTAATACTTTTGAATGCACAGCCAGACCTATACTGCTTTTATATGATTTTACCAGGGCAGAAGTTGTGGTAGTCACAATGCACGGAACCGAATAACCTGGTTGTGTTTGATTCATTCATTATTGCCTTCCTATTTTCCCAACTTGAATGACTCCTCTAGTCGAAGGAGATCAGCTTCAAGAATGATAAATACCGCCTCGAAACAGGACTCAAGCGTCAACGCGCTTTAAGACCATAACACTACAAAATCCGCAACCTTTGCAAAATAATGAAAGATGTCTGAGGACGACAAACCTATTAACGTAAAACATGCACCCGAGAAAAATGCCCTCCCCCCTGGCTGGAGAGCTAGGACTGATGAACAGGAACGCATCTACTTCATAAAGGATGCTGATGGGACAACTTCATACAATCATCCTCGCCTTGGCGCGCTTCCGAAGCCTTGGATCTTGATTTGGACCGACGATCGCGAGGCTTATAAGAATCGTCAGACTGGGGAGATTGCTTATGAAGATCCTCGCTTCTTCAAAGAAAACATTGAGTTGCGAATGCACGGCATTCCGGCGCGCCTTCAGGGTGGCGCCAATATTATCAAAGCGGATAAGCCAGGCATGATGGAATATATGTCGCGTAAGTGGCGTTTGGGGCATTTGTTTTGGTACCTTTGGGATGCCAAGATCGAAGACGTCTATTCAACTGCCTATCTCTTCAATCTTTTTTTGTTCAAGTCTTATGATATGAAAATACTGATGCTGGATGAATAGGACCACAAATCAGAACAGAAAATATCCGTGAAGACTTCGACATAGTCCATACTATCGACGCTGGTGACGGAACCTTGGGAGCCATGAATGGTGGTGTCTTTGTTGTGCGAATCAAGAATACGTATGCATAATACCGAAACAAACTCTAGATCCCTTTCAGGCTATGCAATAAATACTAACTACGTCGGCTTGCAGTGGAAAATCTACTCTATACATTGAGAAGAGATTCAGTCAAAAAAATCTGCAGCAGACTGCTCTCGAGGAAATCCGGATAGCTCACTTTCTGAATCATCCTTGCCTTACCAACATACACTTCGCATTCATCGAACCAGGTAATGTGGGAGCCTCTGTCTATTTCGAATTTTGCGATCGAGGCTCCCTGCAGGATCTTATCAAGAACTATTCCAAACGTGAGGCAGAGGAATTTATCCCTGAGGGTTTCTTATGGCATGCCTTCGCTGGTCTTATTGATGCACTTGTATATCTTGCACATGGAAAAGGCTTTATTGCCCACCCCAATCCCCAAGCTGATCCCAACTGGACACCATTCGTACACCGTGACATCAAGCCAGACAATGTTCTCATAAGATCTAGGACTAGAATAAATAGCTTGAAGTATCCATATCTGGTAAGTCAGTCCTTTCTCCTTATTAGAAGATTACCTCTGAGGGTGCTATTTCGAGGAGTGGCCGTTCTTTCGCTAAGACTTTATTTTACGCAGGTTCTTAGTGATTTCGGACTTGCATCTGAAGAGTATCCAGGTGATGCCAGCCAGCAATATGGAGGCATATGTGGGACAGTTTCATTTTTCGCTCCTGAACAACTTTATGACCCATATCCAACAACAGAACGCCAATTTAATGTTTTCCCAGACGGCGGCAAACACAGCCAAAGAAGCGACGTATACGCCGTAGGACTCTGTATTTACAATCTCGTCTTTCCCAAAATGGGAGGAAACGCTCATATTGACGTCGAAAAGAAAACCGGCTACATAGACAGCCAGCAGTTCTGGAGCGGTACAATATGTCGGAGACATTTCGAGGTGAAAGAGGCTTGGGGTTTCATAGAAGAGAAATACTCGAGATATATGCGTCTTGCTATTACATTCGCTTGTCAGTGGAACCCAAAGGTTAGACCGAAAGCGCTACAGCTAATTCAGAATATCGATAAGTGGATGAAGGAGGCTGGTTTTTGGGAACTAAATATGTCGGATCCCAAAAACCAGCTTCCTAAATGGGCAACTAGGGTCCATGCTTACGGCAGTAAAGATGCAGATGATAAGGGTTGATGGGCCGCAGTCTTCCCAAAGCTTATCCGTAAATTTGGATATAGCAAGCCTTTCTGAAGCGAATGGGCATTCTCTGGGATGAGCTGCCAGATACTAAGGTGAGAATTCCTAGTCCCGAGTCTCTTTCAACCATCCTCCCTCTGTTTCTGAAAATATCTCCTATCGACTCAAATTATTCGAACAATACTTACACTACTTGACCTTCGGTCTGTCTCAACTAACAACTATTCTAACACCCTTCACGTTGGTCACAACATATTTTTTTCTTAAACGCCTCGTTGGCCTCTCTAACATAACAGGATCATCTATTGATATTCAAAGGTAAGCGGTGGAGGATCATCTATTCAATAAAGCTCAAGTTTCTCACTCAGAGATTCAAGGGCATGGCATTAACGGACGTAAATTCATATACAATAACGGTATTTTTATTATCTCAACAATTCTTACCTCCACCACCACACTCAGAGACAAATTGTCTCAAGAACATCTTTTTAAAGCTATTCAACTCAAGAAAATACATGGGTATATTAGGGGAAAACGGACAGGTGAGGATAATACTATTTCGAGACATTTTTCGATGATGTTATATAGGCCTAAATCTAGATATATTGGCGCTTGAGTAGGTAGAAGACTAGACTTAATGGATCATATTTATAAGACTTTCGAAGAATCCCTAGAGTTTCTCTTCACTGCAACTCATAGTTCTCCTAGATCATGTCACTGTAGCAGATAAGACGATTTTCCAATTCCTATTATCCTAACTGCATTCAGCTTTTCCCCCTTTTTTAATTCTCACTTCCCCATCTTTCTCGTACATAATCACCTCTTATTAACGAAAGGAACAACCATTACTAGTACACTGTATAGAGCCCAGCGTTTTGTATTACAAGCATTATTAACCTTATTATTACGTTACCTAATAGCTCTGCTACCTTTTACAAACTCCCTCTTTTGCTCTCTCTTGTCTCCTATCTCTATCAAATATAATCCCAATTTGACTCTTCCATTATTTATATCTAAATCTAAATTCAAACTTTAAACCACTATTTGTATTACTCATACAATAAAAAATCCAAGTCGCACTTTGGATTTAAATATTTCTAAATTCAAAATGGATTTCTTCAAGTCGATCGAATCCGAAGCCGAACGGGTACCTACATATGCATCAAGTAGTTGTATACTCGATACCTACGTGAGATGAGTTCAAATAGCCTTTCTCCCCCCATACCTAATAAAGTAAAAACTATGTTGTTGTCTATGTATATATAAAGCCAAAATATAAACTCTGCCTTGCTTATTAGCCATGCGATAAAATTAGAAAACTCCTTTATTCCATGCTATACTATTCTATCATCTTCTAAGTTCTAGGCGGAAAGGTATTCCCCGTATTATAATTAGGAAACGGAAGGAGATTTTCCTAGTCTAGAGAGAACTAATCCCATACCTTACTTACGATCGTAACATGGGAGAACGGAATACCAATCAACGGGGTGGGGCTTATTCGAGTTTGCAGCTCAAAGCATTAATAAATTAAAACATGATCCGCGAGATTCATATTATACTATATTATATTTTGGGAAATCGTCATCTACCAGGCAAGTAGTAGCGGGATTCAGGTATACTTCTCAAACATGTTTCATGGCGGAGTGACGTTGAAGTTAAGGTTGATGTGGTTTCGGAATTTTAGGATTTGTGCTTTGCTGCAGTTGGTTTTAGCTGCGGATGTGGTCGGGTTGAGGTGGATGAATGGTTGAGTGAATATTGGAATTAATGGACGGGGTAGGAACGGATGGAGTGGAAGGTGAGGAGGGCTAGTACGTGAGGGAAGAATGTCGAAAAGACTGAATAATTGGTACCAGTCGATGAGGGGGGAGAGAGAGCATATCTAGGGGGGAAGAACGCTAATGTCGGTAGTGGTTTGAAGGAATCCCAGCCCGGATGGGCTCCCACTACTGTGCACTCCTTTGCAGTGTCATACGTTTTTAAACTTTGCATTTGGATTTGGATTCCTACTCAAGATACCGCATCAGACGCAGCTATCTAGTTAGCCGTCCGTCCATTTACCGTCCAACTCTTTTTCTCCCGCCCATCCTTCCTCCTGTGCCAGTGCTTTCATTCCACTCCGAGAAGACCGTAAATTGACCTTGCTTCTTTGTAATGTAATCATCCAACGCCTCCCATGATACCACACTTGCTTTCAGTGCTGTGTGGGAAACAATCGAGATGCGTACGTAAACGCCCCCAAAAGCCCGAGAACCGAAAATTAATTGCCTCCATTTGTTCGAATGCTGTTGGGGGAATATGAGAAAACAAAACCTCCTGAGAGTTGGAACTGAAAGAGATAACGGGGCTATGCTAACTAACGTAGTATACAGAAATAATCGGATATAGGACGAAGATGCTTGCACTGGAACTGGAAATTTCGTCAAATGTGTTGGCGGGATTTTGGTGAGTTAGAATGACCCTGTCATTCGTGCAATCGAGATTTCCTAAATATTTTGTAGATGATAGGTCAAGCAAGTGTGTATAAACAGGAAACCAAGTTTCATGGTAGTTATGTAAATGCTAAATTTGGATCGAAAAGCCTTGGGACGCTTCCGAGATCATAGAATCAACTTTTTTAGATTCTTTTGGATGATCATATCCTGAACGGAGGCCATGGTGACTTTGAGAAGATCGGTATCGGTTGCGTTGGTGAAATGTCCATACACTTCTCTTGCAGGACTTCGATTCAGGGCTACGAATTTATCCATAAAATATTTGCTTGTTTGCTGCCAGCTCTTTGTATCTCCTTGGAAATCCGCGAATCCGTGTTTGGTGATCGGGCTGTGTTCGATTTTATCCTTGAAGAGATCGATCTTGTTAAGGAAGAGGATAAGGGCAGAGTTCTTGAACCAATGGGAGTTCGCAATTGACTCCCAAAGCATTAAAGCTTCTTGCATTTGGTTCTACGACAGCGTTAGAGAACCCTGGTGTATTTTTTGAATTAGGGACTTACTCCGTCTTTATCTTCAGCTAGGCATTGATCATATCCACTGACTGCAACCAGAAATAGTAATGCGTTCACATTTTCGAAGCAATGAATCCACTTTTTTCTCTCGGATCGCTGTCCACCTACATCAAACATGCGGTATTGTAGGGAGCCAAGGTCGAAATGGGTTTCGGTGATCCCAGTAGTCCGCAGTCTTGCTCGTAAAACATCTTGGTCGGTTGGAATGAATTCCTTTTCGAATAAACGCTCGAGATTAATGAAAAAGCTGTGGGACAAAGGAAATTAGTAATGCAGCGGAATACAGAGATGGCACCACATACTAGCTTAAGTTATCATGGAGCGCATATTCATTACCCCTTTCCATAGCCTTTTGTATTCCCGGGTCAGCCCACATATCCTTGAATGCTTGAAGGTACTCCATGGGAATAGATTCGTGTGGTCTGAGGTCTTTCTCTTGCTGTATGGTTGGTAGATGAGCCTGCAGATTGAAGATCAGCATTGTACATTGGCGCGATATGAGTCCGTAAAAGTCGACAACTTTTCTTGGTCGACAGACTTACCCTGGTATTTTCAATTTCAAATTCGATACCGAAGTCCTGCATGGCATCTATGGTCATCCGGAGGCCATCCAGAATATTGCTGAAGATAATGACACGCCACTCCTCCTTCTCGTTCTTGGAAAAGCCATCTTTGGTGTAGATCAATCGCATCTGCTTTAGGATTGTCGATTTTCCACTCTCGCCGGCGCCTAATTATCGCGATTAGCTTTGAAGTTCTTTCAAGCATCGTCAGGCTGAGAGAAGAGCTCACCCAGTAGGAGCAGTTTGACCTGCCGCTGCATAACCTTCTCATCTCGATGGATTAAAGCATCTATCTCCCTGCTCTTCTTGGTCTCACTATCGGTGGACCGTTGGCCGAAACACATCATGGGCATGGGAAGTCGAAGTATAATTATCGTAGATCGATGGTCGGCTATAGCGGACTGGAACGTAGCAAGAGGTCGTCGCAAACTGACGAAAGTCGGGTTGTATCAAGGTGGTTTTGTAAGGGGAGTGAGAGGAAAGAGGAGGGGGAACGGGGTGCACGAATTGAAATTGTAAGATGCTGGTCAATGTGTACGCACTAGTGCAGTTTCTAGGCTAGGAAGAAGTCGCCAGGCTTATGCTGATGATGAGATGGTGAGGTCAGATCATAATAAATGACACGAAAAGCTGTGTTAAAGGCGACGATGGCGCTACTTGAAGTGGTTGGGGTAATTTGAGTTGCAGGATTTGAATTTGATATTATTATATGCGAGGAGGGGATGACAGGAAACGACATGGGACGATGTAGCAGCGAAAGTGGATCTGGAGCATTTCACCGCATGGAGCTGAAAATAAGAGTGAAATCTAGAAGAGTTTCGGGGGGCATATAGCAGTTGCGTAGAAGGGGGATACGGCCCTCTGACAGTCTTACTGAGGATGACTGGCACATTGATTACGGGACTTTTCAATAGAAGCCTTTAAGACAGGCACAGTTGGATGTCACCGAAAGCATGAGCACACCATCTCGGAAAGGCCCCATACATGGGGGACATGAGAGACATGGGAATAGTTATCTAAGTGGACCACAGAGCACGACGGGTATATGGAGCTGAGGCGTGGTATGTGAGTGCAGAACATGCTTTTCCTGTGTTACCTGCCCGTTCGGCTCTCACACCATTGTGATGATAGATTGAAGCCCTGTAGGTGAGCGGCGAAGCACAATAATCGGCAAGAAAAAGAAGACTTGCATTAACTTGACTTTTGAATGCCCTCCTTTCTTAGGCTCTTTGGCCTAATAGCCCCCAATACGCCCTGAGATCCACCGGAAAAAGGCATGGAAACGGCAAGGTAGGGTAGGCACCTAACGGCAGCTCAAGCTAGCGGGATCGTCCCCGATTAATACCTATTGTGGCCTTCGGGATTCACAAACTGACAATTGCTATTTGTAAGTGGCTGGCTTGATTAGGCTTGATAAAGCAACACCAAAGTCCCATCTTATGCGTATTCCCTATCCCTGTCAACCATGTGCTTCGCTTCTTCGCTTCTTCGCTTCATCCCGTTTTCTCGGAGAAACTCTGGTGAAATATATATATTTTTTTTTTGCTTGTATCAAACCACAAGCCAATTCACCTTGCAAGCCTACCTTTATCTTCTTACACATCCTCTCTCTCTCTCTCTCCCACTCTTCTCCTTGTGCCCCAGACTCGCTCTCATTTCGACAGCCGCTGATCCATCGGCCATATCATTAATTGCCATGTCCGAGATCACTCACCCCACTATCAAGGGTAGGCTATTCTTCCTTTCTTCCCCGAACCACCCCCAACCGATTCTTCCTCTTGCCCGTCACATCATTCCATCCCCGGTTGGCATATAGGGGATGATGCAGCCAAGGGGTCAGCGTCAATCAGCACGGAATCCCGCCGCAACTTTGCTTGTTTTCGAATTCTCAATCTTGAAGGTAGCGAGGCTGACATGCATCACTTCCTACAGATGGATGGTTCCGCGAGATCTCCCACATGTGGCCTGGCCAGGCTATGACTCTCAAAGTCAAGAATGTCCTGCACCACGAGAAGAGCAAATACCAAGATGTTCTCATCTTTGAGTCCACCGATTATGGCACCGTCTTGGTTCTGGACAATGTCATTCAATGCACCGAACGAGACGAATTTTCCTACCAGGAGATGATTGCACACTTGGCTATGAATTCTCACCCACACCCAAAGAAGGTTTTGGTCATTGGTGGAGGTGATGGAGGTGTCTTGCGTGAAGTCATCAAGCACGACTGTGTCGAGGAGGCTATTCTCTGCGACATTGATGAGGTTGGTAGAGGGGATCTGCAGTCCAGACCCCCCGAGACTGACTTTCTCCTAGGCTGTCATTCGTCTGTCCAAGAAATACCTCCCCGGAATGGCTATCAGCTACCAACACCCAAAAGTTAAGGTTCATGTTGGAGACGGGTTTAAGTTCTTGGACGACTACAAGAACGAGTTTGACGTCATCATCACTGATTCATCTGATCCTGATGGGCCTGCTGAGAGCTTGTTCCAAAAACCATACTTCGAGTTACTTGCCGGTGCTCTCAAGGAAGGTGGTGTCATTACAACTCAAGGTAGGAAGTGCTCCTAGGTTTGCGTGAAATGAGTGCTTTTTGTATTGCTTTTGGTTCTGCGACATCCTAGACATTTACCTTATATCTCATGTGTCTTTCTACGGAGAGTATTAAGCTATCTAACAACGACATAGGCGAGAACATCTGGCTTCATCTCCCACTGATCACCAAACTCACCAAGGACTGCAAAGAGGTTTTCCCCAACGTCCGCTATGCATACACCACCATCCCCACATACC
The DNA here is from genome assembly GCA_003988815.1 of Chlorencoelia australis. Taxonomy (NCBI): domain Eukaryota; kingdom Fungi; phylum Ascomycota; class Leotiomycetes; order Helotiales; family Cenangiaceae; genus Chlorencoelia; species Chlorencoelia australis. The sequence continues at coordinate 739,631 of QYAN01000016.1, forward strand.
CATCTGGCCAGATTGGATTCATGGTCTGCTGCAAAGATGGTTCCCGTGATCTTGCCAAGCCATTGCGAAAGTGGGCCCCTGAAGAAGAAGACAAGCTGTTGAGATACTACAATGCCAAGATTCACGAGGCTAGTTTCAACTTGCCAACATTCGCGAGATTGGCTTTGAAGTAGGGAGAGGGATGGTTTTCCGACTGACTGATGGGAGGAAGGAAATGCTACCCATGATACCATGACGTGGACTTGCTGGAGTTAGAGAAGAAGAATATGAATAGGGTCACGACAGAGCATGAACGCGTAGAACAATCTAGAACCCATCAATTTAAGCACTATCACCGATCGATCTACATGAAACATACATATAATGAAAGTAGTTCTGAATTGAGAAGAGCTCATGCCACTTGACGCCCTTGGTGTCCTTGACAAATCTTTACAAATCTACCAAAGCCCACATCCGGCCTCCCCTGATCGTGTAATCCTCGGCTTGATAAAGGGGAGCGCGAATCTCTCCTTTATACTGATAGTGATTAATTTAAGCCACATGTTTGAGCCAGAAGATCTTTGCTGGACTTGCAGAGTACGCCGACAGGCTGGATGCAGATGCATCGGAGTCACAAAATAAATCATTGTCGGATCAAAGCCTCCTGCAAGTTTATCTTGTGGCTTGGCCCCTGAATCGACAAACCACGCGACTTTATACATGGACCCCCCCAAATTTCCCTTTTCAACGTCTTATCCTCTTATCGTCTTATCATCCACGGCTTCTTTCTTTCCCGATGAACATTTCGCTTCGATAGCGAAACAATTTCATCTATCCTTTCAAATGAGCTGTAATGTTTAGAGGGGTAGTTTTACGAAGTATATCTTCGCTATCACCTTTTCAGCACACCCCATTTACCAAAACAACTCTCCGCAACATGTCTTCCATACTCAAGAAACCTGTTAAAATTGCTTTGATTCAATTAGATAGCGGTCAGTCCATTCCGGAACAACTCGGACCAGCCAAATGATGAAGATGCTGATACTTACCCCGCGGCCCTCTAGGCCTAGACAAAGCTCAAAATCTAACCCACGCGCGAGATAAAGTCCACGAAGCTGCTTCTGCAGGAGCTGAAATCATCGTCCTCCCCGAATGTTTCAATTCTCCCTACGGCACCAACTACTTTCCTAGCTATGCCGAAACCCTTCTTCCCTCTCCTCCGACAAAGGAAAACTCTCCCTCTTATTATGCTCTCTCCGAGATGGCCTCCTCCACAAAGACATATCTAGTCGGAGGCTCCATTCCTGAACTCGATCCTAGCCTAGGGAAATATCATAACACCAACCTGACCTTCTCACCCACCGGCTCCCTCCTCGCAACCCACCGAAAAGTACACCTCTTCGACATCGACATACCAGGCAAGATCAAATTCAAAGAATCTGATGTTCTGTCCCCCGGCAAGAAAGTAACCATAGTAGACCTCCCAGAATATGGCAAGATAGCCATCGCAATATGCTACGATATCCGGTTTCCGGAACTAGCCATGATAGCTGCGAGACAAGGTTGTTTTGCATTAATATACCCTGGAGCATTCAATACCACCACGGGACCTTTACATTGGAGATTGCAGGGTCAAGCAAGAGCTATGGATAATCAGATATATGTTGCTCTCTGTTCCCCGGCGCGATCCGAAGAGGCCGATTATAAGGCTTGGGGACACAGTTTGGTGGTGGATCCCATGGCGGCGGTGTTGGTTGAGGCCGGGGAGAAAGAGGAGATTGTTTATGCGACGTTGAATCCTGAAAAGATTGAGGAGACAAGGAAGGCGATTCCGATTTCTGAGCAGAGGAGATTCGATGTTTATACGGATGTGGGCAAGGAGTTTAAGGGCGAGGATTAAATGATGGGCATGGTCAATACGCTCACTTCAATCACGGTAGGAGAGGATGGACGTTGATGAACGAAGGGGAAGCTAGAACGCTGAAAATAAGGTACATAGCAAAGCTTTGTCCTTCATTTCTCAAGTCTGATTCTTGGAGAGAGTATCCAAAACTCACTTAGATAGTCCTCAGTACCAATTCCTTATATAAATAAGGACTCTGTTTCTGGGCATCAAAAATACTCTCGAACATTTTCGACTCTTAGTTTTCCAATGATGGTCAAGCTTCCTCCAAGTAGAGGATCTTAACTTCTTTAGACTACCTTCCCCCTCCCTTTATTGCCTTAGGGTAGCTCCTTCCCTTTCATAACCTCGAGCGATGGCTACATCTTCAGTTTTGATATGAAAACCAACCAACCTCAAATCATCTAAACACACTTTAATCCACACTCTTTTAACAACATCTTTTATCAACCCTTTTTCGTAAACATCTCATTGATGGTCTTCACAATCATTCATTTCATTCGTTTCAAAATCTCCCCCCGATGAGTGCTCCCTCACTCGAGGCGGCTGAGGTCCCGCCCGAAGGACGACGACGGGCATCAACTTCTCTCAGTATCGGCCTTGACTACTCAACCTGTTATCGAGTTGAGGAAGACATCTTATCGCGAATTCGTGCTCTCGTACTATCCCGACACGAACACTGTCCACCGCGAACTCCATATCCATCCAATGAGCGTCATTCTCAACCCGGAACCTTCGACTTTGGTTCAGCGAAGAGCGTCGCTCAATCTGTTCGGAGCCAGAGTCTCATAAGTTCCGCAAGTTTACTACCCTTATCTGAGTCGCTTTCTCGTAATATGGAGGTAACTCTTACTCGTCCACCGACCGAGCCAAATATACGAGAACGTTCGTCGAATCTTCGCAGCACAAATTCTGCTAGCGATCTTAATGTTTACATGGACGATGCCGAGATCCATGCAAATATCCTTTCTTGCTGTCCCCCTTGTCCTCCTGAAGGGGAGAAGAAGTCATTCCGATTCCCACGTCTGGTATTACGGGATCAGAAAAAGAAACCTGCCGAGCCTATAACAATGCAATCCTGCTTTCCAATTAAATATCAACGAGTGCCTCAAAATGACGTCTCCGCTAACGAACACGAACTGAGCTGCTGTCCCCTTCTGGACACTACTGAGCCCGATGCGCAAGATTCTGCATTGACGGATGGAAGAGATACGCTGATATTCAAGGAGCCAACGTTCGGATCAAAAGGTGCAGAGCATGCAACATCTGAAGTTGGTTCTGCAGTAGACGCAACTCAGCAGAGTCCTAGACTGGGATTACATAAACCCAAAAATACCACCAAGGTTGTTGAGAAGGATCGTTCCAGCCTCGATCTTCCTAAGGACAGCCAGTCTTTGGTCCATCAATCAGAGTCTATTGCTCCTACGTCAAAGGAACCTCGTGGATCGAAGGCTTTATTGGGAGTTCAGCAAGGAGTCGAAGGACTGAAGTCAGAATCCACTATCACTGCTACAGATTCACTCAACGGCCGCTCTCCTTTTCCATCACAGAGGAGCTCAGTCGACGCATTTCCCCATGTCGTTCAATCTCGAGAAGTGGCTACTAAATCAGCTTTGTCTCAACCTCTCACAGCAACTATCATTACCAACTTCAGTCTCCCTGGTCCTATAGCCCGCCAACATAAATCTAATGACTCTTTGCGACCTCAAGAGCCCAATTTGTCTCAGCCGACTGAATGTAAAATCAAATGCAAAATCTGTCACTCTCCCAAAGACTCGGTACGTGCTAAGCACTCGGATGCCTCACTGAAATCAAAACAGAAAACACCGTCATTGCTCTCTACCACTTCGAGATTAGCGGCTCGCCACGCACTGTTGAAGCCTTCTGTTTCGGAGTCTCAGCCTCTCGATTTCGGATTGCCGATTCCTCCCGTGTTAACTACAATTACTGGGCTTCTAGAGGACACGTTAGTAGTTGCTCAAGAGTTCGGACCCCAAACGATAGAAGCAGTAAATGCAGAATATGCCCATCCGCCCTCAACGGAGCAATACGATCAACCTATACCTTCAATCGGCGAACCTACATCAGCTCAATCCAGTCAGTCTCTGACAGAGCAAGTAGACAAACCACCAGAACAGCCTAGTTTGCCTCAAACCAAGGAACCTGACCAATCGCCACCAGAGAAATCTAGTCTACTTTCAGCAGAGCAATCCAACAAACCTTCATCAAAACAATCTAGCCTACCCCCAACAAAGCAATCTAACGAGCCCACGTCGGAGCAGCTTAGTTTTCCTCAGAAATCGAGACCCGTTTCTCCAGATATTGTTACTCAAGTATCTCAACCATCGTATCCAGTCAAACCAGCGTTAAGCACTGTAATTGGAATTGCGGAGAAGGTTGCTCCGACTTCAGAACTTGATAGGCTTGGCTTCTCATCATTCATGGCTATCCAGCCGGGCTTAGTAGCTCTTTTGGGCATGCCTAAAGTAGTAGCAGAGGAGCCTTGTCCTGATACGGCAGTTGTGACAAAGGCGCAACTAGCTGATTCAAAAGCTTCAATTCTGTCCAATGAAGCCACGACAGAGAAGCTTAGTTCTGATATAGCAGTTGGCGCGAAATCTCAACTAGCTGATCCCGAAATATCGTCTAACTTGGTTTCTAGCTCAACTAGTCCTGTCGGCAAATTAGAAACACTTGTTCGCAGTATGAACGATAACGTCGTTCAGCTTGACAAGAAGAAATGCGGTAAAGCAGATCCAGAGCAGCAATCGGTAGAAGAGGTCGTCCGTTTAGAATTTCCATCATGTGCAATGTCAATCTCTCTAGCAGAACAAAACAACAAGATTTTGAGTCCTTCACTCACATCTGCGGAGCCTATATCTGCACCTCTTGGTTCAATCGATCCACTGAACGCTGCTTATTGGGGTTTTGTTCCTGCCGTCAAAGATGCAGTTCAAGACGCGGTTCAGGTAGCGGTCCAAAAAGTGGTACAGGAAGCTGTTATACCACCTGGAGCAGAGGAAGACAAGGCTTCGGAGGCGTATCGAAAGCTTATGGCGGAGTCTTTAGCTGAGGCAGCCAGAAATGCCGACAACTATCTTCGACGAACTTTGGTGTGGAATAAACCGCCACCTAGTTGCCGTGCACCTACAGAGGTTGTTGAAGAATCAAAATTACCCATAAAATCTGCGGGTCGGTCTAAAAAACGTAGCTTGGTGGGCATTGTTCCAGAAAATCCCACAGAAAATCTAGTCCAGCTACCCCGTCAACCGTCACCCGATAAACCTGAAAGCATCACAGAAAATCTAGCGCAGCCACCTCGTCAGCCCTCACCCGATAAATTTGAAAGCATATCGCTTGGACTAATGGATGAGCTATTGACCGAGAAGCAGAACAATATGACAGGCAGCGTCAAAAGGGGATCAACACCTAAGTATACAGCCGTCCCTACTAGAAACTCGTCGATGAAAGGTGCCTTGAATGCAAAAAGCAGATCCTCAAATGCATCAATTCCATTGTCCCCTCTTAAAGAATGCCCATCGCGCAAAAGGTCACTTGAACAACTAGCATCTAAAGCAAGTCAAGGACTCCGCTCCGTATCCTCACTTAGTTCTCTAAAACCCGACAAAATAGAATCTCTTGAAGGAAAACCTACTGAGCGGCAAGTCGAAAAAAGCATCGATCGATCTACAGTGATTATTACTCCGGAAGAAAAGCTCTACCGCAAGAAGACTATGCAATGGCTTCGAGATCTACTTTCGAGCAGCGATGCTTATGCACCCCGACTGACCAATTTACCACCGAGGAAGCGAAGAGATCAAATTAATTCAACCAATCGCATTAGATCTCAGACGGCTCCCGCTAAGCCTCTTGATGAGATTTTCCTTGGAGCTACCCCAAGTCCCCTCGAGACGAAGCCTGAGATTCCGAAATCCAGAACGAAACGAGAGGATGGACACTTTATTACAGAAACATTTACAAAGACTATAGACGACTTAGAGAATCTCATGAATGAAGCACTCTGCATAGCTCGTAAAGTAGCAGATAGAGAAGATTATACACCATCCCTTCTCGGAAATGCAGCAGCGGTGCTCAAGGGTGGCCGAAAAGGTCTGAGGGAGACGAAAGTCCACAATGTATCTGTCAGATCTCATCTAGTCAAGCGATCCGATGATACTTCTGGCACTTCCAGCATTCATGAGAGTCTCCGTAGCTTTTCTGGATCAAGTGAGTTCAATGAATCGGAAGCTAGTGAGCGGTTAGAGTTTTCCGACAACACACGGCCTGATTTATCTGCAGCACCTCGTCCACTAGGTTGGCCTCCGACTGGTCGAATCTTGACTCCGTATCCTCATGCATCTCTACTGCTATCTTCGGAGGGCTCTGTCAAAGCTACAAAGGCCTACAGAAATCAGAATGCAAATGCTGATCCTGAAGGCTTCCTGCCCTTCGATCTCAATGTAGCAGAAGAGGAAACACCACCAGGACTTGTTAAAGGTGTATCCTTCAGATTGAGCGTGCCTAATGGAAACTCGAACTCCGGTTATACACTCATTGAAGACTCTCGGAACCCAAGTCCAAAAGAGATTCCGCGTCCTCGCCAAAGTTCAGCTCCTACAGGACCACCGAAGTCGAACACATGGGACAGCACGAAGGCTCTAAACATTCAAGGGGCCGGACAGCTTCTTGATGATGACGCTTCTATTGATTCGCCCAGGGGGAAGGAAACTGCGAATAGTATCAAGGTCCTCAAATCACGAAAGACTGGAGGAACGCCTAGTACTGCTTCTAAAGTTGCCCTGGGTCCTGTAACTGTTGACAATGATATGGAGGCTACTAACGCAGTTGGAACGATCAACACAGTCCAGGAAGGTCATGAACATGTCAAAGACTCCCGACGTCTAACAATACATCCTCGGGACAGTTCGCTAGCTCTAGAAAAACAAGTTGAGTTGGACCAGGATTTTTCAAAAGTCGGCATGCCAAACATTGCCCAGAATGTTTTCCAAGACCAAAACACTAGATCATCTACTAAGCATGGCAATGCCTCGCCCCCTACTCGTGAATCTACTGCTCTTTTCCCTCGCTTTTCTGCTACTTGCCGCCGTGGTCCAGATGAAGAGACACAGGATTCGTTCCAAAGTTTTGATGGATCCCACCCGTCGGATGCTCTTGATTTTACTACTGGATTTCATCATGAATACATTCAGTCGCATGTGCCAGGAGGAGGTAATCATCCTAATATAAGACAAGCGGCGCGAGAAAATTCTACGAAACCAGTTGTAGTAGGAGTCGACTTGAAAGATGAACCAAATCCCAATCTCCCTCCTCCTCGGGGTGGTCGGCCTTTTACTCGCCAACGCGGCGGTGCTAGCGCTAGTCATCTCTTCAACCTCACAGGCAAAAGACACGTCAGTTTGCGAGATCATCAAGGCTTCAGTCTTGCTCGAACTCACAAGAGGAAACCAATTGCTAGAGACTGGTCTCCTGGTAGGAAAAGATTTGTTGCTTCAACTATATGTATCAGCACTTCTCTCGTAGGAATAGTGATTGGCATATATGCTGGAGAAGTTCCAGCTATCCAGTACTATATTGTTGATTTTCATCACTACACGGTGCTGGGGAATGTGTTCTTCTTTATCGCTCTTGCAATACCTACATTCCTCTTCTGGCCGCTCCCTCTCCTTCATGGAAGAAAGCCTTACATCGTGGGATCTATGGTAATTGCCATGCCTCTTCTGTTCCCCCAAGCTCTCGCGGTTGGTTCATTCAGATCACCATATGTTTCATATTGGAGATGGGGGCTAATTTTCCCACGGGCTTTGATGGGATTTGCTCTTGGTTTTGCTAATATGAACTTCAAAGCGACTTTGATGGACCTTTTTGGAGCCTCTTTGCAAAGCTCTAATCCGCACCAAGAAATTGTTGACGAGAACGATGTCAGACGTCATGGTGGTGGTATGGGGGTCTGGCTTGGCATATGGACATGGTGTTATATCGGATCTATCGGTTTAGGATTTACGGTTGGCGCCATCATAATTAATTATCTGAATCCAGGCTGGGGTTTCTACATTAGCATCGCCATTCTTGCAATGGTATTGTTCTTAAATGTGGTCACACCAGAGGTCAGGCGATCTGCCTTCAGAAGATCTGTTGCCGAAGTCAGAACACCAGATACAGTCTCACGAAGATTAGCCCGTGGTGAAGTCAAAATGCACAGGAAGCAAACAGGGCCAAAATGGTGGGGCGAAGAATTCCATCACGGCATTCTTCTGTCCAGAGATATGATTCGTCAGCCAGGCTTTCTAGTAATGGCTTTCTACGTCGGATGGATATATGGACAGATCGTAATGATGATGATTGTAAGCTCACTGATCCATATCAAGACAATCCTCTCTAACTATCTACTAGCTTCTAGGTTCCTTGACATCCAACTACTACAAATTCAAATCTCCTTTCGTTGGCTTGGGTGTGGCAGCAATTCCAATTGGTGCTCTTCTCGCTATCCCTTTCCAAAAGGCCTCACTGTTCAGCCGAGATCGTACTCGAAATGATGATACTGACAGCGAAACATTCAAAAAGCAGGTTTCTTGGTCGTCTCATATGGTTCGCCGCTCCATCTTCGTTTTGGTACTTCCTTTGCTTGGTATTGCTTATACTATTTCCTCTGGAGGACCTCCGACTCCTTATATCATTCCAATTCTCTTTGCAGCTGGTATTGGTTTCCTCTCAAATCTTGCGCTTGCTGAATGTCATGGCATTATCATGGAGACATACGATACCTCTGATTTGCAGCCTGGTATGACAGGTCGTCCACGCGGTAAGTCTGGTGAGCGGACAGCAAGCAAGCGAACAAACTATTCGTCCTTTCCTCGAGTGACGGCTGGTTTCGCAATCACCCAAAGTCTTGGGTTTCTTTTTGCTGCTTTGGGTTCTGGTGTTGGTGGTGTTGTCCAAAGAAATCTAGGTCAAAAAGCTGCAACAGGCCTCATGTCTGGCGTTCTGGTCGTCCTCTCAATATTGCTAATTGCAGTTCTTGTCCGATTCCAAGAAATTCAGATCATTCCTGACTCCAAGGTGGAACACATGGAGCGATGGAAAAACGCCAAGCAGGAAAATGCGAGGCGTCAAGCCGAAGGTGTCGAAGAAGAAGAGCCATGGCGTCCAATCATCATCGGTAATCCAGTTGGAACAACAAGACGGATGTGTCTCTTAGAAATGGGAAGTATGTCCCGATGGTCAGAGATTCGGAGAAAGAATCGACTCATTGATGAGATGAGCCGGGAATTTAAAAATCCGAATCTTGTTGCCCTTGAACAGCTTGAGGAGAGGCTTCATATTAAGCAGCACGTTGTAAGGGATCAAGTAACGAAGTCATTGTCTCGCGGGAATTCTCAAGCAAGTCGCTGCAGCCGCAGAAGTGACGACATAGTCGATGCCCATACCCCGGAGGCACGTGGAGACTTGGGTGGACACAGAGAAATGTTGTCGCCGGGAAACGGATCGAGGAAGCGGAGATCGGGAAAAGGGGGTGCGATAAGAGAGTAAGGTTTGAGAAGACAAGTAGGCCGTGGGGTTTCAATGAGGTCTTTACTGAAAGAGTGTTGAATCTAGGAGATGACGTTTGGAAATGCGTGGGTGGGAGGCATGGATTGCAGATTGAGGAAGAGACAGGATGGGGTTTTAAGGCGTGGTATTGGAGGAGTAGTGTTGCTTATGATAAGGAGGGATAGATTGCGATGGAGCTGAATTCTAAGATCGAAATTGAATGATGAGACCAAAAGTTAGGTTTCTATAGATAAACTTTGAAAAACCTGCCACTCTTTGCTGACTGAGGAGTTTCGATGTTGACCGGCACAAGTTTCAAGTAATGTTCTCTTATTAGTCAATGGCACTGATGACAAGTTGTTTATGAGCAAGGTCAATATATGAATAAAAAAACATAAGTTACTCAAAATTTGAGACCATGAATCATAAATTCCATCAATCCTCTCATCTTATCTCCATGGACGATGAGTAACATACTTGTAAGGTTGAGTTATGGAGTGAAGGAAATGAGAGGCCACAACTCATATACTCTGTTCTTTAGAACTTCATCCGCTTGGGAGTAAGATGAGATAGCAATACTTTTGAGCACCACGGGAGAATCCTTCAAAGGTTTACAAATGCGTGTTGATCCTTTGAGGCTTTCGGGTCTTCGATGTAACGTTATCAAGAAGCGCGAACCTAGACAGACAGCTTGTTCACCTGCACATATCAAAAAAAGCGTGGTATCTGTAAAGAACAAAGGACTTCCTGCAGTTAAGAATTTGACAGTCAGACAGAATTTCCATAAGCAGATATCTAAATCATGACCTAAGGCGATGAGGCATCAAAATTATCATTGCCGAAGCAGGCTTCAAAGACAAGGCTGAGTTCATTTTGGGTTACGAAAGCCTTACACAAACATTGACAACCATCAACACCAACTCAACCTAGCCTAAGAACATCTCAAGACCTCAATAATCGCATCCGGCACTTCATTTTGTGTATACAGTCATACCACACCAAAGCATTGTTTGTCCCAAAGTTCAGCTTGCCCCTGCCATTGTGACGATGGACCAGCCTCAAAGCAAGAAGAGGAGACTCGCTCCAAAAGTCGCAGATAAATCCCAGCAAGAACAAGTATGCAAGCATCCATTCTCAGTCCTTGTAGACACTAATACCGTGTACAGTCTCCACAAGTTCGCTATGATTATAATCCCATGCCAGCTCCTCCAGATCCCATACCCAATAGCGAGCGCTCCGACTTCGAGTCTTTCGCACGCCATTTGCAAGATGCAGCAATGCTCATCTATGCGCAAGCAAATCAATCACCATATACAAGTGTCTCTGTTCTACTTCTACGATGGGAAGATGATGTCAGTGTCGAACAGGAGCTTTTACAACTGCAGAAGCTCTTTCGAGAACGTTTCAATTATCGTACTGAGTCCTGGAGTATACCAAGCTGCCCCAATCCTAGTATCAAGCTCACCATACAAATGGCACAACATATCGAATATACTCGTGCTGATCATCTCTTGATTGTCTACTATGCTGGTTATGGATTTGTGGGTACAGATCATCACTTGTACTGGGCGTGGTAAGATTACAATTTACAAGAGTCTTGTTACAATTAGCTAATTATAGCCTTAGCAATTCGGGCGATGACTCCCCTAAGCTCAAATGGGAGGGTATTAGATGTCTCGTAGAAGATGCTCAATCTGATATCTTACTTTTGCTGGACACTGTTGCTATTACCGATACTCCTCCAGCAGGAGGCCATAGCATCAAGCAAGCAATTGCCGCATACGGCCCAGACCAGACAACGCGTGAGCAAGGAGCTCAATCTTTTACGTCTCACTTGATTGAAGCTCTAAATACCCTCAGCAATGGCAAGCCAATCAGCATACAACGACTCCATGAGGAGATCATATCTCAGACACTCAATAGATTTTTGCAACACAGTGGTCTCACAAATGGAGCTGGCAAAGCTGCAGCGGCAGGCGAGAGGATGCCAGTTTGCTTCACTCTTACACCTGGAACGCTTCAAAGCATTTCTCTATCGCCCTTAGGATCACAGAGGCCTGTCTCGTCACCATTAGACATCGCCGACGGCGCACAAGGTTCAGCAAGCGGTCTCGAGGATCAACAAATCAAAACATTATCAAATGCCGATGTCACTTTTGAAGAGATGAGAGCATTGGTATGCACTACCTTTGTTGGCGAACCAAGTCAAGACATGGCATCTTTCAAGCAATGGCTAAACAATACACCTGTCGCCGCTTCGAAAATTGCCGTCGAGGGAATGTTTCATGGACCTCCGACGATACTTCTAATCTCAATGCCAATTGCAGTCTGGAATGTGGTAGCTACAGATCGTACCTGTTTGTTTTTGGGTTATATCAGCTCCCATAATATGACGACCGAATATCAACACCTGATCAATTCAATCTCTCCTATCGGAAAGGCTGCCAGCTCGAAAGAATTAGAAGATGGCAAGATTCTTCTTGAGGCTCGCGAAGCTGCCGCATCCACGCCTGTAATGTTGAGACACGACCCTATCAGACAAGAACCAGTTCGTCAAGATCAGATTTCACCGGATTTATCTAGAACAGACCCTTTACTGTTAAATGCACTTCCTCAGACTATCTACCCGGAACCTGGACCTTCCATCATTCCCGGACATGAAGGAAATGTGGAAGATTCTGTGGAAATGCATGAAGCTGCAGAGCAATTAAAAGCTTTGAGTCACGTCCGACACGTCAGCCATGATCATCTTACACCAAACGAGCGAAATCATTCTCATATACCGTCGGAAGACTCTCCGCTTAGAAGTGGTAGAGAAGATTCTGCATCATCCCAAGATCAAGGAGATTCTGGAGGAGACGACCATTTGTACAACTCTGAATATAATTCGCCTGCATCCTCCCGACTGAAACCACGTAGGTCTATTCAGAAGCAGGGCCCGAAGCAAGATACGAGATGTTCGATGTGTAGTCATGCTCCTTTCAAAGACTCTTCCTCGCTTCGTAAACACATTGCTGCTGCTCATACACGACCATTCCCTTGCGCTTTCTCATTTGCTGGCTGTGCCAGTACATTTGGATCGAAGAATGAATGGAAACGTCATATCGCCTCACAACATTTATGTCTCACATATTATCGCTGTTCCTCCTGTCCGCAGAGCACGGTTGAAGGCAAAGGAAATGAATTCAACCGAAAAGATCTCTTTACCCAACATCTTCGCAGAATGCACGCTCCGTTTGCTATCAAGAAGGCAATAGCTAAAGGCGACAGCAAGCTTCAACTGGAATGGGAGACCCACGTCAAAGACATGCAAGCATCATGCCTTGTGACCCGACGCATGCCACCTCAACGATCAGCTTGTCCGAAAGCAGATTGCTCGAATGTCTTCGAGGGTGCAGGCAGTTGGGATGATTGGACAGAGCATGTCGGTCGCCATATGGAGAAAGGAGAAGCCAACAGGCTTGGCGTGGATAGACTACTTGCACAATGGGCACTCAATGAGGGAATTATCGAGAGGAAGGAAGATGGTGAGTATAGGCTTTGTGGAACGGACAGAGAGGGTAACGCTGTGAGTTATTATTCGGATGGGGGAGCTAAAAAGGAAGCGGATGAGAAAGGGGAGGGTGAGAGTATGATTCTTGATGGATGATATCTTGTCTTCTCGCATCATGCTATTATTTTCCATTCTCTGCTATCGATATTTGCGTAAGAGGAGTGTTTCTTAGGATCGAATCCGGAGTACAAAGTTGCTAGCATAGTGATATCTACATATTACCACTTTTAACTACTTAGCTTACTTTAATACGCTTTTCCGGTGCTTGTAGCTTCGCCAGTATTGTTAGTAGTTTGTATGATCGTAAACTCAAACAATATTGCTTGCCGTGAAGCGATCTTCCTCCGGTCTTATTTTTCCGAATTCTGCTCTCGTCATATAGAGTGGCATTGCCTTCTCCTGCTCATTCCACTAGGTTTTAGTGGAATAGAAAGGCAAGAGTTATGGAAAGGACGAAAAGACATTTCCCTTAGCCCATTAGGTATATAATCAAAATTCACATGATGTTGCCAAAACAAACAAACAAACTGGTCTTGGTGCTCTGGTTCAGTGGCTAGCATTCTTGTCTCCCCTTCATTTCCAAAAAAAATGAAAGCTAACAATTATGCGATAGGCTCTTCCCCGGCTACCCCAAACTTAGCCACCTCCTAACAGTTTCCTTTGTTAATGCTCTCTCTCCAATGAATGTGAATGTGAATGTGAATGTGAATGCGAGGTCGAAGGGAGGGGCATTGGCATCCGTCGACGTAAGTACATCACATTTCTTTCCAAGCTGGCTGCTGGACTACGACCAACCAAGACCATTAATTATTTTTTTCCCCCTTTGGGCAGAGGTAGTAAGTAGAGGGAGAGGGGAAGGGGAATGAGGGGTATGAATATGGAGAGAGGGGTAGGTTAATAGAAAGGGGAGAGAGGAGGAGTATTTGTTTTTCTAACCGAGATGGGCAGCACTACAACCTAGTTCTACTTGATTGAAATATCCAAAATCAACCCAGAATCATCATCTCATATTAGATTTTATATAGTCTGTAGATGGAGAATCTTTTGAAAGTACGGTAGATAGGTAAGAAGCTGTCGCAGTGCTAGTATATTAAAAGAGTCCTTTCAAGTAAGTTCTGCGCATAAGTGGATGGATAAATTAATATTCCCAAGGTAGGATTTGGTATGGAGATGGAGATGGTGTGAAGAAGTGAGGGAGGGGTTGGTTCGTAGGTATATAGGTAGATGTTGGATTGGCGGTATTTTTCATGCGCTCTTTTTCTTTTTTCGAAGATTTATATTTCTGTTCTGCGCAAATCGGGAAAAGGAAGAGGAGCTCGTTGCATCGGACCGCACCAAAAGAAGCAGAAAAGCCACGAGGACCGTGTTATGTTTACATGGTAGCGTAGAAGGTATCTTACTACCACGCTCATGACGATGAATCTGCTACATACGGTCATAATAAAATTAATTACTATAAACCACTGCATAAGTAGATGCATAAGTATACCGCTCTAAGTTCCCATCATCTTTAAACATTTAGAGGTGAACTCGGTTAACTAGCGTGGAAATGTATTGTTCCTCTTTATAACTTGAGATTTGGAATATTGAAGCGGTCACTACTGGTGGAGTAAAAGTTTCATCCTCTTCCTCTCCCATACCCACTACGTGAACAACCTCACCTTTACACACCTATTTATACCAAATCAAGCCTTAGCACAAACAAATCACACCCGGTCTCTGGTGGTTAAGCTGTCAACCGCTTCTCTCAACTTCGGAGTCGCAAAATAATAACAGTTTCTTAGGACTACGACTTCACACCAAAGATAGATGAGAGAACGGTTTAACAGACACTCGTCTACTACGGCAACTTCGGCATTATTCATCACTTGAAATGAGGAAACGGGTTAATAGACACTCATAATACAATACACAAATACCGACTTCGGCATCATTCATCACTTCAAATGAGGAAACGGGTTAACAGACAGATCAATTCAAGATGAGGTAACAGTTTCATGGACACTCATCCACAACACACAGCATCCAGGACACCAAACACAAATTCAAATCCAAACTGACAAGTCGGAGTTTCAATTACAAGCAAGACCAAACCATTCTTTTGTGATTTTTTTGGTTGAAGGAAACGTCCTACCCTCTTTTCTTCTTTTTTCGTTTTCATGGGCGTTGCGAGAACGGATCCAGCTCGGTATCCTCTTCTCTTTCCGCGTCGGCGCAATCACATTCTCTCTTCGGACTGCCCGGAAATCTTGAGGATGAAGAGCTGCATTTAGTGTTTTCATGCTCGTCCTTTAAGGAAGAATCTTGGCGATGATAGGAACTATTCTGCGCATGGCCTTATTCTCTTCCCTATCCCTAGGACCGGTAATTACAGGCTCTCTTTTCTACAGTTCCTTAAATGAATCGTCAGGAGCCAGGCTGATAGAATTCGAAAGTATGGTGGATTGGGGAGACTGTATTGGTAAGATTATTTCCACTTCAGCATGAGGGTACCTCAGCATGCAAGTTAAATAAGTTGGGATCTCATTTCAAGTAGCGTGTTGGTTGAGACCAGACCTTTTTGGGGGGAGGGTTTTCTTTCGTCGTTTGCTTCCGAGAGGGAGAGTCCCAAGAATGCTTCGCTGTGCAGAGATTATTTAATCTTGAGTGTTGAAATATGCTTCGTGTGCTTTGTAATAGCTTAGTCATGCACTAGTTGTTGGTGGCTGTTGGTGTTGAGATGAGGAGAAAATCTCTTCTCCTCTTCATCTTGGTTACTCCTGCTGTGCTGTAGATCTACTCAATCCTCCAAATCGTAACATTGAGAAATGATTGAGGGGATTTAAGAATGCTACTATCCCTTTACCGCTCATTCTCTAGCGTGCGAGTCTAACCCAAAGGAAGGCTTGGCAGAATAGAAGAGGATTGCAGTGGGTGTGTTTGAATTTGAGCATGAAGGATGAGATATACTGCAGAGCTTCTTGGGAGTGAAAAGGAACGTATAGACAATGATACGAAAACATGTCAGATGATACGGACCTGCGGTCATTTTCCGACCTTCTTTCTTCGAAAAGGGGTTTAGCGCACCATGTACTCAGATTTTAGCTCTTGTTATAAACCTTTTCTCAACATCAACCAACAAATTGCGTTGCTGAAATACAGCTTTCAATCCATCTGTTGGTGCTTCATTGGAGGAAAGTCTGTTCCATTTACGTCTATCGAGTTAGTTGTCTCCCCAACACATCGTGCAATACTATGCTCATCAAAAGCAAGCCAAGCTGCAAAACACACCCCGCTATGACAGCCCATTTATCTCCTCAAGCAAGGTCCTTCCTCAATGCTGTCACTCCATATGCTCGCTTCACTAAGATGGCCGGAAGCGCCAAAAGTTGGATGTTGAAAAAAATCAAGGAACAAGAAATAAGAGCTTGGTTCAAGTCGTGTGATAGTGACTGAGCCACAACTGGCCCCTGGATAGTACGTCACTGGAAAGATGGAGCCGAGATGTACAGACAGATGGATAATTGGGCCATGACTTACCTCTACTCTTGACCAGATGGGCATTTTCGGTACACCTTTATTGGACTCACAACCACTATGATGCCAGCAGAAAGACTTCTCGAAGCAGATCTACGGAGTACATCTTTCCAGGGCTGACGATGGCCCCTCGAACTCCTTGAGCTGAGCCACATTATCCAAGCTGTCGATCTCAGAAAAAGACAGCAAGGGTGTTGTCCCGCCACGGACGACGAATCAGGCTGTCATATTTTATTTTACGCATTCCTTGGTCTTGTCCCATTTGCTTTCCCCCCGGAACTGCCCAAGTGCTGCATGCAAATTCCCATGTCCATGACACACGCTTAGTTTTGCATGGAACCACGACATGTTTTTCGGAAACCAAGTGAATAAAACCCGTCGTATGCCCATCCAGCGTTTTCCCATTCCACAACACAACTCCTTCTTCCATGCAACCACAACACCATATACAAAAACTTTCGACAATCAGCCTTTGAGGAAACAACGCTCTCTGCAACCGCCAAGATGCAAAGGACTGGCATATTCCATCACTTTGGCACCTTCTTGCTATTGGCAAGCGCCATCCTCCTGTTGATCACCACAATTTCTGCTCCCGTCGTCAACGACATCTCTCTCCTCAAAGTTACTCTCACTAATAGATCTGATATCCGGAACTCCTCTGTTACCTTTGGTACTTTTGGTCATTGTGTTCTCGATGTTGCTCCATCCAGGTATGTTATTCCTCGGGGATCGCACCACTCCACCATCTACGATTTACAGAATCATATCTGATCAAATCAAATAGCTCCGACCAAGACTTTTGCAGTGGCAAACACATTGGCTACAATCCTGCAGAGATCATGGCAAGCATTGATGGTACCGTCTTCAGCACCGCCTCCACCGACAGCTCGAAAGCTCTCACTCGTGTGATGATCCTCCACCCAATCGCAACCGGACTCGCATTCATCGCCTTCCTTTTTGCCCTCGGTGCTGGTGTGTGTGGTGCCATTCTCGCCGCGATTGTATCCGCCATCACATTCATCATCGTGGTTGTAGCGCTCGCCTGCGATTCCACTCTTTTTGGCATCATCAAAAACCATGTCAACCACGATGGCTCCGGCTCTCACGCAACATTCGGTCCTGGGATCTGGACAATTCTTGCGGCTATGATCCTCCTCTTCTTCGGCACTTTCGTCGTCCTGTTTACCTGCTTCAGCGCCAGACTCCACAGTAGACGTAACAATACCTCCAAGGTGGCGGAGAGTGGCTATGCTGCTAATGGCACCACTGTCCATCGGAGACGCTTCTGGCAAAGACGCAATAGATATTAGATGTTTTCCTGACACCTGATCGTGTTCTTCAGGGTCGGAAATGGAATGGATGGGAGAGGAGACGAAGGTTCATTGGAGATATCACTCAAGCTTGGCACCGAATTAATGATAGGAGTTTTCCCGGCTGGGAATTTTTCCAACTTCATTGCTTGACGTTTTTTGCTGCTCCTTTTCAAAAATTATTTCTTTCAATGACTATGATTTTGTTTTTTTTTTGTTTTTCAGCAAGCGTTACGATCAAGAGATACCACACACCGTACAATCATCTATGAGTCAGTCCTAAAGGAAAGATCCACATCTAGTTCTCTTTCCTCACACTTCTTCTGTATCGTTGGCGCCCTAGGTTTTCCACACAGCAGATAATTGTGGAATCGAACTTCTTTTCATACATAATACATATAATGACGTCATGCTTTTTTTTATTCCCTCAAATCCACAATGATTCACCGCCATTCATGTTGCCAATTAAGATAGATACAGTAGGAAATCAACGCCTAATTAACTAGTTAACTGTAAATATATATATCTATATATCTATCTATCTATCATCAACTAAACAACCTAATCCAATATAAGCGGGAAGTTCAAGCATCCTTTTTTGTAAATTGCTATCCTCCTCTTCCTCCTCCTAGCTATCCTCCGCTATGAGCAAACTACATGTGGCATATATCTAGCCTTTATGTTTAAGAAAGGGGAAAGGGGGGAGGAAGTAAGACTTAAAGGGATTTTCAATGTAAGAAAGATAAATGAATTGGTAGAAGGAGGGAAGGAGGACGGAAATTGGAAATTGGAAATTGGAAATAGGAATGAGAATGAGAATGAAGCTGATTTGGAAGATAGAGAGGAAGCCTAATGTCCTGTAGAGGGAAGTGTGATGTTAAACGCCCTTTCCACTTAGAGTGTTTTTCCAATTCAATGGCATAAAAATAGTAACTCTAGGAGGCCCTCTTCGGAGGATGAACATTCTGCTATCTAAGATTACCCATCTATCTATGTAGGATCCAAATATCTCCTCATATTAGCATTCTATCCCAGATTTCTCATTCAGAAAAGCAAGCCACCGTGGTAGCACATCTATAAAACAATGCTTTGCGCATCTTAGCCTGATCTTCACGATATATCATCGGCACTTCCACCCCTTCCCCAAAAAAGAATCATAATATTTAGCACGCTCCTGAATCCCCTCACCAATCCCAATCACCGCCCCAATTAAATCATGATTAATCTCATCACTCACCACACTATCTTTCTTATAATCCTCATGCTCTCTCACAAACGTCCTAATCCATTTCGCTGCCGTCCAAAGCGTACCATTCGCTCTCTTCCGGATGAGATCTAGGTATGCTGCGAGTTCGCAACGCGTCTCAACGTCAATATTGACGCTGTCAAGATAAGATTCCACTAATGGGATCAGACCAGGGAAATCGTGGTCAGAATCAGGTTTGCTTCCGTTCATGATCTCATCCACGCTCATGAGTGTGTATTCATCTTCGACCGGTCCAGCAGGTGTTGGTGGTCGACTCAACGTGCGGGGAGAGCTCGAGCCTGATTGGGATCCATTCGCAGAGTAAGGATGTGGTTGGCGAATTGGAAATGGGTTTTTGCGGAAGTAAAATTTCTCATCGAGAACTGCGTCTCGCGCATGTGCTGTCTCCATATTCTCGGTTACTCTTGCAATTGGGATGTAGAAATTAAGATCGAACGATAAAATGGCTCGAGTTATAAGGACCATGAATACCGAGAATGCTGCGTTTTCGAAATCCGTAATTTGGATTTCCATGGGTCTGAATTCAACTCTCCAGCCAATATCACTACCAGCTGGAGGTGGTTTGAATCGCAGATGTTGCCAATTTGTTGATTGAAGATTTTCAAAGTGATCGGCTTTGGTGAGATCAAGCTCTACCAAGTCTTCTGCAAATACAACAATAGGATCTCGGATGAAAAGATGTGCAAAATGAGTTGCTAGGCGATCATCCATGCCAGCATTCATAAGGTCATACTTGACTTCTGGATCAATCACAAGGTTAGGATCAAAGTACTCTTTACGTAGTCGAGGATCTTCTGAGATGTAGGTAGAATTTGAGGCATAGCGTGATTTTGGTATTCGCCATCGATCGTTTTTGAGGGGCTATCAACAATTAGCAATGATACGAAATTTCCGAATGTTTCCACTGACCGTTTCTCCTAACTCTTCTCGAGTTCGATCATCTACTGCTGCGCTGATCTGATTCCATCGAACATCTGTGTCGGCCAGAAATCCTTTATAGATGGGAGTAGCAGCGGTCAAAGCTAGAAGTATTGGTCCTAATGGACTCAGTTGATCATACATTGTCCTTCCCTCTGTGATGTTTTTTGCTTGGAAAGTAATCTGTAAGCAACAACTTCCCATGCCGAAAGCCATAGCATCCATATGGATGAAGTTCTCTGGAGCGGCGCCATTTCTGACATCGTCATCCTCTGGCCATTTGTGTAAATCATAATTTACTGTAGGATCCTTCCACGGCCATGGAGTATTTTTATCTTTGAATACTGGGACGTTCACTTGAACTTTTCGGCCTCTTCGAGCTCTGATGTTCGCTGCTAAAGTAGGAAAGCGAATGTGTGGATTGGCAATTTCGTCTGGGACAAATTGGGAGCGTAATTTCTCTCCAGAGGGAGGGAAATAAGGGGTGGTGAACGTGCCGGGGCAGCCTAATCGTGGATAAGTTGTCAAAGTGATTGGAAATTCTTCAGAATTCATGTGCTCTTTGGCAATCTTCCGTCTGAAGCTCATTAGCCCTGAAAGCAGAATTGGGATGCAAATCCTACCTCCATTTCATGTTCGGTTCAACGTCTAAGAGATCCTTGAATCCGATTCCCCATGGTTTGCCGGGGGTAGCCTCTAGCATAAATCGGCCGAACTCTGGGTGGAAAACCGGAAGGGTAGTTCCTCTGCAAGCGATCAGTCGCGGACGTACCAAAGGTCCACATCTGGCACTCACTCGGGTTTCTGCACTTCTTGAAGATCCGGGACAACCCCACCCTTGGTCTGCAGCTCCTCATCGTGCGCCAATGCATGCAATATATCCGCCTGCCTTAACGACAAAGTGACTTTCGGGTTCTCTTTAGCATATGTGACAACTAGGTACTCAATCTGCCGACATTCAGTAACTACCCCTCTACGCGAGGTTGGATCCTGACCTCGTCACCCCAAAGCAAAGCATCCTTCTCCTTTCCTTTAGCTCGATTCCAGATCGCAAGGAGTTGCTATCGGAGATCAGTACAAATCCCACCGGCCCTGACCCAAATATACGTACCTGTATGCCCCATTCCCGAACATGATGTGCGTTCTTCTTCGCCTCGGGCCAATCTAGAGGAGTTCCTAGCGCGCTGGAAAATCCAATTAGTTAATGACCTCAATGACTGACCTATTCCTTGACTTACAGAAGACCCATGGTAAACCGTAGTTCGTACAGCTCGCAAAAAGCCCCTTTCTAATGTGCCTCACTTCGGACTCCTCTGCCTCCCTCCCCACCCAATCGCACGAAAGCACCCGATGCAAATCTACCCCTCTATTCTCGATATATGCCTCTCGAAAGCTTGCTTGCTCCTTGTTGTAAAGCAGGACCCCACAAACGGACCAATCGTATCTTCTCGATGTCTTCTATCTGGCCCAGGACGTCCAAATATCGATAGACGAAGAGAAAGGATGTAAGACGGTGGAAATCTCTAGTGATCTGATCCTACGGGAACCCCACCTTTTTCTTAATGGGACACAACCCCCACTATGAGGTCGCAAATCACGAACTGCGGGATGAAAAGGCGACTGAGCACGCAATTCTGGGCGAGAAGAGTAACTAATAATAGGATTGACAGTGATAATGAAGAATGATAAGTGATAAAGAAGAATGAATGAATGAATGTTAATGAGAAATGACTTAACTTTGGGGGGAGGGGGGGTTTTTCTTCGGAAGTAGTGGTTAGTCTAAGCTTAAATGCTTACAAATTCTCCTGATAGGCAATTATTATTCAGACTGCGTGCGACTAGAGGTTTGGATAAGAGAAGAAAATGCAAAGGGAATATCCCAGCAAAAAAAGAAAAGGGAGATCGGTCGTCCAAAAGAGAAAGGGGATTCATCTCGAGAAGTAAAACAACTAAGCTAGGCTGCTTTGGGAAATCTCAACTCACGACCACAGAAGAGAGGGAGGGGGAGGGAAAAAGCAAAAACACACCACAAACCACGCATCGAGTGCATAAGGCACGACGTAAAAGCGGAAACTTGCATCTTCTTGAAACACGTGAAAAAAAAGGAGATCTTCCGATGCGGTATCACTTTGATTTGATTTTATTTTCCAACAAAGGTAGTACTATCTGAAGTCATGGGTTATGTTGTGCTATGTGATAATGGAAAGGTGTCATATGCTTCCGAGGAGATGATGTCTGCATAAGTAGCACCAATACACCAATACATCGATCTCGATCTCGAGGTGACTTTCTATGTTTCCCAAACCTCCATCTTCAAAAACCATCGTCAACCGCCAGCCTCGCTTCAACCTTCCTCTTCTCGATTTCAACCATGTCACCCTTACCTCAACCCTTCTCCACTTCTCAAAGAGTTGAAACGGCTGCGTCCACGCGATTTCATAAAGGGGAAACTCTAGCCTACCCGTTTTTTACACATCCACCTCGTCCATCTATCCGGTTACAAGAGACAACGGGTCTCAATAGTAAAAACAAGTGAACATCCAAAAGTATATCCAAGGGCTCGTTTGAATGGCTTCATTATTTCTCGACAACGGTTTAGATCAGTTGATTCTGAACGATTTTCAAAATTCGAACCAAAAATATATGTGTTTGATGCTCGCAATCTAGATCTCCACCAACCAACCACCCACAAGCTTATATCCACCAACCTCTCGACTCGTCAAGTTCTCCCTCACTCCCGCTAACAATCTCATACATGACTCCCCCTTCCCGCCATCTCCTCCCTCCCCCTCATTAACAACACGCAAGCACTACCACCCACCACCACACTCCTCCCTACCTCCCCCATAGCTCCCCCCTAAAAATCTTCATCTTAGCCTTAACGTAATCAATCATCGATCCCACATCCTGTCATATATCCTACAATATATTTTCTTCAGAACAGAAGATTATCCCCGAATCTATATTCTATTCCTTTCTCTACATCCTAGATCCTTCCCCTACTTTACACCCTCCTTCCTTAGACGATGAGGCTCCCAAAATCCGTGGGGGTATGGAATGTGCTAATCCCAATACATGAACTGCTCGGTGGGAAATTCACTTCACCGAGACCATCTTTCGATCTCTACCTCACCAGAAAACCCCAACCCCGCTCCCCCAAAAATGAGAACGTAGATCGGTGGGAATCACCAAAACAATCGGGAGATATTCTCCCGAATCTAATCTAGCCCCCGCATCACTGGACATGTACAGACAAGATTTGAGACAAGAAATCGAAGCCGAATCTAAATGGTTTTCAGGAATGCAAACAAAAAAACAAAAATTGGGGATATTTCTCTTTGCAGCCTCCCATTGCAGGGACGCGAAAATGCTGACCGAGGAAAGTTTTAGGGTAATGAGTGAGTGGTGTGATGTTGAGACATGAAAAAAGAATAAAAAATGGAAAAGAAATAAGGGAGTGAAGAATGTAAGAAAAGGGGGAGAGGATGGGAGAGTTACGAAGATCACAATTGTCTAAAAGGAGAAGAGGGGAAAAGAATAGAATCTTGTAGGTATAGACTGCTTTCTATTCAGAAAGACACAATGATGGCGTAGCCTCACCACGATTTGACTCCTGCTCATCATATCCATCCCGATTTGCCCGATGGAACATGGAAAGAATCTCTTTTTCGATTCCTCACCTCTCGCACACTTCGAGTGTAAAAGCCTCTTCCCAAACCAAAGCCAAAGTCCACCAATCTCCCAGCAGAAAAATCAAATGGGATATTATAAAGTAGATCCGAAAACCCTGTCCTAGTGCGACTAATCCTCGGCACCTCGAAAAACTCCACCTGGAAATCGTAAAACGCCAACCTCATGCATAAAAGCTGTGTATTCCGTGTTGTCCTTGCCCATCACCACCAAAACGCCTAAAAGCGAGAATCCCGTACTCCCATAGCTGTTTCGAGCCAAACGAACATCGTGTTTGTGATATATAGAAAGAAGATGCGAAGAATTCTTGGATACTGATTCCTTTCTGCCGTACCCTATATGAATTCCTGAGATCTGAACTGTCCGTCCGGAAGGACTCGATGCGAATTTTGTTTTGTTTTTTACTCCCGTGATTGTTCCCATAACTCCGAAGTGGATTCTTTGATCTATCAGCGATCAAAATTTATATATTAATAAGTGAGTCGAAAAAAAATGTCTGTCAGTGATTGCTGATTTATTGAGGAGATTGCTGATCATCCATTGATTTTGGCCGAATCGATCCATTTGCACCTTGAGACTGCTTGATCCCAATTTTGCGGGTAAGTTTTGCATAATGTAAACCGCAGGCGTTGCACAGTGTACGTGCTCCGTCTGGTCCTCTTCGCCACTCAGGGGTCTCGGCTCTGTTGCAGCTGTGGCATCGGCCAGGAGGGGCCGCACGCTATTCGGACGTTAGTAAGGTAGTCCTTTCTTGGTGAGTAGATAAAACTTACACCTCTGCGCTTTTTGGCATCATTGGGTATGTTTCTCGGATCCTCGTCGTACATGTTCGGACTATCATCATAGTCCCTGGCTGCTTTTCCTCCCTGTTCTCTTAATTGATGATCTGCTAAGATGTGTCGCTGCTCGTATACGATCATCTTGAGGTGTTGCAGCGAGTCGATCATCCTGTCATGGTGCAAGATCATCTCTTCAATCGATTCCAGAGTAGGCATTCTATCAGGAATGGTGGTGAGTCGTTGCTGCTCTTGCGCAATGCCATGAAAATGGCTTGACCACTCCTGAATGGTGGCACTGGCCACATTGACCTATTCACCCATTAGCGAGCTTTCCCCATGAGCCAAAATCGCATTCCCCACTCACCACAGCAAGAGAATTCTCATAATCAAAATTCTCCAGATGGCGTTTGAGGCCCTTTTGGAAGTCTGGCGCCCCGGGTTTGAGATCGGGGTCTCCCTTCCATTCACTCCCTATCTCTCGGACATCTCGTTGTTGATATCGCGGATGTGCGAAATTGGGGCCGCCATTGCTGGGCGGGACCATTGGACCTTGGGAGGGCGCATACGGATAAGGATTATGGGGAGGTGGTTGATGTGCATATCCGTTCGCCACTCGCTCTGGAGCACGTGGGTCAGGATCATATCTCGGAATTTCAAATCTTGGAGCATATGGACCGGGGGGGGGAGGTGGTTGTTGAAGGGGAGCAGTGAAAGACGGTCGTCTTGGATCATCCGGGAAAATGAGCGGATCAGTATGACGATGAGGGAACGGTGGAGGTTGGATAGTTTGCAGCGGAGATGGTTGTCGCTGAGCTTGATAAGGTGTGGGCTCCGAGGGAGCGTATGCTCGGGCCGCTGAAGGCGGTAATGACTGAGAATAGGGGAACTGATGTGAGGTGGGTGCGGAAGCAGAAACGGGAGATACGTAAGGATTATTGGGCTTTGTTCCCAACGCTTCGGATAAGGAAGGGAGAGATTGACGATGCGTAGCATTGGTTTGTAACGGGGGGGGTGGTTCTGCCTTATTATCCGATGTCCGCCGCGAGTCTGGCGGGGATATGAGGCCGGATGCGTGGTGCGAAAGAGCTGACCGAATCGAGGAGTGTAAAGAAGGCTGCCCTCCACTGGAATGGGAAGGACTGCTGACCGCAGAGACTGACATGATTGAGGTTGAGTTATATCCTCGATCCGTATTGGTGTTAATTCGTTCGGGTTCGCGGTTCATTCTCAGCACCTCACTATATACCATGGTCAGCTTGTCGCCATAGAATTAGATGTCGGTTGGACAAGACGACTGACCTTGCCCTCCTGCCATTCTCCACCGTGTCCATTGTAGGGTAAGAAGATGAGGATCCGACGCAACTGTCCTTCAGATCCGAGGAGATTAGATGCTCGGGATAGCATGCGTGGGCGGCAGATGAATATCGTGCCCTCCCGCGTGTTGCTGTTACACTGGCTCACTCAAACATCTGCGACAGGCCTCAGCTCAATCGTGTTTCTACGTCCCCCCAGGTGTTGCCGTCTATTGGAATGCTGGTCCTGGCAAGGAATTGGAATTGGGCGTACCGTGGCGCAGCGTATTTCTTCTCGGTTTGGTGCCGGGAGAAGGATGAGGGAGGGTGTCAAGAAAGATGGATTGGGGAGGGGGGAGGTTTAATGGGATGCTCGTGCTCGTTCTAGGGATTTCAGAATTGACGATGATATCAGAGGCTAGTTGTAGTCGTGCAGGGCGGGCTCTTGAAGTGTAGGTCTGTTCGCTAGTTCCCGCAGGTCACAATTGTGGGATTATCGAGATCCCTCGTCCGGGTGTCTCAGAGAAAGAAGAGAAGTGCGCGGCTAGTGCAGCAGGTCTTGGACAAGTACGTGCGGTACGACCTGGGAGGGAAATTGAAGGGGAACGCCGCCTCGGGGTGTATCTAGATTCTGGTGACTGCGACACAAATCCCCCAGATGGTGGGAGTTTGTTTATAAGGCGGTTCCAGGCGGGCGGGGGCGACCTGAGTGCTGTGGCAATGAGAAAGATTTTAATTATATATATATATATATGCCAAGTGGGACTGGCTTGCGCAAACGGTGTCTTTTGGTAAGAAGAGATCGAAATAGAGGTGAAATCTAAGTTGGGCGAGGAAGGAGCAGGAGAAGTGGTGGTGATCGTGGGGGTTGGGAGGTAAGAATAAAGTTAGGCTAGGGAACGGTCGAGGCGACTGTGGAAGGTGGGATGGATTGCTGTTGAGTCTGCGATTCTGCGATGGGAGGCAGTAAGACAGGTGGTGTAAGGCTGTTGTTACCTGGTAAGATAAAGCGACGAGATGGGTTGATATAAATGATAATACGGGATGCGGGAATCGAAATGGAGGGAAAGGGAAGCCAAGCAGGACAGGTATTAAAGGCTATGGACAAGGAGGAGGAGGAGGGGGGGAGGAGAGGAGGAGAGGAAGAGGAGGAGGAGGGGGGGGAGGAGAAGGCAGAGGAGGAGAAGGAGAGGCAAAAGAAGGATGAGTGAGGTAGTTGGTATACGGGTTGGTTTTGAAGAGGCAGAAGATGTGCAGTCCCATCCATCCAGAAGAATGAGCTGCATGGGGTTCGTCAAGCAAGTTGCGAAGTGAGTGAGTGGTGTGTAAGGATGTCTGTCGAGTGCATGTTTGGTCGATGTGTGGGTTAAGGGATCTGGACAAGGGAAACAGATGAACAAGGGGAGGGAAGCCAGAAGCCCAGGGATTTGGGTGGAGCGGGAGAAGAGAGCGGCGGGCAATGCAGCAGGCCCATCTCCGATCGAACTTTCAACCTTGTTTACTGACTTACTGAAGTACATACATACATACATACATACATACATACATCATACATACATAATATGTTATCGTGAAAAGCAAGGCTGCCGTATCCCTGGCCCCCTCGTATCCCTGCGGCCTTGGAGATTTGCGACTGTGGGAAAGGCCCAGAGTCGAACTCCGTCAACAATGCCACACCAGGGTTCTGCTCTGGTCGCAGGGGTTTTCGTGCAGGAAAAAAAGAAGCAGCTACTCTCTGAGGGCCTTGTACGGCGGCCGGCATGGTCCATCATCATGGGCGTGGTGTGCAGGATCACGCCCAGGACCCCAAGCAAAAGAATACGGCAAAGGAACGAGACGACGACGAGGGGAGGCCACTTTTCTACATCTGGATGTGACCCCGGGCTCTCCTCTTCTGGCATTGGATCTTTCGGGTGGACGTGGGCGGCGGCGTCGAACAGTGTGGCCACACAGCTTTCGCTTTACGCACTGGACATGGTCTTCTTTATTGGGCAGCATTGAATCGAGCATCGTGCGTATGATCGAGCTGGAGGGAGTTAAGGTACGGAGGCAGGCATCCTACACCCACTTACATGTCTTGATTCAGTCGTTGGCTCTGGAGCCGGATCTCTCATAAGGACTGTGAGATCGAATATAGCCCAGTGCCTTATCGGAGCATGGATTTGGCACATTCGAGACTTGGTCAATTTAGCTCTGGTCCATTTTAGCGTCTGATAGTAAGAATCATGCCCGTTAGCCTTGTACAAGAGTACAGTATCGCACCGCACCGCACCGCACCGCATACATTGCTAGCCCAAGGACCACGACATTGCATGGTGCTAAAACAAATCTCAAGCGCACCAGAAATCTATTCGATACAGAGAGGATGGACTTGTTCGTCTCGTGCGCCTGGGGGGCATCTCGAGTCTATAGCCTCGGTATACGCAAATGTTTTGCACCTGCTTACGCCAACCACTGGAGAACTTGCGAGCCGGCGAAGAGACATGCACGAAATCCACGTATTTGCTCTTTCAAAGCACGATTGCACGATTGTGTGCCAGCTGCAGCTGACTCCCCCAAGCTCTCTCAGCGACGGCGACCCAAAGAGGGCTATCTTTGCCTTCACTCGGTTTCTACCTGTCACTTTTGCGTTGCCTGCCCTTAAGTTGGGCCAAGGTCTGGCAAGTCCCCGGACTGGGTACACAATCCTTGGGAAGATGCACCAGCCGATGCAAACCCTCCTCCTCCCAAATCCCCCCCACTTCCTGTGATCTTCACCACGTGCTCTATCCAGATACGCGGTGGGAATCAGATTGTGGCTACTGTACACATCCATCGGCTTGTCCTTGCTTATAGGCTTACTGCATCGAATCGGTAAGCCTTAGTCGATTGTGGTCCCCAGGCGTCCAAATCCGAGGTGTTTGTCACACCCTCCGTCCGCGGATGGCAAAAATAGCCGTACGCCCATCTCACACCCCCCTCCCCTTTTCTTCTCCTGGGTCATTAGATGCAAATTGTAAATCAGAAATCGCCGTATCTTGCCTTGTCGCCGCAGCTCCATCATCACAAGGGGCACACGCAATAACATGGCGGATGCAGACTTCGCTCATTCTTGCCGCATTTTGGCTCTCTGGAAATGTGATCGCTCCTCTGTTGTCTCAAAAGAGGAGATCTTCTCACAAAGGCTGCTGGGTGGCATCATCGTCTTTGGCAGGGGGGTGTTTTACGGCAGTTCGCACTGATGAGATGTTGAAAACCGTTGTAACCCGTATCTAGACCCTTTGGCAAATCAATATCTGGACGTTTCAACCATTGCAAGAAGAGTTGGCTCAACCGTGTGATTCGCGGTACTTCTCCATGCATCTCACCAACCGCACCTCGCTCCGGGCTTGTGCTCGAAGCAGTATGTATACCCATCTGCCGGATCGAGGAATGCCTGGTAAGTTCGACCTGGACCACTTTTGGAATCTCGGTAATTTAACCTGACCTCCTCCGGACACTTGCCACAGCGACTCGCAAAATGAGGTCGTTGATCTTTGGGAAACGATTTACAGATTTGCTCCCGTCCTTAGCATAGTTCGTCCCTCGCCACCTAGCCTCTCCACAATCGCCGGGACTGGGCCTCGCAACGGAGCTCTATCGCATCGCTCGATGAAACTGGGCACTTCCCAATTTACAGGACTAATAATGATCCCTGACCAATAGTACCAAACAGTTAAACATATCCACTCTCTTCCCCATCTCGTTTCTGTGACTGGTGTCCGCACCAATGTGTGCTTCGCTGTCTTCGAATAGCCCGCATATATGGTCAGATCCCTCGGACATCGACATGGTACGCTGTTGTTTGGAATGACACAAACTAATTTGATGCATTTTGAATAGCCGGCATAGGACTGCGTGGAGATTTGGACGAACCAAAAGGGACCGAGTAAATCGGAGCTGTCGTTCATTGCAGTCCCAATGGATGCACAATCCTTTTTGACAGCTGCATGTCTCGGGATCATACACAAAATGATCCGCTCCACCAGTCAAACGATGTCGGCATCCCGCAGGGGCCTCGATTTATGGTTGGGATACACACACCTCTTTGACGCCCTATAGCCACCGCCCACGTGAAGTCCAGGTGGATGGGGAAGGGAATACAGAACTATTGGCAAATGAGTGCCTTTCGGCGAAACGTCCAATTACGATGCGAGAGAAAACGTGAGTGGACCAGACCGAGGCGTACACCGGAATTGCGAGCTGCGATCTTCGACATCGGATGCCCTCTTGTGCATGCGGAGCTGTGGGTGTGTGAGATGTGCTCTCACACGTACACAGGGGGACTGAGATTATGCATCTACGGTATCTAGCAGCAGGTCGCCAATATTTACTCTATCGAAGATCTCACTTGTTTTAGATAAAGCCATTCAGGGAAGACGATCTTGTCTCCCGCGACGGCTGAAGATCAAAGCCATATGGAGATTATTATTGACAGGGCGGCCAAAAGATGGGACCAATCCAATGGACTCGGGGTTGATCTGACTGTTTGGTCATCCTCCAACATGGCCCAAGAATCAGCGAAAGGAATGCAGATGAAGAGAAGCCGTTTCTTGCCACGCGATATCCATGGATTGGGCCTGTTATAGCAACGGCTTTTTGGAAGCAGCATTATCACTCGGGAGACAGTCGTGCGGCGTAGAAAAGTTGACAGCTGCAGGTCTGCGCGCCTTTTATCGGAGCATATTCCACGTTGAGAGCCTTCGATGCAGCAATGAGCACCACCCTTGGCACAGCGCAACCTCCATATGGGATTGAGGTCGCCGATCCATGCACCCAAAGAACGATCTGACAATTGCTCCAGAAGCAGACTGGCGACGGTAAAAGTGATTTGCCTTGAAGCGGGCTCAGTGAAGGTTCGAAACGAAATCTCCACCGCCTTGTCGCCCGCGCTGATCTCCATAGCCAAAATCATCTACCACTACTTCCAACTCGGTGAGTCTAGATTTACAGCCATTTTATTTCAAAAAGCGGGGACAATGGACCCTAGAAGCATAATAGCGTCTTCGAGCTGCGTCGTGTTTCAAATTTCCATAGGGTTAGTCTTTCCCAACCATCCAGGCGAAAATCAAACCCAGGGCTCAAGAAGTGCGCTGATCAAGCGCGAGTGCGACGATCTCGGACTGCAGATTCCTACTTGGACGGAAGATGGGCTTTGCCATAAGAAGCACCAACGAGCAGTTTCCGGCAGATATTATCAGCAACTGTTCGAGTACAGTTGCAATGAGAGGTGCAACTTGAATGCCCTCATTCCTGAGATGCCTGTTCTCCTGACTCATCTTTTCATCTTTTCAAAGACAGCCACCCTGTCTGTCGTATTGCTTCCCCCGTTCGTGGCCTGCCGAAGCCCATCGACCGATCTCACGCATAATTCCAACCCTGATGCCTGCGCTGCTATAAGCCTGAGATGACATGAGATTTCCGACTCCTTAACCTTTCACTTGGGATTATTTGAAGCTTTCTGACTTGCTCGGCTCCAGGGATGCTCTCTCCGCTGCCCGTCAACCCTGCAAAACGATTTCCTTCCCCCGCACAAGCAGCCAGCAGAAGATACGGGAGTACCAATAAGTCAAGCCATTTAAAGTTCCACTATTTCAAGCCCATCCCTTCCTTCCTGTCCAACCAGCGCTTGTCCAAGCCCGACTTCGATCTCAATCGAGAAGCCGCAGCTGCTCGCAGTTCTCCGAAACCTCAAACATACTCCGTAGGTCTGTGTGTGGAGGAAACGACCCAGCACAAATCACATCTCCTCTAGATCTGCCTTTGTCTCTAAATCCTTATCTAAATACAGTATATGTGCGACCCAAATATCGAAGATGATGGCAGATCAGATCACAGGTTAAACTATATTAGATGGCACACTCCGAGGCCCAGCCCTCGTACATCATCCAATCCCATCTCGATTTTTCAACCAACGCCCCTCATTCTGACTTCCAATCGATCTTCACGGAGGATATATCTGACGATCTTGACAGGATTTCTTAGCTATACTACTGTAGGCAGCGGAGCTCGGGAAATGCCTTCCTGCATGTGCCTTCTGCAAACCCGGTCTAAGCCCTTTCATGTGCATATCCGCTAAATCACGATTCCTTTTGCCGCATTTATTAAAAGGATGGACCTTGTACGAGCACGATTCGTCCATCAAATATACCCCCCTAGTAGCCGGAAATTGGGAGAAATAGACCTCTATCAGGCGTGTGCCATGGGAAGATCATTGGTGTTAGAAAGTTATTTAAAAAAGGGGTGAAAATTGTCCAAATTTCTAGGTTCAAGCATGGCACTTACCACCTACCGGTCTATTTCACCTCTGCGTATTGACGTATAACTAGGGGGTGACAAGATACTGGGGTAACACAACATCGGATCATCTGCGCTTGCATCGACGATTCTTGCCGTGCCAGGGTGCCGCGATCTCCTACTTCCGGCTATGATATAGTATAAGTTTTGGCCTTGTCTATTACCTGTCAAAACCCCCACCTTAAATTACATAGGAAGAAGGAAATCACACCTCTCCAGATGATGAAAAGGATGATTTCTTTTTCCTAAAAATGTAAGGACTGGCTTTTGGCATTACATGCTCTTTTGCATAATGCACTTTTCTTTTCCTTTTACTCCAAGAAATCACTACGAGAATCTCTATTTCCGTAACCATTCACTCCAAAATCCGATATTTAACCATATATCAGTCGATCTTAAAGGTTCAAATTTCAGGCTGTCTCAGCCGATAAACAATGCATGGTCACCATGTGCTTTATCCATAGTTCGATAAATTGTCCATTTCGGAACCTTGCTTTTCCAGTCAAAAGGTAATTCTTCGTTTGGGAAGACGGTTTCATCGACGCAAGCATTTGCCCTATGTTTCGATAGACGACGCCTTGCGTACATATATCTGGAGATTTCGATTCAAATTTATCTATAATTAGGTTTACGGCGGGGAAGAGTGGGGGGGAAGTGGGAGGGGGGATTTCAAATCGTCCCTTGGGATAAGGCTAGATGTGCGTGGAGATTGACCCAAGGTGATATGATTGCTAAGTACAAAAATAGGCTTATTAGATCCATCATCTAAGACCCGGACTCGATGACCGGTCATCCGCCCTTACCTTGCCGCAAAAAAGCAAAAAGAAACTTCTACCGGATAGTTTCGGCATGTGATATCTAGTAAGAAGGAACGAATATGATAGCTCTAGTCTAGAGCTCAATCTGATTAGCATCTGATACGCATGGGGCCATGAGACGAGGTCTTCTTCGTTCTTCAAGCCCTAAAGCAATGACATGCAAATCCCATGCACTTTCAACTCACTGCGATTAAGATCTTACATTTCCTTTTTGTTTACGTTCTGTCATCAAGCATCCTTCTCTTATCGTCGTTTTTGAAAGGAATGAAGAAAGCAAACCGTTGATATGCTGTCAAGGCAGGTTTTCAAGTAACGGCACGACGCCACGCTGCTCAGAATCTATCACATCTCAAAATGCACACGTTTCAACCACGAGACCAACGTGGAACGGCTTAGTCCCTTGCTTCTCTTGACTGTCGACTCTTGACTCATAATATCTTCGGTACGGGACAAAGTAAAGCGAGAGGGCGCGCGGCAGTTATATCTTCATGCAATGATTCCACGTGCGAGACCATAGCTACAAGTGTAGCTAAACCAACCATGAACGGAGAGTATTCTCCGCTCGGGACCCCTCATTCTTTCACCATAACATACCACTCTGAGATAAAGAATGGTAAGAACCGCCACTGCCATACGCTATCTCCCTCAAATATTATTTCTAGCCCCCCTTCTTTTTTCACTTTACTCCTAACTAGTTAGCTCCCTTAGAAACGAGCCGTCCTATCCCGTCCCGTGATCTTGGTTGCTAGGTTTCCTTCTTCTCTACACCATTCCTAAGTAAAGCGAAGTGAGAGGAAAAGGAAACGTCAGTCAATAATAAATAATACTGCTCTAGCTGAGGGCAAGGCAAGCCAAGGCAATTCTTTCCTTTCCTTTCCTTTCCTTTCCTTTCTCCTCCTCGAGTTTTGTTTTTAGAAGAATCTAGATCTTCTTTCGAAGGGATGCGGCGTTCACAACTTCTCTATATCAAGATGAAGGTTTTTATTCTATTAACTTTAATACCCATAGGGACTTTGGGACAAA
This sequence comes from Chlorencoelia australis, assembly GCA_003988815.1. Taxonomy (NCBI): domain Eukaryota; kingdom Fungi; phylum Ascomycota; class Leotiomycetes; order Helotiales; family Cenangiaceae; genus Chlorencoelia; species Chlorencoelia australis. The sequence continues at coordinate 773,542 of QYAN01000016.1, forward strand.
TAAATAACAGAGAAATTCGAAAAGTAGGAATATGCAAGTTATGGGAAGGAAATCACCTTCAACTAGAGGCTCTTTTGAGATGGCTGCATAGCTATTACTTTAATCCTAAAAACTTTCTTCAGCTGAAAATGCATGACGAATGCGAAGGAAATTATGACGAGTAGAAGCACTACATATAACCGCTGATATGTAAGTATATAAATGAGGGATAAATACAAGCTCCACGCAATATTGTCCATAAATTCGTAGCAACCATTCCACCTCCACAATAAGAAACAGTATTTTCAATTACCTCTGCTCCCAAACCTTCTCACCCAGTATCCCTCTGGCAGCAATTTCCCTCAACCGAACCACTTCCAAAACCATTCAATAGCCTGAACCTCCGCTTTCTCAGCACATTCCATCTGAAACTCATCTTCAGGATTAGTCCTTATGGAAAACCCATGTTTAGCCCCGGGAATCACATTAACAACGTGATCTCCCTTCTTCTTGACTTCCAAAATCTCCTTCATCTCGAGTATTTTGGGTCCCTTCATAGCAATATCTTCGTTGCCGACTGCGACGCTCAATGGAATGGACACATCGACAATATCCTTCGGGACGGAGATATTTGAAGGATGGGCAGTGAAGCCGCAATCAATGAGGGGCAATTTTTCGTTCGAGGAGGATTCCGAAGTGAATCGAGCGACGCGTGAGGAGGGGGAATCGTGGCATAATTGTATAGTGTGGTAACCGCCCCAGCAGAAGCCCGCAGCGCCTATCTTGAGAGCATTTGTAGGGAAAGGAGGCGGAGAGGTACGAAGAGCAGAGAAGAAATCGAAGATGCGCGGTTTGCAGATGGAGATGCGTGTTTTGATCAAGAACGGAACGGCATAGTAGATGGCCTGCGCAACCAATAGGGGCTTGACGAAGAGGGTGTATAGGTAACCCGCGGGACTGGTAAGGCTATCTATGATAGTGAGGGCGGAGGGATTCATTTGAGCTCCTACGTCATGATTAGTGGGTTGGTGTAACGAGTGAGAAAGACGTACCGTTCATGAAATCGGGAACATAGACCTATTCAGTTGAGTCAGCCGTGGGAGGAACAGGAGAACCAGGAACTTCTAGAACCGCTGCGCAAAGACGTCCATACCAAGAAGCCACCCCGCTTCGCATACTTGTCTGCGAGGATCCTGTTGTTGACGAAATCCCACCCAAACGCATCTGTAACTATCACAACCAACCCCTTGGGCTCGACTCCATCTTCGGGCTCGGCGACGTACACTGGCAGACCGTGGATGGTGGTCACTTTGCCAGTGGGCGTTCCTAGGGAGGTCGTCCCCGTGAAGCAATCTTTGCAGAAACCTCCAGACATGGCGAAGCGATCAAAGCAAATGTGAGAAATTAGTCAATTAGAAATAAGAGAGAAAGAGCTCTTTTGCACCCACAGCAATTAATTGAAGAGTCCATATATATATATATATATATTTCATAAAGTGTAGTTAGGTATGGAGATAGGGGATATCGTTACCCGATCTCCCGACTTCAGGAACTACTCTACTATCCCCCCTAAACGAACGTTTGTTCAGGGGGAGGGGGGCGTAGTAGTCAATGATTTTGGCAAAACACGATTAGCAGCAAATAAGGCTTAGGATGTATATTTATATAATTATCCAGCATTTTAAAAACCTTGCTAATAATTAGCGCAAAGATTCGGATGTTTTGAGTCGACTGAAACATAATATTCCCTTGCTCGAACCCATTTTAATGTGAATAAGTTGGCATGCCTAACAAAGAGAACTTTTTAACTACACGCGATGGTGAAGAGCCGGAAGCTAATAGTAGGCGGTCTTAATGTAAATAATCCTTATAACTATAATCTAATTTAATCTATAGTCCAAAGAGTTATCGGAAAATAGCAAAGCCCTTTAAATCGACTCATTGGTCGAGCTACAGCTGCTTAAGGCTTCCCTTTACCCTGATTCCTCTCGATGCAAGGTGTATGAGATTTATAGTCTAGAATGGACGGAGAAAACACAGCTAGCAGTTAAGTTTGCTCGAAAGCACCACAACAAATACAATGCCGTTTCTTTTTCCCTTTTAGCTCAATGCATCTTCTAGCATAGATCGGTCAATCACTGCAAAATGAACTAACCACCAAAAAAACGGAAAAGCTACAAAGTTCCAAGGTTAATATTGGCATAGTTATTAGGGGCGTAAGTTAACTGGCTATCTCTCCCCTCGAATCAGTACTGGCTTTTAATATTTATAAAGGGTTTTACGCTTGCGGATGAGAGCCGTTTGCAGTATTACGGCCTTCCTTTAAGCAGAAGAAATAAAGAAACTATAAAAGCATTTAAGGAGCCATTTTAGCACTCTTCAAAGGCTCATCATTCTTCATCCTTCTTCATCCTTTATCCATATCGTTTCATTGCTTTACTCCTGGGCCTTCAATATGCCTATTAAAAAGAAAGAACTTTCAAATCCCCTACCTAACCCTTTTACAGCAGACCAAGTCCAGTTATTATTCGAAGCTCAACAACGTTTTGCTGCAGAAGAACATGCTATTAAAATGAAGCGTCTTGAGGATGAGGCGAATGAGGAAGCAGAATTACGGAAAATCAAGAGAAATGCTTATTAAGAAAGGCAGCGAATGAACCAATATATCACACTAAACCAGTAGTGATTAACAACGAAAGTAACGATAACTTAGGTGAGTTGCCTGCTGAAGCTAAACATATCTGCAAGTATTTCAGCGAGTTTTCTACCAAGCTTCTTAAGGATATTTACTTCAATAATTTTGAGCCTGGAAACCTTTATAGGCTGCGTTTTAATACTCCATATGAAAAGTCTGACAATGAGGAAATTCTCGAATTCACCAAAGGAAAACTCAAGCTCAAGAACTTCGGATCTAATAGTAGTATTTGGTCAGAAGCAATCCTTAACTTTACTATGGTGCTTTCCGCTTTCCATGGTCATAAATATCCTTTAATGCTTTCGGCTCTCATCCGATATCACCGCTATAGAATTAGAACGCTCATACCAGTGGGCTACTGCCGTTCTCCCTTTAGTTTTATATATACATCGGACCTGCAAACGAACTAACCTTTTCGACGAGAAGGGTTGGTATATGAATGAAACGACCATTCAAAGGTTCTGCAGCGGTCACTTGAAAGAGGATGCCCCTTCTACATCATCACCCTCTACCTCAGTCCCTCGAACGCCAAATGCCGAGTCTATTATCTGCACGAATTATAATACCAAGGGTCGCAGGTTTAAGAACTGTAAAAGGAAACGTGGTGGCATACCTCCAAAAGGCGTTATTCGAAAGGGATATTCGAGAGAGATATTCCAGGATCAAACCACTTTACTGCTCACAGCTACAGAAGAGGGGCAGCACACACAGCAGAAGAAATTGGCATTCTAGACTCTGCTATACAAATATTAGGAAGAGCATTCGAAGGATACCTTTCTACTGGCTTGAAAAGACGCCTCAATCTAAGCAAACGCTTTCTCACGGGAAAAGCTCCAAAAAACTAACAACACCTATATCCTTTCTAGGCACATCCTATTTGCCGGCTTGGTTATCCCTTAGATATAAGAAATATCAAGTGGCTATGCCCAAAAAGATCACTTCCACATCCCAATTACATATATCGAAAACGAAGGTAAAACAATATCAACCGCAAATATACTCTCCAGGACAAAGACTACAAGCCTATAATATTGAGGATTTCTTACCTTCGGCGGATTGTGGATTTATCATCATTACAATTTGGCTTTTGAATCTCCAAAGACATGCAATGGGATTTAAAGTGAACATTGTGGGGAGTAGTGCAAAGAAGCCAGTTTCGAGTTAATTTGCCTTTAAGATTCTTTATTTCTAAGTTACCTTGATCATTCAGCGACTTCAAGGGCTCCCTTTAGCCCTTATACAAGCTGGAACATATTTGCAAGAAACTCTCTGATTTCATAAAAAAGTTACGACAGTACTTGTACTATATCAGAGTCAATAGGCAGTAGGTCTGCCTAGCTATGGGTTTTCTTAGACCGCGGATATTTATAGTATAAGTTGGTTGCTTCTGCCTCGAAATTCTGTATTGCTATTACAAATGGTAGGGAACCAACTTGATGCAAGAGAAGAGACATCTAGCACGCAGTGGTGCACAAATGGTGTTATTTTCTTTTTGTACGCAATGAGAAGATGAAGCTTTGTAAATCGCGTTAGGTATAGCAGTGGTATTAACTACTCCCTTAGAGTATGACAATGGTTATCGGAGTACAACAGAGGCGACTTTTACCACATGGTTTGCAGATCTATCAATCAGGACAAGTTGGCCGAAGCTGAAAGAGATACTAGCAGGCGTTGAAGGGTTATGAGAAGGTTATAATAGCTCGAGATGTGAACTAATAAAGATATATATATTTCAATGACTTCGGTTTATTTGGAAATGAAAAGGATGCCTGATTCTAAAAATTCGCAAGAAATGACCGATACTTAAGCAACGGCTGAAGAATTAAAATCACTCTCTTCTATTTCCCTTTTCTTCAAAGAGATATATATACGATCGTCATTCTTGTTCCTTTGTCTACGTAAAGAATGGCGGCCGGTCTTCTCGTAGAGGCGCGAAGTAGTCCATATGGGAAAGCCAACCTGAGCATCGCGAATAAAATAACTTCATGGCAAGATTTCAAGGCAAATAGAAGAGCTTCTTGATGTATCCCAATGTATTAGAATTTGCTCCCTTCGCTCATTTGATGTCTAAACAAACATGGATGCTAACTTTACCCTCTTAAAAGTAATAAGCGTTTCTATCATATGCCTGATTAAACGTCTCATCTTCACCTATACAGATCTTGTACGCTAGCTTCGCGCAATCCTTAGCCTGCGGGAGCAAATGTGGTGCAAATACAATATAAGCATGACAGAGATGAATCAACGCCTCAACCACCCCGTCTATCATCAATCCCCATTGCACAACCTCGAAAGCTTGACCTGATAAGGCAGGTAGATGTGCACCCTTGATTATGAAGCCAAGAGAATCTAACGCTTTCAGGACCATTGACACAGACTTCTCTCCCAATTGCCGCTTAGCGTAAATGCTCGCCAGTTCGAAATAGGGGCTTTGTAACGCTAATCGTGGGACGTCCGATGCTGAATGCTTGTATGTCCGATCAATAGCAGTTAATAAGCGCCCAGCTTTATCTGTATCGACATTATCCACATTGAGAGTCACCCTCAAATCTCCAAGCAAGTTCTTTCTCCTTTTGAGAAGCTTCGTCGCTGTTTCCATTGAATCAAGGCAAATCACACACCTGCATTGAAATCCCCAACCTTCCAATCCTTTCTGCATTTCATGGCTCTCTCCCGTAAGGGTTTTGTACGAGAATGTTAGCTCCGTGTCCGCTGGAATATCGCGTGTAGCACGGACGAGTTGTAGATCACCAACAAAGCTCCGCCAGACATTGCTAAGGCATGAGTGATTGATTTTAGAAGCCATGAGCCAGAGTCCGCAAGAATGGTGCTTAGACATATCCTTCAGAGGACTTGTAAAGTAGGATTCGTAAGAGGAAGGTGGACATTCAAAGCCATTGAGAGTGATAACATGTTCAATAAGGAAGCTATTCCAAGGATATGGCGTTAGTACTACTCAAGTTTGTTCCAGAATAACTCACGTGTCAATAACCGGTCTTCCATCAACCTCAGCCACATCTACGGGCTTATACGATCCATGATGAAGCGCTTTGAACTTCGGCAGAAGAGATGGATTTTTCCAGAGTTTCTGTACAATTGTCGTGATGAGATCACTTTGTGTGCCTACGGTTATTCGATTCGTGTGAATGTTTATCAGAATACTAATTTTTGAAGTGCTTTCTTCAGCTCCAGCATAGCAATGGGCGAATGCCTTCTCACACAAGAGAAGTTCCCCTGCCTTGACAGCTTTGGTGGTAAAAAGCCCTTGGCCACGACCCATAGAAGGCTTCACGACGACCGATCCAACAAATGTTGCGTGATCTAAATGCGGCGTTCCATTTTTCGAAACCTCCTCGTAGATTGACTTAAAATCGTACGCACCGCTTTGCTCCTCTGCTAATCGGCGGCGAACCCGTGCAAGTTCTGTAATGGCGTCGTTGTTCCGTGGATACTTTAAGCAGAGAATTGTGAGAATATCATAGCATTCGGAAAATCTTCCGAGCCCATATAAAGCTTGACTCGCCCGATACATTGATTTCTCTGCCAAATCTGAGGGAGCGGTCAGATATTGAGTATCAGTCAAAGCTATATCAAGACTTCCATCTTTAAGATGTGCCAAAGATCGATTGAGGCGGATTATCTTATCTTCTTGGACAGATGGATGACATTCGAGAGCAGCAGTATAACTATAACAGCAAGTTAGCAAGGACGAGTCTAAACATCCTATAAAGGAGTGTATTTAAATACCTTCGAATAGCTACCCAGTAGCACTTTCTTCCCATCGCCTCATCGCCTTCTTGTTTCCAGTCGCTTGCAGTCTTACCAATGTCAAATACTCGAGGACTCCACTGCTTGGGCAACATATCGTGGCATGCATCGATGTGGACTAGATCGCCCACATGGTCGACACGGAGCCCATATTCACCATCACCCATGACCTTGAAAAAGGGCTCCTTAATAAGGAAAATGTCGTTCTTCATAATGACGCTCGTAATAGGGCGAAACTTCTCATCCGGCTGTTGATAAAGTTGCAGTGCCACTGCATCAGCGCTTTCATCCTCAACAATAGCCATGATCGCAGTCCTCTTAATCGGGGGTGTTAAGGACCTGAGAAGAATATAGCTGCCGCGATGATGGGTTTCCAGTCTTAGGTCCTTGATTAACATTGGCTTCAGCTCCTTAAGAGGCGCAGTAGATGGTGGATATGGAGGAGGAAGGAAGGAGGTATGTAATTCGTGTGGTAACCAGAGTTGGTTTACTTGTTTGATCATGTGCTCCATCATGAACTGATTGACGAGGTCTTGCCGAGATTTCATGTCTCTGGGGCGCTGTCCTTGATGAACCATGGCAGCACTCAAAACCGCCTTCATTCGAAGTAAGGTTTGCTGAGGATTCATTTTAGCACAACTAGATTGAATGGTTGAATTTTGGTGGCAGAGTTGATTGAGGGGGTTAGAAAACAGGAGGTTTGCAGAATAGAAGTTAAGTGTAAGAAAACGAGCCGGTTTTAAAAGGCAAGTAATGAGGTCTTACGATGTCGTTTCCAAATATGCACTCAGCCTCTTAACAACCATATGCATTCTTCCGTCTGTCCATCTCCCAATATTGGAAGCATCCCGTCCCGTCTCACTTTAAAGTAATATTTCTGTTTGCCAGGTGGAAATAAATAGCACTAAGAAGAAAAGCACGAAATAATCTTTATTAAATGTGATGTAAAATTCTTAAACAATTCTATAAATAATAGGTTAACTTTAAAGAATTAAGTAGATATGACTGGCCTCCAAATACCTTTGGCCGTAGAGTCATTTGCTTAATACAATATATTTGTCTTCTGCTACTGTAACAAAACACGATTCACGAAAGGCCTAATAATATCGAGTGATAAAAAGCGATTTCTTGATAAGAAAAAAGTTGGAGGCCTCCTCGGCCTTGTTGGCAAAGTTTGGTTACTTCTTAATGCTTAAAATCTGCCATTCGCTGTCTCATCTATCCTTCTCTGCAATTGATTTCAGAGGAATGTAAGAGAAACCTATTTTCCATTCTGTAACTTTAAAAAAGAGAGATGACTTGTCTCCTCTCCGTTTACTTGGCTTCTAGATCCTTGACAGAAGATCCACTAGTCTGTGGAACGTGAGTGATAGACTGCTATCTCCCCTCCGTTTGCATCTCCCGTTTCAACTCATGTAAGGCCCCAAAATGATATCAATCTTAGCCTGCGCCTCTAAAGATTGCTTCTTGTCTCCGTTTGTCATGCGGGAGTCCGAGTGGCGAATAGTGCAAGGTAATGTCTGGATGAGAAGGAGAAAAAGATGGCGGATGGCAATTGCATAAAGGGTCCTGTCGGGCGTTCCCTTCCCGAGTTGAAGGCTCCTCCCACTTGGGTACAACCATCGAGCTAGTATGAAGAGTGTTTTTTTCTTCTTCTTTTCTTTTTCGAAATCAGAACTACCTTCTCCCCAACGAAAAGTGATGAATCCAGCACCCATGCTAGCAATTATCACGGCCCATGCTTGCATGTCTTTTCTTTGCATCCTAGCATACCATTGTTTCCACCAAAAATGCATCTGTAAAGAAAAACATCCTACTTTCATCGGGAACTCTCTCACAGTCCACCGCACTTCTTAAATCCCCTGAACTCCCATCCCGCGCCCGATCTAATCAGCGACTTATCTAATCATTCCCAATTTCCATAGCTTTCACAGCCACTAATCTAGTCTTCTATAAGGCCTTCCTATAGATGCCGTCTGGGAAAGGCAGTTGATTTTGGTGGAGTTTGGCTGATGCGTTTGCCGGCGGTGACTGGATCTTGATCGGTTAAGCGTGCGCACGTGCCAATTCCGACAACTCACCGGCTCTCTCTCGAGCTTTTCCATCAAAGTACCTATTGGCATCGAGCTCCACGTCTGGTGTATATGAAGGAAGTACGGAAGTACGTGGCCGTGATTCACAAGAACACCAGTCTCTTATTCAAAACAGCTTCATCTGACGACGCACTGGAGAGTTGTAATTGAAGTCCTTCATCCGCCATCCTCCGGATAGTCTTACTATCATTTGCAAGATGGTACCTTATTCTCAAATCGTTGATCTCTTGGTTTGATCTCACATTTCATAGGTTCATGCAGATGCTTCAACCTTCGTGGCAGGTGTCACTAAGGAGGAAGCTTACAAGCAAGTATTAGAACATGCTGAAGCCTTGTTCCACGAGCAAAGAAATTGGGTTAGTTCCCATTGGACCTCTACTTATCCAAGATCTAATTATTCTTCCAGGTGTGGTATGAAATATTTTTAAGTCAAGTTTGCCCCGTCAAAGTCTTTGGCTAAAGGGACCCAGTAATCTTGCAAACACGGCTTCATTACTATGGCACGCATATAAGTCCCTTCCATCGCCATCACTAGAAGTGAACTGGGCAGGTCGGTCTTTCTTTGCTCTCCCATCTGATATTTTACTGATTTACAGCTAGGCTTCTACGTTCTCGATCCCTCCAAACAATCTCAATTGATACTTGGTCCTTTCAATGGAAAAGTTGCTTGTCAAACCATAAGCTTTGGGCGAGGTGTTTGTGGAACAGCTGCTGCTACAAAAATCACTCAATTGGTGCCAGACATTGAGAAGTTCCCAGGTCACATAGCTTGTGATGGTGCTTCTCAGAGTGAGATTGTCGTGCCAATTATTATTGGGGACGTAACTGTGGCAATCATAGATATAGATTGTGCTGTTAAAGATGGATTTGATGAGGTTGACAAGAAGGCATTGGAAGAACTGGCTGCATTGTTAGGGAGAAGCTGCGATTGGTAAAGCCAAAAATTGAATGTCACTGCTCTTTTTTTCTACGAGCATCATTTCTACTCAGGTGAAGTGTTTACAAGTATATACGTTTCAACCCTCTCATTGCTTAAATTCTAGAGGAGTCTCATCAGTCTTGTCCTGGCCAACAAAGCCCTGTATCTTATCGTTCCCAGGTTGCATCACTCTCAGAATCTAGGCCGTCATAGCCGTTGCTGTGGTTCTTGAGCGTCCTGAGACGAAGGTATACATATGAATGGCGGATTATCTTCCTTTTATCGAAAGCGGGGTATTTCCTTTTCCCTAAAACTCAATCATGCAATATCATGCCCATCTTACGCAATCAGCAATACCCCATACTCATTGGAAATTTCTATGCTAATCTCCCCCGCTTATTAGGTCATATGGCGATAAGCCTAATTCATCTCTATTACGCGATTGATTCCGATAGTCTTGAAAGGATGAGGTCGAGCTGCAGTGATGCAAGATATGTACTGAAGGTGTGATGAGAAGCTATCTGCCCGTATCTGCACATATCTCGATAACGCTTATTTACTCCATATATCTTCAAATCGATCGAATCTGTTATAAGACGTTTGCAATCGCTAGTGTTGGGCCTAGGCTTTGTTAAAGTTAAAGTGCAGCTTTTCGGTTCTCATCCAGAGAAGCAATCTCAACGCACAACCAGCTATTCTCAAACAAGACACAACCATGGCTCCCCCGTCAGCAGATGTTCAAGCTCAACCCTCGTCCCCAGTGATCGAGCACAAGCAACGCATCATCCCAGAGATCAAGAGAAACGTCGCAGGGCTCACTCAAAGTGCTTCTTTCCCAGCACCTCTTCAATACTCGGGCACTCTCGATAACTACGAGTCATTCGACGTCACATCGGTCATTGGAAGAGAATTCCCCAAAGTCCAGCTTACAGAAATTCTTCAAGATGATGCTAAGATTCGAGACTTAGCTATTATAGGTACGCTATTTTACTGGTATTTCTAGAAGACGAGCTTCGTGCTAACATTTGGAAAGTTTCTCAACGAGGCGTAGTGTTCTTCAGAAACCAGGACATCAATATTGACGAACAGAAAAATTTGGGACAAAAGCTTGGTGAACTCACAGGAAAGCCCGAGACCTCGAAGGTAACTACAGAGCCTTTCCTGAAAACAATGCTTGTTTCCTAACAAGACAAACAGCTTCATAGGCATGCACTTAGTAACAGCAAGCGAGGGATTGCCGTCGACGAAAGTGGAAGACTCGACGATGAAGTCTCCATAATTTCTTCCGAGGTAATTCTTCACTCTCCCCTTTTTAGAAGCTTCAAAGTAACGCTACCTTCTCAGCAACGTCGAAAGTTTTACCAAGGAAAGATCTTTGGCTCTAAGAAGATAGCTAGCGAGGGTTGGCACGCTGAGTACGACCGCTCCTTCCTTTCCTCTCCTAAACATTTCTACTCAAGCTAAGACGAAACCAGCATTACGTTCGAGCGTATTCCCTCCGACTACGCCATCCTCAAAATCATCAAGACCCCAGAAGACGCTGGGGGGGATACGCTTTGGGCATCAGGCTATGAAGCTTTCGATCGCTTGTCCCCTACATGGCAACGATTTGCCGAGGGGCTGACTGCCACTCATTACCAAGTACTTTTCCTTCTCTTTTCAAAAATGTACACACGCTGACCTATCAAAGCCAAACTTCAACAAAGTAGCAGCAGAGCATAACCTGGAACTCATAGATGACGACCGTGGCACGCCTGAGAACAAAGGACTTGATTTCACTGCTTCTCAGTATGTCCCTACCTAATCTTTCACAATTCCCATATCTGAAAATGCATACCTAACACACTCGACAGCGCCGTGGTCAGAACCAACCCCGTAACAGGGTGGAAGAGTCTCTTTGGAGCAGGCCACCAAGTACACGCTGGATGGATTGACAATGTGACTGAAACTGAAAGCGAACTCGTTAAAGCTTATTGTATATGCCTCTCTTCCTTCCCCAAAATGACCCGTATTGAATACTTATGAATCTCTTCAGTCCTCAAATTAATCGCCGAAAACCACGACCTGCAAGTAAGATTCAGATGGAATCAGAATGATCTTGCTATTTGGGATAAGTATGTTTCCCCTTACTTATTCAAATTTCGCACTATAAAAACAAACAAGAATAAGATTGACAAAATTCTAGCCGTTCTGTATTCCACACAGCAACAGATGACTACGCCGGCAAACGTCAAGGAAACCGCGTTGTATCTCTTGGAGAGAAACCTTTCTACAACCCGGCTAGTAAGAGCCGAAGGGAGGCTTTAGGATTAGTTCAATGACTTTACCCGCTGTATTTGGATTATAAAGTTAATCATAGCATCTTATTCCTATTATGGTTACCTTATAATTATATTAATAATGTTACTGTGAGTTAGCTAAGTTTAGTTGATGATTTATATTTCATCTGAATTTATCTTTGGGTCAAATAGCATTGGTATTTATTTTAATTCTCGTTATTTTAAATATTGTCCTTAAACTAGATCCGGCCAGTACTGTATTGAAGCTTTGAGAGAGCCTTAAGACTAAAACCCTCAACTCACCACCCTTATCACAACTTAAAAGAAACACATAATAACAAGAGAAAAGAGGGAGAAAAAGAGAACATACAACAGCAGGGATTCGCTAAAGGTCACCCACTTATATTATCCAGGAGAATAGCTCAAAGGAATTATCCTCACGCCAAGAAATATCCCAAATCTTTGCGAATTGTCTTTCCAAAATCTGTTTTCTTGTTCCGGGATATCCCTTCTGTATCTCTTCCCACGTGTTCTCAGTTCAAAAAGCGTCCTTGACAAGGCGCTCACAGTCACTGCCAGTATTTGAGATTTAGTTCCAAATTTGAAAATAGGAGTGTTGTAGCTATACGCCGACAGTCCTATCTTACCCCTCCCTCGATTTTGAATTCCAAAGTCAACTCTAAAGAATGGTCCTCAGAAGAAGGTATGTTCTGAAAAGGCCGTGATCGTTGAATCGAAACAGGAAGTAACGCCCTCTCTTCTGCACGAGGTTCTCGGTCTGACATTTTCCCATATTGTTGCACTAGGGGATCAGGGCTAGGTCCTAACTCGGGAAAGAAACAGTATTTCCATATCGTTCGTTCTGAACATTATTTATTCTTCGATGTTCTGCACGAAGTACTTCGTCTGTCATACCTTCATATACTCGAGAAGCAGGAGTAGCTCGAGCGCTAGGTTGAGTAGCAGCAAGCCTATTTCTCGTTCTCCGATTAGCAGGTCTCGCAGCAGGTCTGTTTCCAGGTCTCTGATTAACAGGTCTTGCAGCAATCTCAGGAGTAGCAACCTCGACAGAGTTAAATATTCCAGTAAGGCTGGGAAAGCTGTATATATTTTAGCATTTGATTGAAGACCATGTCCAACTTACTCAGATAAGGGGAGAGTATCATATGATCGAGGTTGCCGTGTACGGATAGACGCAATTGGTATGTGCTGTCCATTGAGATCCATACCATACCATCCCTCGATCCAAATTTCGCCAACTAATTTGGATTATTGCATCTGCATCGTATCTGGGCATTACAATATTCTCATTGTCGGTTGACTTCGTTTGCCAAACATCATAGCTAAATCTGCCCATCGTTTGTCGTCTAAATTGGATATCAGTTCCAGTCTGCTTACAGCATCGCCGTAAAGTTCCTGATACTTTGCCAACTTGCCTGGAAACCTCGATTGAGGTTCCAGTTCGTAGTACCATAACTCCGGAAATAAAGGGTTCAAGCTAGGGAATCTCAAATTAAACCGGAAATCTCTCCCCTACCTACGATTCCCTTTAGGATAGTTCTGGACATATCAGACCGATATATATCGTTCACGAAGTCGAGCTCCGAATCTGTATGAAGAAACCAATCATCGTTAGGAGCCTCAGAAGGAGTATCAGTATTAAGAGGATCCTGCATAGAAACGCTATTGCTAAAGTCAGAAGGACTTCCCTAATCAAAACGGACTTCCGGTAATTTCCTTATAGGCCTACAACCGAGCGTTTTCAAGCCTATTTCCATTGCTGCTGATGATAAAGACTTCTATAACGTCTGTTCTACACACGGCGCATTGAACGGCGCATAGGATAATTTTCATGACTAGTATCGAACGCCCGGACAATGCAAGCCCAATGATATCCATCGTGACTACATGGCCTCAGAACTGCTACTGGTCTGTCAGGTTGGTCTAATCTTTCAAGACAAATATGGCTTTGATTATGATGATTAACAGGCGAACCGGATCCATCCCGAGGTGGAAACTCCCGAGCAAGAGTGGATTGTTGAGGAGTAGGCTGCTGGGTTGGTAACTGCTGCTGGAGCTGGAGCTGGATTAATATGCTGTTGAGGGGCAGGTTGTTGAGGTGGTGCTAGTGCTGGTTCAGGTTGAGGGGGTTGTATTAAATTTCCAAAGTTCCATGAAGGTCTGAAAATTCTTTCTAGTTGAAGGCGTTCTATAGCTGCATTGCTGTCGTTTGCCGGTGTCGATGTATTAGAATTAGCGCTATCCTGTGTTGAGAGCGCTGGAGCAGTTCGGCCTGCTGAGCTTTCTACGGATTCCTTATTTGCCGAGCCGCTTGGCTGTGATGGACTATCTTGTTCGGGTATTGTATGTATTGTATCTGATATACCCCTCTGCCGTCGTGAGAACATGGGCGTGGAAGGAGCAGATGGGCTTACTGAGTGGGCATTTCTTGGTGGCCGTGGAGTCCTAGGCGAGTCGAGATCATCCGGCAAATGTCCAACTGCTGCTTGATTTAGACTTTCTAATTCTCGTTGAGACATGATCACGAATGTTATAATTAAAAACTTGATCGAATGATGCCAGCACCATAAGTTCTTTAACAAAGCCTTAAGGTTAGCATAGTCACATCCTCTTGATAGTAAATCAAAAGGGGCGTTCATGATTTGTACGAGGCCACAATTCTTGAATTAAGAAGATTTTCTTGCACTGTTGTCTTGCTCTTTCGGGTCTGCTAGAGCAGATTTCGAAGGAAAGATTTTTGAATAAGGTATACTATTGTCTTTCCCCCTATTCCTATCCTCATCCAAGTTACTGTCATCCTAACCACTGTCATTCTCCCATCTCATACACTCCATCCTATTTAGCAAAACCTGCATACGAAACTCAGTCCCCAATTAGTCAGAAGCCCATCGAGAAGTAATCCCAAAGCACAGACTTATTGCTCTTCTGTGTTCTAAGTGCAGACGCATCGTTCACTATTAAGAATCCTCAACATCTAGGAGAAATACTTTCTAGACCAAGATTACGAAATCCTAGTTAGCATTTCTTCTTTAGCGCTCTTAACTATCTTGGAGTATGAGTGAATTTGATGTTATACTAGTATCTTTTTAAAACCGGAACCAAAAACGAGGACTCATTGTCAAGGAAGAGTTTCTCAAGCTGTCTACAAAAGTCACAATTACCTCCTCCGTATAGAAACCAAAATAATGCTTTGAGCACTGCTCACCAAGACCAATCTCATTAACACATCTCTATATCATAGTTATCTGATTCGGAAAGAAAAAGCACTCTTCTTTCGTTCAAGCTTCGAGTATTGCCTTTCCGCCTCACCACCACCATCATATACACCTTTGCCAAACCCCCACAGCATTATTACTTTGCCATCTCTCACATAAACTATCCATTCAAGTCAAACCAACCTTATGTAACAGACAAAAATTCCCTGCCCAATCAAACAGTCAAATAAATATCCGCAGCCGAACCACTACTAATTTCCACGAAAGCAGGACATCCGCAGCTAGACTTGCACTTGAGACTTTCCTTCTTCTACATATGTCCTTCTTTATATACAAATAACATGTTTGTCGGGAGACACGTAATGTGTGATTGGCTCGGTTTTGTGTAACGCTAAGCAACGCTACCAAATCAGAAATGTAAATAGCTTCTCCTCACCTTAGGTAGAATGAACAAGAACAACATTGAGCATATTACAGAGACCACAGTCATCTCTGTATCGTGCCCTGGCTGGTCTGGTAGCTGTCTTCATCCGGTTGTACCAACAATGTTGAAATTTAATGACCACCCTGCCCTTACAAGTGTGTCAAATGCTAAAAAATCCACAACAATAATCTTCAAAACAAGCACTTCCAAGATATCAGCTCCAAGTGTCAGCTACAAAAACACAACCCCCTTCTCTTTCAAAAAAACAACAACCAAAAAGTCAAATGTAAGATCTACATGTAGTATTTCTTATCTCATGTGTTTGAGTCGAACTCTTGACTCGAGCTTTATGCAATTTAATATAATAATAATAGAAATCATATAATTTACTTCCCCCCCCTACTTTTTTTGTACGGGATATTCTCCTAGTGACAGGGATTTTTTCTATCAACTGAGTCCAACTCGGGCTTTCGAGTTGAATTGGGCCTCCCTTATAAAGAGCTCGAGCCGAAGTCCAAATCCAGCTAATATCCTCAAACACAAACTCGCGAAACACTATCTACATGTCATCAAGTTAAAACTAATTTTGTTTGTATTCAGCAAGATTGATTCAAGTACTGTCTATCTCACTTTCATTCTCACACTCTCTTGAGTTCCCAGCGAAGAAAGTATTTAAAATTCCCCTTTCGCAAAGAAAATGTTGCATTATTGTCACCTCTGCTCGTTATAAATCTCCTCACCACTGTTACCATACTACCATTATCATCCTCCAATATCTCAAACCTACTCTGAATCTAAATCAGAGATCCATCTTGAATATAACTCCCAGTCTCTGCTACGAAGAAATCGAACTGGTGCTAGGACAAAGTCGAAAATCAAAAGAATGATCCTTTAAATAGAGTGATTAGTTGAGAAAGTTTTATAGCTCACTCCATACTTACATTTATTTATTTATTCATTCATTCAATGGCGCCTCGAGCTCACTTATCAGATTGAATCATGACTCATAAACTCAAAGCACTAATTCAGTATAAACCATGAAATAAACTTTTCAGCTATCATGAATTTCGTAGACTATAACATACAAATAAATACGAAAAAATACCTGCCATGAAAACATAGGACAGCTCCTAGTTGAATATATAAGAGAAAGCCAACTCGACTCCTTCCTTTCCCCCCTTTCTGGCATCCCTCAACAAATTTCCTAAAACATCATGACGCCTAGGTACAAATTACATGAATAGAAGACATTAAATTATAGACTAAACGCGTCCACATCAAATAAATACCCATCGCTACAAGGAATTGCGCCCGGTAAGAAAGCTTGATTGAATTCTTGTCCTCTACTTAACGAAAGATCGCTAGCTGACAAGTCATCCCCGGAACTGATGCTCTCTTCACTGAAACTCAAAACGCTTTGGGGAGCATGGTTGCTTGAAAAATCATGCATGTTCGATGAAGACATTTCCCAACTTTCTGGCGACCAGTCTTCGTAGCTTGAAGAGGTGTGACTGGTGACGGTTAGAGATAGAGGTGGACCGCCATACATCGCATCATAAATATTTGTCTGGCCACCGTCGATAGATCCAAGGAGTGCTTCCCATTCTGAGGGTGTTGCTGTTGAGATTTTGGAGCTTGAGTCTAGGTTGTAAGGGTTGGTCTGATATTGACTCATGGTGTGAGGTTGATGTGAGCGCGATATCGAGGGGGAGGATGGCTGTGACGATACTGGAGTATTGCTTAGTGATAGATAATCTAAGTTTGGCGGCTTGGAAATCGAAGGGCGGGATCTGGACATGGTTGGTATGGGCAGGCTGGAATTCTGACCCGAACCAAGGCGTTCGCGTTTGACTAAAGGAGATTCAGGTCGAACAGAATCGCTTGATGCTCGGGTTTGAGGAACGCCTGGATTGTCAAATTTCTGCATAGACACGCTAGGCAATGTAGCTCGTCGAAGTTTTTCTTGTTGCGATACAAGATCTGCCTCACTTATGCTAACGCCGCCATTTCGGTAAAGCGAGGACCGAATTTGCTTCCTGGTAAGCGGTGGAGAAGGCGTTGGTTTCGAGGGGTTTCGAGCTGGTGATTCATCCATACTCCTCGGAGGAGATTCATCTAGTTGGACCATAGATGCAGCAAGTCTCTTGAAGTCTGGAGCACCGGGGGCATCGGCTTTCTGCAGGAAAGTAATGACAACTCCAATCAGGCGTTGACTATCTTGCATCAACTTTCCTTCTTGCTTGAGATCTAGTCCTTGGTATAGAAGACTTAGCCCACAAAGCGTGAGCATCTCATTCTTATTTAAGCAGAAGGAGAAGGACATTCGTCGCTCCTCGAGAAGTTGTACAATTTGAATGATATGCTTGCTGGAGTCGGCTAGTGACAAAACAGATGGGGAAGACTTATTGCCTAGGGACGAGCCAACAGCTGGACGATGAATCAGAGATCGAATGTAGTAAAAAGCAAGAGACTAACATGAAGTTAGCAACTGTTCAAAGTAAAGAGCACTCCGCTACTTACCAATAACGCGGACCGACTTCCAGTCATGTCTGTTGACGGCTTATCTTGCACGAATGTGAGCTTGAGATGAGGCGGCAGTTTGTCGAACCACTCATTTAGCTCAGACTCCAAACTGAGTATCGATTGCAAAGAAAGGTCATGTGTTGTCGCAGCTGGATAGTTTTTATCCAACACCTTCGACAGGATGCGTGAAGCACGAAATAGGGCGAGGGCACTAGATATTTTGGTGTGCTCTCCAGGAAGAGTAGGTTGGAAACCCTTTTCAGTCACATATTCATCATCGGTATCTGAGGGGTACTCAGTATGGACATCTTCCTCTTTGAGTAATTTTGGTAGGCCAAGCAAAGCAGCGGAAAAACTGTAATGTTAACATATGACTTGACGAGGTTATTCAGTGGGAGCTTACCAGTCAATAGTGTAAAGTGTCCAGAAAACCTTCTTTCTTGTCTCGATGGTCAACGCACCGAAAGAGAAACGTTTCTGACTTTGATGAAGGCCCAGGCGATGAGATAGCCCAACGGCGATTCCCTTGTAGTGCTGCAGGCGGTTGTAATTGGCCTTTGATATGCAGAACATCATAGCCAATATCAGACATTGAAGTGTAGAGAGTGTATTATCCGTCACGACTGCATCGAGAGATTTGCGCCACTGTTCTTCGCATAACGCAATCTGCTGTTTATCTGGGCTTTCACTGGAGAGTCCTGCAATTCCAAAAACAAGCTGTAGTTGAGCGATCTTATGCTGATCTTTAATCTGCTCCGGATCCGCCACATATTCCTCGTAAAGGCGAAGAAAGGCGGGCTTGTGAAGTACCGGAAAAAGCGGTGCCCATTCTTGGAAGAAGACATTCACACATCGATCGGAAAACATGCGAGGCGGTGCGGTTGAGATTGCTGGAGTAGAAACAGGCGAAGTCTCGTTTTGAGCGTTAAGGAATGCCTCGGGATTAAAACCAGCGAGGGATTTACCACTTTCTTGAATTCTGCGCTTGAAGGCATCTTTGCGTCATTAGCAAACATCTTGACTTCGATGGAAGTTATCAATCATACCGACAAAAGCTCGACCACTCGAAGCTCCCATGAAATAAGAGTCTGCATTTTCTGCTCCTAGCAACAATGGCGAAGCCGAAACTCGAAAGAAATCTTCCTTGGGAGGCGTCGATTCCTTTAACCTCTCGACAGGGAGTTGGCATGACGAAGATGAAAGTCGCCTATTCGAATGCATTTTCGAAAGCATATCAATCTTCTCGTCCTTTTCGTCGAGTAGATCCTTCAATTCCCTAACCTCTCCCTCCAACGTTCGCACCCGCTCTTCTAATGACTCGGTATATCCTCTTGGGAATGCCCGCCGACTGAGCTTATCGCTTGTTTTGCACTCGAACCCGACATTAGCACACTGCGAACAGCATGGTCGAATGCCATCGCACCGTATCTTCTTACTTCTACACCTGTCGCAGGCTTGGGCTATCCGACTCTGTGAACTCGAGCCCACCTTGATCACTTTCATCGGCAATATTCCAGGCATTTTGATAACCGCTCGAAGGCTTGTTTTGTTTTGTCGTAGGAAAAAGTAGTTTGAGATAGCGCAGTTGACCTCGGCACGGTGAAGTAAGTTCCTGCAACTGTCCTCGTGCTGATTATATGTCTCCGCAGAGTCCAGTAACCTGATCACTTATCCCTCAAAACTAGCGAAGTATCGGTGATCCCGTATATCGTGTCTTTTTAATCGCGAAATGGGTTTCTTGATGTTTATCGTGTAACAGTCCGAAAGTGTTGTTTAGCAAAAGGGATAATGTATGTGTAAGGTTAAAATGGAGGATGGAGGGAAGGGAAGCAGAATCCGGGGGCATCGGAGCTAGATACCAGCAGGGCTAGAGTGCTAGCCATCAGCCAATTGTACAGGAGCGCCTAAACAACCCCTATGCCTGTCGATGCGATCAACTAACTTCTCGGAAAGTCTGCTAGTGTCGTAATGTTGTTGTAATGTCGCAGTCTGTGTGGGGATTTTCATACTTCAACTAGATCTTGGCCGACAACGTTGGACATCGATGAGATTCCTTCAATAGTGATTGCGCTAGATCTTTGGATCCCAACGATGTACGTAAAATACATAGCGGACTCGTATTTTTTCTCTTATACACTGCATTTGGATCATGTCATCTCGCTCCCGTCGTCCTCCTATTACGGACCCTCAGTTGGCTCAAAACCGAATAGTGCAGCAATGCCGAGACCAGCCACTCAAAAGTTCCGTTCGATTGATTCGACCCCCATTCTTTAGTGTGCCACCATTTTCTCTCCGACTGCTGCCGTGGTCTCTACCTTGCGAAGGACAATGTTTGCTGGCAAGATGGCATCCTGACTAGAAGCATATAGAGCATTTCAGATTGTTCTCATCTTAAGTCTGAAGCGGCTGATGTTGATGCTTTAGGCTCAATGAAAATCCTGTCCGGAAATACCGTGTCACATGAGCCAAAATGGCTATTGAGAGAGAATGAAAGATTCTGCGCCTGAAAAGACCTGAAGTAGTAATGGAACGTGAGTGCTCATCTAGTTCGTTCCGAAACGGAAAATAGCGTTGTCGCTTTCCAATCTCCCCGCATTTTGCTCTGGCTTTGACCCTCTTCCTTTTGGAACGTTTGACCATTTTTCCCTGCACATAATGGTCATGCCACTATCTTCTCCGCACACAAATCTGAACATGGGGCCCCCACGGGGTACAGTAAAGAATCTTTGACTTTAAGGTTTGATAATGGCCTGATCGTTCGACTCCAGCCCGTCTTGTCGGGTTCGCTTCGCAGGATTTGGGAGGTGGATCATGCAGTCATTGGCACACTGGTGCTTAGCTGAAATCCTCATCTTCCACAGAATCTTCAATGGCTTCCGGTTTTTCTTCGTCGGCATTCATGGAATTGAGATACCGGTGGACATTCTCACTCTCCAGCAATTTGCTTTTCTGTAGCATGATCAGGGATGTCGTGTAAAGCAGGGGCTTTTGAGCTTACCTCTGCATCGACTGCTTTGAAAGCCAATTCCAATATGGCCTTCTCATCCTGTCTTAAGGTTAAAGCAGCATTTTGACGGCCTGAAGAAATCATTGAAAGTGTCCCGAGTGACCGTACTATATCTTCACTCTCGTAGAGGCGCCCAAGCTGTTCGTGGATTCGGTCTTGCAGAAGAGCCACAGCTCTCAGTTTGAAGACATCCTGGAGTTCGTGATCGCCAACGAGAGCCTCAAAAGTATCAACTTTACCCGTGACATCAGATCCTTGCCAAAAAACCCGTAGTTGGCCCCTCGAACCATCCGTCTGTTGAAGTACTTTGAACTCTAATCCATCTTCTTCGTTCAGACACATTAGATATAGAAATGGACTGTTCCAATGTATCTCCTCTTGTTCTGCGGATATGGTGATTACTGGAGGCCCAGAGAAAGCGGCCACCTTGGCCTTTCCCAGAGGATCGTCCAAAAACGGTTCAATATTCAAAACTATTCCTTTGGTTGTACTTTGGTCATCGATAAATCCGTAGCTGAAAAGCATTTCTGCGGGCGTTTTTGAAGTCCCGTAACTAATAGTTATCTCAGATCCCACCTCAACCTTCTCATCAGGTCGAAGTAGTAAAGCAACGCTGTTATCGGACGTCTCTTCATAGTAAGCATTCGGGATGGATGAGTGATTGGCCATGTCGAGGCAAGGAACCATGGACTCCCCAGCTTTGGGGAGTTCTAAAGATCGTGATCTCCACCATGCATCGATCAATGCCCAGTCATAAACCGTCAACGATTCATCATCCCACCAGCACTTGTTGCACCAGGTAATCCCCTTTGTCTTCTCATGAAGTACTTCAAATTCCCGGTCAAGTGCTGCCATTTTGGCATTAACAGCAGACTGAATATTGAAGTCAGTGATGAATTTAAGAAATACAAGGGGAAAGCCAACCTCTAATGAAGTGCCCATCAGCAACAACCTCTGCTCTTCACTCCACAAGTTCGGCACGGGTACCAGTCTGGGAAGCATTCTCACATATTCAGTCCATGGATTTGACACCCCCGGACTCTTCCCATTTTCCTTCCCCTCTTCGATTGCAATGGTCATCTGCATCAGCAGAAACAACATTATATCACCCCTCAATGACTGTTCACTTGTTAGTTATTCTACTTCTAAATTCTTCCCCCTCTACACAGGACTCAGAGCTCAAGGACAATGGTAACGAACCTTTCCACCAGCAGCCCCCAATAACTCCCTCAACCCCCCATCAACCTTCGCCGCCTCTTCTACAATCTCGGCACATAATATCAAGTCCTTCGGAATAACAAGTAAACTCGGTCTATCAAAGGTCTCTTTAGAATTAAGTTCCCTCTCTGACACGAGTCCACATCCTTTTGAGGAGGACAGGGTCTGAATGGTTGTGTCAAGGAAATTCACGTCATTCAGTTTAGACCACAGCGGGAGAGAGGATAGAGGAAGTTGCGGTAGAACTGAGCTGAGCATGATGTAGATTACGAGTTGTTAATAATTATTTTGAATAGAGTAGAATGTCCTAATATATTAAGACTTGGATGGTTGTTGTATGTTTGGTGGATGAAAAAGGAAGTCGCGTTTCAATCCCTTAGAACAGACATATATTTCAAAATAACAACATCAAACGGTCTAATGCTTTCGATTCCTCTTAAGAAGTCAAAAATGATTCCCAAAGTGAATAAAGATTCTCATATGATACCTTTTTAAAATTATTGTTTTCTTCTCTCCAACTTCATGGATGTTCAAGATACATCTCCTTGCCTCAGGTTTCAATCGCAGCCCCGAAATTTGAAGATTGCAGAAGTTATTATGCATATCACACAAAAGCTTCACCAAAACCTCAAATCATGCCACGAGATCCTCTCATCGGCCTGGTAGGCAAACCCTCATCAGGAAAAAGCACCACGCTCAATTCCCTAACTGACGCCTCCTCCAAAGTTGGTTTGTATACCCTCTCTATCTCTTTCTTTTACAGTACCCCTCCTCACTACCCCTCCAAAGCTCACAATCTCCCCTTCTAGGAAACTTTCCGTAAGACCACAACCTCTTCAAAAGCCCAGCCATATATACTGAGTCTTCTACGAATATAGATTCACGACGATAGACCCCCAAAGAGCAATCGGATACCTCCAAATCGATTGTGCCTGCGCAAGATTCGACGGCCTCTCCGAAAAATGCAAACCTAACTATGGCACCTGCGTTAACGGACGACGTTCTGTGCCCATCGAACTGCTAGATGTAGCTGGTCTCGTACCAGGTGCACATGAAGGCAAAGGCCTTGGCAATAAATTCCTTGACGATTTACGACATGCCGATGCTTTAGTCCACGTCGTCGATGTATCCGGAACGACCGACGCAGAAGGAAAAGCTACACGGGGTTATGACCCTTCTCAGGACATTGTCTGGCTACGCTCGGAGATTGTGCAATGGATACGCGGGAATTTGATGCAGAAATGGGGGAGTATTAAAAGGAAACACGTAGCTGTGAAAGCTACGGCTGTGGAAACACTGCAAGGCCAATTCTCCGGATATGGAAGTACGGCGCAGGTGGTAGCTCGAACATTGGATAAACTGATGTTGAAGGAACAATTGGAACATTGGAATGAGGAAACGATAGACAAGGTCGTGAATGCGTTTACGGATGAGAAATTCCCTACAGTCATTGCGTTGAATAAGATCGATCATGCGGACGCAGACAAAAATATCTCGAAGATCGCGAAGATGTTAGATCCCAAAAGTATAGTGTTATGTTCAGCCATCTCAGAAGTGTTTCTACGGAAATTGGCAAAACAGGGTTTTGTGAGATACATAGAGGGAAGTGAGTTTGTGGATACAAGAGAAGATTTGATAGCGGATGGGGATCCGGAAGGAGGGGGATTGAAGGAGATGGATGAGAAGCTGAAGACGAGGATTGAGAATTTGAAGGATATGGTATTGTACAGGTTTGGGTCTACCGGAGTAGTTCAGGTGCTTTCCAGAGCAGCGGATTTATTAGGACTGGTGCCTGTGTTTCCAGTGAGGAATATTGGGGCCATTACTTCTAGTGGCTCGGGGGCAGTCCCTATTTTTAGAGACTGCGTGTTAGTGAAGAAGAATACGTCGATAGCGGAGGTGGCTAGAAAAGTTATGGGTGATGCTCCCTTGGCTTATGTGGAGGGGGTGGGGGGGACAAGAGTAGCTGAAGATGATTTTGTAGCTGTTGGGAAGAACGATGTAAGTTCTATTATCCCATTTTCCCTTATTTCTCTGACAATTACAGATTCTTTCTTTCAAAGTCGGCCGGGCATAATTGCCATGTTACATACATCAAGTTTGGCGTTCCGGAGGATTCGTTCAAGCATAGCAATCGGCGTTTGGGAGTATTAGTAAGAGATCTCCAATACCAATTCATATTATCGCTAATGTGTAGAGACGTCTTCCCGTACGCCTTGAACGCAATCCTAATTTTCTTCTACCCTTCGAAAAATTTTGTGGTTTCTAATGACCTTTCTGCAATCTCGGATTAGCCTTATCCGGATACGGAGTGTGGTGGGGACGAGGGAGTTGGTGATGCGGTAGAATACTCGTGCTAGGAGGAGATAGTTGTTGTGTAGTATGGTATGTGCGTGTGTGAAATCTCGTGGTTGTTGAGTTGAGTTTTGAAAATGATGAGAGAACTACTCCAGACTTGTGTTGGATTTGAAAATTTAGAAATTTGAAAGGATGAATTATTTGTTTGTTTCTTGGGCATAGTACAAGTATTCAGTAAAAGAATATAGATTATAGATTAGCCCGAGGTACAGAGGAGCTTTCCCCCGAGTTCCATTAGGAATTCGATATCATTACTTACTCTTGAAAGATTTATTTAGATGTAAACTCCTGCCACACGTGATGATTGAAGTAGCCGAGTTTGAAAAGGGGAAGTTTAAGTATTTAGAATGAAGACTAGTTGCTCTAGGATTAGTATGTAAAAGTTTACTAACTATCAAGCATACTCAATGTCCAGAAACTCAAACATATACTAAAAGCTGGAGGAAGTTTAGTCAATAAATGTTTCTTCTGAAGTTTGTAATTTTAATACTATAAATGAGATGAAAGCCCAACGATTCTCAATTTATGAATACTTACCCAAAAGTTCATTAATTTTGACTAATATTCAGTATAGAAACTCGGCCACAAGCATACTAGCAAGTATAATTCTCAAACGAGTTCTTCATTTCCAAATTATCGCCATATAATTTTATAACAAGTAAATACATAAATAGATTACTACCTCCTACTATCCCTCATCTTATCCCCTTTTACCAAACACACCTTGCGATTCTCTAACCAGGATAACTACTCGAATATCCCTTCCCCCATCCACTCCCCTCATCAAGCCTATCCATCCCACCCCTCGCATCCCTCACCCTCCTCAACCTGTTATCAGCTCTTATAATTGACTCTCTCACTTTCGGCTCCTCTTCCTGTTTCGCCTGTGGAGTCGTTTGACCCGTACCTTTGACACTGCCAACAGGAGGACTAGGTAAGACGTGCATTAATGAGGCTTGTGGATGGATAGGACTCATCTCGGCTAGCTCACCAGTTAGAGGTACGCCTGTCCAAGCCCTTTCCATATGTTGGTTGTATGAGTCGCCTAAAAAAAGGAGTTCTTCGTAGTGGATATCTGAGGGCGGAGCTGGTAGAGGCGGAGAATGAGGAGTAGCTCGTGGAGGATGGAGAGGACGAGGTGAGGGCAGAGGAAGCGAAGAAGAAATCGAGTCAGCATGAAATATGGAAGGGTCTGGTAACTTATTGAGCAAGTACTTAAAATGCTCCGGATCAGTTTCAATTGAAAATGGACGCTGAGGCGGAGGGTGCGGTAACATCTGCCTTGTGGACGTAGACGGTGAACCAAGTGCGTTTCGATTCGTCGCCTCCTTTGTCTTCGTACTCGATGTATTCGCATCTTTATCGTCGGAAGTTCTGCTCCTCCCACCGAAAAAACCCCATCCACCCCTCTTCTTTTCCGCTTGGCTCTTCTCGCTTTCACTCAGGTCATTATTTATCTTCCCTTCTACTCGCATTCTCTCGTCTTCACTCATCCAATCTCCTTTCTTTTTGTGACTCGGGCTCGGATCTCCACTAGACTGATCCTCCAGTGTATAGGTAGGCCACATGGTTTCTCTATTCTCATTGCTGAACAGATTGCTTAACCCAGAAGCAGTAGTATTGCGTCCTCCGCTAGTTTTCCCCTTCAAAGCAGGGTTTGCAATAACTTCATCTATGCTTCGTCGCTCAAGTATAAAAGAACCCATCCCACTGTCAAAACTATGTGACGAATTTTCAGAATTTCTAGAACTAGGCAGCTTTGTTGATGGTACGTTGCTCTCTAGACTATGCGGTCGCGTCGATGCTAGCAAGGGGTTTTCGTAACTATTGTGTCTAGAAGAAGAGGGGTTGGTCTTGACGCTGTCTAATCGTAAAGGAAGGTTTCTGAGACTATCCTGTCGTTGAGGTAGCTCATCAGGCCGAGGTGGACGCCGAGGCGCAAGACTCCTTAGGCCTGGAAGTCGAGAAGGGGATCTTCGAAGACTGTCAGTTCTCCGGGGGTAATTGCTCCCCAAGTAGGAGAGCCCTGGAGGTGATCTTGCAGAATCCGAATTATAGCTATCCCCACTTGTTCTCGGCGACGGGCGAACAGGCGAGTTTATGATCTCAATTCTCTGGGGAGTATTAGTGCCCACATTATGCCTTAATGGTGTTTGAGAAAATTCCGAATAGCTATCCCCACTCATATGGGAAGAAGCCTGGTCGCGACGGCTACTAGACGGATCTGATCGAACTGAAGCAGTATAGTCCTCCGCATGCAAGCTTTCTGAATCCATATTACTAGTCCGACTCATTTCCCAAGGGTCATCATCAGCATACCACGTCCCGGGACGTATTCGTAATCTTCTAAGCCTTGGACTGCTTGGTGGTGTGGGCGAAAGAACGTGTGAGTCTGGAAGAGAAAGAGGGTGCGGTCCAATGGCCTTTTGATAATATTCTCCGAGATATTTCACTCCTCGTTCATCATGCTCTTTTTCTGAGTATTTGGGGTAGAAAAAGTTTACAGCGAAGGGATTCTCGGAAGCAGAAGCACTGGTGAATGTTGAAATATAGTTCTCCGGATATTCTTCCCTACGATCATACTCATGAATATTCCGCCCTCCATGGTTGACTTCTTGCTCTTGCACCTCAATATCACTATCATCCCTCACAACATCCTCCCACACATCCTCCCACACGGTCCCCTTCTCGAACTCCGTTTTCACGGAATCTAAGATATCTCCGAGGTCGAACTGCGTTGTACTTTCCTCTTCGAGTTCTGCTTCTACGAACTCCACGCTTCCTCCGGATATAGGACATGTTGAGCTACATCTCCCGCACCGAAAAACTGTTTGCTCGTAGAGATTGGCGTTCTCACATGTCTTATCCGTTTGAAATGTTCTTGCATTTGGCACAGCTTATTTCCGTTATCGTGCACATGAAAGACGTTTATGTTGAAATGTGGTACAGGATTAGGCATGTAGAGAGAGAAAGAATCGATGATTTAAGTATGAGTGGTTGAATGTCGATGATTGAATGAACATTGTGATTCAACAGCAGGCTGGGTGCACATTGTTGCTTTAAGCCGTGCTGCGCAGATTTTGGGCGTGATGATAGACTGAAGCAGTGACTGCTTGTGAAATATTAGTGTTGATACCACCGGGATGCTCAATAAATGAGAAATGAAGTCTTGATTAATGTCTCTCTCCATTCAGACAAATATAGTTGTCTATTCTCTTCGGTTTCAAAACGTTGCCGAAACAGCGTGATTATTTGCGGAAGCTGGAATATATTGATATTCCTCGCAATATGATCAAAGTAAAAGTGCCAGTTAACATTGTCGAGAAAGCTCGTTTGTACTGGTCTGGCTGTAATCCAACCTTGTTGCAAGATTCATAAAAGATCTGTAGTTTGGCTCCGAGCATATCGTACTTTTCGCCACTAAACTCCATATCCTGGTCCTGAGAGGCTTTCATCAAGTTGGCAAGCATAGGGGTTTGTTTCTCTGTCTGGTGGACCTCCTGAATCTGGCTCAGGTATCTCATATGGATCTCAATATGGCATGAGATAAATTGTGCTTGGAGTATTCGGTTGTTTTGATGCTGGTACGTTTGCTGGCTGATTTTGCTGGATTACCTCTGGATTCTGGTTGTAGTTGAATGGATTCTGTTGTGTCATACTAGAGATCGTTCCTGATTGAATTTTATCTCCGAGAGGGGTTGTATTCGCACCTGTTGCTTGACTGCCCTCTGGTTTCTTCCCTTGTGCTTTATCGGATGGCATCTGCGCATGCTGATGTTAAATAGTCTTCTCGGATTGGCTTTGTATATATAAACCGATTTAGGGTATTCGCAAGTTGGCTGACCTGTTCTCCATATTCGAATTGCTGTGCATAGTTTACCCTTGCCCACCTCTGATATATCTCGCTTTCCGTATTCATTAAAGAGTTTAATCCGTCACCTGCTCTCATTTGCTGCTGAATTTCCTCCTTGGTCCATATGTGCCTGGTTCCCTCCAAAAGAACATTAAGCAAAGATGAGACGATTGTTGATCCTAGTTTCTTAACCATCTAAACTTCATAGCTTCTCAGAAAATCTCGCAGAGCTCGTATTGCAGGCTTGTTTGCAATGTGGAAGAGATTTCTTGTCCATCCACTAAAATCTTCCCTAAAGTATGCCCACAATCTGTCGTCAGCATAGTACCCCTTCTTATAAACTTTTATACTATATGCAATATATCCGTCTACTTGTAATGATGTTAAGTGGTCCGCATCTCCTATATCTAGTGCCTTTCCCCAGTTTTCTTCGTTAACCATATAACAACCACACTAATATGGCGTCGGACGAAATATGGCTGTATGGACTTCATCATGCCAACAATTAGGAAGCTTGAGCAGCTTGAGCAGAATATCATTGCGAATAATGTAGAGCAACGTAGTGACTAGTATTCCTATTTGTGCACCAAAGGTTAGCAGCTCTCGGGAGTAAATACGCTGATGTTCACTAACATCAAGTGAACTTCCCTGGGTTGCTATCTGCCTATGAGCTTAGCTAACGAGGACTCTGGAACCATGTTCGGAATTTGGAAAGTAGTTGTCGATGTGTGTATTATTTCCATTGACTCTCTTATCACAATGGTGCCCTCGAGCTCGATGACTCTAATTCTACTTTGCCTTGGCAGGATCTATTTTGAACCCATATCTATATTTGAATATGATGACGAAAACCGCCGACAAAACATTGATCCAAATAATCAGTCCCAAAGATTTCAAAGGTACATGGACCTCTTCTCCATCGTAATTGTTGCACACCTCTAGAAACTTTTTAGGGTCGTCTGTAATGACCCCATCCACTTCTTTACGGATACTCCATTTCATCCACTTCTCGTCGTTAACGGTCCATAGAAAGATGGAACGTTTGGCCTCTCTAAGGTCCCGCAAGAAAGTGTTGCCGAAAGGCCCCACCATGATATTCTGAAGCATGTTGAAGTCGACATTTGGGACATTCAGAAACTGGCGTGCATATGCAATATTAAATCCGATATGTACAATGGGATAATTAGGTAAATATTTCGAGCAAAGAGGAAGGTACTTGGCCTGGTATTCCATCAGTTACTTTTTTCTTAGAGCGGAGGAAGGAGACTTACTGCCCAGCAGCCTAATAATACACGTTGATTCCAAGGCCTTGTTGGTTTTACTTCGGCCAGCGTTGCTGCTATTAGTCGCATTACGTCGTCTGCATCATTATCAAGCTTTACCCATTCGTTAATCCTATTTGTTCTCAATGGCTCCCACAGGCGTGGCCAAGGTACCTTTATGTCTAACAATATCCATATATCTTCCAGTCCGGGAGTAGTCAAGTATTCCAGTAAGTCCTTGAGCCTTGGCATTGGCTCATGAGGTTCCTTCAAGGTTCGTAAGGTCTTTAAGTAGCTCCAATCGCAATTGATGATCTTCTCTTCCTTTCCGAAGCACCGTTTAAGGTCGGCGTCCTGTCATGCGTGAGCAATGTGCAGGTGTAGCAAAGCAGAGCCTGCAAGTCTTTGCCTTACATGAGAGATCACTATTACACCGTCCTTTGAGATGTGAAGATCCGTTTCAATGGCATGTGCGCCTACTCCTACAGCACCCTTAAATGCTCCCATTGAATTCTCCGGAAATGCCGCTTTGTATCCTCGATGCGCGATGGCCTGTGGTAGCTTTCGACCTCGACTGTCTCGTTTGGCCAGCGTGAATGATGCTTGTGTCATGTTAGTAGAGCACTCTCATGAGTAGTCAATGTCAACGAACCTTGTGGGCTCTCCATTTTCTCCTGCAATAGTGGCCGTGATTCTTCTATCATTTCTTTGTATGAACAGTATGATGAGATTGTGTTAGCATAAGGTTGCAACGACTTTTTCGGTAGATTGCCTTCGCAAGGGCAAATTCAAAATGGGTCAGAATATGTACTTGGATGTGAGACGTTGTCTCTCGTCGGTGTAACAGCACTGTTACCGTGCTATTCCTGCCTTCGAGGGGTCATCAAGTGGGGGAAACCGAGGAGATGTTCTGGGGTCAGTGTCTCGAGACGGACGGTCCTTCTTTCATGGCTTTATAGTCTTCTCGAAGGGTTGAGAATTGTGCCATACGGGCGTTCAACGGCCAAGGAGCTGCGCTGCCACTAATGCCGCCGTTAAATCCGAGGCCGGGAAGTCCAACTAGTACTTCTACGAAGTATTGTATTCCAAGGTTTGCACCGAATCTTCTTCGAATGCGTGTGCGTGGCTTCAACAATCCCGCATTTGTATTTGTTGTACAAATATCACCCTATAGACGTGGTTCCGTTACGTTGTTTCCCTAACCGTCTTGACAGAGATGTAAGGGGTCACCCTCAAGATAACAGACACTGTACTGTACTCATACTTCGACCTCAAAGCCTCCAGTATCTTTCGTTTGGAATGTCAAAGACGACATTTTACAAATATCATTGGTGCCAGTAGCAGCAAGCGCTCAGCTTATTTCAACGAAGTTTCATAGTGAAACCAGCCCTATACAAAGCGACTTTCGACTACTAGTATTTTGGTTTGAAGACTTTTCGCTCGGGCTTTAACACCTTAATGCAGACAAGAACACTGCTTGAGGCATTCAGATCTCCCGAGTTTCAAAACGCTATTTAGCAATTCAATTGCAGACATGAAATGTTGGAAGTCAAAGGATAGCTTGGCACTTCAATGGTCTCCCGTCTTTGACATCCACCCGTGCAAGAACTCCTACGCAAGATTCAAAAGTCAGCCAACCTATGCTATCTAGCTGTGAGATGTTTGACACATCAAGTTCCGATCAACCTCTCCTGCTCAATGGTTATTTCTAATACTCCCCTCTTAAAGGGCGAAAACCAACAAATTCCATAGTTATCACCTAATAATCTTTTCGAGTCCCACATTTACCCCCCTCCCCCCAGAAAAGGGTTTTCACAATTCATTCATTCATTCTTTTATATATATATATTAAGAGTTTTTTTTTCTTTTTCAATTATTCTTCAACTCACAACCCCCCGAAAAACCTACTCCTCTACTCTTTCACCTTCTTCTCTTCTCTTCCTCTTCTCTCTTATCCTAGTTCAAAATTTAAATCTAAAAAAAACTCGCAGCGAATGCGAGGACGACGGAGATCGCGAAAGGAGGATAAATGATAGGTAGTATCCTAGGGGTTTGATTTAGTTTGTTAAGAAAGAAAAGAGGGTCGGGAAATTTTGATTATATATATTCAGTTCTAATAGGTTTCATCCCCGGAACAAGTTTTTTGAACAGCCTGCTATCACTCACTCAGCAATACCTTTCCTCATCCTTACTTCTTGAACAATCTGAGCAAAAGTCAACCCGAGAGGGCGCCATCAGAACAGTCCCAATACTCGTCTACGTTGCGCGTACATGAACAAGCTACTTAAAGAATGGGTATGAGAAATTCGCTCGGCATTGCTGTTAATGTTACACGAGAACTTGAGCTTAAATTCATCAATGACTTTCATCATCTTACATAAGAACCATCTTTTCCCCCCTCTTCCACTTCTTCCCCCACCATATTATGACGTCTCATGTCCGCTTTGATTTGCTTGTGGGTATGGCTGGCTGCTGCGTTAAAAACAGCAAATTAGCACGAGGGAAATAATACCGAAGATAAGTTCAAGATTATATCTAAGAAAAGGCAGATTGGATGAGAAATTATGGCGCAGGAACTATAAGTTTATGTATAGATCTTGACCCGGCTGACTTAGTTTAAAATCTGCCGTATTCCACTTGATATGGTCAAGTACGTAGTAACGTTCTGCGGTGAGCTGAAATTGGAGACGGCTGTTCCGCCAGTGGAAGGTATGATTACTGTTGTTGCCCTCGAAGACACACTTTTGTGACACAGAGGTTGAGGGGAAGGGAATTGGTGATTGAAGGTTCCGAAGCTACCATTTAGAAAGAAAATCAAAGAGACTTAGACATAATGAGATGCCCTTCTACTATTAACTGCTACTTTACCTTACTCTATACATTTAGTGCATGACCTTGTTCGGGTAATTTAAAGAGGGTTGTGGAGTAGAAGATCTCATAGACATTGCACTTCTTAAGCGTGGATTTCTTAATCGTTTCAACTAGTGAGAGAACTCTAAAATTCTGAGGTATGTATAATTTTATAGAACCAAGTCCTGATATGGCTATAATCAGCGCTTACTGGAACAGCTTCATAATTGAATTAGCCTAAACGAACTGGTAGATCTAACATGGGCTATTGAATTGAGCTTGAAATACCTCTAGCTGAGATTTATTGCGAGAGCAAACCAATGACAATAGTAACTTCGCGAGGGGAGTGACGGGAGAACACAAAATGAAGTGGAAGAAGCTTGTTAAATTGTTGGGATTGTTCATCGATTCCGATATTCGGTTGGGTTATCGTCAGAATGGATACTCTGACTGTCCATAGACATCAAGATTTCATGCTGGCTTACTCAGTAAGTCAACTTGTACCGCATCTTAGGGTCATTTTGACTCCAACGAGGACTTGAGGTCGAAATCAGACAAATCTCGATCACTTCTTACTACCTCCGGATGAGGTTTAAGGGAATAGACAAGCACCAGGTATGTCCGTGTCGTTCTCCAGATAAATAAACACTAAGGTTAAATTAGGACTAGAAGTCCTGCCATAGACTCATCGCTCCTCTACGAGCTGAGTCGCAGATTTGGCTGACGGCCATCTCAACCCCCTTCTACGAGCCTCTTCCCCTTCTTCCCATAGAGCCTTCAACGACTTAACACCTGTCTCAGCAGCCAATTCTCTTCTCCTCTTCAATACCAACCTCAGCGGCACATTCGCCGCATGCCTCTCTTCGTTCCTACCACCCGACACCCTGAATTGAGACCCAGTAAGCCCATCACTTTCCCAATCTGCTAGCCCTGCAGACCAAAAAGACTTAGGTATTGTATTTTGAAGATGGGCTGCAAAGCTTGATCGTCTTTCAGAAATTGGTGTAAATTGCCCGTGGAGAGGATTGTAATTTGAGGTTAGGAATGCATGGTGATCGTATTTACTTCGATTGATAGAGATCTCGAATATCCTTTCTTGTTCTTCTACGCTCTTAGCTTCAGAGGCAGTAGAGGGCAATTTGGCATCAGAGATCAGGCGATAGCGAATAGGACTTGCATTTTGCATGGCGTCGGCAGCGGATTCCGTGGAGAATATTGCAAGAAAAGCATTCGGGACAGAGTTTGCTTGAATATGCTAGGTCCTGAATAAGCAGGCTCTTCTGCGAAGCTATATACAACACACCTTAAAAGACTTGAAAAATGACACTTCTCCAAAGCGTTCCATCACGCGCAGGACTTCCCGTCGTTCAGCAAAAGTTCTAGCGGAAGGGTATATTTTGAGATGGACGGTGCGAGTTGACAGATTGCGTAAGCTGGATATTGAAGCTTCCATGGCTTCGGAATATGTTTCAGATAGATACACGCAAGTCAGTTGTATCGAAAGAAATTTTGGAGTGCTATAATGATTGAAGGGAAGAAGCAGTTGAAGTCGCAAGCGTTGGGGTAATTCATTATAAGAATCTGGGAGCCGAGTTAAGACATAGAGGCATTTCTTCCCTTGAGCTTTTTTGAGCCACCAATGATTTTTAGGTATCTTTGATGTTGTAAAGTTAAATAAGAAGACTCATTTTTCAATCCTTTGTTTATGTATGGATGTTTTACAAAATCCCGGATTTATGCCGTGAAGGCTACTCTAGCCATATACATGCCTTGCCTTGCTTGGTTGCCCAGCCTTTTTTTTTCTTCTCTCCCGATATTCCCATGAACACAAACGCCGTCGCCCTCGAAAACATTGGTATCGTAGCCGTCTATTTCCCGTGTAATACGCAAACATAGTAACACCCATAAACAATCGAACACACTAGCACGTATCGAGCACTTCGACTACGCATTCAATCCGCTCTTAAACCAAATTTCTCCTCCTCCTCCACCTAAACAAATGAAACCAAAATTGATAGAATATAAATCAGATCATCTCCTTCTCCTTCCCGTCTATCGATTTCCTCGACGATTTCCTCCTTCTCATTCGCGGCGGCCTTGCCACCTTCATTCGGGTTGAAACACAATCCGAACTCTTCTGATATCTTAAAGCAACATTTTTTCTGATCCCGCTTGGAGTGATGGATCTCCTGAGACTCGTCTCTGCTTGAATCAACCTCTTCACGGTATTCTCTTCTTCCTCGCTCCAGTTATCATGGTCCGCTTCTGGAACCTCACCGTCAACGTAACCCTCGTCGATTTCTGGGAGAGTATGTTCCAGATTAAAGAGTTTATAGACGGGTCCGCTTGTATCAGAGACCTCGACTGCCGGGAATGAGCTTTGTTGGTTACGGTTGAAGATATGGATGTTAAGCGTGTGGCGTGAAGGAATCCTTCGAAGGCCACATTGAGAAGAATTAAAAGTCATATCAGAGACAAGAGTATCGATATCTCGAACATGAGAGTTGCATGTTTGGAGTTGGACGTTCAATTGGCGTTGAAGACGCCGGCAAGATGTCGAGTCGTGTATTGGCGTGCTGGGAACGGACCGGGTTTCTGCAGGACGGGTTGCAATTGTTTCTGGTTGATATGACATTTCTGCATCGTGATCTGAGTCTTCGAGTGGTGGTGTTGGTAATGAATGCTGCCATAATGGAATCAAGTGGTCTGTATCGCCTGGAACTAGACTTTGCTGACCGAGTCTGTCGACGATGTCGTTAATATCTGACTGACTGGGATTGAAAGGGTAGCTTTTGTATGAGCGTGATGCTGGTGATGGGCATGTGGTATCGGTAGGAGATATGTCGTCGCGTTCGCAGGGTTGCGCGTGAGCCGCGGCAAATGTGAAATGTTCAAACATGATGGAAAAGTTTGCAAGTCGGACGTTGGCAACAGCGAGTCGTCCTAATATGACTCCATCCAGTCAGTCGGACGTTGTGGCTTGGTGGGTTGTTGCTGAGACCTCAGTCAATAGCGCCGTGGAAAAGTTCGAGTAATGTCTCGTGTCCATCCGAGTCGGGGTTGGGATGTAACTATCTGTTGATTTTGTTGGTTTGAGATCAGGTCTAGTCTTATTGGCTTTAGAGTAGCGCTTGTTGGTGTTCTCGATTGCTCTTGAGATGTGCAATTTGACGGTTCTGCCTCTTTCTTCGCTAACAGTGGAGGCAAAGATTGAGAGTCAGCCTTAGCTTTATTAGCTTATGGCGGTCCAAGGTCCTGGCAAGGATTAGGACCAAGTTATGTCCCTTGGGCGGGTGGCAAGGGGCCGTTGATTGGACATTGTTGCATATTGCAATTCCCGAAGATGGTGTGTTTGCTTTTGCCTGAACTCGGGCGCAGTGCTAACGATTTCTTACTCGTTACAGTCGCAAGTCCCGCTACTGTGGTATTGGGGTTTCTGCTGCAGATGCGAGACGAGCATGACCCCGAACTGGTCTGATTGAACTCTTCACCTCGAGCGCTATGATATCACCTATCAGGGTTGAGAGATCGGAGCGATATCTTGGCCGCCGTCCACCAAACCCTCCTCCACTTCTACGAAGCAGAGGCCACCAGACCCCAGCCCATAATATCAAAGCGTTAACTCTAATTCGTGTCTTTTGATCAGTGGACAGAGAAGACTGCGAAGAAAAAACGGCTAAAGAAAAGGAAAGCGAAATCTCTTGGTCACAGGCTACCCTTGCCGCCATTCAATCGAGAAAATGACGGCCAAGAGA
The DNA here is from genome assembly GCA_003988815.1 of Chlorencoelia australis. NCBI lineage: Eukaryota > Fungi > Ascomycota > Leotiomycetes > Helotiales > Cenangiaceae > Chlorencoelia > Chlorencoelia australis. The sequence goes on from QYAN01000016.1 coordinate 809,761, forward strand.
TAGAGTTGGACATGAATCGCCCAGCAAATAGGTTCAACGAATCAGAATACGTCCCATTCCCTGCCATCCTGCGGGCTTCCTGTCGGCGCGTGTAAGGGGCCACTTCTAGAAGCTTTGATGATATGCAATCGAATCGAAAATTGACCCACCGGCGTTCCCGATTTGATCCGGGGAAGATTGGAAATACGAGTTATGACGTTGCGCATAGAGCTTCCTGATAAAGGGGAATGAAGTCTAGGTAGCTGCAAATCGTTAATATGCTGCTGCTCCAATGTCCATATCCGTGTTCCTCAATGCTTAGAAAATGCAAGTTTAGCTGAGGGAGAACGATCAAGCTGCAACTCATCTAGATTAAAGCATGCACCATGAAGTTATAGTCATTAGTGGCGCTTACCAGATCTACCAAATCACCATGTTGATAAATCAAAGATGTGCATTTCCAATCATTGACGACAGTCATCAAAGTATCGCTGGGGCTTCAGTAGAAGAACATATCTGATTGAGAGATGGGATAAGTAGACAACAAACACATACTATGCTGGATGCAACAATGGCTCTGGCTATTTCTAGGAATATAGAGCAGAGATTGAGACCTCTTGCGCTTCAATGTTGAAACTTGGCGTTAGATATATCAAAGTTGTTTGAGGAAACACTAGATATAAATTTGGCTCATTTACTTGCCTTTCTGATATATTCGATAGCCTCGATTGGCTAGAGTGTATTAGGCATAAACCTCAGTAGTATTTCGACAGTTTCTTCAAATCAAAGTCTTCTTCCCTTCAACCTCCTCTTCCCGCTGGAAAAGAGGAGTTGCTAGAAATTCAACAGCTCTTTCAACCCAATTGCTTAGTCAAGGCAATGATTTCTAGCCTATTCGTGAGTAAGTATCTTCATGATCTTGCATGCTCAGATACAAACAACAGAATGAAAATTTTGATGTTATTCGAAAATGGCTATACCGAGGGATAATTCAACTGCTTACATAACATACCTCAGCAGCACAGCCACAAATGCCCCTAAAACCAGAATAGATCTTGGAAGTCAGCGTCAGCCAACTTCAACTCTTTTCAACAAAAGCTCATTCCAATAACACCGTCACCGTCCTAGTAATTTCACTCTGTGACACATCCACATTCGTTTCGAAATTATCGCATACAAGCTGCCATTGAATACGGACAAGCCTCGCCTCCTATTAACCAACGCGAACTCATACAAATCCTAGCTCTCTCAAAACCACCACTATGCAATTCCCAACCAACCCTCTCCTCCTCACCCTTCTCACACTCTCCCTCCCCTCAACCATCGCCCTCGCACAGGCACAAGCCGCCGCCGGCGGAGGCGTAGTAACCACCACTGCAGCCACACAATCACCGCCTGTCGTGACCGGACCATCTCTCCAAACCGTCGGCGGCTCAACAATTGTGGTCGCTAATGTAGTCTTCACACAAACATTTGAAGCGACGGCACTGGGGACGTGGGCGTTAGGGTCGGTGGTCAGTACGGGGAGTGTGGGTTTAGGCACGATTTCAGGGACTGTGGGGCAGGTGCAGAAGAAGACGAAGAGGGCGGCGATGCCGAGTGCTTTGTTTGGGAGTTGGTAGAGAGGCGGAGGCAGAGGCAGATCAGTTTTTAGGGAGGATTTCGATTATGCTTGGGGGGAGTGGGTTTTGGGAATGGGCTAAGAGGGAGGGTGGAGTGGATTGTGTGTGGAAATGAAATGGAATGGGTTGGAATGCGAGGTTTAACGACGAATGAATTGGGAGAAGTCACTGGTGAAGGAAAGGAAAGAAGGGGGGGGAACGACTACACGCATACAGAAGACCATCAACATACATTATAACACCATACAAAGAAAGCCCATAACATCATCAAAGAACACCCATATACACAATACACAGAACATAAGATACCACTACAGTTAGAACGACCACTTTTTCGTCATTCCACCACTGTAGACAACTGCACTATACACCGAAGCCTTCTTCACATCACCGGACTTCAGGGTTTACTGGATAAATCCTCTATTACGGATTCAGGGAAAGGATTTTTCTACTTTCTTGTATATACCATACCAGTTAGATATAGGGTTAAATAATGAACAATCAATCAATCAACCAGAATAGCATATTATGGTCTCTTTCACATTTGACTTATAGGGATTTTACTGTCAAGAAAATGAATTAGTAAATATGCTACTTCATAAATCGCCTATTGACATTCAACCTTTCCCCAATGCTTGCTTGCTTGTATCAGAAATTCCAGCTCCGTTTGTACAAGTAGAGAAAAAGTAAAGTACGACGTGGATATCAGATTTCCCAGTTCCTTCCTATTTCAACCAACCCCGTTCCTTGAAGGGAAAAATGCTCCCCTAGCCCCTAATGCTTTAAAGAACCTCTCAAGTCTTTCAAAGAATTTGAATTTGAGAATGATCGATTTAGAAATTAAGAGCACCTTTTGTCCTTCTCATCTCATTCCTCATCACTTCATTAGTCGTGTACACTTAATCCAACATCGCCTCTATCACCTGCTGCTCCCTTCTGCCGGTAAGATCCTACTTAGGCTTCTCAAGACCTCTTGCATAGGTATATCCCTCGTTCCAATTTTTTCTTTCTCTTTCCGTTCTCTCTCCTCCAACCTTATAGCGCTCATACTTAGTATTTTATCTGCCACTCTGCCCGCAGTTTCCTGGAAATGTTCCAATTTATGGACTCCGTCCGCAAACTGGTCAATCTTGAATTCCAGGTTAGATTGTATGGCTTTTAATCGTTCGGTCGTCTGTGTACGAAGATCTTGGGCAGAAAACGATGATATCGAGGAGAGGATCGAAGCTTGTTCCGGGTCAAGAAGACTAGCATCAATTTGTGAGGGGTTGAGCGGTTCTGATGAATCGGGAGGAAATAATGGCGGTAGAGAAGGCGGAGGCTTCTTGAGGGCCTTCCACTGATCTCGCTCTTCTTTTAATCTACCGGTAATTTAGTAAAATATATCAAAAATACCCAGAAAATTCATACCGCTTGATCTTTGGCTCTAATTCTGCGATACTTTTTTCAATATCCAGATTCCGTGGATTAGGCTTCTTAATGACTTTCGTAGGGGGTTTCGCGGGCACAGTATCTTCGCGATCAAACCAGTTTGAGAAATCTGATTTTTGGCCGAAATCTTTCAAAATTGCTTCTGATATTGCTCGTGCTGTTCCCGTTAGCCTAGTTACTGTTTTCTAGGACCAACTTCTCTCACCTGCTAATTTTGCTGCACTGTCTGAATCTCCAAGAGCAGGCTTTTCTGGCAAAGCCCGTTCTCCCGTCCACGTCAGAAGCTGCCTCATCCTCCTTGGCTCAGGAAGCCCCTCTTCAATATGTTTGTAGAATTCGGAGGTTTCCACCTCTCGATGAGGTATTGCACTATGTCCATTCTCAATCAAAGAGCTTGCTCTTCGGCCACGCATTCCAAGACTGCTCCTTCGTGCACCTGTCCCTTTCTTCCGTAGTTCTTTATTGCGACTTATGATAGGCGTGTCACTAAAAGGTAGAGAGATTATTGTGGGTTGTTTGCTAGAATCCATTGGTGATTGTCTCGTCTCTTGCGCCTCTGCAGCTCCAACCATATCAATACTGTCATAATCTGTGGTTTGCAGTCGAGGGTTTGAGGCATAATTTTCACCATTTGGGAGCTTTTCCGTAGACAGACGAGTGCTTTTCCTGGTTGCCTTTTTCGGTACATGCAAAGATTCATTCTCGGCTTTCGGTGCAACAAAATTCATTGACCGCCCCCTAGTCTTCTTCACTGGTAATTCCCCATGGTCGCGTTCAGGTTCCTGCTTCTTCGTCCTCCTGGGTTCTGGAACAGGATCGGGTTCTACAGCTTTTGTTATTGTGGGCGCAGTCTTTTTCCGTTTCGAAACGCGTGTAAATTGAAAATCTCCGTCTTCCTCCTCATACCCTAACTCCAAAGTCAGTATAATCCTACGGTTTGCGCCAAACACGTTCTAGATTCCGGCGCAAAGGAACAGAGCTTTGGGCTACCCACCAGCTAATCTCTTACTTCGTCTTCGCGCTGCTGGTTGTTGACTCATGCTCAGCGTTTCTAAAGGAATTCGCGTTCGTACAATGGTAGTCATTGATCAGAGCCGTTAGCAGCGCATCTGCTAAATCGGGTATTTCGCTATGTTGGTGGTTTCCTGTCCTGTCGCGCGATTCAAGGGAGTGTTTCCGCGTCAATTGAAATATCGAATATTTGACTGACGGGAGGAAATTCAATGCGATTCAATCTGGTACCGTTGATTAGTGAGGGGCGTTCTAAAGGTTGTTAAGATTCGCAATCTTTTGTCTTGTTTACTTTCAGGCTTCGTTTCATCCTGAGGCACCTACGCTAAAAAGCTAATCTATACGCCAAGCCATTTTAGTCAATACCCTCAACAACCTCTTCTCTTAGCAAAATCACAAAATCAGAAAACTAAAGTTACCTATGGGATTTTAGGTAGGACGGATCTGAACATACTCGCTCACCTCATACTCCTCTTCAAGTATGTGTGGTTTTCTCAAGTTGGAAGTTACGTATAGCCAGCATGGCTTCAAAAGCATGCATATGAGTCTCCCTTTTCGACGATATCAGCTAGAAGTTACAGGCTTTTGGGCACAAATTGGTAGCTTTCCCTGAAGCTATGAATATTCAGATCAACAAAGCCACAGATGCTTTGCAGACCTTCGAGATCACCTGATAATTCTAGATTACCTCATGGTCCTTTTGCTTGACCAAGTGACACTTTTTTTTCTTCAAGCCAGAAGCTATATAGCTTCCATGTTTAAAAACATGAGTCTCCTAGGACTTCATTCAAAGAGGTGTGAAATTGATGCAGGCCAATTCCCACCACTTTCAAGGTCATTGCTCGTCCATCTTACTGCAAAGGAATGTTACATGTGTGGCTCTTTATTTTCTGAGAATCCGGCCGAAGGTTAGTTTTTTAATATAGGGAGAGTCTTTCACGAACACATATACCAAAGCGATTAAGCCATCCGTTTGACTTTAATGACATGTTTTTGCCTCTCTTTCACGCATCTTATATTTAATGAGGCGTGGTCACTGATTATTAGAGTACATTCAATACTTCAAGGGTACTTTCTCCTTAGATTCATGTTTCTCCCCTATTCCCAGACGTCAAGATTCAAATACGAATGAAATTTCTTGAGTTATATCCATTGGCGAACACATCTAATATGATACGAGAATCACAGTAAGTTGTGAACAAGCGCTTTTGTCCTACCATATTCATTGCATTCATGCACAGGAATCAAATCTATTCCAGCATGTATACTACTCCTCCTCTTCCCTTCCTGAGCGTTTTCTATAACTAAACATCCTCGTTTCCAAAAGTCTACCTCCGACTTCATATCAAAAAAGAGAGAAAAGAAAAACAAAAGAAAAAGGACATCAGATGAACCTTTCCCCAGGATTCACAAGACGAGGTAGTCTATCTGGGCCAGCTCCCTTTCCATCAGGCTCCTCGGGACAAGGCTTCGTAGGCCAAAGTGGCTATTCTCAGCAGCTTAGTTTCACGAGACAAGGTAGCTATCCTCAGCCGAACTACTGGCCAGTAAGGCTACCCCGGACTCGCCGCCCAAGGCTTTCCACAATCCAGCTACCCCATCCCCAGTTCCAATTTTCTTTCTATCTCTAGCCAAACGCCCTTCTACTCCAATCCCACCAATCAACCATCACAAAGAAGAGCATTCTCTCGCCACCAAGGCTCATTCCTCCTTGGTCCCGTAGACGGGAAAAAGAGAGATAAAGTGAAAGGCTAGGTACGAGAATAGGACAGAATAATTGGAAGAATTGTGTGGTTCATGTTTCGAATCTGTCGAAGGGGGAGGGGTGGAAGTATTATAATTGGTATGATTTGCCAAGGTTGGGGCTGAAGGAAGGAAAAGAGGGGGGCGGAAAGGGCCAGTAGGAGGTGAATGGGTGGTGATAATTGCTAGGGGAAATGTAGGTTATTGAAGCGAAAAGGTAATATGCGAGATGCAAGAATAGGTCATTTTCAATCTATCTTTTTTGCGTTTGTGGTACACTTGCTACGGGAGGGAGCCACTCACAGATTCTATATTGCTTTATTGCTTCTATATTGGGTTATAAGGCAATACAGTACCCAGTGTGCTATTTCAATAATTTCGCATCTCATCACCGAAAATACCTCCCCCTCTACATCATCTACTGCCCTCAAAGATCCTTTGATTTCCAATATCTCAGCAAAGCAACGCCAAATAAAAAAAACCAGAGGTTATTCTCATTTCCTGTTTTTCTTCCTTCAAGGCAGCGAGCGTTCTTCTCCACAGCTATTCCGCTCCCCTGCCTTATTTATTTTTCCTTTTCTTAAAGAAAGTATTATCTAGATATTGATACTAGAGTACGTATTATAACGTATGGCTGACAATCTTACGACTTTAACACGGATCTATCTTTTCAGATGCATACTTTATAAACTGCGTCTGGTTGTTCCTCACCGTGGGGCTCACAGTTCAAGCTGGTACTTGTTAGGCATTCTTGTTGAAGAGTAGAGCAATATAACACATCATACATGAAGGAAGACCTAATATGTAAGGTCATTTATACGGAGTATATCAATATGTGTGTGGCTGGTTGAGGACGATGAGGGGAGGGATCGCGAGGTAGTATTGAAACTTCTTGTTTGCATGGATAGAAACCGTGAAAAGATCTTCTTAGCTTAAAGTGAAAGAACGAGCCATGGTGGCCGGGCGAGGCGAACGTGGCTTAGAATACAATATACATCTACAAAAATAGGGTTTGTCCGGTGGTACAAGGTAGGTAGGGAAAGCAAAGCAAGGTAAAGTAAGAAGGGAGCCACCGAACCCAACCAAGGAACTCTCGGGCAATGCTGATAGTAGGCTATAAATTAAGCGTTAGCGTTGTTTTTTAGGATTCTTCGTAAGCACGGATTGGGATGATTAGGGCTTTTCGTGGTTTAGTATACTGTCCCGATCATATATGTAAAGATATTTCGGAATGAGCAAAATGTAAGACAGCGGGGAAGGAAAGGGATTGCAAGGGGAAGTATGGTATGGTAGATGGTAACCTTAGGGCGTCGGTTAGACCGAGTAAGCCTTGCCGCGGCAGCCGCAGGATTTTTTTTTCAGTTGTTACGCTGGCGTGGTATGTAATTGGTAATGTGACGGATGATTATTCCGCGGCTCTGCGGCAAGGGAGGCGTGTTGGCGATTTTTGGATGCGTCAAATGATATGAAAAAGCGGCACGAAAGAGATTGGAAATTGGCCGCGAAGTGGAGATTCTCTGGTAAATGCAAGTGTAATGTTTGGATTGAATGAAGGAATGATCGTTCTGTCTACATGGATTCGGAACATAGAAATACAGATATATCAAAAGATGATTTCAGAAAAATGTCGCTAATGACAGCGAATTCTCAAGCAACGCAAAAGAAAAAAAAGAATCCGCCACATAGCCTAGTAGAACCGTATCCAACGGATTTCAAGACTTCCCAGTCGATATCAGAAAGGGTCACTGTGGAGCAGAGGCATAATGATGCCTCAGCCAATCCCAAAAATTGATTGGCCGAACATCGACTTGACTATTGAGGTTAGCTTGTGTGTAGTCGTATTTTCTTTGTTCGGTTGCAATGAGCTCTTGGACACTGTGGATCTTTGCGTAGTTTTGGTAAAAAGTCGCGTGTTCGAGATGGGCTTGAAGGTCATGAGCTTGAATGAGCGTCGTTGAAAATAAACCATCTGAGATGATTAACCAAAAGTGTAGGATATCAAATTAGAAAGAATTGATTCATACCTCCTTTAGCAGCTTCAGCCCACTGTACTATTTCGCTTACTGTCCTTCGGTCGCCTTGCATTTGAAATTCTCTAGGCCAAGTTTGCGGATTTAAATCGAGGGCTGCAACTAGGAATCTTGCCACGTCGTATACGGATGTCATACAAACGTGAATTAGCTGCCCAGATGAATCCAGCTCCACAATCTCCGCAGTGTTGGCATCGACGTTCATCAAGTAAGAGCCTTGATACTGATTTCCAGTTGAGCTTCCGATCCCAAGAGAGTCCAAACCACCGCGAGCGAACCTTTCGTAGAAAACTCCACAGGTGAAAATGGTATATCGTATCTGATTTCGTTGTAACCAGTATTGAAGACGCTCGATGCTTACTGCACGACCACGGTCGAGAAAGTCATTGGCTATCCGTCGACTGGGAGGCCCTTCAAACTCCGCCGGGACACTATACAATCGTAGAGTTAGCATCTCTAATCTGAGAAGAAAGGGAGACAAGGACAGAAGGTATTACCCCTTGGGGAACTTGCTGGCTTGCAGAACTACTCACAAGCCTGCATAGATCGAGGAAGTAAGATAGGAGACCTGCTAATACATACAATCGTGATACGCCGGAGTTGGCGGCAGCATCAATGAGGTTGATCTGTGGTGTTCCAGATATAGTTGAGACAACCAGATCAACACCTTTAAGCCAACTGTCGAGAATTGGGACATTAGCATTTGCCTAATGGGAAGATTTAGGGAACCCTCTTATCCTTCCAAAGAAGCAGTCATAACAGTTTTGGGACATAATCGGGGGTAGTAAATTAGGAGACTAGAATAGCATACTAACGAAGATCCTCTTGGCTGTTATAGTTCACCGTCGCGACTTGGTAGCCAAGTTCTTCTAGATCGCTTCGAGGCTAAGATCTAATCAAAAATTCTTCCTTCAAGGTTCAAACAAGAGAGGAGAGGAGTTCGCACCTGTCTTGATAAGATAATGAATTGGTGAACAGTCTCATTGATAGCTTGAGCGAAAATCCTCGCAAGGCCACCGGAGCCCGCTATAGCAACTATTGATGATCAGCTCTTGCATAGCTAAGATGGTTTTGAGAGTGATGAATCTAGTGTGAAATGAGGAATGGGATTATACGCACTTCTCATCATGGTGCCTCTGTGTGAGTTTGACATTTGAAAAATATTACCTTTGACAGAAAGACAACTTTATACCCCTATCTTGATTTCATCGAGGGTGGTACAAGTTGTACGAGCTTCCATTTATATAAAGAAATTAAGCGACATCAGGACAAGAAGGCAACCAGGCAATTGATCAGTCGAGTCATCCTGCCACAATCTATGTGGATAGACTCGGAAAGAACTAGTCAGTCTATTCGCGAGATCTAGATGTGAACGAATAGTATTGGAGTTTAGAAAACAGTAACATTGTAATCGGCTCTTACAGGATGCCGAGGAAACAGTTGTGAAGTTGTTGGTGGCAAGGGTAATTGTGGTTGGCGAATCAGTTGGTCAAGACCCTTGATAGGATTTGGATGTTATGGTCAATTAAGGAATGGAGTACGCAAGAAGAGTAATAAATACCGAAGGCATACATGCGTATAAGACTATCTGAGGCTCGTCGGCATTCTGAGGTTTTCAGAAGCTGTCGTGAGTGAGACATATTCCCCTCAGAATTAACAACGGGAGGATTTGAAACCCCGGTTGTACCTGGGGAATAATCGACGGCCCATAGCCACAAGGCTTGAAGGAAGGATGCTAAAGTCACTTTGGTCGCAGATGTGACGTATTTTAGCCCCCATAACCATACACGAACGCCTTCTAATCGATCCTCCGATCCCATATTTGAAGCACTTATGCGTGGAAAAGTCTGATTTTTAATACTCTATGGCCAAACAGCCTTGCAAATTCCCAACCCAACAAAATCAGGTAGCTCTACGCTACCAGTATATTTAGATAGCCTTCATCCCCATGGTTGCTTTAGTGGTCAACGGGGAATATCAAACTTGTGGTCGGCGAGATGGAGCAGCAGCTAATGACAGCCAGGGGTTCCAAAGCCATGCCAGGATGATTCTTCACCGGCATCTCTCCAAAGGGGATTTGATTGGGATTTATCGCCGCAGAACCCGACACTACAGAATAATGCTGCCTGTTTACGTGCCCCACGGGTTTGTCACACATTTCGGCTGGAATTTGATCGAATGTCTATAGTATGCTGAGGGCTGATACTAGGCCTCCAGTAGGCAACATATAGAATAGGGAAAGCTCTCGCTGAAAAAAATAAAGCTTCAGGAGGACTGATTGGCGCCCTGGGAACGACTTTGAAGAATAAGTGGACGAAAGCAGAGGAAAGAATCCGCGAATCATGACAACCAGGGAAAAATACATCGACCTGAGGGACTATAGGATACAGCTATGATACGAGGAGGCTGCTTTAAGGCGATTCGAGCACCCTTGACTTCTTGGATCTCATTGGGGGCCATATGACCAAACTAGAGTCATTGGGTGTGGGGGAGGGGGGAAATATCAGATGAATCAACTGTGCATCTTCCTATAGCAAGCTGTAGAAGATACGAGGAGACCCATTGATTGGAAGACAGCGTGAATCCGGTATTTCTGTTCCAGGTGAGGTTATTCGTAAGGCTGAGATATTCCCAGCTTTGCAACCTATTATGCAAGCACATGCCGGAGCCTGGATTTCCAGCCCACCGAGTACTGTGGGACAAATCATCGAGAAGATCCATACACCCTCCTGTATGCTTTCAAACTATTATGATGTTTTCAGTCTTGAGGCTCTTCTGGATTTAGATCTCTGTGTGACTTGTATTGAAGATTGAGAGGGAGAGAGAACCGAAGTCTTCGCTTGATATCACATGACCCCTTTAAAATGACCGAGCGTTCTGGATGCGCTTACTCAAAAAAGGAAGTATGTTTACTTTTTTTTTTTACTAGTCAATGTCCAGCAATCTCTCATTACCAAGTGATTAATTACATGAACGAAGTGAACGCGACATTTCCTTCAAATTATACAAGAGGCTGAATACGTTCCGGGTATTCGGTTCTCGTGATTTTACCTACCTGCCTCCCATATGGGCTCATCACCACTAGGCTGTGCTTTTCCAACTTACTACATACAGATTTGATACACTTCATGAGACTAGGAACAGCGGAACAGAACCATCATGCTTAACAAACCTTCTTCTCGTAAGTTACACAGATAACCATGGTCTAGGTCAAGACAACGCTTTTCCAATCGTGATCACCGAATGTCTTCAGGGCGATCAGACAAGGAGAAATCTTCTCGAAGACGTTCCACCAGTCGATCTCGACGACACAAGGATGATGATGGCGGCTGTTACTACAGACCAAATATGGTTCCGATGACGAACGCGGTAGGAGCCGCTCTAGATCCCCAGAGGCCGCGCGAGCATCTTACAGAAGCCGGTAGGAGGTGAAAACCCCTTCAGAGCAGAGATGTGTCAACAGCGGTATGCATAGTCGCTTTTTTCATTCTCACGGTTGAGCTGGATCTTGTCCACTAAACAACGTCATGCAATATTCATTCTTCTGTCTGGCTAAAAGAGAAGCTACTAAATTTCATTGCAGACTACTATCGGCCGATTTACTTTCCTTAATCGCTTGTAACACATGTTCCTTCACAAGAACGAGCGTTATTAAGTCGGACATTTTCAGGCGGAGAAGTTCCCACCCCGCTGCAAGAAAGACTGCTCGCCGAGTTATTTGCTAAGAGAGCCCGGAAAGAAAGACAGCCAAATTCTAGTACGAGGCGAACTGATCAACATATTCCTGATAGATACAATAGGGTGTCCAGCCCCAAACTTGGCTCATCGCCAAAACCAGAATAGAACAGGAAGAGTTGTGGCAGGAGATGACGCAGCGTAAGTTGAAAATTTTAGTAGTAAGACAAGATGCATACTGCTACCTAAACTGGGTCCGACCCCAAGGTAAAGAACCACCTGCAACCGCACGACAACCTAAAATCTAGACCTAAAAACCACTTCCTTGTAAGGTCCCGGCCGAATGACAAGAACAGGGACGGAAAATTCATCTACAAGTAGAGCCTCCTAGATCTCTGGAAGCCCGCTCAAAGTCCCACGCAAGAGAGCTCACCGTGGTTCCAACAACACTAATCTGATTCCCCCTATCTCCGCGAGTACTCAAAAATATCTAACAATTGACTTGGTGCATCATCGGTAGCGCAGGACCAGCCAGCAATGCCACTTGTGTCCGACTCCTCGTAAGTTCTCAGTTTCTCAGAGATGCCTTTCCACCGTGTTCAGATTTGGATGGTATGTGTCCCAAGAATGCTAGGAGCGAACTTCTACAAGCCTCTTGAAACAAGCCTCACCTCTTTCTCCCACTCCTTTGGTATGGCAATATTGACTCCGACTGATAGAAACTCCGCCTCTACTCCTATCCCTGCATTACCTGCTTCCCCTCCCAACTTATTAAAAGATGTCAGATCCACAACCTTGTAAACGCTGATACGGAATTAGATTTTTCATGCCTGTTGATCAAGGCTCTCCTCAAACCCCCTCCCCCACGCGAAGTTCGCATCGACAGTAGAGCCCTCCACGAGAAAATACTTGAACTTAGGAAGGACATTAAGGAGTTAAAACATACTGCTATAGCTGAGGAGGCTAATAGCGGAGCCTGGATTGATGAGATCATCGCAAGAGTAACGAGAGGGAAACAGAACTAGTAGGTGTGTGCCAAAATCGTCAAGTCGTTTCAATTATTAACGAAGTTCTTAGAGACGTTTCATGCATAGCTATTTCAGCATCCAGGAAAGAAAAGTCTGTTTTTGGGAGATACCACTTTTTAGCTTTTTGTAGTGCTTATTTTCTCTCCTGGATGTTACGATTCATTCAACTTTTCCATGTCTTGGGTACTCTTGGGAAGGGTCGCACCTCCTGTTGCTTCTAACTTCAAGATATTATATAAGTATGCTGGAAAGAAGCTGTGGGATTATGGCATGGGTTTCTGTTTGTGTGCTTTTATAATTGTGGCAGAGGTATAAATATATTTGACAAACATTCTTCGTGTAGCTATAAATACAGTAGCTTTATAAAAATCAATCCCTCAAACGCCTGACCCATCCCGTGAAAATTCTAACAACACCATTATATGCAGACTTTAAAAAGTATAGGTACTAAAGGACCAGGGTATTTCCCTTTCCTGATACATCCAGAATCAAAACCCCTTATCCTCCCTATTCCAAGTTCCTATATATCATATACAAAAACGAGCGTTTTCCGTCTACCCATCCATCATTACACTCTTTCTATTTGCACTCTTCTGCCTACAAGCATCACCAATCAACTCAAATTCAAACACCCCCCTTAAACCCCTCTCCAAAAAAAAAAAAAAAAAGAATCAAATTCAAGCCACACTCAAGAACAAATCATTTCCCCTCCTCGTCGGCGTCAATTTCGGCACCCAGCCAGGCGTCGTGCCCGCATCAGAAGGACTCAACATCCCACTATTCAATTCCTGTCTCCGGATACTACTACTATCATAACTCTCCTGCGTCTCTCTCTTGTTTTCTTCTCCTTCTCTTCCTTGCCAATTGTCGCCTTCTAATTCGCTGAGGTTGCTGTACCCGCTGTCTTGACTTTCTTTTCTCCTTTGAGGGGAGAGGGGGAAGTTTGTGGAATTGCTCGGGTTATAATTGGAATTAGAGCCGGTTCGAGGTCGCCAGGTAGGTGATTTGAAGGATTGTTTGGATGGCGAGTCGAGGACTCGCCATTTTACTTCTTTCTCGGAAGATGCGCTAACCCCGAAATGATCGCGTGATTTATTAGATGCAGAAGCTGATGAAGAAGTAGGTGTTTTGACAGTTAGATTCTTCAATGTATGAGTGTTGGGTGAAGCGCCATTGGAAGATGCGGAGGCGGCTAAAGCGGCGTTTTTGGCTAGCCGTTTGGAGAGGATAGTGGATGGTGTGTCGGGAGTTTTTTGCGAGGGCGTTTTGGCTAGTGTTGCTGAGGCCGGGAATGGGCTGTTGGTGCTGACAGGGTTGAATCTTGATGTTGGGGGGGAAGTGGTGGAGGAGGGCAAGGTCGATGCGGATGGGAAGGGTTTGAGTGGCGTGAGGGTCGGTTTTTGTGATGATGATGATGGGGGCGTGATAGTACGAGACTGATTTGTGTTGTTTGGATTTAGATTTAGGTTTGTGGATGTGGATGTGGATATAGATGGGTTCGTATTTGGGGTTGATGAGGTGGTCATGTTCATGGCCGGCTGAGGACGAGGCGTTTCAGGTGATATTGAGAGAGAGCCGTTGTGACTGTGCGACCCGGGAATGTAATCTGGTGACGAAATGACAGATGAGAAGAGTGGGTAGTCGGTATTGGATGTTGATGAGGCATTTCGTGTGTGACCTTGACCTTTGGGTGGTCCCCGAGGTCCGCTTACTTCGTCTTTCAGCCAGGGCTTCGCGAAGTTGGGCTGCGGCGGGGGAGGGCGTGTAGATGCATAGGAGAGGCGGCCGTGGATTCGTGGATAGGTTACGGGTGAGGTGCCTTGTTGGGGAGATTTACCTCCTGTGCTAGGTGACTCGACGACGGGAGAGAGGAGCGCCGGTTCATCAGCTGGTAATTCTGAGATTTCTTCGAAAGATGATGAGGAATCGAAGGAAGTCATCGAGTCTATTGATGTATGCTTCGGGTCGTAAGGGCCCATGGTACTATATTGCTTGGGATTCCGGATATGGGTTTGCCGGTTGTCATTTGCGACGCTGGCTTCTCTGTCAAGTGCACTGCGTCGATATCGTTGTGAATAGATGGAGGATGCCGTTGTGAGGCGTGGATTTCGGAGAGACCCCATTCCTTTTCCTGATGGTTGGAGACCGCCCACGTCAAGTTGACGAGGCTGGGAAAAGTTTCGGGAGAGGTTGAGGGGTCGTACGTAGAAGTCCGGCTCGACTAGTTTGCCTTCAGCCGAGTATTCTGCTGGTTCATACTCGCTTCCTTTGATACGTTTTATTATAGCAGCTGGAGGAGCTTGGAGATGTGTCGAAGAACCGATCTCAACCGCTTTCTCATGGGCCCATAGCTCTTCCGCCCCCACTGCTGTTGTTGCTGTACTATATGCACCTGCTGAATCTAGACTCCCGCTCTGGAAAGCCGTCGTGGGGTTGGTACTTGACCCAGATCCTCCTGGAACTTGGAGATGTAAGACTGGTTTTTCCGGTAGAAGTGGTGATGGCTCAGCGTGTCTCTCCTCCTCAGAGATTGCAAGACCAATAAAATCTGGCAAAATACTCCTTCTCGAAAACGGGTTTGGACCTAGACCTAGACTTTCTGGTCTGGCAGGCACACGAGGAGCAGCTCTAGATGCATAACCACTTGCTGGACCTCCAGGTCCTAAGACCGGCTCATTGAAAACTGGTCTACCAATTTCTTGTTTTCCAAACTTCTTTCCTGAATTGGGTGGGGAGCCAATACCAGATGAACGAGGCGTCCCGAATTTGGATGCATGGATACTGCTTTCTTCAGGCAGTCTATTTGCTCTTCTCCGTCTATAGCAAGCAAATAACAGCATGGCGCCAATGGCCAAGGCTGAGCCACCAACACCGGCCACAGCAATCCCGATGATTTGCGATTCCGTCAACGTTGAGGTTTTCGTACTTGACCCATTGCCTACTGGGATAGACGTAACTGTTGGCGTAGTGCTAGCAGATCTAGTTGTTCCTGCTAAGATATTAATGATGCTTGGTGACCCTTGTTCTAAAACCAACGTCGCCGTTAATGTCGCATGTGTTCGAGATTGTGCGTTTGGAGCTGAGTTGCACATGTTATATGCAGCTCCAACAATAGAACCTGTGATTTCATTCAGCATTTCGCCCTCAATGACTTCGCAATTTCAACTGACTTGAAGCATCTGAAGCTGAGCAATACCCGATATTCTTCTCACCCTGTATACATTCCACCGCCCCCTCTCCAAGCGTATATCCTGATATGCTCGAGGCCGCACATAGACAATCTAGGGTTGGGGAAGTGCCGCAGTTCGAATTTGCGAAGCTTGTGGTTATGAAATCTGAGAAACATGTTTGTGCGCAAGCTGGGATGAGACTCGTGAGGTTGGAAGGTAAGGATAGTGTCTGCGCGTTGGCATGCGAAGAGAATGCATATACGAGTAATAGGAGACTTGATGGTAAAACTGCCATCATAGGAAACACTATAGATACAAGGAGTCAGCGATCATTGCGTTGCTGAATTCGGAAAACCGTTGCTCCGTTGGAGAGGTTGATTCAACAATGATGGATGTTTTCTCGGGTTGGTGATCACCATGGTTAGCCAACAGCGACTGGGTTCCCTTCCAGGCAGTGAAGGCCTCATTTGAGGTCTACTCACAAGGAAGAGGTTCCTCGAAGCGCTTGAAATGAGCAGAGGACTGACCTAGCAGATAGAGATTACAAGATGCGAGCCGACCAGCGTCTGCAACATCCTTAGAAAGAAAAGAAAGAGGCTTGGACAAAAGACATTACGGTGAAGAGAAACGAAGGAAATGGAAACAATAAAAAAGGATGAAGGAGTAGAGAGGCTGTTGGAACGGCGACAAGCCTGCAACAGAGTAGATAGGAAGCTAGCCGTTATTCAAACCAATGATGTTCTTCCTTTTGCCCATATAGGGGCGAAAGATTGCATATCGAGCCATGACTTCTTCAAAGGCTGTTTGATGCAGTCATGTACATAGGCGCCGCCTACAACGATATTTGAGAGCATTAGTTTGACGTTATTTGAGATTGTTTCTATCGGTTGGCTAATCCGGGCGGCTAGGAATGCAGGCTGAGCGCGTAGGAATAATCTCGTGATCAGAACACAGGGGTCATTCAGATTCGCGAGCGATCTCAAGATCTCGCTCCAACAAGGAGTTAGTAGAACTTCATATTTACTGTTAGGAGGCACAGTGCTACGGTACAGCAAGAGCACGTGTATGAATAGACCTATCTTCACCTATCCAGCGACCACGAACTTAACGTAAGAAGGAGGCGGGTATGAGAAAAGGCCTTCTTGTTGGAGGCTTTGCCGTAAACCTATTTTAAATGCTGATGAACAAAGTTGGGCGAGATCACAGGCCGAAAGAAAACTAAATTAGTGATTCCATCAAGTTTTAGTTGCTAGACGGTATAAATACATTGAAAGCCCTTGAGCGTACTTTTCAATGATATGCCTCCCCATCTATTGCAAACGCCCGCTCCTAACCCGTTCCATGCCAGAATATTGGCCAAATCAAATAAGCGAAGAGAATGGCACAGATCTCATAAGAACCAAGGATTTATTGCTTCAAATTAGTACCCGCACGACTGCTTTTGATTATGGTGGACAAGGTTCTTTCACAATCATCCCAGTCCTCGACGTTGAGTTTAACAAGATCAATCTCGTAGTGACGAGCGATGTCAACCAGAGCATTGTAGCTTTTCTTGTCGAAGACAAAGCTGATACTGACACCAACTCGTCCGAATCTTCCTGTGCGGCCAATACGGTGAAGATAAGTCTCGTAATCAGGGGTTTCCTCGAGACGACCTTTCATCGGAATGTCATAATTAATAACCATTGAAACCGTTGAAACATCAATACCCCGAGCAAGGACGTTTGTAGTAATTAGGACCTTGGCTTCCCCGCTGCGGAATTGCTCTAGAATGCTGTCACGCTCCGTACCATCAAAAGCTCCATGGACTGCAACAACCTTGTGGCCGTCAGCGGTCAGGTTTTCAGCGATTGTGCTTGCAGTCTCTCGTCTCTGGGATTCGTTAATTGCTGTTATCAATCGATTATTAGATCACATACCTTTACGAAGATAATCGATGAGCCAATAGTCATCATGCCATAGAGTTGAACGAGAATGTCATACTTGCGACCATCAGAGGGACAGTCGATGAACATTTGCTTGATACCAGCAACCGTAAGCTCGTCACGCTTCAACTTGATTTGATGTGCACTGGGACTGAACTGTTCGGCGTAGCGCATGACATCGTCTGGGAAAGTGGCAGAGAAGAGTAGAATTTGTTGAACGCGAGGAATTAGCCTGTAATACATTAGCATATAATCTGAAGAGTCTGGCAAGTTACTGACTGTTTGACACGGAGACATTGTTCACCTAGACCTTGCTGGTCTAACATGTTGTCGGCTTCATCCAAGCAGAGGACCTTCATTTGAGAGGCATCAAGCTGCCTACGCTTGATAAGATCCATGGCGGTTCCAGGAGTGCCAACAATAACCATAGCCTGAACCTTGGCATTTCGCTCGACTGCGCCAGGAACTGCAGCTTGAATGGTTAAACCCGAAACGAATTGTCCAAGACTCCTAACGACACCCTCAA
This sequence comes from Chlorencoelia australis, assembly GCA_003988815.1. NCBI lineage: Eukaryota > Fungi > Ascomycota > Leotiomycetes > Helotiales > Cenangiaceae > Chlorencoelia > Chlorencoelia australis. The sequence continues at coordinate 827,901 of QYAN01000016.1, forward strand.
TCTGACGTGCAAGCTCTCTACTGGGAGCTAAAACGAGCGCCTGCGGTTGTTGTGGTTGGCTATAATCGAGACGAGATAGGATGGTGAGGACGAATGCGGCAGTCTTTCCGGTTCCTGACTGCGATTGGGCGATCATGTTGGATGGAGGGTCTGCGAGAAGTAGCGGTAGTGCTCGTTCTTGAATTTTTGAGGGTTTTTTGAAGTTCATAGCATAGATCCCTTTGATGATCTCGGCCGAACTGCCCAAAAACATCAGTAGAGTAAGATGGAAAGGGAGAGAAATCGAGAACTTACAGCCCAAGCTCTTCAAAAGTGCTAGCGGAGAACAGAGGATTGGCGGCGTTATTGTCATTTTGGAGATCACTGAGGGTGACTTCTACATCGTAAGAAGCTTCAATAAGGCCAGAGCCACCCAATGGTTCAACCATGCCGTCCACTTGTGACTCTGCTACACCTGAGCTTTCCTTTTTGGTAGAGGCGGTGGGGGATGCGACTTCGTCTGCCCAGGACGTTGAGGGTGCGGCGCCGGGGGCAGCAGGGGAAGATGAGGGTGTAAAAGAGGTCGAAGAAGCCTTCAGAGTTGAAGGAGTATCAGAGCTCTTTGTGATACGATCGGCAAGCGACATTTTGATTGTGGGGTGCTTGTGATCGAGCGAAAGGAAAACGTTTATTTGTCTGTTTGTTTGTTTGCTTTTATTTCGCGGAGCGGACGAGTTAGGTTCGCTGGTTCAAATGTGTTGACGTTGTGGGAGAAGGTCGTTGAGAAGAGAGAAAATGGGTCGGAGAGGAGGGGTAGAAATCACCAGGCTGAACAGCTTCTTTGTTTCTTTTTGCCTTGGTGGGGTCTTCCAAACGTTCTAGCGTGAAATCATACCTACAATAGAAAGCCTCTCCTTGTAATTGTACCGCTACTGTAATTGTACTACCATTTAATTCATATAAATCGTTCTTCAAAAAACGCTGTTCTCAAAAGGCTTTTAATATGCAAATGCTCTATGCTAATAACCACTAATCTTATTGTACAATAATTTAAAGACATTTACCCCCTCTCGTATCAATTGCAAGGATTGCTCTCGTCTTCCTGCCTAACAGCCGCCTAACCCCCCAAGGAACATCTGAATCTTCACAACTTGGCGGGGTTTATGCAAAAAGGAGCTTACTCTTATTCCATTCGATCATGATTCTGTACACTCTGGCATCCAGCCCATGACTGCATCCTTACTAAACCATTCTGGTAGTCGTCAGAAATGGCAGACATCGATATAGCCCCTAACTTCGGTCTCGAGCTGAAAGTAGGTGAAGGAACCGCCCATTATCTCTCCTTGCAATGGGAGCTTTAGACTGACGTTATGCGCATTACAGGATGCCTTCAAGCCAGTCAACGTGTGGGTGGCAAGCGGCATTGGGTGGCTTGAGGATATCCAACAATTCTATCGGGAACGAAGCGTAATCGAGAAGGAATACAGTGCGAAGCTCAATGCCTTGGCCAAGAAGTATTTCGAGAAGAAGTCCAGAAAATCAAGCAGTCTGAGTGTTGGGGACACACCTGCTATGACCCCGGGGTCACTTGAGAGGTTTGTCAATCTATGAAGAGTCCGTACACCGCTAACAATTCCTTCCAGCGCATCCCTGATGACATGGACTACCCAACTCACTACACTCGAATCTCAAGCTGCTGAGCACGATCGTTATGGAGGGGAATTGATTTTACAGGTGGCAGATCCTCTAAAGGCGCTTGCAATACAATTTGACGAAATCCGGAAACGACATGTCGAATATGCGGATAAGTTGGAAAAGGAGAGAGATGGTACATATGGCGAATTACGGAAGATGAAAGGCAAATACGATGCTGCTTGTCAGGAAGTCGAGAACAAACGCAAGAAGTCAGAGTCTGCTTTCGACTATTCAAAAGCAAAGGCTCAGAACGCATACCAACAACAAATTCTAGACATGCACAATGTTAAAAACAGCTACTTGATCAGCATTAATGTCACGAACAAACAAAAAGAGAAGTACTATCACGAATATGTACCAGATATTCTTGACAGCCTACAAGATCTGTCGGAATCGCGTACCATCAAGCTCAACGGAATATGGACATCAGCAGCAGAACTCGAAACTGAGATGCTGCAACGCAGCGGCAATTTTGTCAATCATCTCCTTCAAGAAATACCCAGAAACCAGCCTGAGTTGGATTCAATGATGTTCGTAAGGCATAATGTGGGATCGTGGCAAGAACCTCCAAACAAAGTTTTCGAGCCCAGTCCAGTGTGGCACGATGATGATCTGATGGTGGTTGACGACACTGCTAAAGTGTTCTTACGAAACATGCTGAGCAAGTCTAAGGCTCAACTAGGTGATCTGAGGAGAGAAGTTGATAAAAAGCGAAGAGAGGTTGAGGGTACCAAACGGGTGAAGCAGCAGATCCGGGAAGGAAAGGATAAGAGGGACGAGGTTGAAGTTGTGCGGTCTATCTTTTCATTGCAAGAAGAGTTGCATCAAATCGACCACAAACGACTCACAGCAGAAGTCGAAACGTCTACAATAACAGAGGCTGTTGGTGATGTTACTCTGGGAGCAAAGAGTCACAATTTCAAGTCTCAAACTTTCAAGATCCCTACGAACTGCGATTTGTGTGGAGAACGGATATGGGGACTTTCAGCGAAGGGCTTCGACTGCAGAGACTGTGGCTATACATGCCATAGTAAATGCGAGATGAAGGTCCCTGCAGAATGTCCCGGAGAGCAAAGTAAAGAGGAAAAGAAGAAGCTGAAGGCAGAGCGTCAGGAAGCTGCCAATTCGCTAAAATCCTCTAGCTCAGGACCTCCAGATGGCGTTGCTGAGCTTCCATCGATGACTCGTACGAACACCATGAATTCTTTGAGTTCAGGCTATGCAGTCAGCGGACATAGGTCGATTTCCGGGGCTGGTCAAACGTCGCCAACCGAAGAATCAGCACCAACCAGAAGCGCAACTCTCAAACCTGGTCTCATAAAAAAGAATCGGATAGTTGCTCCTCCACCAGCAGCTTACATTAGTGAACTACCTGGGAGTAGCGTTATGAATGGCTCAGGAGGTTCGAACGAGCAGAGGGGGAAAATGCTCTACGCCTACGAGGCGAATGGTGACGAGGAAATCACAGTTCCAGAAGGCAAAGAGGTCGTTATCATCGAGCCAGATGGTAAGCAAACTCACTGATTGATCACTGTCGCAATACTAATTGTCTTCAGATGGAGGATGGACTAAAGTCAAAGCCGGCTATAAGGAAGGAATCGTACCTACAGCCTATCTCGAAATCCTAGCCCCTGTGCCTCGACCTTCATCTATAATCTCAAACTCGGGCTCATCGATGGCAGGCAGTGTAGCTGGCAAGAAGCAAGGACCCGCCGTTGCTCCTAAACGAGGTGCAAAGAAGTTGAAATATGTCGAAGCGCTTTATGAATATACGGCTCAAAGTGATGCAGAACATAATATGGTCGAGGGGGATAGATTCGTATTGATTAGCGACCCAGGAGATGGCTGGTTGGAGGTGGAAAGGGGAGGCATCACCAAGAGTGTGCCTGCGAATTATGTACAGACGGTATGAGTTGATGAAATGAAGTAGCATGAGAATTGGTGTTTTGGGTCCTGGGAGTATCATTCAAGCATCAAAAATTCTTCGGGTGGGAGGGGAAGGTAGTTAAAATATCCCAATTCCAAATTGTTTTCTTCTTGATTCATGACAAGTTGGCCTGCGTCTACGAATAATAGCGAACCTGAACTGAGAGACCGATCTCTTTCTTTCTTTCTTTCCTTTCTAAGAATCAAAACACTAAACTGCCGAAACCAGATAAACAAGCTGCCTTGAAGAAATTCTAGAAGTTCCACGCCATGAGTGACCATGAAATTTCCTCGATGCATTTATATCTTCACGGATACTACGTGGGCCCCCCTGGTAGGCAACACGCCGCATGACCGCATACCCGCAAAAGACGACATAATGCATATGTACTCAACTCCTTCTCCTTCTTACCACATCTATTAACGACTTTCCAAGTTTATCCATGGATGAGCTCCATGAGTACCTACAATCCACCACTCACTCCGACGACACGTACACACTCAGGACAGCGCCTACATTGTGGTACTCACCCTGCAGGTTCTCCCTCTCCACTTCTAAAATTATCAGACGAAAATCATGACCTCTTCCCATATTTCCCAGCGTCAGCGATCGACCGATCGAAACAAGAAAGAGAACACTCTCGTTTGGAAGAAATAGAAAAAATACGGAGAAGTATGATATGGTTGATGTGATAGGAAGATCGTTATATCACTCTATGACGATGGGGGGAAGGGGCCCTGGTATGAGACTAGGAAGATAATCTTGAATTTCCCGATCGTCTGTGGGTACTTGTGTTAGTGCCAAAGTGCCCCTGAAGGTAATGACATTGGCAAGATGTTACGTACTTATTACTTACTTATCATGTGCCTAGCTAGTCCTAGTGAAGAAGTATATATGATATATATAGACAGATAGATATATAGATATATAGATATATAGATATATATCGGGAAAGAAGGCTTGGATATTTGTTGACTTTGGCATGAAGGAATGGTATTAGCAGGACTCAGCAGAACTCCAGAACAGAACAGAACAGAACAAAGCTCCTTCCACGTTATCCCCAAGACATTGAAGGGGGCTGTGAAGGTCTATGTAATTAAAAAGCCAAGAGCCGCACTGGGATTGATAATGGATGATAGTATGAAATGTGGACCCCAGCCTTTTTTGGTCTTCTCCTAATTCGATTCCCCTTGTTAATGTGCAACCTTCATTCATCTCTTATCCCTTCTCCTCTCCCTTCCTTCTCTTTTCTCTCCATTCAAATTCTTCAACACCAAACCTCCCTCCTCCTCCTCCTCCTTCTTCCTTTACCACTTTCGTTTGAACTTTAATTCGACCTTTCTCGGAAATCTTCCTCACTCTTTTGGAAATTTCTATTCGTCCGTTTTGTTTTACCACTCCCCCCCTTTTTTAGATCAGCAAACACAGCAGGACGCCAATTGAGGAAAGGAAAACTACCTACTTATCAATTAACCAACCGACGTCGATCTTACTTATTAACATGAAAACTTCCGCCGTCATTGCTGCATTGGCAGCAGCTGCGACCATTTCCGCAGAGCCAATTCTCATGCCGAGAGCTTCGACAACTGGATCTTCAACCCTCCCGACTATCACAACCAAGGGCAATGGTAAGATGATTGTCCCATTCTACATCCATAGCAAACCTACAAATCTCAAACCTTCCCCATTACACACTGTCAAGCAGTCTCGTGGAGATACGATTACATCATATATGCTATATCAGAAGCTGACCCATTGATAGCTTTCTTCGCTGGATCCGACCGATTCTACATTCGTGGTGTGGATTATCAACCTGGAGGAAGCTCAAAGGTCGTGGATCCTATTGCAGACTTAACCACATGCACACGAGATATTGCTGAGTTCAAAAAACTGGGCATCAACACCGTCCGTGTCTATACGGTCGACAATACAGCCAACCACGACGCTTGCATGTCCGCTTTGGCTGAGGCAGGAATCTACCTTGTCCTCGATGTCAATACTCCCCTCTACTCTCTCAACCGCGCTACACCCGCCATATCATACAATGCCGTCTATTTACAAAACGTTTTCGCTACCATCGACGCGTTTGCCAACTACACAAATACTTTGGCATTCTTCAGTGGAAATGAAGTCATCAATGACGATACCACCACAAGCGCAGCCCCATATGTCAAGGCGACCACTCGTGATATGAGACAATACCTCACTGAGAGAGGACATCGTCAAATTCCTGTGGGATACTCTGCTGCTGATGTGGATTCCAATCGTATGGAAATGGCGCACTACATGAATTGCGGTACCGATGATCAACGTAGTGACTTCTTTGCTTTCAACGATTACTCTTGGTGTGATCCCTCGTCCTTCGAAGTCTCCGGATGGGATGTGAAGGTTCAGAATTTCACTGGTTATGGCATTCCTATCTTGTAAGATCATTCACAAGCCTCCCATGAAATCAAAGCTAACATGAGATAGCCTCTCTGAGTTTGGTTGCATCACAAATACTCGTACTTTCGGTGCAGTTGCTGCTCTCTACAATACAGAGATGACCGGGGTTTACTCTGGAGGTCTCGTATATGAATACTCCGAAGAAGGCAATGGATATGGATTGGTAAATATCTCAAGCACTACCGAGGTCGTCGAAGGCACCCAATTTGCCCTCCTCCAAACCGCTCTTGCCAACACCACAGCCCCAACTGGTGATGGAGGATACAATTCTACTTCAGGAGCATCCACCTGCCCCCCATCATCCTCTACTTGGAACGTTACCTCTGATGCCCTTCCTGCCATTCCAGCAAAGGCCGCTGCATATATGACTACGGGAGCTGGAACGGGAGCAGGCCTTACTGGGACCGGCTCTCAAGAAGCAGGTGGCTCAGGGGTATCAAGCAGCGGCACGGCAACTGCAGGAAGCGGAGCCGCAACTACAACTGCCTCCGGTACCTCATCAACATCTAAGAGCGCGGCTGGTGGCTCCCTCGTCCAACCTTTCGACAAGACACCAATGATCCTTTGCTTTATTCTGTCTACCTTCGCTTTCGTTGGCTCCGTTCTCCTATAATTGATTGATCCCTTTGTACATTTGAATACTAGCATGGGATGGAATTGGTTGGTGGTGTTCTTGTCCTGGCACCACTCATAATATATTGGACTGAGCAGTGATGAAATTTGCTGCAGCCAAGACTGGGTCTGCGATGGAAGGAATTATATGCATGAAAATGCAAACTCATCAAATGATGAAAATGAGATGTCTGTACAATGGTGCATTTTGAGGTGCTTTCTTTCGTATTGGTTTTGTTGGTCTTGTTTTTCATTCTAAGTAGTCCATGGTTAGGGCGAATGATTCCAAAGTTTGAAGCAATTAATTCTACCCTTGGTCTCGATTCCTTCAAGGATATTATCGTAGGCCCTTGCTCTTTGTTCTGTGCCGCCGCGCCCATGCTCTTTCCCTCTTTCCCCTTCCATTTAGGCCAAGATCATCCTCGCTTGCCTATTTCAACCTCATTCTTTTGAACCATGGTTAAACCCGTTTGAGATTTCCTTTCAATTCAATGATACGGCTCCAATGATAACTTTGGTATGAAGATGTGATGTCATTTATTGATCCATGCAAGCGCTTACGGGTGTTAAAAGATCAGTATTCCTCCTGTGTACTTGGTGACCAATACAATACAACAAAGGGGCGACTAACGCGGCGAAGAAGTCTTCCCTGATGACTTTGATGGACCATCAATGATTTACCTTGTCTCATCTTCTAAAGTCTCTAAAAAGAAACGTCATAGGAGCAGAGGAATCTCTTAGAATTTATCTTACTTTGTTTTCTGATGCGCACTCGGTTCTTTCTGCCTTCCCGGCGACCCCGAGTCGAGCTGTCTACTCCCTCAATGAGTGCTGGGGATCTAGAGTCTCTAGGAAGGGAAACTTAGGAGATCCCCACGAATAGAAAAGAATATCCTCCTTTCGAGCGAGAACGAATCACTCTGTCGCTATCACAAAAAGCCGTTGCAGAGGGGCCTGCGGAGCACCAGCTGCGGAGGTTGCACTGAAAGGAGTTAGCCGGGTGGAACAACGGGTGATCAAGTTTCAAGTATAGGCCATGTAGTAGATAGAACTACAGATCGTGGGGTACAAAGCTAAAGCTTTCTAAACCAAAGGGTGCGTTAACCCCTCCTCGAATGACGCCTTCCGGACGCGGACCCTAGGATGATCTGCATAACCCCCACGCACCGAGGCTCAAGTATAATGAGAACTCCCAGATCACAACAAACTCCTTCGCTCTAGTAACTTGTGAAGTACTTGTATGATTGTGCAGCTTCAATCATTCTATTGTTGATTACTCACATCCTTAAATCTTTGCTATGTCCGGGAACTCCGAATTTCCTTATTGACTACTCGTTCGCGTCGTTCTGCAGGAGCCTTACCTCATGCTTCTATACTCAGGGCAAACTTAAACTAGCAGTTATGTAGAGCCCTAATTAGCAGCGAACTTTTGCTGAAATACATGTTAAACTGAATAATGAGTGTTTTAGAGCACTAATCTAAAGATATTTGCTATTTCAATCTTAAGTTCTGAAAATCTTAAAGTCTGGATGGTTATGCTACCAATAGATCTAGATCTCTTCTTCAAAAATAAAGCTATTCTTAGAGGAGATCTCATACTTTAACACAAGAAGTAGAAATGACGTAGTAGAGCTTACCTGAAATCCTCAATACGTTGATCTTTGACTTAATCTTCACTAAGCTACGGCTCCTGCAGAACGACTCGATTGCAGTCCGGCTACTCCGAGCTCTTTCGAGCTAGTGTCCCGCGAGTTCAAGTCGAGTCCGGATCTGACGTGAAACTAGATAGACTAAGAGTCGCCGCAAGTATTTTTGAAAAGGAGCTTCAATTCAGCTCGCGAGTCTGAGTGACTCGGAGTGCTCACGCATAAATCATGCATAAGTCAGATGTTCATTTTGTATATCGAGTCACAAATCGAATAGAGCCATACTCGGACTCGTGGACTATCACTTCGATCTCATCTTCTCGGGACCTCCTAGTGACTGTTGAAATCTCAGTAAAAGTTTGTTCAAATAGGTTTAGACTCACTTTCAAGTGCAGATTCACATGCAAGCCTCTGCTCAAAATTATGAATTCCTACTGCAAAATGTACAGAATATTAGGAAATTGCTTGCTCCTAGGAGCTATTTTAGTAAATAAGAGGTAGCTATTGGCTAGTTCTCTTTATGCTTCGCTCTATTAGGCAATGAATGGTAATCTTTGAAGAGCTGAAGAGACGCCTATACATCATAGAACCACAAAAAAATGATGCACACTTTCAATTCCTGAAATCCCTCAATTCGGAAAGAGCGCCGGAGTGTCCACAAACTTGCGAGAATTTCGATACTTTTTGATTTCAGGAAGCTCACAACTCTCATAGTTAAGAGATGGATTTCAGTATAAAAGGTGTACGCCTCCTCAATAGGAAGAAGGCCAGTTACACCAACAGCTCTTTTCTCTCTTTTCTCTCTTTTCTAACACATATCATCACACAGTCGCTCTTTTACTGAGTATTTCTTCTTGGCAATTATTTTTTTTTAGAGTTCCCCCACAATAACAAGCGACCCATCCACGGTACAAAGCAATATGTCTTCTTCTCCAGAGCCGTTTCCCCGGAGCGCCGCCTCCTCAACCAGTGACCCCGACAACGGAAGCCACTACCTCTCCACCGAAGAAGAAGAAGAAGAAAAGGAAGATAGAATAGAAATACCTCTCGAACCTACCCCAGAACGAACCACCCAAATCGGGGATTTACAAACCCAAATCGGCGACTTAGAGAGACAGGTTACGAACATAAATGATTGGAATGGCCCAGATGATCCTGAGAATCCTTTTAATTGGTCGACTGCAAAGAGGTTTTATCATATCGTTCCTCCGGCTTTGCTTGCTTTTACTGTGTAGGTATTTTCTTTCCTAGAGAAGAAAGATGGAGAGAGATCTTGTGCTAATGAATGCGATTGTAGAACTTTGGGAACTTCAATTATTACTCCTCCTATTCCTGCTCTTGTAAGTATCTCATCACTACCACTTCAATTTTAAAGTAGCAAGAGTAATGACTAATTCTATTTCTCTGAACAGCAAGAACAATTTCATATCTCTAGCACCGTTGCTATTCTTCCTCTTTCTTTCTACGTCCTAGCGCTAGGATATGGACCCATCATCGCAGCACCCGTTTCCGAAACATATGGACGACAAGTCGTTTATTTGGCATCTCTTTTGTTTGGAGCATTGTTCACACTGGGAGCTGGTTTCTCGCAGAACATCTGGACGCTGTGTATTTTGAGATTTTTCGCCGGCTTAGCCTTTAGTCCTACACCGGCTGTTGGTCCCGGAAGTATTGCTGATGTTGTGGATCCTCACAACAGAGCTATTCCTACCGCTCTATTTACTTTGAGTCCATTTTTAGGGCCTGCTTTAGGGTGAGTCCCTCTTCTCTTCTGCCTCCAGAAGCGTTCAATCTTGAGGGATGACTGACTAACTTGATTCCAGACCCGTTCTTGGAGCATTCGTCTCAGTCTACAAATCATGGCGTTGGACCCAATGGACCATGATATTCTTTTGCATCTTCGTCTTCCCCTTTTTCCTCTTCACCAAAGAAACCCACAAGAAAGCCATTCTCGCCCGCCGCGCCCGTCAACTACACGTGAAACCATCCGCCGCCGGTGCCTCACCATCCCTCAAAACCCTTATAACCATGACACTCGTCAGACCCCTCCACATGCTCGTCACCGAGCCCATCGTGGCCTTCCTCTCCCTCTACGTCGCCTTCAACTTCTCTGTCCTCTTCTCCTTCTTCGCCGCCTTTCCATATGTCTTCTCCACCGTCTACAACTTCACGACTATCGAATCCGGGCTCGTCTTCCTCGCCATCGGCGTCGGCTGCTGTCTCGCTATCCCCACCTGTCTCCTCTGCGAGAAATTCCTCTACAAACCACAAGTTTTAATCTCCTTCTCCCTCGGCAAAATGGGCATCGTGGCCCCGGAATACCGTCTCTATCCAGCCATGATGGGATCTTTCGGAATCCCCATCGGGCTCTTTTGGTTCGCGTGGACATCGCGGCCTTCTATTTCTTGGGGCTCTCCTGTTTGTGCTGCCATTCCCTTCGCTTGGGGAAATCTGTGTATTTTTATTGCGGCGACCAATTATTTGATAGATACGTATAGAGCTTCTACGGGCGCTAGTGCCATGGCTGCGAATGGTTTCATGAGATATACTCTAGGAGCTGTGTTTCCGCTTTTCACCCTGCAGATGTATAGTGGTTTGGGAGTGGGTGGAGCGTCGAGTTTGTTGGGTGGAATTGGGATTTTGCTTATGCCCGTTCCATGGGTGTTGTTTAAATGGGGAAAGGGGATTAGGGGACGAAGTGGGTATGATACTTTGAAGGATTAGATTAGGGAGTTGGATTGTATTGTACTGTATTGTAGGATACTGTAGGATGAGGTGCTGGTGATGGTGAGGTTGTCAGATTAGTGATAGTGTATATGGATTCATGGAGTCAGGGATATATATAGACGGACTCAGAATTTGGGCTTTGTAATTGTATATTAAGACTAGAACTAGACCACTACAAGGGCCACCTTGTCCTCTCGATTGAAATCGAAATCGAACCAATTTTTTTTTCTTTCTTCAAATATTTCAATTTCATTTCATCGTGCTGGGAAAGGCTGCGGCTTCTTTTTTGTTTGTCGTGAGGTTAAGATCTTGTTTTTACTGTCGAAGGGAACTTCCTCAACAAAACCCCCTGCTCGCACAATTTATCGCCTCCTATGAATATCGTCGCACATTAATATAGGCATTTATTCTACAGCTGTATAGCGGTGTATTTTGTTTGCTGTCTCATATTCATTTCCGGGGATGGCTGCATCATGTTAGTTGGAAGAATAGTAAATAGCGTTAAAGTTTAGATGGATGGATGTTACTTACCTATTGATTTTTTTTCTTTTTTTTCTTTTTCCTTTTTCAAATGACAGACCTCGTGGGAAAGAGTAACACTGATTAAGTCATCGAAGGTGGCAATCATAAATGTGGGCTTTGCAGTTGAAAAATCTTTATCGTCTGGAAAAGCGCTCAAGAGGTAGTTCTTATTTGCGTTTGTGAATGCTAGATTACATACCTATCAGACATCAGTAGTAAAAGCCGGTACAGGTATAGATATCTATAAAGAGAGGAGCAGGAGACCGATGTTGAAGAAAAGCTCACGCTAATGAACTAAAGAGAGACTTATAGCTATATCTATAGTGAATAGCAATGGAGGCGGTAAAGTGGTAGAATTCCGAATAAAAGGGGCTTGCTCGGCTATTGAAGAGCTCTCCCAGAGTTGGGCTCCTTCCTATAAAGAAACAAAGTCGAGGTTGTAATGATAAACTCTTATGTTCGGCCTATTCAAGATGAGATTCTAGTATTATGATAAACCATATGAACTTATTTGCTATAGAAAGAAATATGCAAACAATTCCGCATTCTCAATTTGCTTAAAACAAAAGAAACTCCCCCAGCAAATATACGATCGATAAATGTTCGTTCCATTTAAAGCTGTATGAAATGATAAATGGACTGTGCATCTGCTAGTGGTGAGGCAAATTGCGTAATTCCAGGGGTCAAATTCCTACCCCCCCAAAACACGGGCAAGCGTCCATTGAGATAACCACTTCAAGTATTGTCATCCTATCACCTTGCGACAAGCTAGGGGTGAAGAGGGAAAGAGGGGGAAAGCTGGCTCTAGTCACCTCCATTGATGAAGGCGTGCTGGTGAGCTCCGAAAATGGACCTGCAGGTCAACCCTTTATAAGCTTATCAACTTTGACAATGTTGTTTTGGTTCATAAACTATAAGTAGGATCAAAGAATTTTCAGATATCAAAATGGCAGAGCCTAATAAGATCCCGGGGCAAGATCCTACAAGCACACAGAGTGATAAAGCCGCTGAGAACGTACATGGCGAAAGAAGCAAGACTTCGAAGCCCAAGAAGCAGATTCTCCTCAATGCCTTTGATATGTCCACAGTTGGACATTTGTCACCTGGACAATGGAAGGTAAGAAATTTCATTTCCACTTGATTTCATGAGGGAAAAAAAACTTATCAGCTCGAATAGAATCCAAACGATTACTCCGCCACGAAGAGAAAATTGAAATACTGGACCGACTTAGCAATTCTTCTTGAGCGGGGAAGCATCAATGCTCTTTTCCTCGCTGATACTTATGGCGGATATGATACCTATGAAGACAGTTTGGATAACTGCATTCGGAGAGCTGCCCAGTGGCCTGTTACTGATCCTACGATTGTGGGTATTTCCCTCCTCAAAATATGAAAAATCAGGAAACCTGATAACTTTTCAGCCAATTTCAGCTATGGCAGCAGTCACCAAAAACTTAACTTTTGCCATCACAGCAAGCACTAGTTTCGAACCGCCTTTCCTTCTCGCCAAACGTTTTTCTACTCTTGATCATCTGACTGATGGGAGATTTGGATGGAACATCGTTACCTCATGGAAGAAAGCTGCCTTTAAAGCTATTGGGCTTGAGAATCCTATTGAGCATGATGAACGGTATGCTCAAGCTGATGAGTATCTTCAAGTTCTATACAAGTTATGGGAGGGCTCTTGGTCAGATGATGCGATTGTGGAAGATGTTGCAAATGATACTTATGTAGAGCCTGAGAAAGTTCGTCAGATCAATCATCATGGAAAATATTTTGATCTTGAGACTAGACATATTGTTGAGTAAAAGCCATTTCCGTTTCTCAACTCATGGAGAGATAGAGAGAACTGACCTGTATGCAGTCCTTCACCACAGCGCACTCCATTTCTCTTCCAAGCAGGAACCTCCACAGCTGGCTCAAAATTCGCCGCTTCCCATGCCGAAGCCATTTTTGTATCCAGCCATTCCCCCTCGATCCTCCGACCTAAAATCGAAAATATCCGCAAACTCGCGCAAGAAAGCGGTCGTGATCCTAAAAGCCTAAAATTCTTTGCAACATTCACACCCATTCTTGGCATCACGGAAGAAGCCGCCAAAGCCAAATACGAAGAGCTAAAATCATATTCTTCTGTTATTGGTGGTTTGGTTCTGTTTTCTGGCTGGACGGGAATTGATATCTCGAAGCTACCGCTGGATGAGGAAATTACGGCTGAGCATTCTACAGAGGCGAATAAAGTTACTTCGATTTTGTCTTCTTTTACGACGACTTCGAAGGATATTCCGAAGTGGACGCCGAGGGTAGTTGCGGAAAAGGCAGCAATTGGGGGGTTGGGGCCTGTTGCTATTGGAACGCCAGCGCAGGTTGCTGATGAGCTTGAGAGGTGGATTGAGGAGGCGGATTTAGACGGATTTAACATTGGGTATGTGACTACGCCGGGTAGTTTTGAAGATGTGGTGGACCTTTTGGTACCGGAATTGAGGAGAAGGGGAATTTATTCTGAAAGTGTGGAGGAGGGACTTACGGCTAGAGAGAAGGTTTATGGGAAGGGGCAGTCGAAGTTAAGGGATGATCATACGGGGAGTGCATATAAGTATGATGTTTATAAGGAGGATCCTCCTTATGAGAAAGGTATGGCAGAGCAAATACCTTCTGCATAAAGGCTCTTGATCTAAGAAGGGGCAACCTCAAGAGCTCATACGTTTGATACTCGAATATCTCGAAGAGGACTATAATGAAGAAGGATGCACTACTATGAGCTTTTACACAACTGCTAATGCACTCCAGTCCTAGGTTAGGCCGAGAGAGCTTGCGTGATAACAAGGTAAGCATGAGTGACTTCTTTTGTGGCGACTTTTTTATTAGCCAGACCAATATTCCGTATGAACCAAAAACTGGTTAGACTTACTAATTTTTTAGGATGCATTGTACGACGAAAATCATAGCTGCATACTGTCACGCAACCTCATGTACTTATTGCGACTTCTTCTGAATCGTCACGAGGGACAGAGCAGTTAAGAAACTATGCATCTCAGATAGAGATCTTAGATGACTTCTCTCTGATAAGCCTTTCTTCTTTCCGCTCTCATTTCACTACTCAAGGCTTCAGGATGACGAAAAAATCCAAAGGTCAATGGTACCACTGGTATAACCTAGAAGATACACCCGAAGAACGAAAACTCATCCTCAAACTCGACCTTCTCATCGTTCCCTATGCATTCATCGTATACTGGGTGAAATACATGGACCAAGCCAACATCAGTTCGTTATTCCCTCTTACCCCTTCTACTCCTGAAATCCCCATTAATACTAAATAAAATCTAGATAATGCCTACGTCTCTGGGCTCTCCAAGGATCTAAATTTTCGCGGAAATCAACTGGTTCATTTACAAGCAATCTACAATCTAGGTGCTGTGTTGGGCCAACTCCCATTCGCATATCTCTTCCCGAAAGTACCTATGTTTTGGTTGATTCCCGGCTTGGATATCGGATGGGGACTCTTTAATTTGCTGCAGTTTCGTGCTAATGGGTATGCGGAGTTGATGGCTTACCGGTTTATGGTTGGTTTATTTGAAGTAATTCTCTCCTTTGTTCCCCCAAGTCAGTCGTAAGACGGCTAAAGATTGTGTAGAGTGCATATTTCCCAGGAATCCATTATGTTTTTGGTTCATGGTATAAGAGCTACGAGATAGGACGTCGGGGAGGAATTTTCTACGTTGGTCTTACGTTAGGAACGCTCACAGCGGGACTCATCCAATCAGCCGCTTCCAAAAATCTAGATGGAGTCAGTGGACTCGCTGGATGGCGTTGGATGTTTATCATTACTTCAGTCATTACTCTCCCACTTGGATTAGTAGGATTCTTCATTTGGCCGGGCACTCCTGGAAAGCCTAGTAGACGATTCCTCTCCGAAAAGGAACTTGCATTAGCAAAGTCTCGACTGGAGCGCAATGGCATTCAATTGAATACCCACGAGTTCAATTGGAAACTTATAGGACGAGTATTTGGTAATTGGAAAATCTATGTCTTGACAATTTGGGACGTGTTCTTCTGGAATGGTTGCATCAATTCGTCGTCTGGTGGATATCTACTCTGGCTTAAGAGTTTGAATCGTTATTCAACGTCAAAACTAAACAATCTCTCGACGACATCGCCAGCTCTAGGAATATTTTACGTTCTATTCATTTGTTTTGGTTCAGATTTGTTTCTTGGTCGTGCTGGAGCAATAACGTTGGCGCATGTCATCAATGTCATTGGACTGATCATATTGATTATTTGGAATGTACCCGAGTCGGCAAAGTGGTTTGCTTTCAACACTACGTACTTCTCAGTAGCAATGTCCTCCGTATTGTATGGATGGGCGAACGACATTCTGAAGCATGATGTGGAGGAAAGAGCTATAACTTTGGTCTTCATGAACGCTATAACGCAGTCAACCACTGCTTGGACGCCTTTGCTTGTTTTCAAGACGGTTGAAGCGCCTCAGTTTAAGAAAGGATACCCATTCGTTGCTGCGAATGCAGTGTGTCTTATAATTATGACTTGGGTTGTGAGATATCTTCACAAAAAGCAAGAGTAAGCAAGCCGTGATTCGACTTTAAAAGGAAATACTAATGGCTACATAGGAGGCAATATGCTCTCAAAGCCGAGGGATTCAATGCTGAAATTGGGGAAGAGGGGTCGGGAGAAGCGGATGAAAGTGGCACAACCGCTACATATGATCGCAAAGATTCGATCCTCGTCCAAACTCACAGTGAGGTTATCTCATAAGCATGAGAGACTCGAGGCAGAGTTAAATGTTCATTCAATTAATATTCTGGTTACGAACAAGATGAATAGACGACCAAAGGACCATTCGAAGTTAAAAGGTTGAGAACCTAAGGTTTTTTTTACATTTGAGTGCGTCTAAAGAATATGGATGAAAATAAGAGAGGGCGTCTCTAAGCTCGAGGACCAGACCCAACTGAATCTGACACCCTATGACTGCAGAGATTTGAAGCAGAATCGCTACATTAGAGAGCAAAATGACAACACTTATCAAGCATAAGAATGAAATCCTATCGCTAAAATCACAATAATAAAGGACATGACAGCGAATAAACATAAAACCACATACTTCAACCTAACTCTAACTCATTCAGCACACTTATTGGAGACTGCATATGTTGATCAGCTTCCTGCTATCTGGGTTCTCACAGTCCGACATGATCATACACCAATCAACGGGTATCGAGGTTGCATAGGCAAATGGGCGTCATGAAGGATGCAAGAAATTTGAAAGGTTCGCCTTATCAGCCTTGGGTACTAGGTAGGAAGACTTCTATTAGGTCTGTAAGAGCTCAGCTAGCTCAGCTAGCTAGGCCAAAATAAGTGAAAGATTCCCCCGAAAGGTGTAAAGTAGAGCACAAGTGGTTCAATATAATCGTAAATAAGAATAAAATCGGCTTCTAGAAAAGCTTGCTATCCTGATAGCAATGCATGAGCTTAAATAACTTGATCATTTCATTGAAGTAAATTATCTCACTCTTCTCCTTATACTAGAATGTATATATGAAAGACTCTACAATCACTAGAAAGCAGTAGCAAATTTTGGACGGAACCAACTTCTCACTTCATTCTCAGACATGTCTCTGCTAGCGGGAAGAGTGGAAAGCTTGCGTGCGCATGGGTGCTGTATGGTTGACAGTGGTGAGGAACATTGGTGATGAAATTTGGATTCAGCAAGTGATAACAAGGAAGAGCAAAACGATAACGACATACATAATCTCCCGCGGAGAGGACAGGACACTCATATGCAACTCTCTACGAAGGAGATCTGAAAGCGAACAGCCCCCATTGTTCTTGTTGATGCTTCGATGTGCTTGGAACTCGGAGGTCAAGTGTTATTATTGTAAAGATCAATGAGTATTTTATAGACAGATTTCATGGCTCGATCCCTCTGTTAAATGAATATTGCAACTATGCTAATTACTTATTTCAACACCTGTCGTTTCTGTTTGGGGATTAGGTGTAGAGTTTCCTATCTGAAGAGGAGTGGGTGATGCCTTAGGATTCTTGCTTTTTTTTTTTGAATACTTTGGGATTTAGCCATTCTGCCATGACTATACAGACTGGATGCAGCGACCATCTTTGTGACACTACAATAGTACTTGATACTGAAAATGAGGAGGAATAACACATACATTTACTACAACTTATCAGGCAAGCCTGAAAGGGAAAGGAGAACTTACGAGGTGTAAGTATAAAAGATATCTCATACGATCAGTATCCAAGTAAATGAACATGAAAATGCTTCTCCCATTGACCGGAAAGAACCTCTTCCTAATAACTATTGGTAATCTTAATCCAACCCTAATCCATTCCACAATAAATACAAAGGACCCCTCCTTCCTTCCTATCCCTCATCAGCGCGAGCCCTAAAGAGGTAATAAAACTACCGCAAGCGCGGCCCGCAAATAAACACAATTTCAGTCAACACCACTCAATAACAAGCCAACCGGAATATGATAGTAAGTAGTAAGCTAGCTAGCTTATAGTTTTCGTCGTTCGTTTTGATCGAGTGGTCGATCCCCAAGAGAAAGAGCAACCGTCTGACGCCAATAATATCAAAATTCATTCAAATTCCTCCTGAGGATGCCTTTGTCTTGAAAGATAAGCTAGAGCTGAGCGCGCTGCGAGGCTACGACGAATGCAGTCAAGGCAGTTATTAAGTGCGTGTTGTGTACTGTACGTACAATCCCCTTTTCAATAGCCAAAAAGTCCACAAAACATAAAGACAGGGAGAAGATAACAAAAAGCCTTATAAACGGAATACTCAAATCACGAATAGCTTATGTAAAACGGGAATTTTTGAGACATTTGAAAAAAAAAAGACAGCATTCCCCCCACCCCCCATTCTAAACCTTTTGAATTCAGATTCTTTTTGCATAGGACAATCAAGACGCCAGAAAGCTGAGGTTGTATGATCCGATCAAACGCCAGGGTATGCTTAAAAACGCCGGAATTGATAATGGCACCCATGAAGCTTTGCTCCGCTCACTCGGCAGGAATTTCATTGTTATCTAGGAAGTTCCCAGTATCAAAACTGAAACCGTTGTCTTGATCCTGATGTAAAAACGAGTCGAAATCGAATGCCTCAAGCACGTTCATGTTGCCATCAGCTGGATCAGCGAATTCGAAGGTTTGTATATCAAACTGTATTAATTAGCAAGCGTTATCAACGAAGATAATCTTCCAACATACCCCTGCGGAGTTGTCCATGAACGCCATGGCGTCAGGTTGCTGCGGAGGAGCAACACTAACGTTAGTAGTAGCAGCGGGGGGTTGACCGTTCGAAACAGGTTGGCCGACGCCATTCTGGCCCGTAAAGCCCTTTGAATGGAGGGGTGTAGATGGCGTCGCAGGAGTCGGAGTCGCGGCTTCTTGAGAAGCATCGGCGGATGGGGTAGCACCAGCGTTTATATTTGCGTTCGAAGCCTTCTTTGTAGCCCGCTGTCATCAATGTCAACATTTCTACAAAAATATCCATTAAAGCTAATAAATTTACCTTTGCTTTTGTCTCCTTAGTCTCTGCCTTCTTCTTCGGATTTGCCTTGTTGCTCTGGGATGGCGTCGGAGGTGCCTGGTTCGGCTGTTGTGGAGAGGATGGTTGAGTCCGACCATTGGCACTAGCACTAGCTGCGGGTGCAGCAGGAGGAGGCATGTTCCGCTGTTGGGGAGTTCCCATTGCTTGAGGTGGCCCTTGATTGGAGGGGTTTGGCATCATTTGAGCACCGTTAGGTCCTCCTTGCCAATTACCAGCTGCTTGCTGCTGCTGTTGCCTGGCTGCCATCATCTGCTGCTGTGACATCTGGCCGTTGTTGAAAGCACCTGGGTGTGAACTTGGAGGACGCATGTTAGGCATCCCGCCTACCATACCATTTTCCATGCCGTTCATCTTGTAGAATTGCTGACTGGCCATGTTAGGATCCATCTGACCTGGTTGCATATTGAAACCCATAGGGCCAGGTGATCCGCGTGATTGACCTCCCTCTGGTACTGGGGATGGTATGCCACCTGCGTTCATATGCGGGGTCCCTCGTTTCATTTCATTCGGATTCGGGGAGTTTACAGAGCGTGGTCCTTGACCTTGCGGCGAAGTTCCTTGGAAAGTCTGTCCATTGGGTACCATACCGCCTGGGGCACCAGGGGCCCCTTGACCATCGGGTCTTGGCTGCATGTTATCTTGCTCTTGACGTGCCATCATAAGTCGCTTCTTGTTCTGTTGTTCAAGAAGCATCAGTTGCATTTGGTAATCTTGCAAAGCATGATTACCACTGCCACCAGGTTGGCTTCCGGGAGGCCCACCTTGCATTCTGCCGGGTCCGTTCATTTCTGGGGCATTATAGTACCCCGCGATGGCCCCACCATCTTGACCGTTCATCATGGGTGATCCTTGGTTCTGAGGACCTCCATTATTCGGCATGTTCTTGTTAGGCATTTGCCCTTGTTGGTGTTGTGCTAGGCCTTGTTGGTATGCCTGGAGGTTCTTTTGTGCCGTTGGATTCGCACCGCTTTGGAAATTCTGGAACTGCTGACCTGTTAGACTGTTTGGCTCGATACCATTGGCAAGCTGCATATGAGCCACTTGAATAGCATTGCTGGGGCCGGTATTTCCCACCTGTTGGGTCGGAATTCCTTGAGTTTGTCCTCTTCCATTTGGCATTCCTCCTTGAGGGTTAAAGGGAGTACCACCATCGATGCGGGGTCGCTTGGGGGATGGTGCATTTTCTGCTGATCCAGGAGATCCTGACCGTTGCTGGTTGCTATCTGAAGGGTCTCTTTGCATCTGATTCTGCTTTTGTTGAAGCAGCGCCATATGCTGAGCAGTCCTAATGTAACAGTTGGATTAGGTCTAGGTTCACGCAGGAATATGTCGGTACTCACGGGGCATTCCTGCTGTTCGTCATCGCCTTGCGCGCAATGTCATTCTGATTGAGATTCATGCCATTTGGTTGGCTTCTTGCCATCATCATCTGCTGATATTGGCCAGGCACCATCACGTCCGGTCTCATGTTACGAAGCATGGTTTGTTGGTGTTCTTGCCTCTGGCGATTTTGTGCCTATTGAAAATGTCAGTCTTCTACACATTATAACAAAGCATGATTCAAAAACCTGTGTATGTGTAACATAGTTCATAACCGCACGAGAATCTCCTTTTCCGCGCTGGGCATTGAACATGTCCCAGAAGAGACACCACCACTCAAACAAGAAGCAGCTTTCTGGGCACGCTTCAGGGAGGGTTGGGGCAGGAAGATCATCAGGTCTTTTCGAGTCTAAGTCGTCTTTAGACTCATCTCCATCTTCATTGGCACCATTGATGTTATCGTCGCGACGGCGGCCAGGACTATTCTTGTCAATCTTCAAGGGTTGATCGCTAGCGATCAATGCCCTCGCAACATCGTACATGCCATTCCTGCAGAAGTAGTCGTAGATATAAGTATTCAGTTGCGCCCGACTGTCTTCGTGGTTCACTTGTCGAGGACCTCCAACCGTGCCATTATTCATCATGGGCATCCCGCCTCCTACAGGACCACCCATGGCATTCATGCCACCCATATTAACGTTGTTCATTATCGCGATCTATTCTTGTAGTTGAATTTGCTCCTTCTGCGTATGCTTTTCAATCAAACAAAGTGGAAAATCCAGCCGTCAGCCACCGCAGCTCTGACGCGGAGCGGTTAGAGCCGAAATGTCGCACGGCGTGAATTCTTCAAAACCACGACCCTGGAATATAATTAGGATTGGGATCGGTATGCCAAAGTAGAAGGTCACAATCTGCTGTAAATAGCGCCCGTGAGGGAGGAGGTGGGAGAGCGGGGCGTGTTCTGGTTTAAATGCACCCTTCTGAAAGAACCGGGACAACAAACTCGCGATGGTGGCGAGAAGCGAGAGCGATGGGGGTAGCAACGGAGTGATCGAGCGGCGTGATTATCGTGGTCGCTATGCCGTGGCAGTTGAGTTTTCGGGGTGAGCTTTTGCGTTGACGCAATGTATGTCGGTGCCGGTCGAGGTTGAATATTTAGGAGGTAGTGTTGTCGAAAGACCCAGGTTGGGAAGTGACGCTACTGATGCAGGCGTGAGTATATCTGAGAACGCTGACTGCTGGTCAAAGGCAAGGCTGGTGCAACTTTGGGGGAAAATCGAAACCCGGCGGCGCCACGGGCGGGAAGGCTGCGAATACTAATGCAATTTTTGACTATGGTCCACGAACGAGCATTTAGGAGCAGCCTCGAATTAGTATCCAAGAATATGAGGTCGTTTCTGACTATGGCTACAGAAGAAAAAGGTTAATAATGAAAGAAAGTGGCAGAATCACAGTTTGTGCAACTCTCAGAATGACCTTATCGAACTAGTCTCGAATTTGATTGGCTTGTCCCTTTAATGACATAAAGCAGCGACCAGTGCTTACAGACAGAGGCAAATAGAACCTGAGAAGAGTCATGAATTGCCACGGCGTTAAGGTTATAATTATGATGTCACCTTAGACTTATTCGCCTGTATGCTTTCAAATCGGAGCTTCAATAATGGCGCTTTCAATTTGTGTTAGTGATGAAAAATATAGCTTATATGAGCCCGTCATTTGAGGTTTTTGCTTAATAGGAACTACGCTCATAAAATAATTTTGATAGAACTCCATTTGCTCTAAGGATCGTTTATATTCATTCATTTGATCTCTGCCAGCGAAATATTTTCCTCTCCCTCTTTTTCTCCTTTTCCCAAAGTTGATATATTTAGAGATACATCTTCGGCTTATAGTGGCAATTATTGCTACCTGTAACATTTTGCCAACAGAACCTGTCAACTCTACTAAGGACGTACAAATCCTCTCCTGCTACAATTCCCTAACATGGGTTCGCTCGTTAGAAAGGACTATTCCTAGAAAGCCAGAAATCTGCCTGCGTACTTTGCTTAACGGTCACGTGGGTGAGCACATGATGTTCGCCAAGTGGGGTCATTGTTCTGAAAATAGAATGCTGGGAGCTGGGGATTGTGCGAGGCTGAAGTTGCTAAGATAACTTTGCTCTTTCTGTAGTTGGGAAGAAATTGCCCTTTATAATACCTGAGAATGTTATTCTGTTCGAATTTCTGATTACTGTTAGATCCTTATTAATATTTGTAGGGTCTTCATTGCGTACTGATTTAAAGATTGCTTTGAGATATGACCCGCAACAGAAGATGATTTCAGGCCAAGGCTCTGCGGAACTTTGTGTCGAGGAGAGCATTGCATGCAGTGAACAGTATAGGACACTTCTTAAGAACAACCACAACAGCGTAAAAACAACTCAAATCTCTTTACAAATTAAGTCAAAATTCCTCTTAGTATATCTTTTCCTTTCTTCACAAAAAAAAAAAAAAAACCACTCAAAATAGCCTAGAGACCCCAACCCGCAGAATCTCAATTCAACAGTAAAAATATGCTACGAACGTTATGCTTACTACTCTTGCCACATAACCTACCGAATCTACGGTCTGTACCAAATGCGGAGTCGCTACTACCCACTGCACTGTATTACCGCTAGAATAGCGTTGCATACGGACACCCATGTCCGGATTGTAACAGACGTCGGTGAGAAGGAGAGAAAAGCGTAATACTAGATAAGGACCTTTGAATTGTTTAAGAGTTGTTGAAGAAAAAATACCACTAACTCTTAAGGCATCAACTCGTTTAGACTTAGAGTTGTGAAGAAAATGTATAATTAATTGGTCCCACCTAAATTTAATGATCAAGATGAATGTGATATGACAAGTGGAAAGAAAAAGGAAGAAAAATTAGAACTTGGTGTGGAAATCGATCATGTAACTTTGACCTGAAATAAACGAAGCGAAGAATAAGTGTTGGTACCAATAATATCTGGAATGCAATATCCAATAGAATGTAATGGCCACTAGAATTTAGTAGTTAGAGAATGCCTTCTATATATCTAAGAATGCACGTACGCATCCCTTAAAGTACTATAAAGGCATTCTATCCTTTTTAGAATAGAAGGGTAACCAGAATCAAAACCATCACAATAGCATTAAACTACGCAATAAGTTGTGACCCGTATGCTATATAATAGATTTAAAGAATTTAAACAGTTTATTAGTAAACTGACACTAATTAGTAGATATATAGATTAAATTATTCAACTAAGATTTGTAAATCTTAAAACCAGACTTTTTATCCTACTTAAGTTTACCCCTTATTTTCACTTTCTTTTTTTTCGAAGTTCTCGAATTATAACTATTAATATAAGCAGCAAGTAGGCTAAGAAGATTTAGAGGAATAAATACGGCATTAATACGGCTATAGCAATTAAGGAAAAGCTAGAAGAGTATATTACCATAAAAATCTATATTTATAAAATATATAACTTTAGAAATAAAAAACTATAGATGCTAATATAGAAGAATTTTAACACATTTAATAAGAATATTTTTAAAAAGCTATAAATATTAATAAGAGTATAGTTATATTTATATTTCCTTTAAAAAAATATTTATATTACTTAGAATTATAGAAATATAACTTTATCAGCAGTTTTTAGTAAAATTATTAAATAAAAGAAAATATATAAATAAATAAATAAAAATCTAGCCTTAACTTTTAGCAAAATATTAATAAATACTATAATACTTTAATAAAGGCTAAACTTAAACCAAATAAAATTTATAATAAATTCTATAATTTAGCTACTAATTCATAAAGCACCAGTAGCACCTATCTATATTATTAACCCAGCTCCCTTGCCACCCACACCTTAGCCAGTAAACCAGCAAGCTTAGCAACCAATATAACAACAAACCCTACAAACTAGGCAAAACCTTTAACAGCTTCTACAAGCATATTAAGCATAACAACAAGCAATAACATCTAATAATAATATACAATAAATCCCTATTACTAATTTAATATAGATACTAATACTTATTAACCTTATATCTATACCTCCGCAGCATACTTTATCTACTATATTTAAAAAGAAACTAGCAATAATTATAAAGATCTATATAAATAAATAGAAGTATAATAAAGTTAACTATAGCTTTAACTTTAAACTTATTATATTTTACAATATCTGCAAACACTCTAGCTTACTACTAAAAGGCTATATAATAGCATTTCCAATTATACTAAAAAGATTAACAGAAAGCTACTATTATAGCAGTTGCTTATTAAAGAAAAACTTTAAAAATATATATAACTATATGCATAACTTCTTTAAAAATATAAAGTACTATAGAAAGAACCTAATAAGCTAAAACACAGTAATTTTATAAGAAGTAATAAATAAAAATCTAAATAAGCTAATTTACTACTACTTTTAGACCCTAATTAATAAACTTATAAAGCAACAATTTAACTTATACTTAGAGCTTTATTTTAACCTTATCCTCTTTAATAAGCTAGTAACTATATACCAGGGAGTATTAGCATACTGCATAGCTATTTCCAACCCCTATAAGAATATTTTACAGCTTATTAATAAGATTTAATTTTTAATAATTATTTAGAAAAAAAATTACCTAATATAAATACCTATAAATAAAACCTTTAGCCCTATAGCCTATTATACAAATCATAAGTACTATAAAGGAAATAATAACCGCCCTAATAAATACAAATATTCTTTTTCTTTTTCTTCCCTCTCTTGCAAATACTATATCTATAGAAAAGAAAACTATTAATTATAGAAGCACACTAAGGAAAAATAAGCTTAAGCAAAAGAAAAATTTAAAAAGCATTTTAGTAAAGAGAAAGGCTAAAAAGAAAGCTTTAAAAATAGGTTTTAGCAGTTTATTATTTACTATAAAAAAGAAAATAGCAATAAAAGCAATAAAATATTTAAATTACTTATATTTAATATTAAAAAATATAAGGAAAATAGCAATAATAATAATAATAGCTTAAAAATAAGTTGCTTTATCACTAAATTCGGAATATTAAATATAAAATAAGCCACGCTTACTAATAATAAACTAATTAATAATACATTTATATACTTTTTAACTATAAACCATATTATTTTAAATACAGAAAATAATTTATTTAGCTATATTATATTTTTTACTTTATACTATACCTCTATAATTTTTATAGGTATAATAATTAATACTAAAGTCTTAATAAAGTTAATAGCTAGCTATAATTAATTTCTAGCATTATAAGAAAAAAATAAATTAATAAAGCTTAATATCTTAATAAAAAGCCAAGTTAATATTCAGTTCAAAATTAAAATATCCTTCTTAATAAGAACTATAAAGATATAAACCCTTATAAAAAAAATACAATTCCACATTATTCACGCAAATACCTCTTTCTTACTATACCTAGCAAATATAAATAATTTAAAGATTTACTATAATAACCTTTAAAATATTATTATTATTAAAAGCAAGAAAATACTTATAATAAAACATTTTAACTATCTATTTCTACTATAAAACTCATCCCTAAAAGTATTCCTATTTAAATCATTTACAACTCCCATTTGCTATCTAACTAAAATAAAGCTATAATAATTATACTAATAATTTAAGCATTCCTTAGTTAAAAAGCTATAAAAGCTACTTTATAACTCCAGCTATAAAGTTAACAAACAAGCTCTTAATAAACTAACTAAGTTCTATTACTATTGCCAGAAATTTAGCAAATTCCCAGGAAGATTTCACTTTACCTTAAAAAATAATATTAAATTTAACTATAATATCATTATAAATATTATATATATTAGCAATTAGCTAATTCTTTATATAATTAACAAAGCAACTTAATTTTAGGCAGGCAAATAGCTATAAAATATTAATATTAAGCATATTTAGAATATACTATATACATATTAAATTAACACCTATTTAAACCCTTCCAACCTTATTATACACAATACAGATAAAAACTTTATTAGCAAAAAGTTTAAGCACTATATAACTACTTTAAATATAAGCATAAAAGTAATACCAGTAAAAGCATATAACTCTATTAAAATAATAAAGCATTATTATAGCTTAATATAATATATATACCAAATCATTATAACTAAGCTACTAGAAATTAATAAGGAAATAGCCTTGCAAATAGCATTTAAAGCTATTAATAATACTTTAAGCCTAAAAAAATTAATGCCTATATTCCTAATATTTAAAATATATCTAAGAATAATTAAATTAAATATATCTTCTCCTTTAATAGCATAATATACTACTATAATTAAAAAAACAATATTAGAAATATAAAAACTATAAGCAAAATAATAAATAATAAATACTTTTAATATAAAAAATAAATTAAATATAAAGCAGATTTATAACTTACTATTAAACTTACTAATATTAATATAAAAAAAAAGTAATACTAAGCAAGCTAGCTATTAAAATAGCCTATTCTACCTGCTAATAGTTAAGAGAAAGATTTATATTATAAAGCTTTTAAGTAAACCTATAACCTTCAAATTAATATCTATAAAACTATACTTAATAAAAAACAAGCATAATAAAGCAGCAACTCCTATAGCTTTTACTCTACTAACTACTATACCTTCTAAAATACCAGCAAAAAAAGATAAAGGCCAACCACAGAAATACCTAATATTTATAACTACTATAAATATTACTATCTACCTATAAAAGGCGCCAAGCTAATTTAAGGCCTTTAAATAAAAGAAAATAGCTAAATTACTCGAAAAAGATATTTTTAAAGTTATTAAAAACTTGCTAAAAGAATTAAAGCTTTTTAAATTATATTTTATAAATAAAATTAAAAATAAAGATATAAGTAAAGCTTTTAAGAAATTAAGGCTAGTTATATAAGTATATAACAATCTTAAAAAGAATCTTATTTTTATATAATTACTAATAATTTAAAGAATTAGCTAATAATTTATCCTTTATATTATAGTAATAAAGCTTCCAAACTTATAGCTATATCTTCAAAATATTTTGCAAGCTTATATATAATCTACTATAATACTTAATTAAAAGTTCTATATTTAACCTTTTATAGAATTTATAAAGCAATTAAAAATTAATATAAACTTAATATTAAAAGTTATAAAATCTTTATATAAAATACTAAAGGCAGGAAATTACTAGTTTAAGATTTACTACTTTTATTATATTAATTAGTTAAAAATAAGCCAGTTAATATATAATTTATATTTACTATAAAATAATAAGCTATTTAATATAATAGGGCTATAAACAAATAATACTCTATTTCTAGCAGATAAAGTATTTGCAAATTAAAAAAAGAATAAGCTTAGAAAAGCCAAATTCCTAGCTAAAAAATAAGAGATACTTATTATTAAAAAGCCAATAAAATTTAATAGAGAACTTATT
The DNA here is from genome assembly GCA_003988815.1 of Chlorencoelia australis. NCBI lineage: Eukaryota > Fungi > Ascomycota > Leotiomycetes > Helotiales > Cenangiaceae > Chlorencoelia > Chlorencoelia australis. The sequence continues at coordinate 855,810 of QYAN01000016.1, forward strand.
TAGCTATAAAAGGATAAATTAATTCTACTTATATAATAGCAATAATATAAAAACTTATATATAATATTATTTAGCCTAGCTACAAGTACTAGTATAAAAGGCATAATAAGAAACAAGCTTATACTAAAGAACCAATATATAGCATAGCAAGCCAGAAAAGCCTATATAATATTAATTTGCCAGCTAAAGGCATCATTCAATTTATCTTTTATTGTCCAGATAATTAACCCAGATAAAAACAATACTAAACAGCTTAATAAACAATTAGCATAGCAAATAAAGAACTAAAAAAAAGATTTTAAATTTATAAAACTAAATAATAAAATACTATAATTACTAGTATTTATAAATATCTTCTTTATAAATAATAAAAATTTTTCTTCCCAAATTAGCTATATTATTACCTTAGTAAATAGCTAAAATAAAGCAAATATTATTTACTAGAATTTAATTAAATATAAAAAAGTAATTAGAAATATGCTAGCTTCAAAGCTATATAAAATAGCATATAGCTATAATATTAGAAAATCCATTAAAACTACAATCAAAAAGCTCTTGCAGATCACCTTACCACTAACCTTAGTTACTAATTTAAAATCCCTTTATAACTGCCTTACTAAACTCGGCACAATGCTAGAAAAACAACTAATAATTAATATAATGGCTCTCCGCCAAGCCTATAAAAAAAGGCAAATAATTAAGGTTAAATAAATTAACGAAAAAAACAACCCTACTAACGCAATAATAAAAAAAAAGCCTTGCAAAATATTAAAACAACTTATTAATACAAACAGCATTATTCTAAAGAATATAGAATAGGTTAAGCAAAAGGGATAAGAAACATACTCGCTATTGCTACTATTATTAATATTACTATTGTTTTTATCTCTTTTAAAGTAGCTTCAGTATTAATATTAATAATATCTAGAATACAATATCTAATAAAATATAATAGCCACTAGAATTTAATAGTTAAAAAATGCCTTCTATATATCTAAAAATACAACGAACCCTAGCAAGGGCGTACACATCCCTTAAAGTACTATAAAGGCATTCTATCCTTCTTAGAATAGAAGGGTAATTAGAATTAAAACCATCACAATAGCATCGAGCCACGCAATAAGTTGTGATCCGTGTGCTACGTGGTAGATTCGAAGAATTCGAACGGTTTATCAGTAAACCGACAACAAGGAAATACTGAAAAAGAAAGAGTGCTAGAGCACAACTTACTACTATAAAGAGGACACAACATCGTACCATTGCAAATAACAAAATTTGACTTCATGTGGGGATTCTTGAGAGCCTGGTCAAGGCTATTGAGCTTCCACTTGAAAGAGAAAGAATTGAAATTCTGAAAATCATGCTAAAGACAATTGGCAAAGTGTTTGCTTGCTATTCTCAGATACCATTTGCATACAAGCTCTGTTTGAAATACTTCCCACAAACGCCCGAAACTCCCAATTCCGAGCCCTCTAGTCCCTATTCATCATCCATAGGCATCTCATCGTCAATGTACCGTATTAGAGATATCCTCATCTCTGTTGAATCCTGTCCCCTTAACACATCAGTGATAAAATGCGTCTCAACTTGCATCTGTACCATCTCCAATGCCCCCCTAAGGATTCCACAAAAGATATTCGAGTACCATAGGTCATCCTGAGCCCGTCCATCATCCGGCAATTCTACGAAATCTGCCAGCGGGTTCTCTTCGAAGATAAGAGAGAATTGCTTATTATCAGTCGTCCAATTCGTAACCGTAGGTGTAATGTTTAGGAATATCTTGAATCCAACCTTTGAAACCTTTCCATCAGCATCTCCCTAAAAATAGCAGAAAGAACCCCAAACCTTTGCAATCATCTCCGCAGTTTCTCTAAAATTCGAACAGCGTTTCATGGTATTCGATTTCGCGAGGTAATCTTCGATCAGCCGCAGGCCGATATTATAACCCATCTTGTCAAGCTGTTTGTTAACTTCGACATAATCGCTCTCGTAATCTTTGCATAATTGCGCGACGATGGTACCGTAGGTGAGTGTAACTAGCTCGGCGTTGACTTTGTCTACACGACTTCTATCCGTTCGTCAGCTTCGACAACTTGGTCTTGAAGTCATGAAGCTTCCAAGCCTTGAGGAGCATGAGACACTCACTTCCATACCCTGGAATTTTGATCAGCACAGGAAAGATACATGTAATAAGAAGAACTTACTCTTCGCCCATTCGGGCAGCTTTAGTAGAAGCCATAATTAGTTATTGCTTGATTTTGGGTTTCAAGAGTTGTATCTTAGCAGAAAGCGGCCGCTAGTTTTTAATCGCCAAAAATTCTTTGAGCATTTCAATGCGCCGACTTCAACTAGAGCAATTCAACGACCACAACAAAAGAAACGCCTGTTACTTTGCGATTGTGATTTTAATTTTACAATTATAATCATGCCGGCAGAAAAGCGACCAGCGTCAGATTACGGCTCTTCACAGATGGTGGTGAAGAGGCCGAATTTGGGTAACAATAGTAAGGCTGTAGCTGTGGTCAATGGCTCACCAGCGAGTGATGCTCTCATACAAGCGGTACGTAGAGCTTGCTTCTCATTTTCTCAGTTCTGCTAATCCGCTGAAGACATATCGCTGATCCGAATAGGTACCGCGAACAAGTGGATTACATGCTTCTGTTATGCAACTCACAGGTCACTCTGGAGAAGTTTTTTCTGCAAAATTTGATCCAAATGGAAACTATATTGCCTCAGGGTCTATGGACAGGTCAATCAGTAAGGGGATCTTCAAAAGTCGTCCATAGCTCTTGAATTGACAATCTTGTAGTGCTTTGGAGAACGTATGGAGCCTGCGAGAATTACGGGACATTGACAGGTCACAAAGGCGCGGTTTTGGATTTACGCTGGTCGCGAGATTCAAGGATTTTGTTCTCTGCATCTGCAGATATGCATTTGGCTAGCTGGGATCTAGAGACAGACACGCGCATACGGCGGCATGTTGGACACGAAGAAATCATCAATACTATGGATATCAGCAAACGGGGCGAAGAACTTCTCATTAGTGGATCAGATGATGGCTACATAGGAATCTGGGACCCCCGGACAAAGTCAGCTGTTGACTTTATACCAACAGAGTTTCCTGTGACGGCGGTAGCATTGTCAGAAGCAGGCAATGAATTATTTTCAGGGGGCATCGATAATGATATCAAAGTGTGGGACATGAGGAGGAAGGCCGTGGTCTACTCGATACTCGGTCACAATGACACAATCTCGTCCCTAAGAATATCACCCGATTCTCAAACACTGCTCTCGAATTCAATGGACTCGACGGTACGGACTTGGGACATCAGACCCTTTGCGCCCACAGAACGTCACATCCGAACATTTAATGGAGCACCAGCAGGATTAGAGAAGAATCTTATCAAAGCTAGTTGGGATGCGACTGGAAAGAAAATCGCCGCTGGAGCTGGAGATGGAACTGTTGTCGTATGGAATAGTGAAACAGGAAAGCTGTTATATAAGTTACCAGGACACAAGGGAACAGTCAACGTTGCTGAGTTATCCCCAGCGAAGGATCCGATCAGTAAGTTTTCCGAATCGCCTCATCATTTAGTCTCTGACAAAATCATAGTCCTTTCTGGTTCATCCGACCGTACTCTACTCCTTGGCGAGTTGAAGTGAGCCTTTCTAGCTGCCTTCTAGCCGCTCTGTACAATGATATCCACGGCTTATCTTGTGAGATAAGAATCAAGGTAGAAGTTAACCTTACTGAGTGATTTATCAAAAGTTGTGTGAATGGAAGGGGTCGGCTGGGCGTTTTGGATCTGAGGCTCAAAGACTGTGATCACTCAAGGTTGATACCTGCGCAACACACGAAAACGAAGCAGTTTGCTATGATATCTGTTCAAAGAAACACTAATAGAGGACACGCAATTTGACGATGAACTTGTGGGTAGAAATGGTTGGTGTAAGACAGACTGGTCTAACTGCCACGACTCCACCACATAGAAGTCTCTGAATCAAGATTTGATGAGTCTCCTCCTTTACGTTGCTGACTTAAATGTATAAATGCAAGACTTTGAATGAAGTATAAGTGTTTCGATTTCCAAGAATTTTCCTTCATTGTTCAAATGAAGTTGCCCCCTAATTTTCGGAGTTAGCCCCCATAGGCCTAACGATTGGCCTTGATTGCGGCTCGTTGCTTCCCTTTGAAACGCGCCTAACTCTCATCTCCAACCAAACTTGTCGCAGATCAACCCCTTTCCAGTTCATAACAGCAATAACCACGGGAGAATCCTTGATCTGAATTCCGGATTGAGGTGCGCACGAAAGGTTTTTGGTATTGAGGTGTGTCATGGGTAATTTGAGGCTTGTCGCAGAAATCCCTTCCTTTTGAGACGACCTGACAGGTATGGTGGTATGCTGGGATTCCAACAGTTCCTTCCTCTCATCGAACCAAACCTACGTTGCTTCAAACTATTAGCAATTTATCTTTTTCCCTTTCCTTTCAGATTCTCCTTTTCATCCAGTTCGGATTGAGATCCCTTCGCGAGCGAAGTCTCTCTTTCGTTTCGCATTGTTCCGTTACCCCTTGAATATTTGGTGTCTGTTTGTCTGTTTGCCTACCCTACCTAGACCAGACTCTACATCCTGTTCCTGCCATTCATTCTAAACCATACAAAGATAAAGACCTGTGGATGGGTAGCAGGCCTCCCCACCATTCGATCTCTGCGACATAGCTCGACTCTCTACAGTTTTCTAGACACCAACTTCGAATCCCCATCCGACCTCATGCAGCAGACTCGACACGAAACTCAGTCCTGTTGAATTGGACGCTGATTGGCATCACTTATTCCGCTTTGAGGAGATAGTAGAGGACGCGTTGACGGTCACCTCATCATAAACGGGCCATCCCTTTCGAGGGCTATATTTTGGACGAAGGAGGACTTTGGAATTTGGACCCTATTTGAACATTCGACACAAAATCAAACATTCAAGTGCCATGCCTCCTATACGCCAAAATAGTCACAGGCGGACTCTGTCCTCGTCATCAGGCGGGCCACGACCCTCAAGACTTGACAATGTTCGGTCTGGAATACAATCATTGTTTACAGGACGCTCGACGGTGGGGACCAGGAGCCAACATCCGAAAGCTTCTAAATCACCTGCGATATCCCTGGGGTTAGGACACCTGCCTTCAACCAGGCTAAATCTTCCTTACCTCACAAGGACAAGATCTGGCACATCAGTTCGAGATTCGTCAGCATCAACTGCTTCAGCAGCATCTACCTTACCATATACCAGACCCACGACCCCGGCGAACTTTCGCCTAGCCGATGATGTCTTACGAAATGACCCGCCTCCCCCGGCACATCCAAACCCAGCACCAAGATATGTCGGCGTTGACCCCGAAGAGCAGCATTTGGCTGAGTTGGCCAATACTGGAAGGCGGAGAAGGAAGGTCAGAAGGGGTGCGAGAGGCTGTGGGCCAAAAATGAAAAACAGAAAGATTCGGGCCAAACTTCTGAGTTCTCTTGTGTCTGGAGTAGTACGTAGTCTTTTAAAATCTGGCAGCTAAAAAATCTACTAACACCGTGCAGTTCCTCACGCTGGTACTCACGATATACCTAGTTTTGGCATTATCGGACCAAAATGAGAGCCAAGAATTTCATGTCCTACTAATAGTCATCATATTAATCACTACCATCTTCTTCTGTCACTCTTTAATTCGTCTATGTATGATGATTATCCGTCCACCACAAGAAGATAATGTCGAAACCCAATTCTTACGGCCAACGGTAGTTGCAGCTGGAGGTTATGCAAATCCACCTGAACCTATACGAGTAGCTCTAGCCCGAGACGAAGAAGCTGCTGGCATTGAGAGCAATGCTACAAAGGTTCCACCGCCAGCTTATGGGCTGTGGAGAGAAAGTGTGCGAGTGGATCCAAATAGGATTTTCTGGCAACGGAATAACGAGGCACCATTACATCGCATAGATTCTGTACGATCAGAAGAACGTCCTCAGACAGCTAATAGGCCACCATCTTACATCTCTGAGAACGGGGTTGACTACATCATTGAAGCTCAAGGGAGATCGATTGCTCCGACAACTGACGTACCTTTACCACCACATCCTTCGGAACATCGGATATGATCTAGAGTATTCAAAAGATCTTGCTGGTTTTCGAATCATTAGCCAGCTCGAAAACAGGGTATCGGGAGTAAGGAGTTCTTAATGGAAATAGTTGGGATTAGCAGGTTAGCGTTTAGCATAAGAACGGCGTTTGGGTTTAGCTAGGATGAAAATAGGTTGTCCCATTTATAATTCATTGTTCAGCGGTGAATAAAGGTATGAAGCACAGCTTAAGCTGAGGTGGATTGATGTTTAAATAGGCCCAAGAGAAGAGAGCTTTGACAACCAGCATCAGTGTTAGATGACATGATTAGGCAATCATCACAAAGTGAATGGAATTTGCTGTGAAAGAAAATTGATTGCCAATGACTCACCACCTAATTCATAAATCAGACTATTCCCACTAACTAAAAGCCTTCTTACCCCTTTTCCTCTACCACTCATACCTACAATACTTTAGCACCAAGCGCGCTTACTAGGAAATCGACTAAGAACCAGGTTAGAAAAGCAAAACTATCGCATTCTCGGAGAAATCGGCCGCAGTTCTAGCTTAGCGTGGTTGCTTGCAGCCTAGTTTTCCCTTCCCATTATTTGCGCCTCGCCGCTCGAATCAATCTTCCATAATACATCCACTCAATTTTGCAGTCGCCTTGCGAACGTTGTACCACGGGAGGAAGAAGGAAGACGGAAGTCGTAGCAGTTGTTGAAGGTTAAGATCACGGTCGAAGAAGGGTCGAGGATATTTTGAGAAAGAAAGGAACAAAGGAAGAAAGAAAGCAAGGAAAGAGAAGAAAAGAAAGGAAGCATGTAAGTTCCCAATGAAGATGCCCAGACCCGCCCGTTCGCGCAACTTGCTGCTGCTGCTGCTGCTGCTGCATATACCTACTCCGGTGAATGTTTCTTGCTTCGATGAGGTGCCACATCTGTACGACGAACGACTGTCCATCCATACCGAAACACAAACATCAGTACAACCGATCTGAATCCGATTTCAAACGCTAGCCTCCGCTGTCATATCATATCCCCAATAACCACAACGTCGCACAAGATCCATGCATCCTGCAGCCTGATGGGTGGTGGGTCATGCAACGCTCTCTCGTTATTCCCACGCCGACGTAATCAACAAACAATCGCCAGATTTTGTCAGTTGTAGAGAATGCCGGCTACCACTGTTGAGAAATGGTTGCAGATCGAGCGCCATCCAGACTGTACACCTCATCGATGCAAGAAAATAGTCAAGGAATGGACAACAGGAGAAGGCGCATTTGTGATGTGTTGTGCTAATGATGGAACTAAACAGACTCATAAATTAGTCGCAATGTCTTCTTTATCCCGTCGTGCTTGCTACAAGTGTAAGTTGCGATTCCTTTTTTTGAGCTCAATGCACCACAAGCTGAAATTGTAGTGAATAGGTGGTAATGTTGGCCATTATGCTGAGGTCTGCTCTTCTGCTGAGCGCCTTTGCTACAACTGTAAGTTAATTTCCAATTCCCTGGAGCATTGAGTCCAACTAACAATTTTGACAGGCAAACAGCCAGGTAACTAACCTCCGCATTCTACTTTTGATCGAAATCTCACACGGAATGAACACAGGCCACGAATCAAACGGCTGCCCATTGCCAAGAACCACCGAAGCAAAGCAATGCTATCACTGCCAAGGACTTGGTCATGTCCAAGCTGATTGCCCGTACGTATCTTGTCATCGGATCCTCAAATACGGGCTTTGGAGAACTAAAGCTAACGCACATTTGCAGAACTTTGAGAATTAGCGGAGCTGGAACTTCTGGTCGTTGCTACTCATGCGGATTGCCCGGTCACTTAGCTCGTTCTTGCCCAAACCCAGCTGGTGGATCTGGCCCAATTCCAGGTGTTGGTCGTGGACTTGGAGCTCCTCGTGGTGGCTTTGGCGGCAGCTTTGTTGCTCGCGGTGGTTTTGCTGGTGGGCCTCGTCCGGCCACTTGCTACAAGTGCGGAGGGTATGTTTCTACGAACTAGTGAACACGAAGACTCAACTAACCGATATTCTAGCCCCAACCACTTTGCTCGTGATTGCCAGGCTCAGGCTATGAAATGCTATGCCTGTGGCAAGCTTGGTCACATCTCTCGGGATTGCACTGCACCAAACGGTGGTCCTTTGAACACTGCCGGCAAGACCTGCTACCAGTAAGTGCCCCAGATATCATCTCCCCATATCAGATAATCACCCGGAACCTTGCTTCGTAATCTCAAAACTTCCGAGATAGTCCCTTTCAAGCATGTCCAGAATTGTTCAATGCTAACATCCATTCCGCAGATGTGGCAACCCTGGCCATATTTCCCGAGATTGCCCTGACAGACCTACCAATGGTGATGTTACTGGAGATGCCGATCTTGGCACTACAGTTACACCTGTTGCGCCTGTCGCATAGATATCTATCGCTCTCTATGTGTTCGTCCGATAGGCCTTGATGAGCTATCGTTCTATGTCACACACGCACGGTCGTCGCATCTCTCTCTTCTGTATTTGGACATAATCAAACGTCGATCACTCCAGTCTTTCTACTCGTTCTTGCATACCTGGCTCGGCATACGAAAATTTGAATTTTTAGTTCACGGATTACTTTCTCGGCGTCTGGTCTTTCCCATGTTTCTTGAACACGCACCCAAAAGCATTTTACACGATACTCATATTCCTACCTTTACGAACTGGTAACCCGGTAAATACCTACACCTTGACGATGACGTAGCTCTTGATCCTGTGATTTACATTTTAGAAAGGACATATGTCTATTAATGATAGGCTTGTCATATTTGGAACCTATTATCACATGGAGAGGCGAGAGACAGATGGATGGAGGTAGAGATTGAGAAGTGGACGGGCGAGGAAAAGGATAGATAGATGGAGAGTTGGGGAAAAGACCGTCGATAGCAGTGAGCGTGATATGTAATTTGATGCTGAGTCTATCAAAATCTTTCACACAAGCGACTGTGTTATCCCCTATTCTTGTTCTTTCTTTTAAGTATGATCACTTGTGCTTTTTAGACCCTACAGTACTTTGCTCTGATGTCCTAGGTGATATCAAAGGATAGTCTTACCGCTTGTTAAGGCTATAACCCCAAGCCAAGCTCCCTATCATGAATATTGTTCAGTATTCAGTATTTTCATGTTTCTGTACGGGGTAGGCCTTGTGTAGATTCAATGAGCGGTGAGTTCAGATCTTGGAAGTTATTTAGATTCACATCACGTGAAGCGCTGGTTTTTTAATCCATGAAATCCTCGGTATTCATGTCAAGTTAGGAGGAAAGCACACCTATTTATCTAATTCCGATCGCTCCCAATTCCTAATATCTTCAATGCAGTTCGTTGAGACTGGTGGTACTCAAAATCAAGTGACTCGATAAATAAACTCGTCCCTTCCACAACTAGCAGACATAGGCCTTCGCTTCTACATGCAAATAAATTTATTTTTCCCTTCATTTCCTTTCCCCTCCTCCCCTCTTCCTCTTCCTCTTCCTCTTCCTCTCAATCTTCCCGTCATTCTGCAGACTTCAATCCACCGTGAACCAAACCTACAAAGAGCTCTCCAACACCGCAAATGACACCACTCGACCAGTGGACTCCCCTTCAAGTCGTTGTCACCGTCTCTACAGTGAGCGTTCTCGCCGGCGTCATCTGCAGCTTCTTCTCTTCATATTTATTCCCTTCTGACATCAATAACGAGAGTGAGCTTGACAACTGGGAGCCCCGTTAATGCAATAAAGAGACTGCACTAAACCTTCGTTAATTATCACGCTTCAGTCATTAATTAACTTTTACATCATTAATCTACTACATACTAATCAATACACGATCTCAAAGCTTTCGGTTCTTCAGCCTAAGTCAATACCGCAATTATGGGTGGAGGATCCGTAATTGGTGATGAGGATGTTGATGTGAGTCCTCCCAGCTCAATATTCTCATCAAAACATTGCTTATACCATCATTCAGAGTGGTATCATCGATATTGAAGAAATCCAAGCTCATGGTTGACTCTCCGTCCCTCTCATTCATAATTCAAACACTGACTCTCCTAGGAATCGGTATGGCAGATATCGCCAAGTTGAAGGCAAGCAAGATTACGACCATTGGTGTATGCTCCAATTCTTAATTACCTTCAAGACCAGGAAATATTTTCTGACGGCTACAGATGCTCATTTCTACGCCGACCAGAAAACTTCTCAAGATCAAGGGCTTTTCAGAAATCAAGGTCGAGAAGATCAAAGAAGCTGGCAAGAAGATGGCTGTGAGTATCCTAATTGATTCGAAGTTATTCTCCGCTAACATACTGCAGCCATCTGCTTGTGGATTTATTACTGCTTCCGAGCTTGGCCAGCTTCGTAAGAGGTGCTTCAGGATCTCTACTGGTAGCAAGCAATTGGACAGTGTCTTGAACGGGTTCGTTTCTATCAGATAGTTTGCACTGGTTGGATGCTAACCTGTGGTAGAGGCTTCCAGACCATGAGCATCAGTGAAGTCTACGGCGAGTTCAGTAAGTCCCCATCCTCTCCGTGGAAGCGGCATCCATTAACTCAACAGGATGCGGCAAAACTCAATTAGCACATACTATGGCGGTCATTGCTCAACTCCCACGAGTATGTAACACCTCAAGATCAACGAGCTACGGCTGACATACTTAGGACATGGGTGGAGCTGAAGGAAAGGTTGCCTATCTTGATACTGAAGGAACATTCCGCCCAGAGAGAATTGCAGAGATTGCAGAACGCTTTGGTGGTAAGTCTTTCAAGCAATTGACGATTCTAATACGCTAATTCTAGCAGTCGATCCCGAGCAAACCTGTGACAACATTGTCTATGCTCGTGCTCAGAACAGTGAGGTATGTAAAGCTGAAATCCAAGTCAATATATTCTCTAATCATGATCAGATGCAATCCGAGTTGTTAGACAGTCTTGCTGAACAATTTGCTACGAATGAATTTCGACTTCTCATCATCGACAGCATCATGGCCTTGTATCGTACAGATTTTGTCGGACGTGGTGAACTTTCTGAACGTCAGGGTGTGCTCAATGCTTTCCTTCGCAAAGCTACACAAATGGCAGAGGAATTCAATATTGCAGTCTTGATGGTTTGTTCTTCCCGAATCATTCAAGACCCAGCTAATACGGGTTAGACAAACCAAGTCATGTCAGATCCAGGAGCCAGTGCTCTCTTTGCTGGTGTCGATGGTCGTAAGCCTGCTGGAGGCCATGTTCTTGCACATGCCTCGACTACTAGACTTCTTCTTCGCAAAGGTCGTGGAGAAGAACGTGTTGCCAAGATTGTGGACTCGCCTGGTAGGTCTTGTATTCTGTCTTGCAGGCTAACTGCTAACTAGGTGATTTTAGACTGCCCTGAACGTGAAGCAATCTATATCATTACCGCTGGAGGCATCAACGATCCGGACAAGGCCTGAGTGTCTCGTGGTGAACAGTTGTTGTTAAAGCTTCTTATCATGAACTAATTAGTCCATGCTACGTTCGCTATAACTATGTATGATGGGTAGAGGAATGAATCATTTGCTTGTATTATTTGCATATTGTGGGAGTTTGCTGGTTGGAAATACCCCTGCTTGATAGACCCTTAGCGCCATCAGATTAGATAAAAAAAATCGCTAAAATTTTTGTTAAAAATAATTTCAAAGATCCAAATCTGAATTAAGCAGACTGTCATACGTTTCTAAGCTTTCCACACTACAAAACCATAAAATTTAACCATCAAACGATGTCCAAGATGCCCTCCACAATTGGCGACAATTACGCCATCTTCCCAATCACTATTCCTCCCACAACGGCCTATCCCAAATCCGTCACTCATCACATCTACCTACGTCCACACGCCCCCAAGGTTCCCTCTGATACCGACTCGCGCAGCTTATTCCTCGTAAATATACCCATCGATAGCACTATTGCACACTTCCGCGCTATCTTCACGAGGCTTATTGGGGCGGGGAGGTTTGAAGGAATTACGTTTGAAGGGGAGAAAGGTGAGGTTGCTGTGGATAGGAAGAAAGAAATAGAGGTTGGGGGGTGGAATAATGCTAGGAGGAAGAAAAGAAAGAGGGGGGAAGATAGGGAAAATGGTGATGGAGAAGTGGATACGAGTCTGCCGCAGGTGTGGGGGAGGGAATTGAGAGGAGGAAGAACGGCTGTGGTTTTACTGGTGGATGGGAAGAGTGTTGAGGATGCATTGAAAGCTGCTAAGAAACTTGGGAAATCTTTGAGTGGGAAAAAAGTGAAAGAGAAGTATCCGATTTGGGGCGAAGGAGTCGATGAAGAAGACAGTAAAGTCGGAGGGGAATTGGGCAGTAAGAGGTATAAGGAGTATCAGAAATTGAGATATCCGGATAAAGAAGAGGTACAGGGGAAAGTGGATAGGTTTATTGGGCAATGGAATAGGAAGGAGGAAGAGAAGGACAGGGAGAGGAAGAGAGTTAGAAATGTTCCAGATGAAGATGGGTTTGTAACTGTGGTTAGGGGTGGTAGGACGGGACCGGCGAGGAGGGAGGAGGCGGAGGGGAAGAGGAGGGAGATGGTGGAGAAGGAGGAGAGGAGGAGGAGGGAGATGGGAGACTTTTATCGGTTTGTTTCTCTCCAGCTTCTTGTCCCGTAAATGGAATTTTGAAACTAATGCGATGGGCATAGATTCCAAATGAGAGAGAAGAGAAAAGAGGAGCAAGGGGAACTAGTGAAGAGGTTTGAGGAGGATAAGAAGAGAGTGGAGGTTATGAGGGAGAAGAGGGGGAGATTCAGACCGGAGAGATGATCGACTCGAATCCCTCAAAACACACCTACCTTTACATACCTACCTGAAACTAGCAGGCAAACCTCGTTAGTAGGTATGTACCTGCTCAACCGCTTTTCTATCTACATATTCTTCAAAATGATGACTCCGCGGGGCCATAGAAGTATATTCTACACCAGCAGGTCAATCCTTACTGATAAAGATATACGATGCCTACACAACCCGCTATATATAATCTTCTCAATTTGTCTGAAAATTAGCATCACCCATTCTATCGTTTTCTTGTCCTGCGGTTGGGGAATTTATGCTAATGGCTTCAAGAATAGGTTGGCTTCCTATAATCAACTTTATCGCTGTTATGGAGGCATATCTTTCTTTTCCTTCATAGCTAATTTAGAATGCTCTCATTCAAGGAAGGAATTGATTTTAATCCTCATTTCACCCTAGAGTATGAATGCCCCCGCAATGATTTTCATCCTTCAATACCCCTCCTCCAGCACATCATTCCTCACGATGTCCTATTTCCTCCCTTTTATCTCTCTACACATCCTCTCTTTCCCATCACACTCCCCTTCACACTTCATCCAATTTCCAAATCTAAAACCAACTTCACTTCCACTCTCCAAAGTTAAGACAAGCAAGCAAGCAAGCAATCAACCGAGAATCTCACACACATACTCTTTATCTTGTTGCATTTCGCACTTTACAAAGTCATCATCGTTTGTCTCTAGTCTATTCTCTACCTGTCTAGCTCCCCTGGCTCCCCTAACTTCTTAGTTTACCTAGCTCTAGGGGGAAAGAGATTGGACAGTGCAGTGCAGCATGAGAAGGAGGAATTTCATTACGTGACACCTCTTTTCTTTCCTTCCAGTACCCCAAAACACCTCTCCACTCAAACCTCGCTTTCTCAACCCCAGAAAATCGAATTCCATGAACCAGCCACGCCCATTAACCCCTTCTTTTCTTCTCTCCCTCGTGAATTCCTCAAAATAAAATAGAAAAGCTTTTCCAAGGACAGATATCGATATCCTTACACCTCTCCCCATCCTTAATTTCAAAACCCTCGTTCTTCCCAAGGAGAAAATAATAAACTTTATCTGCTATCAGAGACAAAGGGGGGGAAGATTGCCTTCCCTACCTTCTATCTTACATATTCTACTTCCCCACAGCATCTCCAAAAAGATTTAGCAATAGAACCATTCCTTTTCCTTTTATTTGCATACACTTACAAAGCCAAACCAATCCCGTTTTCTCCCGACCTACCTAGCTTTTAGAAGCCGAGAAAACTTATATTTATTGCATTACGAGTTTTTACCAAGCCTTGTTTCCTTTGAGTTCCTTCTTTCTACCTTTGGAGAAAGTTGACTCAAGAAGATTGCTTTTGTTGTGTCCCCGTCGTAGCGCTGTATTTCCACTCGAGAGGGGAATGGGTGAATGATAGAGTTTCCGGTTATGTCGAGCTCTTGGTTTTGGTATTTATGCCGCGAAGGAAAAAGGGGTCTTTGGGAGAGGGTTTGGTCTGTTATGTGAAGTTGAATTTTGAAGAATGTGACTGCGTTGCAGAACTTTAGTAGTATAATTTAGCTAGTTCGCCTTCCTTCGCCTACTTACTAGATTAGGACTAGCGCATGACTCACCGAGGCATGCGCATATATCAACACCACATGTAGCACATAGAGTAGAGAATGAACCATATATCTGAACCAACTTGTTACTTTATTTTCCCTTGTTATTTCGTAATTGCAATTACCGGTGATACCTACAGGAACAAACCAAAAAAAGGAGAGAAAAAACCTCAAATTAGTTTACTTTAAGTGGTCTGTCTGAGTTGACTTGACTTGACTCCTGAGTAGGGTAATTCTTCTTTGAGTTAGCTGAGTTTTGAGTATAGTCCTACTTAATTTCATCTCTCTCATTAGTACTACTTAAATTGCACAAATCTTCATTGTGCATTATCACCCAAATCCAAATCCAATTCATATTCTTAAAAACAAAACAACCTCCTAGAGCCACCCTAAAAATCGAGAACAATCCTTCCGATCCCTCTCGAAACACAACTCAACATCAACCCCTTCTCCTCTTTCTCTTCCTCCAGCAATCCACTTCCCCTATGCAACAAATTCCCCTCACAAACTCTGATTTTACAACTTCCACAATTGCCTACTTCGCAACTACTATCTACTTCATATCCTTCTTTCCTTAAAACTTCTAATAACGTCTCTTCTGCTCCCACTTTAATTACCCTTCCTTTCTTCACCTTTTCTCTTTCTCCTCCTCTATCTTCAGCCCGTCCATAATCCATCGTCCTAACCTGGAATTCAAAGGGATCTCCCCCCTTCTCTGCTTGAAAAGCCTCGAAATGAACCTCTTCCTTCCCCATCCCCAACTTCTTCGCAGTTATCTGTGCCTCTCGAATCATCCTATCAGGCCCACAAACATAAACCATACTATTCCATTTCCTACCCTCTATTATTTCTCTAACATTCATTCTCTCTCTTTCTTCCTTTCCATATATCTTCACTCTATCCCCATACTTTTCCACTTCCTTCTGAAATCCCATTTTACTCTTATTTTTACTTTTCACCCCATAATGAACAATGAAATCGTAATTTATAGAATGGAAGACAGAGAAATGGGAGAGGAAAGCGGTGATTCCTATACCGCCACAGATGAAGATGTGATGTGAGGCTTGCGAGTTTGTCGGTACGGAAGAGGTGATCTTCCCAACAAGTAAAGGAGAGGAGTGGGGAAGGGAATGGTGGATGTATGAGGATCCGCCGAGGGATGTTGGGGAGAGGTGGATGGAGAGACGGAAGAGAGAGGGGGTGCCAGAGACGATGGAGTAAGAGCGGATGAGGTTGTTGGGGAGGTTGAGACGGATGAAGGAGCCGGGGTCGATTTCTTCTTCCGCCTCTTCTTTCATACAATCTTCATTTTGAAATTGTTGTCGTTGCAAAACAAGATTAACGATATCTGCCGTCTCCATCGTTTTCTCTTTCACTATATATTCCCTCCAAACCTCTTTCTCTTTTTCCTTCTTCCCATTCTCATTCCCCTCCCTAGAATTAGCAAGCAGCCCCTCCAATCGCCGTTTAAAGGCCCCTCTACATTCTTCACCTAAACTCTCCAACCCAACTAACTCCCCCAGCTTACCTATATCCTCAAAAATCCCCTTCTCCTCACTATAAAGCATTTCCTGCACCTCCCTAACTGTCCACCCTCCCTCCCCTCTCTCCACAATCTCTACCTTATCACCAATACCCAACCATCCCTCCCTCAACACCCTATAATACCACCCTGACCTCCTCGTCTCTTTAACTTTCTTCAGAAAATTCTTGATGTTGAAACGGTGGTTCAGTTTGAAACAGGGCTGTCTTGGTAAAGAGACTTGTAAAAGGACGGAAGGGCCGAAAGAGATGATGTCGCCGATACAGAGGCTGGTTTCGGTCATTTGGATGGGAAAAGGGGTGGAAGGAGAGGGGGGAGGAGGGTGGCAGATTAGGTTTTCCCCGAAGGAACCGGGGATGAAGAGGGTGGCGGAGGCAGGTAAGGTGGTCTTCCAAAAAGTGTAGTGTGCGGGATGGTATTGGTGGAGGGCTTTGTCTGTGCCGCCGTCTGTAGATTGTTAGGATGTTAATGGATGGTAGAGGGGGTGACAGTGGTTGTCAACATTTTGGGGGTTGAAGTTGTAGCTAAGAAGAGGATCATTGAGAAGTCAATCGCTTGATTCTCTCTCAAAATATTCATCACAAATATGAACTTAAAACCCTTATTCATACCCCCCCTTTTCCCTCATCTCCTCTTAATCTATCCAAGAAATCTCACTCTGCCTGCAAATTATCATTTTTAGTTTTTTAAATCCACCTACGGAAAGTCAAATCACATTCATCTCCCACCAGTCCCGTCTTGCCCACCCACACCGGTTCATTCCTAGGCATCTTATAAATACCCGTTTCAATACCTAGGCCTCGCATCTTTTTCATTTTGCTCGTTCGGATTTGGTGGACGATTGCGCTTTGGAAGAGTTCTGTGGATGGGGCGGGTTCTTGTGCCATGGTGGTGTGGAGGTGGCGATAAGGGGAGAGGGGGATTTTGGTGAGTGTGGGATAGGGTTGAGTTTTAATCTTTCTTTTGGGGAAATATTGGTTTGGAAGAGTAGTTTGTGAGAGAGAGGAGTGCGTGTGTGGCGGGGACAAATATAGGGAGGGATGTGAAGTGGCGAGAAT
The DNA here is from genome assembly GCA_003988815.1 of Chlorencoelia australis. Lineage (NCBI taxonomy): Eukaryota > Fungi > Ascomycota > Leotiomycetes > Helotiales > Cenangiaceae > Chlorencoelia > Chlorencoelia australis. The sequence continues at coordinate 872,909 of QYAN01000016.1, forward strand.
GAAGAAGGGAAGTTGGTAAAGTAAGAGTCGTGAAGGGAAGAAGGATGGAAGGATGGAAGGAAAGAAGAACCGAAAGAAAGAGACTAGGGAAAGAAGAAATATATATGTGTAGAAATGATTCTAAACAAGCCCCTACCCCTCCTCCTAAATCGGCTAGGAAAATTGTCCTGTAAGCAAGTATTCTACCCCCACGCCCTTCTCATGTCAAATCCCTGCCCTATTTTTGATCAAAGGGTTTTGTGGATGTCTTGACTTTTACCACGAACTGGTATGGGGATGCATAGTCATCGTAGAAAGAAAGAAACAGTAAGAGTCAAAGTCGTCGTGCACAGCGAAAAGCATTCAAAATCGTGAGGGAGAAGTAGCGTATCATTGAAGGTATCTGGCTAAATATACCATCACCACACTATCCATCCCATCATGTTCTTCACCGTATCCCAAATCTACTCTTCTTCCTCATCGGCTTCTGGGTCAACTACGTTGAAGAATCGCAATTCGTAGACTCCCTTGGAGGTAGAGACGACACGAAGCCAGTCTCGGAGTTGTTGCTTCTTGAGGTATTTCTTTGTCCTGTGATTATAATTATTAGCACAATTTTTCTTTCCTCGTCCTCATAATAGATGTTATAAGGGGACGTACAAGTACTTGAGATAACGACCAGAGAAGTTTTGGAATGCGGTGACCTCGATCTTCCCCTCGCCTTGCTGCTTGATGATGACCTTATCTTGGAGATTTTGGACTCGTCCATCGACCTTGACTTTATCTTGAAGGAACTTCTCGAAGCTGCTGATGTCGAAGATCTTGTCCGAGGAGGGTTGGGAAGCGTTGATTATAAACTTTTGGTTCGTTAGCTTTGATTCAATACCTCTTTCTCCAGTATCAGCAGATCGCATAGAACTGGCAGCTGGAAGGGGGGAATGGAATTGGGAATAGATACATGCCTTCCTGGTAATCTTGGCCTGCTTGCCCTTGGGCGCTGATTTCTGCGAGAAAGATTGATCTTAGCCTACTGCATCACGCCGTAGCCTCTCGTGAAAGAGAGACCTGGGCCAACAGCAAAGCGATATCATGTACGTACTGGTGCTGGTGCCATTTTGATGAGGAGTGGTCGCAAAGAGGTAATAATCCTGCGCCGGTGGTTTGACTGGGTTGGTTATTGAACGAGTTTCAACAAGAAGATGGACAAGTTTCTCTTTCTTCTACTGTGTGTGCGCCAAGACTTCGCTTAAGTTTCCACGGGAACGGGAAATGTATTTGCCTCAGGATCTAGAATTACGCAAGGCACAGTTTATGACAGCAGGCATAACTTTTATGAACTGAGGTAGAGAGGAATTTGACTTTGCCAAAGCTCGGTTAGTTTGAGGTTGATATGAAGTTTGAAAAAACTCGAATCATGGAATTGCAAGAAGCCGCATTTTAATGGGTATCAGGGTTTATTGGGAGTCAATTAATTTGTTATCCTATAACCCCCTCCTCCGAAACCCCGGAAAACCGCAAGCCCGTAGACATGCTGGCAGAAAGTAGACCGGCGAGAAGCCTTCGAGAGAAAACAAACGTATAATTGCGCCCATATGCAGTCTTCATAGCCGATGAAAGAAAAATGCTCCTTCATGCCCGCTTCCAAAATTCCAGCCAACAAGAATCGAGTGCCGAGCCTCCAGTCTGCAGCCGAATATGCCGTGCCCACCGCCCATTAAGAAGAAGGAAGTCGTAAAGTCGATGAAGAAGTTTGTATGAGTCGGACTTCTCAAGAAACAGGTATGCGATTTTTAGGATCGGAAGGAGATCATTATCGGTCGATTAATACTTCAGAATGATATAGAGGGCGTGAATGATTCCAGGAATATAGCCTTTGTGCATGTCAGTATGAGGTCATTTGAAGAGCTGAATTGGAATTTCCGCACCCAAAATTGTCAACAGGATGTTGATCAAGAGATCAGCTCCGCATCCGCGCTCGAGGAAAACACCAAGAGGTGGAAGGATGATGGCAAGAATGATTTTGCAGATATCGCTGTTTGAAAGTGTCAGTCTAATTGTTCAATTCTTCTTCAATCTGCGCAACAAGGGTGTGACGCCATTGGTAAGACGGGAAGAATTGGAAGGCATAACATACCTTGCTGTGAAAGGCATGGTGTCGGATTGGGTTTTGTGAAGACAAGACTTGAGAGACTTTAGATATCAAAGGTGTATGATTGTTGATTGAGTGATTGAGGTTGAGTAGTGTAGAGTGTTGATGAGGACGAGTGGCGGAATGTTGGAGGTATTTAAGGTGGAACGAATAATAGTCACGTCACTGGTAAGAGGACATAAATCACTTTGCTTGGCTGCCTGCGGGAAGGAGTTGGCAACGCTAAGCGATTAGAGCCAGAGGCAATCCTTGGATTTCTTCATTTTCTTAATGATTTCAGCCACAATTGCCTACGTCACTAACGTTTTGGCCAAGTTTGGCTTAGCGCATGAAAATCATTTGCTCACAAGCTGTGGCGCTGTACGCTTATCCCGTACCCCGTACCCCGTACCCCTGATCCGTGGAATTGTGGCTCAGCATTTTGATACTTCGATTCACAACATCATATTCTTTTTTTAAACCATCTGGGAAGATCATGGGAGATGGAAACTTGGTTAGTAACTTATTGTGCTGTTTATACTTCGGAAACAGTTCATGAGCCACCTGACCGCGGATGTTTTCCTGGAGAGTTCGTTTCACAGCCTCCTGAACTATCCGGCCGGCCACGAATGACGATTTTCTTGGCAGCATACTGTATTACGCTGTACGAATGGACCTCCAAGGCTCCAATGATTCGCAGCAGACACAAATCAGAGATGTCATGTGCCCGGTTCTAGACCAGACCCTTCGGAATCATGCAGAGCTATTCGTTGCACAGCCTTTATATCAGGTACGATAATAGTTACACGTGTTTGTCTGAAGCGGCCAGTAAGCTGGCTTCCAGCTCTGAAATGCATTCGGAGTCTGAAAGCATGATGAGTACACTACTTTTCTGCAGTTCTATTTCGCTTTTCATAGACTTGGTTTTCCATCGTGGGACAAAACTTACTCTGCTTACCAGAAACGTGCATTAGTGAAGAGGTTTCATCTCGAGCTCGAATACGTAGTGTATATACAAGAAAACGACATGAAACGACAGGATAAAACAAAATCGGATGGGCTCGAGATGAGGCAGCAGGGGAGGAAAGCAAATTTTTTAACTTTTGGATGGTCCTTAGATTCTCATGCTTCTATGATATGATCATGAAGACGTCTTCATACGGGTAACATACACAGAGAAGACGAGAAAATTTGTAAGGAGATGCTGCCGAACCCACAAACCATGTTATAAGCTCATGGAAATACTATTGGATATCATAAACACTCAGGAACGAATACTATTTTGTTTCACTTTGTGATTCATTTATTTATTGTCGGGCTTAATTACAAAACGCAATCTATTATCAATGGTTTCCATTCAGTAAGAGCAAGAGTGAGCCCATCGCTATGCTAACGCCAAGCCCAATGCAGAAGAACGCCACAATGCGTATTTTTGATGTAGTAGGAAAAAAAAAGTAGAAAAGCCTTCGATACCTCCAAAGAACATTCTTTCAATATCAGTTTCATAAGCAAATTTGCTGCCATGAAAATTGATGGCTGTCGGATAGTGTGATAAGAACTGATCTGACTTCTGTCTAGATCCCTAATTCAGATCATAGACAGCAGATCCAGAGCTTTCGGTAAAAGAAAACGAAAATCAATAGTGATGAGCTGACGCTGCAGACTCATACCACCGTAAGATGACCCTCAACGAGGGCACAAGATTGACACTCAGTGATATCATAAAAAGTTTTTCAGAAAAAGCTTCAAGAAGGCTTGTTCGACTCAAGAATCTTCCCCAACTCAATAGCTTTTTCATCCTCCTTAACCTGGAGCATCCAGGTCTCCATACCGTCGCCAGTTTCATTAGCTGTCACAACCGTCATCCTCTTTTGGGTGAACGCGTAGTTGACATGGGCAAGGAGGGCTTTGTTGAGTACAATGGTACCGGCGGGGTCAGATCGAAGAAGAATTCGGGTAGCACTGGTTTCCTTGTGCTTCAGCACTCGAAGAATTCCAACGCCTTTTGTTACCCACTCTTTATCTTTTGCGATAAATTTTGTTGCCTTGGCACGGATCTCATAGAGCTTGTCTTCATTCTCTTCACCCGGTCCCATTTTGGTCAAGTCAATCTGTTCGTGATGCTCGGCGTCTGGGTCACCAGTACTATCTCCTCCATCTGATGCGGCACCTGGAGAAGTGGCTCGGGATGTAGTGGATGATGCTGCAGCAGATGGTAAGAGGGAAGAAGTAGTACTAGATGGACCACCAAAGCTGAATCCCACTCCTACTGCAGGGGCAAGCGTCGAGGTTGGCTTTGAGGCGTTCGATCCAAACAGACTAGCGAGGGGGTTTACTCCTGGTTTGGTAGGAGTTGCTGCAGTGACATTAACTGTTGGATTTAAAGTATCGGTTGCTCCATCAGCACCAAATTTGATGGGGGTGTCTGGCTTCCATATTTTATTTGCTGATGTAGACGAGGCACTACTAAAAGAGAACGTTGCTTTGCCTTGGGGAAGAGCGTTAGGGTCTCGTGTAATTCTATCCATGAGACTTCCACCAGGTGTGCTAGCACCCGCGGTTGGAGGTCGGGTAATTCGATCGAAAAGATTTTGTGATTTCTTTGCAGATGCAATGCCAGGACCGGTTTCTTCGACAGGAGTGCCAGGACCACCACTGCTGCTATCAGGCTGGTAAGTGGGATCTTTCTTCTCTGAGTTTGGATCATCAGTGTCTTCATTCTCATTCCCGCTGTCGCCATCACCATTATTGTCATCAGAATTGACTGCAGAGAGATGCGCAAACATGTTGGAGTTACTCAAAGCAGGTCGCTTGCCAGGTGTATGACTGTCGAGGACAGAGCCAGTGCTTGAGAACAGACCAGGAGTTGATGCTCTGGAATTGTTCAATGAGCTGAAGACACTCTCGCCCGAGCCTTTTGCCGGAGGACCTTGTCCAAATAAGGGCTTTGATGCAGCTGGTGCCTTTTCGGAATCCCCTGAAGCTGACGCTCCCTCGCCAAACGAGAACCCCTTACCAGGCACAAAAGTCGCACGCTTGGTCTTGGAAATCTCTTCAAGCTCTTTCAGCTCTGCTTGGCGTCTTTCCTTGTATTTTGCTTCCCATTCAGCCTCGTCTTCATCTGACTCCATATCCTCCTCCTTGGCTTTCTCCATTCTCTCCCGCTCGCTATCTTTCTTATTCTTGGAGGCTTGCTGTCCAAATTGAGCTAAGAAATTAACAGGACCGGTGCCAAAGCTTGGTGGCTTGATAGTAGCACCATGAGTATTAGCAGAGCTACTTGTGCCAGCTGGCTTAGGAGCAAACATGTTTGGAGTACTACTTGTCGTAGCCGCAGCTGGTTTTGGAGTCAGCGTGTTGTTAGGAGATACAGCAGAGGCAAAGATATTAGTAGGACCGGCTGATGAAACTGCAGGGGAACTAGGAATTGGAAGATTTGCAAATGGATTAGGGCGGGGCGCATCTTCCTTCAGTGGACTTTCTTTTGGAACACCTGCTAAAGGACGCATCTTTTTCGCTTGGGTGATGGCTGGGGATTTACCGATCGGCCTAACTGGACTCTCTAAGATGTTCTTGAAGATGTTTGATGTGTTAGATGCTCCGATATTTCCATTGACTTTCGCATTCTCAGCATCTTGTTCCTCGCTCTCAAATTGATCCTTAGTTAACTGACTCTCAGCTTTCCGCTTCGACTTCGCTAGTGAAGCATATGCAGGAGGATTAGCGGCTAGGGCAAGTTTTTGAGAAGTTGATACTATATTGCTTGACTGAGGAGCTTCGGTTGCTGGTTTAGTTATTCGATCGAAAAGAGAGGGTGCTTCGGTGTTAGCGCTTCCATTAAGATATGGCTGCGGCTGACTGGTAGTAGCAGAGGTTTCGACTGGGTTCGCGTTATCTTGTACTTCTCCCGAAACGTCCCCATGCTTTCGTCGCTTGCTTGGATTCTCGTCGACTTCATCTTCGGCGGATCTCATTCGCTTAACAGATTTCAGAGGGATGCCGCTCATCGCATGGATTTCTGCTTGCTTCTCTTGGTAAAAAGACATCACAGTACTAACTTCAACTCCAAGAGGCATAGTATTAAAAACAGCTATCATTGCCTTATTAAGAGCGCGCATACGAATGGCCGCAGCAAACTCTCTTCGCTGCTCGCCATTGTATTTAATTGGGGTGATCTGAGCAATCTGCTCATTGGTAATTTTGCTTGCAGCAGCCATCTCAGGAAAGAGAACCTCACTAATACTTAAGCGTTGAAGAGCAGAACTTTTTGCCAAGCCGTTCTGAGGGGTTGAGAAAGTAGAAGCAGGTGTGTTTGAGAAAGTCTCTGGCCCAACCTTCTTTGGGGAGGCAGAGCTTTGTGCAGGCTGTGATAGATTCGAGAATATGCTGCTAGATTTGCTGGTCGATGAATCCATTGGCTTTAAAAAAGAGAACGAATTGTCATGGGGACGGTCAATTTTCTCGGGGCTTGAAGATTGGTTGGAATCATTTTTGGCAAGAGGAGTGGGAAGTGTTGGTTTAAAGATTGAACCGCCCTAGAGGAGATGTTAGCATCACATATCAAGATATTGGAGAACCAAGCTTCCGTAGATAGACCGAAAATACAGAGCGAGTGAGTGACTTACAGTTAGCTTTTCAGAAGGTGGTTGAGGCTTGAAAATTGACGGGGTGCCAGGCGTGCTACTGATTCCAGAGGTTCCTTTAAGAATTCCACCTAGTTTTGGTAGCGAGACCTGTTTATTAACTGGTTGGTTTAGGTTGGACAAGTCTTCAGAAGCCGCGGGTGGTTGATTGATGTTGCCTAAAAGGCTGCTGCTTGATGATGACGGCTGGGGAGTACCAAATACGGTGCTTGCAGGCGCATTCGCATTCGTAGAGGGAGTTGATGTACCAGGAGCGTCGGACGCAGCTGTAGTACTTTGATCACCGTTCGATCTGCCCGCTTTGCTGAAAGGGAACAATGGATGCCCAGGCGCAGCTTGAGTATCACCGTTCGGGCCACCGAAGGTATATGAAGCGTTAGGTGCAGCTGTAGTGCTTTGCTCGCCATTGGCTGCGTTAGAGGTACCGAGTGAAAATAACGGAGCGTGAGGTGCTGCCGATGGGGTGCTTTGAACACCATTGCTGACCGAAGGTTGACCTAAGGTGCCATTGAGAGATGTGAAAGGATTATTAAAAATTGAGGTATTCTGCTGCTTAGGAAGAGCTGGCTGGTTGAGCCAACTCATGTTGCTACCCGAAGCTTGTGGTGTTGAAGGGGTTTCGGCGGTTTTATTTGATGATGAAAGCTGAAAGAGAGAACCTTGTGGTCTCTCTGCTGGCTGAGTTCCGAATTGGAAAGGAACCTGAGGGTTCTCAGACTGCTGAGGTGTAAGTGAGAAAGAAGTGGAGGTCGATGATTGAGCAGGGACTCCAAGTTCAAAAGGTCTTGGTGTTGCTTCTTGAGAAGTTGAGGCTCCGAAGAAAGAAGTATTCGTAGTGGTAGTTGTAGGAGCTGGAGACGATGGGGTAATAAAAGACTGCGAATTTGACAGGTCTTTTTGACCAAAGGTGTTGAATAGACTATTGCTATTGTTTCCATTCGATTGTGACGTAGATGCGGCAAAAGCGAAGGCTGCATTATTTGCCGTTGTCGATTTCATTTGTGTCGAGTTACCGAATAGATCATGGCTATTGTTAGACGTTCCCAACCCCCTATTCGTATTGTTTAAAGGTGTAGTAGAGAAGCTGAACAAGCTATTCGCTGGTTTTGCGGGAGTAGAACTGAAAATGCTTCCAGCCCCCGGAGCTGATTGCGTTTGTCCAAAGGGATTACTACTTCCTCCATTACCACTCTGCGTATTATTCACTGGCGCAAAAGGATTGCTGGGTTGGGTCGGGAAAAAAGATTTTGATGGCTGCGCAAACTGTGATACTGAACCAGTAGAACGGTCGAATTGCTTATTCCGTCTCTTAGCCTCTTCCCCAGTGGTATCTGCGCGCTCATCCTCGGGTTCATTAGGCGGAGGACCATTGCCAAAACTAGGAAATGAAGGTACATGAGCAGGTGGGAATGATATACTCGATCCAACCTGGAAATCAAAATTGGTCGACCCTTGTAGTCCTCCTCCAAAGAGTCCTCCGCTTCCACTCTGACCTGCGGCTAGACCTGCAATCTCAGGTGGCATTGGGGCAAATTGCGGTGGTGCGTCCAGGGGATCTATTCGAATTTGTCCTTTCCGTCTAGAGCTACTGCCCTTCGCAGATCTGATGTTTCTGGCAGCAAGCTGCGCAGCATTAGCGCGTTGTGCTGAATCCATCGTGTCGGTGGTGTAGGTGGACGCGATAGTAGTATTTGAAATGAAAGATGTATTTGGTGTGTTTGTATCCTCCCAGTAGGGTTCGTATTAGGTACGAATCAATCGACACGTTGGTTTGGGAAATGTACAAAATTCGAGAGTACTCGAGATGACGGATTCGATGTTAAGAATCGGTCACGGAAGAGATTTCGCGCATGCGTCGTAAGAAAAATACACGAATATCGATGTGTAGAAAAGGTATCCGGTATTCCAAGTCGTGACCAAAGTCGATGAGATGATTTCGTGTTGTTTTTGTGGACGGACTTTAGGTCGCTGTGGATTCTGAGGTTCTTGGCTTGTTATTATAGAATATTTAGAATGCGGCTTTTCAACTCGCGCCTGATCAGGCATTAAGGCTGCAAGTTTAATAAGCGAGGCCTTAATCCTCATCATTAAGGCTTAAATTTGAATGTTGATGTCATAGCGTGAATGCTCGAGGTACAATAACAACTATTGACCATGGCAGCCTTGGTCATCTCAAAATGTCATAGAATAGAGGGTTAGAGTACATCAGATGAAATTAGAAGTGATTAGGATTTCAAAGAGTAACGTTATAGTCAAAGGGTATGTATATCGACTATCCTACAACTTCGCCTTGACCGACTGTGCCTTCTTAAGGATAGGTTCCATCTTCGTAGCCTTCATCACATCGCCTTTAACCTTCAATTTTCCTGACATGAACAGTCGTTGGGCGTTTGCCTTTCCGCTAACAAGTTTTGCAAAGTCGTCGTCTGAAAGCGAAAGGGTGACTGTAGAGTGAAAAATGTAAGTAAGAGGTCTCGTAATAAAAACAAAGATACGGACAAAGAATGCATCGAGATAATGATTCCCTCGCAGCTCCCGAAGATGCTCCATACACGTACCTGTTGGTTTCTCTCCAAGACCTTTTCCGACTTCTCCTTTGTTCTTGAGATCGATATGCCAACTCTCCGTTTCTCCGGCCTTGTTCCTTAACGTGAAAGCGAAGACAGCATTTCCTTGCTTGATGGCATCCTCTCGCTCGGCGTCCGAGGAAGTGAGAGCGCTGTTGATAACATCGAAAGCCTCCGAGGAGGGGAAAGCATCTATGTACAATAGTCAGTAAGAGTGTGAAACCAAAGAACTGCGAACGTACCGTTCTTGAGGCTCATTGTCTGTGTGGAAATGCGCGCGTCAGTCTTGAGTATAACAGAATGAAATCTATACTTGAAAAGGAATTGGAGAAGTCGAGCAAATTGCGAATGTTGATGAAAGTTGGAGTTGGGATGCGATCTTTATTTCGAGATCAGGGGCGCATGTGATAATCACCTCGGCTTGTCCTGAATCTAACCTCTTAAAGCGAATCTGGAGAAATCTTCAAACAAGCCTCGATTTCATTTCCACGTCAGTGCCTTTAGAGATGAATTTATGTAGTCTTTTATCCCCTTCTCGCTGGTGGCTATGTATTAACGGAGAGGAGGAGACGCTCTCCGAATACACTCTATCCCTTTCCTCTAACTCCACAATTCTGCAAGATGTAATTATTAAATTTCCTAATCAAGGTGCCATCCACATAGTAACGCCATCGAAGTGGACGGACACGGCTACCTTCAGTGAATAATCAGTTACACACTTCCTAAGATAGTACTGCCTTGGTCTTGAATGGCACACAAGTCAAGGATTTACAGCATGGAAAAGAACTTTCTGTTATCGATTTCAGGTAAGCCAAAAGCCTTTGTCATGTCCCGAATGCAAGACTCCTCACTCATACTCTCATCTAGGCCGCGGGCTCTTCTAAGAACCTACGATTCACTATGGGGTCATCAAAGTCTCATAGCCTGATCGACTTGAACGGAAAGCTCAATTGCATCGCTCTTCACCTTCGACACCAAAGACTGGCATTCTCATCCTTTAACGCTACCTTCTCCTTCTTAACCTCACCAACTTTGTCGCCCATCTCCTAGGTAGCACGCTCGACGTCTAGTTCCCTAGGTTAGAGGCTTCTCTCATTTCCTGCATCTTACCGTCGGATTCCAGCTTCTCGGCTCGCACAGCTTCTAAGTCTTCCTTTAAGGTTGTATTCTCTTGTTTCACCTCGGCATTGTTTCTTGGTTGAAGTGATCGGTATCATGCAAAGCTGTAATTTCGTCTTTGGATTCAGCTGCGATTTGTTCCATCTTCTTCTCGGATGAGTCTTGTAGCTTTTTATTATCATGTTCAATCTTAATTTTTTCAGCTTCGGAAGCACTAGCCTTATCATTCAGGTCCTTTTCCAACTTGTTTCGCAACTCCTTAATAGCATGAACGTCAAGAGCATTAAACTTGGCAGACCAGTTCTAGAAAATACTGAGCAACTAGCGTATATTGTAGTTTACAAGTACTGACTCGTTGCCCAGCCTTCAAGACTTCGACTTCTTCCTTCGATTCCTGAAATAAGGTGAGCAGTCGGCATATAAGAGTCTGACATGCTAACCTCAAATTGACTCAATTTTCTCAATATCAATTCCGTCGTTTTCTCCCGTCTTTCTTGAAATTCTTCCCACTGTTCCTTTTGCAATGACCAGGAATATTCTGCACTAGTTCTTTGGTTCTTTGTTGGTAGCATTGAACTTTCAGCACTCCACAGAGTAGTCTACAGAGTAGAGAGCTTTTCTTCACCATCTATACTAGGATTCCTACGCTTGCTGCTCTCACCAGCATTCTTAGTCTTAATGGCTTCCGCTGGGACGGGTCATCAGATGAGGATTCGAGCACTATATCCCAAGTCAGTTAGCCCTACTCCCATAGTAATCCAGAGCTGCACTTACCTTGTCTATTTGAAATGGTAGCAGTCTTGCCCTTATTGCTCTCATCGGATTTTCTGTGCTTCTTCAATACCTTCTTGGGCTTCGGTGACTCGTCATCATATCTATTAAGTCGATAAAATTTGCGCCAGCCGGTGGAATAGTCTTGGCTTTATCACCTGGCGGATAGCCTAGGTTGCTCAATGAGACAAAATATAGAATAAATATTAGAAAGCCATCCAGAGGGCGATCTGAAGGTGGTGTGAATGAACGCAAGTGAAAAGGTCATCGAGTATTTGAGGATCCAGTTGTGCGGATCCAAATTATGATGATATATGTATATAAGTAAAGGTGAAGTAGTCGGAGGGAGAATTACTTTCGCTCGATCAAAGAGTCAAGCGATAATTATACTATAATTAGTGCACTGTTTTCTAGCTTCAATCATCACGCTCGCTGCCCGTCCCAACTTCAACCTCGATCCAAAGGCATCGAAAGAGTCTTGAATCATGGCGAGGGGTTTCAAAGATATTCTAAGTTATTCAGCCTTTCGTACTGCCAAGTCAACTGACTAGCCGGTACTCGATTTCAATAATAATAACAACAATACCAGCCAGCATTACTCCTGCAACTTACCCACTTAACCATATTAAATAAAAATAAAAAGCCACCAAAGTAAACAGCAGCTGGAGGCTAAGCTTAAAAAAGTGACGGCTGAGATTGATGCAATAGAAGCAGACCTCAAGCTATAGAACTAACAACTTAAGGCTTTGGGAGACCATGTCATGGCAATGGAACTTACTACCAAGCAAATGAACTGATATTTGAAGAAATAAATGACTGCTAGAGAAAGCTCGGGGCCGATGGATAAGTTGCAGCTAGGAAACGGAGAGAAGTAATACGATAATATGGGAGGAGACAAGCCGACGACTTCTGCGCGGTCACCAGCTACTGAGGATGAAAAGAAGCATTAAGCTAGGTTTTGATGGTGTAGAAGTCGTATCTGGAAAAAAATTCAACGGATCTGAAGCCCCATGGTAGATTGGCAGTTGCAAGTAGAGGTCTTAGACGTGTTTGTAGGGTGGATTTGCTTTTGGTTCCCGATTCTGGGGTGAAGAGATCGGGGAAGGCGGATGGCGTGAAGAGCACTGCAATAAGATGATAAACGCGATCAAGATAGAAGTAGTCAGGTCATAGAGGAATCTTCTTGGCATTAGATGTAGATAGCATATACAAATGGATCCCTTGAAATCGAGGTAAGAATAGTGACGCTCAGGGCTCAGCGATTAAGATAAGTACATTCCGCCGCACACAACAAGGTGATATCGCGCAAAAACAATGCGCAGAGCTGAATTGACATATACAATTATTGCAAAGACTCTGAGCTACTACTTGAGGAATAAATATAAGTTCTGAGCACATAATACTGGCTTGGAAGGCGACAATCCATCAGTCCGCTCCCAAAAACCGACGTTGTAAAAGTAAAAACGTTCAAAGTGCGAAAAGTTTCGACCCCTCGCTTGCACGCTAGGTTGTAGCTGAGAATGACAGCATCTGATTGGCTAAATCCGAGTGGAGCTATCGGGAAAAAGTCAAAAACATCACGTGGAGGCAATGAGTCATCCTAATTTGCTAAGCGAGAAATCGGACTATATATTTCGAGGCTCCCTTCCCTTTTTCCCTTTTTTTTTTTCTTTTCTCTTTAGCTCTCTTTGCCTATTGGCTTAGATCAAGTGTAGTATCTGTTCTTTTCAGTTTAATCTCTGAAAGATTGTCATAGACAATCACATTGATTATACTTATTTTTGTCTCTCGGGGTTGGTCCTCTGTGCTTGCGCATGATCGATCCCACAGTTTCCCCAGTATTACACTGTCTCTGGGTGAAGCGACCATTATCTTTTCATTGCAGTGTTTGGCTTGGCCAAGCTTGTGAAGAAGAGTTTTAGGTGTGGATTGAATAATGAAGTAGAGTTGACTGGATGAATGGAATGCTGCTTGACGTGATGTTGATTTGCGTGTGCAACCCTAATGGACTTCGAGATGTGAAAGGTATCAAGATATATGTAGCAGCAAATCTGTAGTGGAAATCCCTTCTATGCTTCTGCTCCTACTGTGCTTTTGTATACTTCATGGCAGGCTGTAGCCAAATGTGAAAATTCAAATAGGCATGGAAAAACTCTGACCATCCACGATCCCCGACTGTAAATCATCAAGATGGCAGAGATGACAGGCATGATCGACCCCAAGATCTTCGAAAATCTCCAAATAAAGATCGACGAGGATGCAGAAGTCAGAGAACAGCTCAAGGCCATCCTTCAAACACTCGAGAGGCAAGGTCGAAATGCGCAATCCGTTCTCTCCAGGGCGCACTCAACACCAGCTGCGGATTGTAAGTATCACAATCTTCTGCGATTATTGTCTAACATTTTACAGTCCAGCCAGTCATCATAGCAGCAGAGAAAGCTATTGCCGAGGAGGTCGAAAGCATCAAAAAACTCTCAACTATAGCTTCAAATGCGCCATATTACAAGTACGTACCAACAAAAAACTACCATGAGCCGGACTGACAGGTCTAGATACAATTCTATGTGGACGAGAGAAGTACAAAATGTCGTCTTCGCCATCCTCCTGTGTGGATATCTTGGTGGCATGGGCAAGGCAGTATCAGGAAAACTTCTGACGATCGAAGAAGTTGGACAAGTCCTTAATGGTATGCTCTATCTGCACATCCAAAGTACACTCCTAACAATATCATAGTCCCAGTCAATCTCAAAGATGGAGATGCATTCCATATCAGCATCGAAGAATACCTCCAATCCCTCATCACATTAATCGAAGAGCTTTCACGACTAGCAGTCAATTCTGTCACTCTAGGAGACTACCAACGACCACTACAAATCAGCCAGTTTGTTAAGGATCTACATGCTGGGTTTCAGATCTTGAATTTGAAGAATGATTCGTTGCGGAGGAGAAGTGATAGCATCAAGTACAATGTCAAGAAGATTGAGGATATAGTGTATGATCTTTCTCTTCGGAATTTGATTGCTAGGACCGGAGCTGCTACTATTTGAGGCATGGAGTTCTACATATGGGCTTTAGGCTCCGATTGAGGGAGGATATCAATCAGTATTTGCTAGGTGCTAGATGAGGTAGGCTGCAATACATGAGATCATGAGCCATGAGCAAAGGGAAATCGGGATACAGGGAATGAAATATACTTCTCTTGAGCTCTGGCGTTCATATAAATGAACAGCTTTCTATTTCAGTAATTCTTAGAACTGCACTCCGACCTAACCGCCACCAAAATCTACAGCCTCGCTTGTGAGGCTCGATTTCAACGTCCGAAAGCTTCGGAATCTGTTCAACAATAAACACCATCAACACCCCACCACAATGCCTCTAATCGACCCAGTCGCCATGTCTCCCTCGAACCCACCGATCCGGGCCTCCAAACAATCCTTACCAATTGAGCTTCTGCCTTCAGACCTGTCGCGAATCGTCTCAAATATACATCCTGCCCTCCTTCTTTCAGCATACTACCTACGTTTCCCAGCTCTCGTCTCCGACCCCATCAATGCATTACAACACTCCTTATTACCTCTAGGAGTTATCCAAATAGCATATGTGTTCATCTGTCTGCCGCATGCAGGTTCGCATGCCAAGCCAGTGAAGCCTCTGAAATTGAAAAAGAGAGTCCACGAAACGACTACAGCTTCTAAAATATTCGTGGGTTCCCTTATATCATCCTTCCAGCATGCTGATACAAGTATTACAATATCTAACTACAAATGGCAAAACAGACAATAATCTTCGCCATAATTCTCTCCCTCCTCGCAGTCCCCGTTCTCACAACGATCCAAATCCTCTTCGGAGCCCCTTTCACAACACATATCCCACATACACTTCTCAGCTCAGCCCACATCGCACTCCTAGCCATTTTCCCTCTATTCTACGTAAACGGGGCAGACGGAGTGAAATGGAGGGAGATTGCTAGCTTATACTGTCCTTTTGACGAGATATTTGGGGCTGCTGTAGGAGCATTTTTGGGGGCTTGGGTGGGTGCTGTCCCAATACCGTTGGATTGGGATAGGGAATGGCAGAAGTGGCCTGTGACGGTAGTTACGGGGGTTTACTTGGGGTATGTAGCTGGTAAGTTGATTGGTGGCCATTTGGTCAGGGGGAAGAGGTTTGAGTTTGAGTAATGGGACTTGTCTATGTTGGCATAAGTCGAATGTATTTTGCTATGGGTAATGGGTGCTTTTCCAGATTTGAGCTTCGATGTCAATAGTTTCAAGCTGTGCATGTTGCAGTTTGATCATCGACGAAGTATTCCAGCTGTAAGACCATATTTTTTATTTATTTAGCTGCAGAGCGTGTATCATACGTTCGACTCATAGCTTTCTTCCCAAGACATATTTCTCTCGTCATGATTCAAAAAGCGCTTGGGATGAAATGAAGGCTGTGATGAGGATATCATAGTTATTATTTTTATCTATAAGCAAGCTAATGGCTAGTTTCTAATATGTCTTATGGATTCATGTTCTTCGCCTATCCCCATCTTCTCTCGAGCTACTTCCCTCAAGTTATGAAAGAAGTCGTGCAACCTTTCTTCGAATTACTTGCTTAAACGTCCTGCAAATACATCGTCTACTGTCTACCTTTCTTCCTATACAAGATCCTTTTTTCTCCCAAATATTTCATTCACCTTGTGAGCCTGGATCCCTTTGGACCTTCCTGGTTTTGCGAAGCGAAGATCCTTCAGGTACTGAAGCCTTAACGCATCCCCTCCGCTATTTCTGCTCCCAATGCGAAGACAAATCTCCCAATTTCTTCAATCTCTGATCAACAACCCAAGAACTCCTCCCCACTTCTTCTAGCCCCCTCGCTCACCCTCGATAACCTTGCCAACATGCCAGCCAAGAAATGCCGCCGTCAACGCGATAGCTCGGTGATCAGAACAGAACCTGATCGAAGACGCGCCACCGGGAACGACGACGACGATGAATTCGATGCTCTCCCTGAAGAAATCACCACATCAGCACCTCGAAAACGCAAAACACCTGGCCGTTCACGTCAAATTGTTGCTACTGCATATGCTGAAGATACAGAGACACAATTTCCCTTCATGAAGCTTCCCCCTGAAGTCAGAAATATGATCTACCGTTACTTGGTTCTTTCTGATAGGACTATCGACCTTGGTGAGGCAAGTCGCTTTCCGCGAGCAGGACTTCTACAAGGTTCGTAT
Source organism: Chlorencoelia australis (assembly GCA_003988815.1). Classification (NCBI taxonomy): domain Eukaryota; kingdom Fungi; phylum Ascomycota; class Leotiomycetes; order Helotiales; family Cenangiaceae; genus Chlorencoelia; species Chlorencoelia australis. The sequence continues at coordinate 889,337 of QYAN01000016.1, forward strand.
CCTAGGGGAATCCAAACCGCTATCTTGCGTGTGAATCGACAGGTATGTTATTATCCGTACTTCACAAACTAGTACATCATTGTTGCTTGCTTGATACTAATAGCCTCGCAGATTTATGATGAAGCAGCCGCGATACTTTGCAATGAGAATAAGTGTGTCGTCTTTTACACTCGTTTTGACCTTAAGGGCATCTCCATTCGCAAGGAGGATCAAAAAACAAAGTCGACCACCTCTCGCAACCTACGAAGTGGACGAAGTGTCGACATGGTCAAGCATACTGGTGTCATCTCCAAGGAATGTCTCTACCGTCTTCGTCATCTCAATGTGAGGATTATCTTGCCCGACAGAAGCAATATGTGTGTGCACATGGCCACTTCCTGTGTCGCCAATTTCGCACTCAGCCTCGAGGATCTTTTCAGAATTCTAGTCCGTCGACCCAATAAATCAAAGGGAAACACTCATGGGACAGATTGGGTGATCACAATCATAAACACAAAAGATTCGCTACTGGATAACGTGCTCATCAAAACGGCAATTCGACCACTCCTCACTTGGTCAGTTAACAGCTGCTTTGTTTCGAAGATGCTTACAATGGAGGTTGAAGGCGCAATGCCTCCAGATTGGTTGAGCATGTTCTACAAACAAAGCAAATCCAAATCTTTCATCAAAGATAAGGTATCCGAGGAGGAAGCACCTTCAATAGACGTTGGGGAAGACTTCGTCAAAGAATACTTGGAGGGTTTTCCAAAATACTGGGAAGACAGCGATGATGATCTTGACCTGGATGATGAGCTTTACTGGGAGGATTATGATCTCGAAGAGGACATGTATAGGCAACGCTATGGCACACCTTCTGATTTTCATGGGGACTAAGATATAAGATATGCCTAATTGCCTAAGAGTTGATATCATCGAAAAGGTGAGGTGGCTTAGGGAGTATTGACGGTTGGGCGGAAATTGCTCTAAGTATGGATGAACGGATAGATTGGTAGGTCATTACACGAATGTCAGGTGCTGGGGAAAGACAGATGATATTGCTTTTTCTTTTGTTAATTACTTATTCCTCATTTGTCTAGCACAGATTCAGCCCTACTCCTTAGATCCACTTACAGATACCAATTAGCTAAACACCAATGCTGTCATCATACATTATCATCTCTTCAAATTCGTGCTATTCACGTGGTTCCTTACTCTCTACAGCTATTCCTTCCCCTCAGGCGGGGTTTCCATTTCAATCCCTGCAATTAAAAGATAGTTGCTTTTTAAATCCAATATATACATCAATCCTAAGCCATATCAGGTGGGGGAAGGGAGCAACGAAATAGTTTCTTGTTGCATACTCTTAGCAAATTCGATCTGAATTGGAGAGGGTTCTCCCTTTATTCTTAGTTCGGCTGTTAGAAAGCAAAGATGCGCAAGCGCTTATTTCCAGATTAAGAATCACCCTTTCCAAATTTAATATTTCCCTTGTTAGGTATGTTTCTTCCGAGTGCCTGATCTGCCTTGTTTTTGCGAATAGGTCCCTCTTATAAAGATGGTTGTATACTCTTGGGATCATCACTGCATATTGTTTGAGGTCTGGGTGAATGTCGGAGATGATTGTGATAAGTATCTCTGGCTGTGAATAACTATAGAATCTTGATACTCAAATTCACTATACAGTACTCGTGCCTCAATGATCAAAGACTGGACATTTTCAGTGCATGCTGCCGTTGAAAATTCCAACTATATAAGGGCGTTTGACTTGCAACGATTAACCATCATTCTGTGAGCATTGACAGTGAAGGTTTTTTAATATGAAAAGAAGAATTGCAGGTTCGAATGAATGGAATTTATTCTTCAAGACCTTGCTTAGTACTGTCAACTTTGTATAGTTATTGCCAGCTACTTAGGACGGTCGAAGTCTTTGAGCTATGGGACTTTGGCATCCTGTATATCATTCTGTTGAAATGAAGAAACACGATCATTAGTATAATGTGACGAACCGGCTTTGATTTATCCTTAGAATACTAAACTAAGGAGAAAGGAAGAGAAGTATATGTACAAGAAGAGGCAGAGATGTTTCAATAGTAGGACGAACGCTTGAAGACGGGGTGAATGATCTTCTTGATTCACTGCGAGGGGCTGTTCGAAGCTTTCACCGAAAATTGAGCAGTTGGTGAATTGTGATCTGAACCCAAAGGTGAGAAAGGAGGACGGCTATACAATATCCTTCTTTCTCTGCTTGATTGATTTCGATCTCTCTGTACGCAGAAGACCTATTCTGAGACGTCCAGTCACGTTCTTGAAGGATGGTAAAAAAAGCCAACCCACCCAGTTTCTCACCTTCCAAAGGCAAGTCAGTTGCACCAAGTCAATCTACTGCTGCTGCCATATCTACTTCCGCCACCCCCAATTTTCCTCCAAGTACCGAAGAACTACTTGAATCCTATCTCCAAACCCCCTTTGTCGATGATGATGATGAGGATCTCCGCGACGCGCAGGAAGACCCGGGTTAACCTCGCGAAGGTGAAGTTGAACCGCGCGCTTTTCGGAGAATTTGGAGATCTCATGTGCACCAGTTTCAAAGAGATGGTTGAAGAAATCCAAGAACTTCGCAAAGAAATCCAACGGCGAAAAAGGTATTAATCCTCTTAAGCCATAAACGACACTGTTGTGAATCCATCTACCCTTGACATATCTACTTCTCACAAGCAATACTTAGTGTGAATTATATAGACATGTCCATGTCTTAGGTGATAGTAAATCGCGATTCACTGCATAGTCAAACGCAGAAGCAAAAGAACAATTGCCAGGAAGTCTTAAAATAGAAGGCTGTCTCTTGGTAGCAAGCTTTGCGGTAATAAGCTGTGTAAAAAGAAACAATTTGCAGACTCGCGAGATTCAACCATCCATCACAACCATACCCAGACTTCAATCAAGCCGTGGAAAGAAAGGACTGGAAAGTTGAGTTCCTCAGAGTAGAAGGAATACTCTGATCATCCCTTTTGCAGGCGAGGAGATTTGTAAGGAACTTGGGATTTCATTGACGAGTGGTGTTCTGGTGCTTGCTGTCGATTCAGGGAGGTTATTGTAAAAATGAGGTTTTTGGACCACGTTATATTCCTCGCCTGGTTTCCTGAAGGAACAAGATTCTGTGTTCACGAATAGAAGCCAGGCACTTGCTCAACAGCTCCGTATTTTGCCTAGACAGCAATCTTTGGAAGAGATGTTTGGCTACAATCTCTCTCTGGCTTTTATAGGCAAGTCTTGCGTTGAGTTGTTGGTAGATATGTGCGAGATGCAGGCTTTATCCTTCTATTCACTGCTCAGGATAAGGCGTAAGGTAGCGAGTGTTGAGGAGATAGATAATTATTCTTCCTTGTTCCGATGTCATAAAACTAGCAAACTGAGTGTAATTTGTGTGTCATTTCTCCTCATACGAAGAATAAATGCCAAGATATGAAGGATTTGGAATGATCAATGCCTGAAGCACGAGCTAGCAGGAGTGGCTTTGTTGGGATTGGCAAAGACCCATCCTCCTGGAAAGACTTGCTCACTTGAGCAAATGGAAATTTTGATGACGTTTATTGTCGTTTTCTGTCAATTATTGTCAATTCTGACGAATGAATAGAGTATTATTTGCTGGCAGTGTCTTGCTTGGACATTAGCCCCTCAAGTTGATCTTGTCAAACAACTGTGTGTATCAACACCCTAAACACACTTCAACCTTCGGAAAGAAGTGTTATTTATATTTTTGACCGTCTGTCACCGGGACCACTTCCAACAGGTGAATTCTCTTGATCCGAACCTTCGAAAGAAGGAAGGGGGATTGTGCTCCACTGCTCTTACCTAAGATTATAAAAGTCTCATTAGTAGGAAACTTTAATTGTAACCTGTGCAATAGCAGAGCATATTCAGATCTGTTCTATTCCAATTTGAAATCCGGACAAAAAGCCAAATGTCGTCAAGACATCGAGCGACTGTCTTCGAGAAACTGCCTCGTTGAGCTTCAATGAACACTCTCAAACTGCCTGAAGAAAGGGACTCAAGAAGTCTTTAAATGCGTGCTAAGACAAAGTTTCTTTCGAGAAATGAAAGAGTGTTCGTTGCGTTACGCTCTCAAAACAACACTTTGGAGGACCTAGCGGGGCCGAGGAAATGTTTCCAAGCTAACGGAGCTATACAGATCCACACTGCTAGCTTATATGTCGGCAGAAGTTATAACTGACCATATTAATTCTATCCTCCCTATTGCCGAAGGATCCCATTTCCTTTGACCAATCTGATCTGATCTGCTAAGACAACACCCTCTCCATCATACATATACGAAGTACACACTCGAAACAATCCTTTCTAATCATCCATTCCCCACACAAAAAAAGCTTTAAAGAAACCTCCTTAAGAACCCACAATAATTAAAGCTGTTATGTAATTAGCGGCTTACACGCGCCCTGTGGGTTACTAATTGACATCCATTAGTAACCATTCCCATTATTTCTGACATTCCAACTTTCTTACTCAAACTTAATTTTTTTTCTTATTATTTGCTTTTGCTATTAAACAGAGATGTTGATTTTTTGTATTCAAACCAGAACGAAATGAGACCAACAGAAAGATGCATGGCGCATTGAGAATAGGTAACCTACCTACCTACCTACCTACCTCTGGAACTCTACAAAGCAACTTCTTCTTCCTTCTTCACAATCCTAACCTTGCTGATATTTATGTTGAATTTAGTTATCTTGTTCTTGGACAATCAGTCGCAGTTGTCATCGTCAGTGGTCTTCACTTCTCGTTTTATTATCTAGGGCAAGTCTGAATGGATGCTTTTTATGTCAAATCTACCTCACTGAGGCTGTATCTCCTCAACCGAAATTCGACGCTCCAAATACTTGAAAGAAGTGTCGATGAAACAGGTTGGTTGCTGGGGGATGTTATGCTTGAATCCTGCATTTGCTCTTCAAATTTTCAATATCAGCACTGTCAATCAATAACATTAATCACTCCACAGATCACTCTAATAAGTTGAGAAATAGGTTGGAGTTTAGTGGTCTTCGTTATTTCTGTATTTGGATATCTTAGTGCAGCAATATTAAAATGCAACCTCACGAATCTTCAAGTGAAGATATCGATTCTTCGATCCCACTATGAACAATGGATGCTTCCAGTCCTCTAAGCAATCCAAAACCAAATTCTCTCGAAGATATTTCTTGGGTGTTCTTCTGGCCATTGTCCGTCCTCTTCATCGAGAGCAGCCTTTCCGGTTGTGATATCGGCATCGGCAGAAGAGATCCACGTTGTTCTTTTCAAGATCTTCCAGAAGACGTAAAGCACGAAGAAGATGGGTACTCCGATATAGGCAGTGAGGAAGTCTAACATGTGTCAGTTTGGAAATTTAGGGAAATTTATAAGGGATACGCACTGGTCACACTCCAGTGGGAATGATGCTGGCCGACGAAAACATCGAATCCGTTAAAGAAGATGATCATAGCAAAGTAGAAGAATGAGATCCAGGCAAGGTATGGCTGGAAGGGACTCTTGAAAACAAGTGTATTGCGATCCACCCCTTGAGCTTTGAGGGCAGCGTGGAAACGAACATAGGCAAGACAGATGGAGCACCAGGTGAAGAGAGAGGCAATGGTTGTCAAGTTCTGGAACCAATTAAATGCAACCGATGCTCCACCGCTCTTCACAGAGAGATAGGTGAGACCAGCGATGAGAGCAGTAAAGAACACACACCAATATGGGACACCAGCCTTACTGCATCGGAGGAGGAATCGTGGAGCTTGGCCATTCTGGGCAAGAGCAAAAAGATAGCGTGATCCGGTGTACAAGAAAGCGTTGGCAGATGATGAGGCCGAGGTCAGGATGACAGCATTGATGATGGATGGGAGGACCGGGATACCAGCATTTACAATACCAATAACCCATGGAGACTGAGCAGCGCCTGGAAGGCCAGCACCTTGGGCACTCAACAAATGTTTATCCTTTGACGAAACAAGGACACCAACTGCGAGGGAACCAAGGACATAAAAGAAGAGAATACGCCAGAAAACTCTGCGAACTGCCTTTGGAATATTCTTGCGTGGGTTCTCCGCCTCACCAGCTGCAACAGCTACGAGCTCAACACCGCCATATGAGAAGGCAGCGTTGATAAGTACGGAAAAGAGACCCAAGAATCGACCGGTCGCACCAGTGGAATCATATTCCAGCATAGCAAGGCCGTGCTTCCAGAATCGAAATCCAAGTCGATCATGCTTTGGTCCACCACCGAGATCTACAATGAAAGCCATGATCAGAAGACCAATGATTGTAATAATCTTAACACTGGCAAATACGAATTCAGCTTCACCGTATATCTGAATGGCGAAAATGTTGAGGCACACAACGAGAATGATAATTAGTGTGATCCAGACTGCGACACTGATATGGTCGGCTCCTGGCCAGTATTGGATGACGATGGAAGCTGCTGAGATTTCGGCACAGAGAGTGATGGCAGATGCGTACCAATTCTGTTAAGTGAACGATATTAGCTTGTCTCCTCTCCCAGTCTTTGTTTCATCCAGTCTCTTCTCACGCAAGAATGGACGAAGTTCGCGGAATGGAGATAGATGTGAGAAAAGCACACTTACGTTCCATCCCACGGCAAATCCTAGGGCATCATCGACGTAACGAGCACAGAACTGAGGAATAGACCCTGGAAGGGGCAACCAAGTGGCCATCTCACCTAAGGACTGCATCATCATGAAGACGGCAATACCAGTGAAGGAGTAGCCCAGAAGGACGGAAAGAGGACCAGCACGGGTGAAAGCACTGCCAATTCCCAAGAAAAGACCAGTACCAATAGTACCGCCAAGTGCAATGAATTGGATGTGTCTCGATTTCAATCTGGAAGCGAAATGCACTGGTAAGTACGGGGGGTGTTCGAGTGCAGCGTATTTTACAAATATACGTACCCTCGAGTCACGTAGCCATATTCCTCAGCCGTTTCGATGTTTCCATACAGCTCTCCAGCCTCTGCGATGCGACCAGATTTGCTTTCGAGGCCAGTGGTGGGGTCGATATAGGTATTGTGATTATTGCTATGGCTGCCATCTGGCGACTCGGCGACTCTGTAGTTGGATTCCTTCTCGCCCGACATGATTGCGGTGGGAGGTAGGTGTCGAAGAGTGAGATTGGAAAGGGGGAGAGAGAGAGGGAGGGAGATAGAAAAGGAAGAACAACAGGTGAGGGGGAAGGTGTCGGCTAGCTTTATAGTGCGGTGCGGTGCGGTGCTGCGTCCCTGCGTCCCTGCGTCGCCTTACAGAGAGGGTGGTAAAGGTGGGAGAGGTGTAAAGGTGAGTTCGGGAAGGGGGAGAACTTGGCGCGTCTTTATCGCAGTTTGGCAGAAGAGAGGAGAAGCGGGTGAACAACAAGATACACAAAAGAATGGGTAGGGATTTGAATGGGTCGGATGGGTCGAGCCTGCCTCACTCGGATATTTAATCATTTAATTGTAGCTTTTCCGGCTAATACGTGCATGGAGGAGGAGGACGAGGAGGAGGAGGAGGGCAGCTTCTTCGCTTGTTCGCTTGTTCGCTTCAAGCTTCAAGCTTCCCCAGCCGTCTCGACAAGGGCCCTTGTACGGGGCTGCCGTACAACAACGCCCCATGCGTGCATCTCCAAATCCTCCAATCCCTTAAACTCAACCAAACTAGCACCCAGACCCGATGGAACGCAAGTACGGAGCAAATAGAAGAAATCCTTGAGTGCGGCCGAACGAGTCCAATGGGGAACTAGTGGCTGTCAGATCTGCCCTTCGCTGGATTGAAGCATGCCATTCGTCTGTCGGTCTTTTATATAAGTTAGAACACAAGAATCTTACTTGCGCTACGAAAATCATCTCACGCAATGAGGCAAGTGCAAATCGAATACAGGTGTTACTCGGGCTAATTTACTAACTTCTAATTTAAACATGCAGCGGTTTTACTTGCCAGCCATTGAAAGCCATGGAAAGCCATTGTACACTGCACTTTACCGTTTGTCGGTAGCGTGCAGGTGCAGCAATAAACTTGAGAAAATGGCTCCACCCCCAGGGTTCAAGGACGGGGCACGATGGTGTCAGCGCATGCTTTCAACGTTGTACTCTGTACTCTCCTTTGGAGAAGGCTAAGAGCTCACACAATATTGACAGCGGCTGCAAATGCAGCATGGTCTACAAAGGAAACATTGCGATTGTCGGCGTGTCCGCGAGAGTTCCAAGAGCAACGACGGTTTCCACTGGCAAGATAAAGAGACTATTGCCACCCACCTACTACGTCGACGAAGGAAGGGGGATAGATTCATGCGCTTGATTGGCTCGCCATGAGTTTCCAACCCCACGGATTTCTTCATGGGCTGGGGAACAATGCACCAAAATGACCCAGCCACGATGCAAAAAAAGGAGGCACAAAACAGCGTGAGAAGATCGAATACGCCAAAGGCGCTCTCAACATCGTACTGAGCAATTTCTCAATTTGAGTCTATCCACCTGACTTGTTACAACGAAGTCAGTCATCCACCGGGCCACATTCGCAGGCTCAGCTTCAAGCCCATCATGCGGGAGAAGTCCAGTGACCGAAAGCCCGATGGGGTAATCTTCGAGAACAACGCACTGAATATTTGAACCCTTGCTGGCGATTTCGTGGCAAGCTGCGCCTTATGTCTCAGAGGCCACTTACAACGTGCTGTCCGACTATCCAAAATAGCTAAGACAATCACGCACACTTGTACGCCTTCAATAGGCATCCATCTTTCTAACTCTCTACTGAGAAACTGGCGGGAGCGATGACCCAAAGATCTCGAAGATTGGCTCTATCGGATCCACTATCCTTATCTCTAACGGGCAGGGTCCCCAGTAATTTCCTTAGCTATCCTAATTAGGAAGGTGGGAGAATTGTTGGTGGTGGTTGTGGAAGTTTTGCCGACAATAAACTTGCTTTAAAAAGCTTCTCGAATTCGCGTGCCTAATTATGTAAGTGCATATGCGGAAGTCCTGGTGAGATTTTTGGCGTAAGATTTTGGGCCATCATGGTAAAGCTACACATGATTTTTTGGGTCAAAAATTTGTAGATGGCTAGATCTTGTCTCAAAAGACGAGGTAAGGAGAATCTCATCACGGTTCGGCCTTCATCCTCGATACGGAACTAGATACGGCAAAGTCTCATGTTGAAGCCTCTAATTCCAAATATTGGAAAAGGAGCGGAGAGCTTTTATTCGCTACGTCTAAGTCATAAGTAATATCAGCCTCTCAAAGGCGGGAGGCCTAGCATAAGCTTATCTAGACTGTCCTTCGGTTCACTTACTAGCGTGCCACAATAACACTATGCTCGTTTCACCCCATATGATTCCGGTAGATATTGGGCATTTTGAGGCTTGGCTAGACCGTCCTTGAGAGTGTCGCCATCTCTCTGACTCAAGAGATTTTCAGTGTCTGGGGTGGTTCATTATATCTGGGCTTAGTCATTTGAGAAGTTGCAATTTAGGCACTCTTCTCCGACTGCCAGTACAGTATTTAACGACGAGGATTTTGCAGATTTCTGCCTCGAGTGTATTTTTTTAACATGGAGGTTTTGTTATACTACTTGATAGATCCATAGGATATTTCTAACCGTGCAAAACCTATGATCTAGGAAAAGTGCGGTTTGCATTTGACGTATTATTGAGCTTGCAAAAATACACACCTTGAGAGCAATCATCAACTGCACAGCCTCACGGACGAAATGCATAAATGCATGTGTTGGCAGTGGAAGAAACCAAAGACACGTTAGAGTTCTAGCGCTTTATCTACTATATTTAAAATGCAACTAAATTGCAATAGCACTAGGTTTTCCATTGCTGAGAAGGATGCCTTAGTGAAGGCAAAGAGAAAGAGGATTATGTTGCGAGCAAGATGGGAGGTGTTTGGTTAGATGTTCTTCTGTTATTTACAAGAGGAAGAAGAAGAAGGTGTATCGGAAAGTGACAAATGCAAGACTGTAAGAGGTTAGGGTAGAGTAGAGCATCGATTTAGTGTTGGAAAATCATATTAAGCAGTCTAAAAGGGTGAAGGTTGTAAGAACCATAATCTACTTAGGAACCCCTAATCTAGAAAACCATGTGATCCGCCAACTGATAGAAAGTAGACAACAGATTATTGTGAAGTGAGAGTTTGAATACATATTATTATTACACAAACCCCTCTACCCCAACGTTTTAACCTATCCGTAAGTGGACCAAACATCTTCTATGTCTGCAAACGGACTATTAAATTCATCTCACGTGATATTTAACGCACACCTTGTCATAGCTATACATATCTCATCTTTTAAAGGTTATTATGTTCGTGAAATCAATATGAAAATTAAGTATGTATTGTAAATCCAAAGCCTTTTCATCTAGTTTCTGGCAATTCCCTCAATTCTGCGCTTTGAAAACACATATTCTAGAAGAAGAAAATGACTCGAGTCTTTCTTTCTACTGATAAAATATAAGGTTACTCCTTACTATGGCTTTAAACAAGATTCATAGAAGATGAGAATTCAATCTTCCTTTCTTTCGTCTTAAGTCTTCGGGGGCCCGGGAGAGAGAGGGGGAGGGGAGGGGAGGAAGAGGGCAGATTCATAAATAGTAGGAAAATCACTTCATGTCCAATTAAACATGAAAGTTTCCCACCGTCATGGATGCTAATATTCTTTCTCTCTCTCTAAGTCGAGTTCCGACGAGGGAAGATGAGAGAATGAGAGAATGGATGTAAAGAAGCTATTATGAGATATGATAAACTAGAGTCTTTTTTTCAAAATCTAACTGGTTTGAATAAATAATTAGCCCGGCAGCAAGCAGGGTGGAGATTCACAAAAGGGAGGATAGGAATAGCGGTTTTTGGTAACTTGCTTTTAGGGAGAGCTGTGGGAGGAAAGGAGATAGATAGACATGATAAAGGAGAAAACTTGGATTAGGTTATATTGAGATGTGCAATAGAGAGGGTTTGGGGAGGTTGGAGTAATGTTTCGCGAGTTCGAGCCGAGTCTGGATTTGGGCACATATGGAGTGGATTTGAACTCGACTCAAGATCTTTTTAAGGAAGGTTCACTTGGGAATCCGAGTTCGATTCACAGAGAAAACCCTTGCCACTGCTCTTGTTGAAGCTAGAAAAAGGGGATAGATCACATGATGATGATGATGATGATATAATTAAGTAGAAATTAGATATAACTTAGAAATTTCACTCTATATAAGGCAACTCCGAAGTCTGACTCCAACTCGCAACTAAAGGACTCTTAGAAGGCGAGTCAAAGTCCTGAGTCGTAAATCGAATCGAGGCCAACTCGGACTCGCGGAAGACTAGGTTGGAGGGAAGTGAGGAAACGGGGGATTTAGATAGAAAGTGATTGTGTATAGAAGGCATGAGGTGGAATAGGGAAGAGTGGAGGGAGTGAAGGGGCGAAGGAAAAACGGGGGAAGAGAAGACGAATTTAGAATCTTAGTGAGAGATGCAACAAAGGGTCTTGCGGAGATACATAGTAGTGAAATAAAGATAGAAGTGAAGGAGATAAAGGAAATCAGAAAGGGGGGTTGAAAAAGGAGGTCAATATATACCAAATTAGAATCATATTAAGAAGTGCAACAGAGGGGTCTTGGGGGGGTTACACAGGAAAGAAGGAGATTTAGGACTTGGAAAGGAGCTACAATAGCTCGTTATAGGAGCGAGAGAAATACAAATTTAGAACTATGTTAGAAGGGAAGGAAAGAAGGAGATTTCGGGATTTAGTTATGAATGACAGATATGAGATGGGAGGTGGTGAAAAAGGAATGGAGTATGATGCAGGGATATATAGGAGTCTGAAAGTGTGCTAGGTCTTGCTATTTATGGATAGGATTTGGGAGTAGCGAGTGACTACCGGAGAAGAGAGAGTTGATGTAGGCGACCGGAGGTTAAGGTTAACGAGGAGGATTTGTGACCTTAGAGAGGTCTATTGTACAGGAATATGAGACAAGAGAGGTTGCTCGTTTGTAAGGATTTCATTATAGTGGCTAATGCAGAATTGTGAATGAATAACATAGGATTTGAAAGTGAAGGAGGACTAAGGACCAGTTAGTAGTCCGGGCGGCTAGTTGCGAAATTGAGTAAGTGCATACTTTCAGGTCAATGGCGAGCCTATTATGTGATGCTATTTAAAGATAGGATTTAGGAGTTGAAAAGAGCTCTATTATCCAACAATATAGAATAAAGGATTCCATACTAGCTGTTGAACGGCAGATAGCCTAGAATTTGGGGCTTAGGAAGAGGTCTAGCATAAGGATGGAAGAGGAAGTATCTGAAGCCAGCGCTAACAATATTTAATCCCTAGGCGCTTATATGGCTGTGGCGTTATGTTTAGACGCTCATGCAAGGCAAAGATTTGTTGGCGCAGCGCAGAGAGAAGAGGCAAGAATGTCGTGGCTTGATTGAGACTTACAAGGCAAGTCACCAGACAGCTAGCTTCAAGTTGTCTAGAGTAATCCGATAACGGATGAAGGACATGGGCAAAGGATTGTCTTGTGATTGACATAGGAGAGACGCACTATATGATCTTGCCATCACGAGGGCGAAGTCAAGGTGCTGCGGTCGAATGCTTTCTCGCATGTACAGAAAAGTATGGCAGATGAAAATATGTAGAACTCGATAATCTTAATCGATCCGTTCAGTTAAAGGCATTCGCTTAATGCCAACGAACGACGGATCTGAGAATGTCATCATTTTGGGTGTACTAGACATAATTGTACAAACTCTTACGAATCTATCCAACATCATCTCTTCCTCCGCTTTGAGGTGTGAGCTGGTATAGACACAATGTCTTGCGACAAAGAGTTTTCTTCCTCTTCTTTCTTCACGCCACCTTCTTCGAGCATCTCCAGCAATTCGGTTTCAGCTTCAGGACTTCCTGATCTTTCTTCCTTTACCTCCTTTTTGACAAGCATATCTGCCTTCACCACCCCACTCCCCTCCTCCTTGATGCTTTCCGCTTCGATCTTTAGAGCGGCAGTCACTTTCGCCCTCTCCACACTTTTACACAATCCCTTCCTCCCCACTAAACAAGTCCCACATTTCCTGCCAACTGGCAAGCAGACTGTCTGCCCAAACCCCACTAGTAACCAATTGATCTCCTTCCACTTTTCTTTTGGTAACCAAGCCTGCAACATTTTCCTGGTATCCTCCGGCCCTTTTGTCCCTTTAACTCCATTCCACCCCCAGAGATTTGTAATTCTATGGACATGAACATCAACCCCTATCCCTTCATCTCTTCCCCACGCAGCACTCATGCACAGGTATGCTGTCGAGATTATGGAAGTTAGTTTTGGCGTATTTAGGAAGATTCAAGGAGAAAAGAGTACAGATAATCCTTCAAAGAAAAGGAGTTTGTAGAAAGGTTACGCTTGTTCCTATTTCTTATTGGGATGAGAAATAAGGAGTCTCGAATATCGTACCCATCTTCGGTCCTACACCCGGTAAACTCATCATCCCGTCTATCGTGTCTGGAATATCACCTTCATATTGATCCCGTAGTATCTCCGCTGCAGCTTTGATATATTTCGTTTTGTTATTATGAAACCCAACGACCCATATCAGTTCATTCAATTTCTCTGGAGCCACTGCTAGTATGTTCTCCAAAGTCAATCCAGGCTCGGCATCTTCTTTATGAGGGGGGAGTTCCGTTTTCAGGCGCTCCATGGCTATGGCGTTGGTGGTATCTTTCGTTTGGGACGACAGCATGAGGGCAGTAAGGGTTTGATATCTTTGTACTTTAGGGGAGACAGTGCGTGATGCTAGCTCAGAACAGCCCTGCCAAGATTTGAAGAGTTAGCATAGCATCCCTAATGACAGAAGCTTGCAGGAGATGCGTGCCAAGACTCGTTTTCTGATCGGGCAAGTAAATAAAGGAAAGCCAAACATCGTACCATGGTGTCGACTGCTGCATTCGAAGCCACTCCGTTCGGGGAAGCACGCATTTCCCGGACAAGGTCGTACATTTCCTGCCAATTAGAAGGAGGGGAGGCCTCGACTTCTCCTGTGGATTCATTTTTGACTTGGCGCACAGGTTTGCGCTCTCTGCGCGCTGAGGGCGAGGTGGCCGCCGTGGCTTCGGCTTTTATGCTAAGAGTCTTCCTGGGTGTGCGTTTGCGTTTTAGAGATTGGATGGGGGCAATTGTATCTTCGATATCGGTACTCGTAGATACTTGGAGGGAGTCCGCCGCATCTTCATCTTTGACCGCTGCTCTATTATGTGTAAATCGAGAGAGGGCAGAGCGCGTGGCCCGAACGGTCGTGGCACTGCTGCCAGACGTGGCATTGATTATCCTGGAGGTTTCCTGGGATATGCGCATGATGCAGGAAAGAGACAGCTGGGTGCGGGGAAGTGGTAGTTAAAGAAGCCATGTACCAGATGAGGCCATTTGGAAAGGAGAGATTTCTTCGGGAGCGACGGGAGCGTATCATGTCATTCCCCGAAGCTCTGGTCGACTTCTCGCTTATGCAGATGGAGTCGTATTGTGTGGCATAGCCGTCGATGGGCCGCTTTTTGTCCTCGGACTCCTGAACTCCCAACTTCTTCATCGGGAGGAACAGCGAGGTACAAGGTACCAAGGAACGACGAACGAGGAACAAGGAACCACATCCACCAATATTTCGGCTGCATCCTGGACCAGCACGTCTGCCCAATGAGAGCATCGGCGGAGACGTTAACACGCTACTTCGTGGTGCGGTGTGACTCTTGATTATCAGAGTGGCTTGTTTGCCTTTCTCAACATCACATATCACATACCACAGCATTACAAGCTCCGCAAACTTGGTTAAAATATGGCACGCGCGGTTAAAGATCTCCCCAATCTCCCCAATCTCCCTGATCTTCTTAATCTTCCAGCGTTTCCCCCTCATGGAGCTCCCGGAGTTTGATCATTAGGCCTCAGTCGCGGTTCTCCTGTCGAGCCGCCTGGGAAAAAAGAAATGACAAAACAATTACCCCCCTCCGTCCTTGCTTGTTCATACTCCCCCCTCCCCCTTTCCCCCACTCTACGGTACTTGTTCGTGGCAACGGAAACGATTTTCACACGACTGTTTTCTATGCTTATTACCCCAGTTTCTGCAGAAAGATCCATCTTATCGTCTTTTGATTTCGAAAAAGCACGCTCAACTCTTCTTGTCTAATCCAACCTCAGCCTCATCCCCCCCCGTCTTGGCATCATATCCATACCTCGTTTACTTCTCGCTTTGGAACGCTTGGAAGACCCTCTCCAGTCCTTACTTATATAAAACACTTTCTCAGTAAACAAGACTTTTCAAAAGACACAATGGGGACGGTCGTGGAACCACAGATTACGGTTAGTTCGCCCGATGACCAAGCCTTCGTCTTACCGCAGATGAATGAATGTACCGTACCATGAGCGAAAAGTCTTTAGGAGGACACATCTCACAGCAAGACTTCAGCAAGCTCTAGAATCGAGTCACATTCTTCGTTCATTATCCACTCTTTCAGCAAGGAGTGCGGTTGTCTCAATCCAAGAAAAGTAGCTGACAATTCCCAGCACAATAGCCAAGACAGATCAGAACCTGCCCACATCTGCATTGTAGGAGCCGGTCTCTCTGGGCTTCGGTGCGCAGACATCCTTCTCCAACACGGCTTCAAAGTCACCATCCTCGAAGCTCGTGATCGAATCGGTGGACGAGTCGCCCAAACTACCTTATCCTCAGGTCACGTGGCCGACCTTGGTGCCAATTGGATACACGGCTCTGATACCAACCCGCTCATTGCAATAGCCAAGGCTACAAATACATATTTGCTTGATTGGAGCGATAAAGGCGCTTATTTTGATGAAGATGGGAAGACGTTAGAAGATGGTAAGAGACTTATGGCGGATTTGTGGGCATTGATTGGGAAGGCTTTTGCATATTCAAGAGAGAATTGGGCGACTACGGATCAGCATGTTAGTCTGTATGACTTCATATGGGAGGGTGTGAAGGGCCTGTATGTGGGCGAAGAGGACGCGGATCGGAAGAGGAAACAGGTTTTAGGATTTGCGGGTAAGTTGCTCAGTTAATCAGTCCCCTTTTTGACAGCTTCAAGAAGTAAATGTCTTAGGAGATTTGAGAGATTTAAAACTTAAATGCTTTAGAAATATTGCAACATTCCCCCTCGTCTTCCTAATGGCCATGCTAACCCGGAGATCTGCAGCTACGTGGAGCGCAATTGTCGGCACTGAGGTGCAAAAACAAAGTCTGAGATTTTTGTGGTTAGAAGAATGTGTTGACGGGGGTAAGCTGAACTCTTTTTTTTATCCCTTACTCATTCTGGGCCCCTTCTCTTGCACTCCACCTTCCCATATTTCTTTCCCCCTAGTATCTGCTTCTTCAAATCAACCCACTAAACCCCTTCCAGAAAACCTCTTTGTAGCTGGAACCTACTCCTCGATTCTCGCCTCTATCGCCGCGCCCGCTCTAGCCAGAGCCAGCATTCAACTTTCTACCAAAGTAACACATATTACTGATTCTCCCGAAATCTCAAGTGTGATTGTGACCACCTCAACTGGACAACAACTTTCTTTTGACGAAGTTGTTATGACTACTCCTTTAGGATGGTTAAAGCGGAATTTGGACGCCTTCTCACCACCTTTACCTAATCGTTTATCATCTGCTATTGATTCTTTAGGGTGGGGACATTTGGAGAAGGTAATTACTTTTCTATCTCATCAACCTACCTGCCTTCTCGGATACAGCTGACCCAAATTTCAGTGCTATATAACCTTCCCCTCATCCTTCTGGCTAGATCCAAACAACCCAAACCCAGAAAATACTTTAGATGGGTTAATCCAATTCCTACCTCCCAATTACGCATCACAGAGCAATCCTTCAAAAGCCTATCAAGAATGCTTTTCGCTCTCCCTACTCCCCGGCTCACTCGGTCACCCAACTCTCCTCTTCTACCTTTCTGGCGCCACTTCCCTTCACCTGACATCTACGCTCTCAACCCTTACAAATTCTTCCGACTGCGAAGCTTTCCTCACCGCATTCTTCTCTCCCTATTATTCCCTCCTCCCAAATTATTCCCCTTCTAATCCTTCTTGCACTCCTACTGGATTTCTACAAAGCAGTTGGTCCACCGATGAGTTCTCTGGCTACGGATCTTACTCCAACTTCCAAACTGGTCTCCAGTCGGGCGGAGAGGATGTCCAAGCAATTAGAGACGGATGCGGGGTTGAAGAAAGAGGACTATGGTTCGCGGGCGAACATACAAGTAGTTTTAAACATATGGGAACGACGACGGGCGCTTATTGGAGTGGTGAGGCGGTAGGGAGACGGATTGCGAGGAAGTATGGAGTTATGGGGAATGATGGTTTATTGGGTGTGCCAGAGGATGTGATTGAGTGTATGGGGGAGGGGATGGAGGGATATGAAAGTGATGAGGATGGTGCCTGGGACGCGACGGATGGGGTAGCGAGGATGAAGCTTTCGAATTAGAAGAGATAGATTTGAGTTATTTATGCAATTTTTTTTAGAAGTATGGGTATACCAGAGGTTCCTGGGCGCTCTGAAATTTCGATATTTATGTTAAAACGTTAAGACAAGTAGACTTCATATTGATGCCAGCATTTTTAATGGTGCCATGAATATTTATGTGCTCGTCTTATCTCAATATCTACTGAGGCTAATGATAATAAACCTCTCTCTCTCTCAATGATACTAACCACTACCTCTACAATCCTCCTGAAGATCTCACATGCAACAGATACAACACTGACCTAGAGTTATGAGATGAGACACCTGAGAAGGCCCAACGCAAGTGCTCTCTCCTCATCCTTAATACCACCGCCAACAGTACCACTTGAATCTATCTCTCTTCTATCCAGAGCCTCTCTGATAGAAGGAGATGCTTATTCCAGCTAAGTCTTGACTTTTTAAACTTGAGTGAAGCGTCATTCATTTAGGAAGAGCATGTGGTCGTTAATGATGATGATTAATAAAATCCTCGAGATGCATATATATATATATATATATATTCCTTAGTAGCACGACAGCAGAATGGGCTCTAAATAACCCTATAAAGCGCCATTCTACAGAAGGTGGCCCGAGGTAACCCGATTAATATCTATGCTGGTCGACGCGACTATTCTTCCAAGTTAAAGCTCAGCTAGGAATCTGAGCCTCTGTCAGAGCTATTCGATGAGAACTACGCCGGGTAGGCTACCAACATTGCATTGCGTGCCCCCGACCTTATATCTTATAAACAAGCTAAGAAGAGATTAAACTAGGTTGGAGGGATCTGGGTGCCACGACAAACGATGTACGGATTGTATGCGGTCAGTTTATAGGTTAGGGAGGTTTTTAGTCATGATTTGGGAGGCTATTGGCTGGGATAACAAGTTGGAATTGGTATTTATGGAGAAGCTTCCTAATCGCAAGAATATTTGCTCTCAGGCCTACCTCTAGCAAGCTTTACAAACTGTTGGTATCCCGCTATTTAATCGGCTAGATCCAGAGTGGGCTGAAAACGAATGCATAGATGTGTGAGGTCAATTTACTATGGACTTATCAAGGAGCATATCACTTTAAGCATTCGATAGAGAAGATTCAATCGTCATTATTCTCTACACATCTATGCTATCTCTAGTACACACATGATTGACATTTGGTGCACTTTTAAGATCCATAGTCTCCCGAAGAATTGCGTGCCTTCACCTTCCTGCACATATCTTCCCTTATCCATTCCACTATCATAAACAGCCCTGATAGTCTTATCCTTCTTCTCATTCTCCCCCTCCCCTTTCACGTTCAACAGACCCAATCCTTCCCCATCCATAGCACCATGAATAGGAGAAGAAAAGTCGATCCGTTCATGAAAATTGTCGTAAATATTGTGAATATACAACGAAAATTCCGCATGCAAGAAGCTGCAAGTGCGGGCCGTGGATCCGGCTTCGGGATTGGCAGCGCTGTCAGAAAACCAGCTGACGCGCTGTTTGTGGTGATATGCATCATTACTAGGCTGAAAAAGAAGCCTGAAGTGAGTGAACTGGGCCCATAAGGCTCTCTCTTTGTTTTTGTTTTTTTTTTTTCCCGTTTTCGTTCTGAAGAGGAAGTCGGGTTGGATAATTATCGACGAACAACAATGCCGTCTCGGCGGGAGCTGCGAGTATGATATTCGGCATCGTCGTCCGAACAGCAGGAACTGTCATCTTCACTGTATCCGCATCGGGAACCTCCGCAATCGAGCTTGATCCTGTCGCCTCGGCGCGTGATGCCGTAGCGTTCACATGTGCAGTCTGAGCCTGCGGCGCTGGAGTAATCGCTCACTGAAGAGGCGGAGCTAGGCGAAGACATGCCAGAGCTAGAGGAGATGGTGGAGCCGATGGATGATGCTGGCGATGATGGAAGCTCGTAATCGTAATCATAGCTGTAGTCGTTCACGCTGGTGCTGCCGAAACGACGGGTCAACTCCTCGACTGAAGGTGCGGAATAGTCGGCCTCGAGGATGTACTTTGTGGCGTGGGGAGCGACGGGCTTTGGCGATTGGATCTTCGATACAGACAGAGGACGTCCCTTGGGGATGTCGAGGGCTAGGGCGCTCTCGCGGCGGGATTCGCGTCTGGATGAGGAAGAATGCGAGGAGTGTTTGCTGGATTTGGATGACGAGGAACTCGACGACTTGGAAGAACTGGACTTTGATGAGGAGGATTTGCTGGAGGAAGATTTTTCTAGTGGGACGTCGAGGATGTTCAGGACGCGGCTGGTAGTGGGCTCAGTAGTTGAGGCCATGGCGGGGTCATGAGATACATGGTACCCATCGATGATGTAGTAATACCAGTATCGTTGACCCTGCTGAAGTGTAGCGCCTTGGAATCTGAAAGTGCCTTTGAAGCTACCGGATTTTGACGAAGATTTTTCCTTCGCAAGGGGAAGTTGGCCTGTATAGTTGTCCCAGGAGCCGAGCAAGTGAACGGTCTTGACAGTGGAAGAAACGCGGAGAGAGAATGATAATTGAATGGCGGCCATTTTGACGGAATCCTTAAAATGCAGTTGTGGAAATTTCAATGTACTTTGATTCGAGCAAGAAAAGCTAGTCGACGGGGGAGATTTGAGCGGTATTGGAGGACGTAAAAATTAACAAGTTGACCGGCAACTAGGGATGGGTGATTATTAGAAAGTAAAGATTATGAAGAGCACAGCTCTTGGAGTAAAACAAAAACGATAAAAAGAAGGCGGATAGAAGATGACTAGCTCTGGAATTTGGATGCTTGCTGAGGAACGAAAAGAGGATTTTGAGATGGGGGCAGCGACATTCTTATACGGATGGGACGGACAATAGCCTCTGCATGGCAATCCCTGTGCCTGTGGGTGACAGAGAGGGGGACCAGGATAGAAGGCCATCGTCAGCCGGCCGTCGACCCTGTATCAACTGAGGGGAAGCAATATCGAAGCCGTGCAGTCGGATAGATTCCTGTGGACGATTGGAAGTTCCAATTGGCAGGTGCAATTGATTGTTGCACTTGGCTGCGATGCATCTCCCGGCGCGTAAAGCTTCACGCACTCTCATGGGCTGAATGAAGGGGCAACTGAGGCCTTTTCAGATCAGGGCGACTAAATCCCAGCATCGTTTGACCATTGACAGCAGCGCTAGAACAACTAGAACAACCAACTGCATGCTCTTCGCTTGACGAGCCAGACGCAACAGCCAGACAAGGACAATACAACACAACCCTACGACGGAACGGGTCCATTAACGCATTGGTGAGAGGATCAATATGATCTGTTGTATTGCGAATATTCGCTGAACGGTGGGGACACAAACCGAAGCCCCAGAGAAACAAAGGAGGAAACAAAGACGGAGACAAATGGAGACTTGGAAATCGTATCCTGCCCGGTCCGTACACGGTGGATAAAGTCAGCGGAATAACGCAATATGCAGCCCTCTTCTTTTCAGGGCCACTGCACACGTGCATCTTGAAAGTGCTGCTGGTGTCGTACCAACTCAAATCTGATACCGTCGAGTAGCATTAAATTGGCCCACCAAACAGAGGAATAGTATGCTTGTACGGCTCGTACAAGACCTGTTTCTCAGCCTTATGTCTCGAGTGCCTCTTTGGGCCAGACAGAGGTAATCTCAACTCGTGCTGACTGCCGGCTTAGACACCTTCTACCTTAGATCGGTGCGGCCAAATGAGAAGCTGCGCTATTGTGTGATAGTGATGGAAAGTTTAGCGCAGTGTGACAGCGGGATGTCCTTTGCAGCGACCCGAAACGGGTCAGTGGACCGATGAAATATTGAATCACTGCAGCAGCAAGTGCATCGATGTGATTCTCCGCATATGATTAGCCCGGGCGGGTAGGAAAGTCATCATGATCGAGATATCAATGAGGACGGGACTTCATCAGGGAGGCCGTCACGAGGTGTCACGTGTGTATATAAAAAAGGGGGGGTTCCTCCGCTAAGGGCTAAGGGCTATCGTGCTAACGTCCAACTCATGTTCACATTTCCTTTCCTTTTTCTAATGTGTGATATTTATAGCAATGCCGAGGATGGGTGCAACGTTCGGCTCAAACTCATGTCAAACAGACAAAATAACTTGGAGGACTTGTACATCGGAAGGCCAGGATCAATGGCATGCGCTGACGTCGATAACTTGAGTCAACACCCATTCCATACTGCCATATTAGTTTCAGTGCCATGAATCATAACCTTGAAGCAGTCAAAAACGTGCCTCTCATGCTCCCTTGAATGGAGAGCATGGTACTATACTACGCATTGAGTCCAAGGTAAGGTGGCTAGACACAATTGCCATTACGTTTGAAGAAATAAAAATAAAACATGTGAAAGCAAATACTTTACCTTGGCGGAAGGCATGTTTACGGGCAGATCGGATTGTCGACTTTGTCGATCAACGGTTTTTCTTATCCATAGGCTGACCGGTGCCGTTTAAACGAAACATCAGAGAATAATCCGGAGAGGAAGTCTTTGAAATTTCAACCTCAAACGACGACAAATTCCATTGCGGCCCTTTTGATCCCTACGCCTCCAATTAAATACTATCTTTAATCCATGATGCCTACATGACTTGTAAATCATCTCCTGAACCATAAGTCGCAGCATCATGCAGAGCAAAGCATGTCGCTGGCTACCCGCAGACCCCTCCCATCTTTTTCTGCACAAGCACGTCACTCCCCCTCCAAAAGCGTTCCCTTCGAAGAAGTTCTTGAAAAGAGCTGTTCCTAGGGGTGAGTCTTAATAGCTTTGGGAAACAACTGCTGCAGTTTTGACGTACCTTGACGACGATATCATCCGAAAGAACCCCCCTTTTCTCCCCAACGGTAGGGGGTTTCAAAGGTTGAAATTCCCACTCCAACAGGAACACGCAGTTATATCTCCAGTCATGGAAAGCCAACTAAGTGGTCCACCTCCTTCCCTGCGCTATTCTCATACGTGGGGAGTCTTAAGGAAGGAGCGGCTTAGATATTCAATTCTCCGAAGAGGATCGACTTCAGGGTTAAGTGCTCGAATCGCCTCCCCTTTATTTCTTTTCCTTTCTATATCCCATTTGCGAAAGAAAACAAATTATAAATACTATGTTATTCCCTTTAGCCAACACATAATTTCCTGAACTCTTGAGAACTGCCAACGGTAGCCTCAACATCCTAGCAAGTCCATTCAAAGCATTGTCAAAATAGATCCTTACACTTCCTCCATTCCACCAACTCCTTCATATCCTACGCCATGGCGATGCGCTCTGCTTTGTTGAATCAGCCAACGGGAGGCAGACCGGGTTTGAGGCGTTTATCTTCGATGACTGCTACTGAAAAAGACCTTACGTCCGGAGGTCCAGTTGTTGTTGTACCACCGAGACTCATGGCTTCACGAGCGAATTCATATTCTGGAGGCTTTGCTGCCTCCATGGAGACTGCTAGAAACGAACTCAAATCTATTGATCTTGAAGAAGAGGCTCTACTCTCATCAGACTCTGGCAGTAGTCCAGAGACCCCTGGCACGCCCCTCACTCCGGCAGACTTACCAACCGCAGACTCTTTTGCCTTCGCCTTCGATATCGATGGCGTCCTTGTCCGTGGTGGAAGTCCAATTCCCGAAGCCATCGAGGCTATGAAGGTATTGAATGGAGAAAACGAATATGGGGTCAGAGTGTAAGTGTTCTATACGTGTGTTGCGACATGGCATGCTAACCTTTTAGTCCATATATATTCCTTACAAACGGTGGAGGTAAGACGGAAACGGAGCGCTGCATTGACCTATCCCGACAACTCGATATCGAGGTCTCGCCTGCCCAATTCATTTGCGGCCATACACCCATGCGAGAAATGGTCGAGAAATATGAGACCGTGCTCGTCATCGGTGGTGAAGGAGAAAAATGCCGAGAAGTTGCTGAGGGCTACGGGTTTAAAGATGTTATCACTCCAGGAGATATTATCAAAGACAATGCTGCCACGACCCCTTTTCGAAAGTTGACTCCAGCCGAGCATTCGTGTTCGCGGGAACGTGATCTTGGGAAGACAAAAATTGAGGGTGAGCGTTTTTCAGTTAATTCAAATTATACTTTGAGGAACCTACCGCTCGCGTTTAAAATGCTGACGCTTACATCTAGCCATCTTCGTCTTCGCCGATTCAAGAGATTGGGCTGGTGATATCCAAATCATGTTAGACCTTGCCATGTCCAAAGGAGGGTACATTGGTACGCTCTCTGAGACCTTTGACGAAGGCCCACCAATCTACTTCTCCCACAACGACATCGTCTGGTCCGCAGCCCACGACAATGTCCGTCTCGGCATGGGAGCACTCCGAAAAATGGTTGAAACGCTCTTCAAAGACCTCACCAAGGGCAAAGAATTAAAAACCATCGCTTTCGGAAAACCCCAAATCGGGACTTTCGAATTTGCAACCCGTTTATTGCAACAGTGGCGAAAGGATGAACATCGTATTAACAGACCTCCTGAGACAGTCTACTTCGTTGGCGACACTCCAGAGAGTGACATCCGAGGCACAAACCAATTCAATGAGAAGTCGAAGAACACATGGTATTCCATCTTGGTACGCACTGGGGTCTTTCAGGAAGGGACACAACCAGCATACAAACCCGTGGTCACCGTGGACACTGTTCTCGACGCCGTCAATCATGGCATCAAGCGCGAAATGTCTCAGAAAGGCAAGTCCAGCAGCGTCCAAAAAGTACTCAACAGCCTGCAATTCAAAAATACATCTTTGAACGGCGAGTCTCTTGTAGGTATCAAGTCTTCCACTCACGAAGTCGACTCGAAACCCATCACTGGATTCGACGCTCCCGAAGTTATTTCACCATAGACCAGAAAGTATAGAAGGATAAAACAAGATTGTTTTGCGAAGCGTGATAGATGATGAAGGATTTACACAGACCGATATTCACTAGAGTGGAGTTTCAGGGTTGGAAAACAGCGGTTTGGCATTGGTATTGGTATTCAAATATCCCGGCATCTATGCTAGTTATATACACGCTAGACTTTGGTGGATACGAAGTATGAAGAAGTACTTGCATCGATTGCTTGGGCGTTTTCTGTCCTTATTTGGGATTACCTTAAGATCAATGAGATAATACCCTTTCTATATTGACATACTCGAGTTTTCCTTTCACAGCTCCCTTTCCCGTATTCTAGACTATCGACATAATATCCTCTCAATCTCCCCAGCCCTCGCTGGGATCAACTAGCAAACCCCAATTTCCACTACCTCACCCCAGACAAAGATAGGTATTATTCACATGCTTCATGGTACAGTAATACTACTCTTAACTAACATCAACAGAACCAACATCTTCCGGAAGCTAGCACCTTCCGAAGGAATCCCCCTGAAGTCTCTAAGGCGCAGTATGTTCTCCTACCGCCACACCACTGTTCCTTCTCGCGTCATCTACATATCTAAGGGGGGGTTATTGAATTCATTAAGAGTTGAAGCAAAATTATTATATTTTCGCTCTCTTTTTTTATTTTGTATTTTCCCTTTCCTTTTTCTTGTGTTTACCGCACCTAAGATAAATAGACCTGGGCACTCTAAGTGAAAACTACTATATATTTACGTTTTCATCTCCGCTCCCCAACCCCACCCACCGCCGCCGCCGCCGACAAAAGAATTACAAAACCCCATTGCAAAAAAAAAAAAAGAGTCTGCAGCCCCAAAAAAAACAAAAGAAAACGAAGATCAGGCAGGATCTCTTGCGCTGTGGCCGTTAGGCCCTACTCGCAAGGACGGCATTCTCCCGGAGAATCCGTGATACAACGCCACTGTCGTGGGGTATAAGGTACTCGAGGGAAGCTGTTAGAATTGCAAACCGAGGAAAGAATGCTAACAGAGCTTGTTGGGTGCCTTTCGGCGAGGGGACTTGACTTAGTTGGATATATGTATGTGTCTTTTAGTGAGATCTCCCACGCGCAATGGAACATAAGGTAAGTTGAAGTATCCGTATATTTTATTTATACTTGAGAATGTCTCTCATTTCTACGACTGTATTTTTATTTTTATTTTACTGGTTTATGAAAACACCGCCTCCCATATATCTGAAAACCCCACTGCCTTCATCTACAATCATAGAGTGAGCAAACCATCTACTTATTCTCCAACCAAAAACTCCTTAATCTTTCCATCTATCCACTTCGTATCCTCCATATTGCCACTACCTCCCCCAATATGACCCCAAACACTCTCCAAAATCTCCAACTTCCCATTCTTCAACAACTCCACCTCCTTCACACTATCCTCCCATCTAAAATACTGATCCGTCCTACACGGCATCAACAACACCCCACTCACGATCCCCTTCATCGCTCTCTCCCAATCGCCCCCCCTTCCTCCTAACACTTCGCCTACATCCCCAGACTGCCACATCCTCCCCGCAACCAACAAATCATTCGCATCATCATGATCAAACGGCCCCTTTCCCTCAGGCGGATCCAACCACTCCCTCAAACTGCCAAACCCAAAATTCCTCCAAAGTTCCTGACGGAACCATTCAGGACTCGTTAACCAACCAGCATATGCTTTTCCAAAAGCCCTCAATCCTTTGATAGGTTTGATTCCCTTTGAAACGTATTCGCCATGGGCGTAATCACTGCTGGTTTCCAGTGCGGCGATGGGCCCTTCAATGAATGCGTAGTTGTGGCCCGATGTGCGTGAGGAGGAACATATTGCGATGATGTTTTTTACAAATGGGGAAGGGCAAGTAGAAGAGGAACTGCCATGCATGACAGCCCAGTAATAGGCTTGTTGGCCGCCCATACTAAAGCCTATCACGGCTTCGAGGGAAGTGGTTTTCAGGTGTGAGGTCAGGAGGAGGTATTGTGAGTTGATACAGTCGATATACGAGATTACAGGGGGGAAATTGGGATCGTTGGAGGGAGAAGAGGATTCTCCGCAGCCGAGCATGGAGACTAGGATTACGTGGTAGGTGGCGAGGGAGGTGAATGGGGCGGAGGTGAAGGAGATGGTGTCGTTTATGAGACCGCCGTAGCAGGTTGGGATAAGGATGGTTTTGGGGAAGGAGGGGTTGATGGAGCGATAGGCTACCTTTATGGGGAGCTCGAGACCGGATTTGAATTTGAAGGAGGGGATGGTGTAGTATTCAATACCGGTGGTATCATAGTCTGGAGGGGCCATTTTCTGGGCGTCGATGAAGAGGTAATGGAGAGTGAAGAGTAATTTGTAGGCTTGGGAATTGTTGGGATATTCTCAGTTCGCCTTCCCTCGCCTACTTACCGGATTGGGACTAGTGCATGAGCATATATCAACACCACACAGCACGTAGAGAATAGAACCACATCTGAACTAAACTTGTTACTACTACTTCCCTTGTTATCTTTGTCTTTCGTAATTGCAATTACCGGTGATACCTACAGGAATGTTCAAGATGGAATAGTTGATTAGAGACAACAGAGATTTGTTTTAGATCCCCGAACTCTTGAGTCATTAACCCTCTGCGCGCTTAGAACGGCTTTACGTCGGAAGAATATACAAAGACGTTTGAACGCGAACTCGGCGTTTATATACCCTCGTCGACTATGATAGACAAAGTTACAACCGTTACAGAGCGCAGCTAAAACAGTCTAGAACTCTCTACAATCAGCCTGATCCACAGGGAAGGAAGAGAACTACTTTATGGTCAGAAACAGCTACCGTTGGTAACTAGATTTTTAAGAAACATATATTGCGCCATAAATCGGCCGCTTATTTCTCCGACGTAGAACGGGTCGAACTGAGTGATGATTAGTCTTTTTGAGATCTAATTAATTATTAAATAACCACTCATTAGAATTCATTCAAAATAAATATCTGCAAATAGATTATAACAAATATCATTAATATTGAAAATGAAGAGTTGTGAAGGTAAAGAAAATAATAATAATTAATATTTTTCAATTATCGCCAGGGTTAGCCACCAACCACCTCATTAAAGCCACCAACATATACATTAAATTTTTTAGTTTTAACTCATTTTTATTTGATTATTTAGCCTATTGGAGGACTTGATCTTCTTGTTATCTTGCCGTTACGCTACGGATTTCCTAATAGGTCGTATATGCGTAAAACTTAAAAAGAATCGATATATAAGAATGGATTAAGAGCTTGTATAAGTAAAGAAAGATTTAGAAAAGGAATTATTTTGTAAATCATCATCATCATCATCATCCCCAAACTACACCTTCAACTTCAATTTATCCTACGATGCAAAGATGCCGCCTTATCCGAACAATTTCTCATCCCTTTGGCGTTCTTTGCTGTGGGAGGAGGCCCTATAGCGTGCAAAAGCATCACGATAATGAAGAGAAATCCAAGAGTTAGACTGTTCCGGACGAACTTTTTGAGTATACTTCAAACCGATGGCTGTAAGTCTATGCTTTCAAATGCCCATCGCCATATACTAATATTTTATTAGTTATAATGAATATCTGCGACTTCCAGAGAGGCGACTCTTTTTCGACCTGAACGTACTTCGTGCTATCGTTGCCAAAGCTGTTGGGCTGCCCCAGAGCGATCTTTCATCTATTGCAAAGCTTGTAGAGGGAGGTTTATATCCCATCTTCGAAATGACTTTCAGCAACAGGTTGAAGGTTGTTGCTCGTCTCCTATATCCCTATACTCTTCCTCGCAAATACGGCGTCGCGAGCAAAGTCGCTATAATAGAGTTTCTCCGCCTTTATGGCCTTCCAATCTCCAAGATTCTCAATTGGAGTTCATTAGCTTCTAATCAGCTTGGCTCTAAATATATTATCTTAAAGCGGGTTCCGGAAAGGGAGTTGGCAGATATATAGCATACTATGGCATTTAAGAAGCGAATGGCCATTATAAAGAAAATTGTTAATATAGAAGGGAAGCTATTTGGCATTCCGTTTCCCGCTTATAGTAGTCTTTTTTTTTAAAGATTTTCTAGATTTTAATATTATACACATTGACATAGTCGAATCCAGCAGTCTTAAGGATACCAGTAGCTTTTGCATAGAATCTTTAACTAAGTATTTATAGTGGTATTAAAAGCGAGATGAAATTAATGCCAATTACGGGCCTTGTAAGTGTTATTGGTATAATTTTATATTAGTGTTGGTACCAATAATATCTGGAATGCAATATCCAATAGAATGTAATGGCCACTAGAATTCAGTAGTTAGAAAATGCCTTCTATATATCTAAGAATGCAACGAACTTTAGTAAGGGCGTACGCATCCCTTAGAGTATTATAAAGGCATTCTATCCTTCTTAAAATAGAAGGATAACCAGAATTAAAACCATTATAATAGCATCGAGCCACGCAATAAGTTGTAACCCGTGTGCTATATAATAGATTCGAAGAATTCGAACGGTTTATTAGTAAACCGACACTAATTAGTAAATATATAAATTAAACTATTTAACTAAGATTTGCAAATTTTAAAACCAGACTTTTTATCCTACTTAAGTTTATCCCTCATTTTCACTCTCTTTTTTTTCGAAGTTCTCGAATTATAATTATTAATATAAGCAGCAAGTAGGCTAAAAAGATTTAGAGGAATAAATACGGCATTAATATAGCTATAATAACTAAGGAAGAGCTAGAAGAGTATATTGCCACGAAAGTCTATATTTATAAAATATATAACTTTAGAAATAAAGAACTATAAATACTAATATAAAAGAATTTTAATATATTCAATAAGAATATCTTTAAAAAGCTATAAATATTAATAAGAGCACGGTTATATTTATATTTCTTTTAAAAAGATATTTATATTACTTAGAATTATAGAAATATAACTTTATTAGCAGTTTTTAGTAAAGTTATTAAATAAAAGAAAATATATAAATAGATAAATAAGAATTTAGCCTTAATTTTTAGCAAAATATTAATAAATACTATAATACTTTAATAAAGGCTAAATTTAAACTAAACAAAACTTATAACAAGTCCTATAATTTAGCTACTAATTTACAAAGCACTAATAGCACCTATTTATATTATTAATCCAGCTCCCTTACTATCTATATCTTAGCCAGTAAACTAGCAAGCTTAGCAACTAGTATAATAATAAATTCTATAAGCTAGGTAAAATCTTTAATAGCTCTTATAAGCATATTAAGTATAATAATAAGCAGTAATACCTAATAATAACGTATAATAAACCCCTATTACTAATTTAGTATAGATACCAGTATTTATTAACCTTATACTTATACTTCCGCAGTATATTTTACCTATTATATTTAAAAAGAAACTAATAATAATTATAAAGATTTATATAAATAAATAGAAGTATAACGAAGTTAATTATAGCTTTAACTTTAAACTTACTATATTTTACAATATTTATAAATATTTTAGCTTG
The DNA here is from genome assembly GCA_003988815.1 of Chlorencoelia australis. Lineage (NCBI taxonomy): Eukaryota > Fungi > Ascomycota > Leotiomycetes > Helotiales > Cenangiaceae > Chlorencoelia > Chlorencoelia australis. The sequence goes on from QYAN01000016.1 coordinate 919,167, forward strand.
CTACTAAAAGGCTATATAATAGTATTTCTAATTATGCTAAAAGGATTAGCAAAAAGCCACTATTATAGTAGTTATTTATTAGAGAAAAACTTTAAGAATATATATAACTATATATATAACTTTTTTAAAGACATAAAGTATTATAGAAAAAACCTAATAAGCTAGAATATAATAACTTTATAAAAAATAATAAATAAAAATTTAAATAAGCTAATTTATTATTACTTTTAAACTTTGGTTAATAAACTTATAAAGTAATAATTCGGCTTATATTTAAAGCTTTATTTTAACCTTATCCTCTTTAATAAGCTAGTAACTATATGCTAGGGAGTATTAGCATGCCGTATAGTTATTTCCAACCCCTATAAAAATATTTTATAGCTTATTAATAAGATTTAATCCTTAATAGTTGCTTAGGAAAAAAATTACCTAATATAAATACCTGTAAATAAAACCTTTAGCCTTATAGCTTACTATATAGATTATAGATATTATAAAGGAAATAATAACTGCCCTAATAAATGCAAATATTTTTCTTTTTTTTTTTCTCCTTCTTATAAATACTATATTTGCAGAAAAGAAAACTATTAATTATAGAAGCATATTAAGGAAGAATAAATTTAAATAAGAAAAAAGTTTAAAAGGCGTTTTAGTAAAGAGAAAAACTAAAAAAGAAGCTTTAAAAATAAGTTTTAGCAGTTTATTACTTATTATAAGAGAAAAAAATAATAATAAGAATAATAAAATATTTAAATTATTTATATTTAATATTAAAAAATATAAGGAAGATAGCAATAATAATAATAATAGCTTAAAAATAAGTTGCTTTATTACTAAATTTAAAATATTAAGTATAAAATAAGCCACGCTTATTAGTAATAAACTGGCTAATAATATATTTATATACTTCTTAATTATAAACTATATTACCTTAAATACGAAGAATAATCTATTTAGCTATACTATATCTTCTATTTTATATTATACCTCTATGATTTTTATAGATATAATAATTAATATTAGAATTTTAATAAAGTTAATAGCTAGCTATAACCAGTTTCTAGCATTATAGGGAAAAAATAAATTAATAAAGCTTAATACCTTAATAAAAAGCCAAGTTAATATTTAGTTCAAAATTAAAATATTCTTCTTAATAAGAACTATAAAAATATAAATCCCTATAGAAAAAGTATAATTCTATATTATTTACGCAGATATCCCTTTTTTGCTATATCTAGCAGATATAAATAATTTAAGGATTTACTATAATAATCTTTAAAATATTATTATTATTAAAAGCAAGAAAGTACTTATAATAAAATATTTTAGCTACCTATTTTTATTATAAAACTTATTTTTAAAAGTATTTCTATCTAAATTATTTACAATTTCTATTTACTACCTAATTAAAATAAAGCTATAACAACTATATTAATAATTTAGATACCCTTTAATTAAAAAGCTATAAAAACTATTTTATAGCTTTAGCTATAAAGTTAATAAATAAGCTTTTAACAAGCTAACTAAATTCTATTATTATTGCCAGAAGTTTAGCAGATTCCTAAGAAGGTTTTGCTTTACCTTAAAAAATAATATTAAATTTAATTATAATATTATTATAAATATTATATATATTAGTAATTAGCTAATTCTTTATATAGTTAATAAAGCAACTTAATTTTAAGTAGGCAAATAGCTATAAAATATTAATATTAAGTATATTTGAAATATATTATATATATATTAAATTAATACTTATTTAGGCCCTTCTAATCTTATTATATATAATATAAATAAGAACTTTATTAGCAAAAAATTTAAGTATTATATAACTATTTTAAATATAAGCATAAAGGCAATATCAATAAAAGCATATAACTCTATTAAAATAATAAAGCGTTATTATGGCTTAATATAATATATATACTAAATTATCATAACTAAGCTACTAGAGATTAATAAGAAAATGGCCTTGCAAATGGCATTTAAGGCTATTAACGATACTTTAGGCCTAAAAGGATTAATATTTATATTCTTAATATTTAAAGTATATCTAAGAATAATTAAATTAAACACATCTTTTCCTCTAGTAGTATAATATGCTACTATAATTAAAAAGGCAATACTAGAAATATAAAAACTATAAGCAAAATAATAAATAGCAAATACTTTTAATATAAAAAATAAACCAAATATAGGGCAGATTTATAATTTACTATTAAACTTACTAATATTAATATAGAAAAAAGATAATACTAGGCAAGCTAGCTATTAGAATAGCCTATTCTACCTGCTAATAGTTAAGAGAGAAATTTATACCATAAAGCTTTTAAGCAAACCTATAACCTTTAGATTAATATCTATAAAACTATATTTAGTAAAAAACAAGCATAACAAAGCAGCAACTTTTATAGCTTCTATTCTGCCAACTACTACATTTCCCGAAATACCAGTAAAAAGAGATAAAGGCTAACTATAGAAATATCCGATATTTACAGCTATTATAAATATTACTATTTACCTATAAGAGGCGCCAAGCTAATTTAAGGCCTCTAAATAAAAGAAAATAGCTAGGTTACTTAAAAAAGATATTTTTAAAGTTATTAAAAACTTGCCAGAAGAATTAAGGCTCTTTAAATTATACTTTATAAATAAAATTAAAAATAAAAATATAAATAAAGCTTTTAAGAAATTAAAGCTAATTATATAAGCATATAATAACCCTAAAAAGAATTTTATTTTTATATAATTATTAATAATTTAAAGAATTAGCTAATAACTTATCTTTTATATTATAGCAATAAAGCTTTTAAACCTATAGCTATATCTTCAAGATATTTTACAAGCTTATATATAATCTACTATAATACTTAATTAAAAGTTCTATATTTAACTTCCTATAAAATTTACAAAGCAACTAGAAATTAATATAAACTTAATATTAAAGATTATAAAATTTTTATATAGAATATTAAAAGCAGAAAATTACTAGTTTAAAACCTATTACTTTTATTATATTAACTAGTTAAAAATAAGCTAGTTAATATATAATTTATATTTACTATAAAGTAATAAGCTATTTAATATAATAGGGCTATAAATAAATAATACTTTATTTCTAGTAGATAAAGTATTTACAGATTAAAAAGAGAATAAGCTTAAAAAAGCCAAATTCCTAGCTAAAGAACAAAAGATACTTATTATTAAAAAGCCAATAAAATTTAATAGAAGATTTATTTAGCTATAAAAGGATAAATTAATTTTATTTATATAATAATAATAATATAAAAACTTATATATAATATTATTTAGCCTAGCCGCAAATACTAATATAAGAAGTATAATAAGAAATAAGCTTATACTAAAGAACCAGTATATGGCATAGCGAGCTAAAAGAGCCTATATAGTATTAATTTGCTAGCTAAAGGCATTATTCAATTTATCTTTTACTGCCTAAATAATTAATCTAGATAAGAATAATACTAAATAACTTAATAAATAATTAGTATAATAAATAAAGAATTAAAAAAAAGGTTTTAAGTTTATAAAACTAAATAATAAAATACTATAATTACTAGTATTTATAAATGCCTTTTTTATAAATAATAAAGATCTTTCTTCCTAAATTAGCTATATTATTACCTTAGTAAATAGCTAAAATAAAGCAAATATTATTTACTAGAGCTTAATTAAATATAAGAAAGTAATTAGAAATATGCTAGCTTTAAAGCTATATAAAATAGTATATAGCTATAATATTAGAAAATCCATTAAAACTACGATTGAAAAGCTCTTATAGATTACCTTACTATTAATCTTAGTTACTAACTTAAAATTCCTTTATAACTGCTTTACTAAATTTGGCACAATACTAGAGAAACAACTAATAATTAATATAATAGCTTTTCGCCAAGCCTATAAAAGAAGGCAAATAACTAAGGTTAAATAAATTAATGAAGAAAGCAACCCTACTAATGTAATAACGAAAGAAAAGCCTTGCAAAGTATTAAAACAACTCATTAATACAAATAGCATTATTTTAAAGGATATAGAATAGGTTAAGCAGAAGGAATAAAAAGTATATTCGCTATTGCTATTACTATTAATATTACTATTATTTTTATCTTTTTTAAAGTAGCTTTAATATTAGTATTAATAATATCTGGAATATAATATTTAATAGAATATAATAGCTACTAGAATTTAATAGTTAAAAAATGCCTTCTATATATTTAAAAATGTAACAAACCCTAGCAAGGGCGTATATATCTCTTAAAGTACTATAAAGGCATTCTATCCTTCTTAAAATAGAAGAGTAACTAGAATCAAAACCATCACAATAGCATCGAGCCACGCAATAAGTTATAACCCGTGTGCTACATGGTAGATTCGAAGAATTCGAACGGTTTATTAGTAAACCGACAATTAGCTAACTAGGCAAATATTAAAGACGAGTAGCAAAGAAGTATTGAAAGCTATTAGTGAGAGAGAGCTTTTATGGCTTAGAAGATTCGGCAAAAAACGCTATTCACGTGAACTGTTCTATAGGGAGTTTTATGACCGTCAAAAGGTAGATCCCCAGGTATAGATTAGTTATTTACTAAACTACTACCTTATTCCTTAAGATGACCAATTAAACGCACTTATAATTCGCCATTCCGATCTATCTTCTAGTAACATACCCATTACTGAATCTGGCGAGATTTCAGGCATTATTAACTGGCAACATACCGAGGAATATGTTTCGTTGGAGGTCAATTTGAACGGGTTAACAAGCAGCGATTTGCCGCAAGTCATTACCAAAAGATAGGTTAACGGATTGTGCTTTTTCGACAGATCTTCTCAGGTTGTGTTTCCATGGCCAGCTTCATTGGCGAGTTAGATAGTTTACAATCTACGTAATTTTCAAGGCGTTATTGGAAAGGCAAAGGGCAACAGTAGAAATCTATTCGCGAAGGTCTCGCCAAGTTGCTAACAGGGTGTCAGGTTAGGAACCATGGGCTAGCCAACAGAGATATTTATGTTGGAATTTCTGTTAGTAGACTTCTACTAATAGAAATCTACCAGCATGCATCTATTGTACATGAACTAACAGGGTAAAGCAAAAAATAGGAAGTAGATCGAAACCCCGAATTCGGATATTAGATTTCTACTATATAAGACTGCACCGTGGTCCATCCCCCCTCACTTTCTGTTTCTTTCGAAATGGCTACTGTTGATTTGAATTATATACATGGAAGCCCCCCTCACATCTATTGCCTCCCAAGAACAGCCATGCTTCACTACACGTGCGCAAAAATAACAAGACGAGCTCCAACAGCCAGCTCCTACAAACAGGTATCTCTAAACAATAAAGCAAATAAAGTACTTGCGCGTGATATCCGTCGTCAGTTTGCGGTTGCAACTATGCAAATTACCGCTTATGCTCGCGTATAGTTTCGGCACCGAGAATGACATCCTATGGAAGAGAATCATCATTAATAACATGGAAGACAATGTTTTCCACCCTCAACCACTGACATCACCGACCTAAGCATCTCATAAACCTGCTGTGTAAGTGGCAGCTGTGCTGTAGATCGAGTGAGTGGAATGAACGCAAACGCGGGGCGGAGAGCAACCTTGTTATCCTGAGCACGAGGGGCTATCCTAGGCTTCCCCTTATTGACAAAAAACGCCTGGAATTTGCGAACATGGATCAGCTGCTTGGACGTATTTGTCTAAGGTTGTAGAGTATAAGGGCATTGGAAATGTGAGTGTTCTCCAATTTCGCTTAGGTGTGAATCTCTTCATAATCCAACATTCCCTCCCTCTCTTCCTTTCTCTAATTGCTAGCGGTCGAAAAGAAAGCCATCAAGTATGCCTAAAATCCTCTTACGCAATAGAAGTTATGACTAATTGATAAATATCAGGCATGTCGTCTCAACACCAAGCACGAGCACGAACCCAAGACGAATAGAACCTAGAAGAAGCGCAAGCGCGAGCACGAACTCAAGACGGAAAAACTCCAGAGCAAGCACGGATCCAAGACGGACAAATGCCAGAACAAGTCCCAGAACAAGTCCCAGAACAGACACAAACCCAAGACGAACAACCCTCGGAGCAAATTCTGGCAAAAGACGAACAAATCCCGGATGAAGTCTCAGAACAAAACCCAGAACAAACACGCGAACTATCTGCTGCAACGAACCCCAAAGAATCACCAAACCCCTCGACCTTGTCAAAGCCCCCAGTAAAGTCATATTTTATCAAATCCCCCCCCGATTCAAAATATATATTTCATACCGGGTTCAGCTGCTTTTTCGAGCATGTCGATCATCCAAATCAGATATTGAAGGTCCCGAGCGCATATCCTCCATATCGGATATTTCATGATATTGAAAGAAGGATTTACCAACATCTCGGAGAGCACCCAAGCCTAGTTAAGGTTGTTGAAATAGATGAATATGGCATTTGGCTCGAAAAGGCTTTCTATGGCTGCTTGCGACAATATTATATGGAAGGCGGCGAGGCTACACTTCAGGAGAAAGTAAAGTGGTGTAAGGATATTGCCAAAGTTCTTAGTTTTGTTCATGGGAAGAATGTTCGGCATGCGGATTTATGTGGCAAAAATATCCTTCTGGATGCAAATAAACATATTTTGCTATGCGACTTTTCTGGCTCATCTATCAATGGTGAGAAAGCAATAATTTATGCTGAAGCAGGATTTTGTCATCCTAATGAAGCTGAATATAACTTGCCTACAATTTGCGCTGAAATCCACACGCTTGGATCAACCTTCTACGAAATTATTACGAAAAACAGGCCTCATCATAACTTAAAGAAAGAAGCAATTATCAAATGCCTGGAAGAAGGACAATATCCCGATATAAGCCAGATTTGCCTAGGAGACATTATTCAAAAGTGCTGGAAAGGAGAATTTAATTCTGTGGCTGAAGTAGCAGAAGCCATTTATTTGTAAGTTTCTGGCATCTTTTTTCATTTGCAATAAAGAATTACCACTGACTATTGTGTTATTAGAGATGAAGCATTAGAGGGCGGATCAACAGAAACTATACTTTAGATGAATTTTGGGGTGAGACTTCGAGTGTGGATTTCCTTTATACCTTTTCTCGCATCTAGGATATGGCCAAATATGCATTTCACTTTTCGGTATGCTAGATAGACTTCCTCAGTAAATAAACTTGCTTTCCTTTTGCTATGCTTTATCTAATTTATACTCCAGTAGAAACTTTTAACTCGTTTCGTCAACTCATGTGTCTAATTATCCCGAGGCTAACTGGGTTTGGAACGAGTGTTGTTAGGCGAACCAGCTCTTGTTGTCATTTTGTCATCTACATCTGGGTCTGAGTTCGAGTCCGAGTCCGAGTCTGAGTCTGAGTTCGAATTCGCGTCGGGATTGGAATCGAAGTCGGAGTTGGAGTGTGAAGGCCTCATAGGTCCTGCCTAACGACGCGTTTCATTGACTATCTGGCAGGCAGACTCGTATCTCGTGTCTTGCCATATCCATACCTCTTCCAGAAACTCATTATCCGTCAAATCGCAATGTTTGGTTTCTGCAAGCTGTCCCAGCTTAATAGCAGAGTCCAGGGCGTCCCTTTCAGAGCCATACAGACGTGCCTTTATGAATGCAGTCACAAGTGCCGAGAATTGGTTAGAGGAAGGGAGGAGGCAACACCGGAACGTTTGGGCTTTGCAAGCGGTTCCAACTTGACAGCATCGGAATATTTGGGCTCTGCAGGCGGTTTCAGCAAGACAGCACCCAAGGCGCTCAATTCGGATTCCTTTAGACAACTCTTCACGCATTCAGTAACAAGTGCCGAAAGCGATGTTTCTATAGAAAGGGAAAAGACAGCCCGAGACCCAGAAGTAGAGGAGGGTTCCTTGGTCGACGAAGTATAAAGTGATTCGAATGAAGCCATCTGAACCATTTCGACGAGAAGTATGAGTCCAAAAAGATTGGATGTGATGTTTGAGGAGAAAGGTTAAGTAAGAGAAGAGGTTGAGTAGAGGTTTGAATTAAATAGTATAGTGGGAATTCGGATAGTGAAACCGAAGGCAAGACGAAGTTTGAAGCAGTCATTCGGTGCGCAACCTATTGCTTAAGTAGAAACCGAGTAAAGAGTATAGAGATTCGAATAGAGAAGGCCCACCTCCAACGAATGTTGAAGCGAATAGACAAGGCCTAACCAAATGTTTTTCAGATGCTATGTTGAGTATAATGAAAAGGAAAGGTGTGGTTAAGATGGTTGGGCTAGGTGATACTCAATATATAAGAATGTCTACATTCTTTATATCAAGGGGTATGCATATTGAGGCGGGATATATGAGGGTTCGATGAGCAGATTAAGCTGGCTTTTGAAGTGGCGAGGGCAAAGGAAGGGGGTTGCAAGTGGAATTAGATTTCTCTCCTTTACTAAGCCTTGCTGGGAATGAGAAATACGGGCAACAGGTTTTGGCGCACAATGTATATTCCCTACCTTCTTGAACCAATATGAGAGATTTTGCTCATCTTGAGCTCAAGGCTTACTATTTAACTCCCTCCACCTATACAAGAATGTATTTTGTAGATGCTTTCCTCATCATTCATTTAGCTCCCCACAATATATTATCCCAAGTGCAAATTGACAATTTTTGTGGTACTGATTCTCAGTACATCAGTTTCCCAGAGTCAAAGATTCGTAATTTGAACGCAGTTCTACTTGACAAATGTCAGATCTGTTCTGCTCAATCAATTCACTCTCCTCCAAGTTCTCCACAGTCAGGTGTGTCCCATAAAGTGATCAATAATTACGACGACAATCATGCAGAACCCGAAATTCAATACATACAATACATTCCCAAATCACACTCATCGAAGGAACCTCCAGCCAAAAAGCAGCGCGAAATAGATGCGATGCTGTGTGACATTCCAACCGCCGAGAATTGGCCATCAAAGAGAGAGAAAGTCGGCCTTTCCTCTTCAGCCGACATTCTTGTCGCGCATATTGTAGCACAGGTCCACGATTGGTTGTACAGCAACTACAAGCGAAGGAACCTTGGACATCACTTCAACCTTCATTACAATGCTTTAGAATACTGTTGTCTGAGTTGGCTCCCGAAACAGTCCAACATATAGCAGATTACCTAGAATTTGCGAGAAATATCAGCGAGAGATATCAACGCATTTGTTCAAACATCTGTCGACTTTTATCGTGTCCTGAGTCCTCTCTACAAGAGGAATTAATATGGCCAGACACCAGCAGCGAACAGGCACGAACTGATCGTCAAGCGCCTCCTCCCGGTTGTCTAGAACTCAGCGTTATTACTTGCGCCAGCGAACGGGCACGAGGCAGTGGAGCTTCTCCTCGCCGCAGATGGGCATTGACCCTGATTACAAAGATTTTGTTAATGGGAGTACTTCGCTGTCATCAGCCGCATGCAACGGGCACAAGGCAGCAGTGAGTCTACTTCTTGCGAAAACTGGTGTCAAACCAGACTCTACGGATTGCTCGGGTCGGACGCCTTTATCTTGGGCGTCAGTTGACGGGCACGAAGTGGGGTGGAGATACTGCTTGCTAGTGATGATGTAAATCCAGAGTCGCAGGATGATGAGGGACGGACTCCGCTATCGTTAGCAGCAGGAGAATGACACGAGACAGAGTGGTGAATTTACTTTTGACAAAGAGAGCAGGAGGGTGACTGTAGTACGCCTTCTGCTTGCGAATGGTGTTGCGCCGGATTCCAAGGATTTCAAATATAGACTGACGCCATTGTCGTTGGCAGCAAAATACGACCACGATATGGTAGTGACAATACTCCTCTTCACAAATGGCGCTGACTCTGAATCTCAGGATTCAGATGGGAGAACACCGCTATCATTGGCGGCAGAGGAGTGAAACACGCAGGTGGTAAAGATGCTACTCAATTCTAGTCGACCCGGCTTCTGAAAATAACAACAGTCAGACCCCGCTATGGTGGGCCGCGGCAAAGGAGCAGAGTACGTTTTAGATGTATAACCCGGTGGAGATCTCCTACGAGATGCTATTGCAAAGCATAGGGTATTAAGAAGTCATCTATGTGGCTAGGTCGTCCCTATCTATCGTTGTACTCCTGATCTCGATCTTTTTTGATCAAGTTAAATTATGATTTCCATCAATGCCCGCTTGTGATCAATCAACTGCTCTTACTACTTGTTTTGTGCCGACGCAGTAACAACAGTATCTCTTGCTAAGTTACGATAGTATACGAAGGAAGCTTCAAGCAAGCCACATGCTACCTGACACTTCCGCCCCATCTCCAAAGAAAGGTAGAATGGCTGCTGAAACCAAAAAACATGAGAAAAATCACCTCGGCCTTATCATCATACTATTTACATCGTCACTCCTCTTCCTTTAAACTTAAATCACCAAAGTTTACCTCGTCTACAGCATCAGTGCGTTCGGCATGTCCATCAGTCCACTGTAGTATACCTTCAACACTAAGCTTCATGTTGCAAGGTCTAAAGCCTTAGTCCAATCCTGCTTTTATTGCTCTCCGCCATACATCAGCAAAAGCACGTGTCCTGAACCGCTTATGACAAACACCAGGAATGTCTTTAACCTCCAGCTCTGTCCCACTACTCGTAAGCAATCTTCAACGGCCACGTAGGGTTGGAAACTTATACTACTAGAGCCTTCCATAGTCTAGGGTCTGCAGAGAATACAAAATTCCTTAAAGAGACAAGACAATAATAACGGAAAGGAGTACAAGTAGCCTGTGTTCGTCGAGTGAAACGCACCAAGTCGTTGCAGGAGTAGGAGGCTTCCACGCATCTATTGGAGCGACTGGTTGACGGCAGCATTGTTTGGGTTGTGTACGGTCTAGAGAGTGGAAGGGCGGTCGACTGAGCATTTTGCAGCGGGCAAAGAAGGCAAAACATCCCACCGAGATAATGTAATTAACGAAATTTTACATTTTTAAAGAAAATTATCAAGTATTCATTTTCAAATAATTAATTAAATTCGAAGCCTTTTCGGTGATCCGTCGCTAGGTTTGACCCGTTGATAGATGAACCCTTCTATCACCGATGAAAAGAAAGCGGGGTGCTGTGCTGTGCTGTTTGAGTTTTCCCAGCAATTAGAGCGCGCTCTCTAAAGGTCCTACGATCCTCACTCTTCAGCTTCTGGACACAATTAACTTCCACTTACAGCTTGAATTCCACCTTCAAAATCCCGCACACCAACAATGGCAAAGCCACCTCAATATCCCATAATCGACTCCCACATCCACCTCTACCCCTCCGCCGAAGTTGAAACCCTGGCCTGGTGCAATTCCACTAACCCTCTCCACGGCCAACATTCCCTGGACGAATACACGTCTGCCACCGGTTCTCCCGCCTCCCTCGAAGGATTCATCTTCGTCGAAACCGACCGCAAACACGATTTAAAACTCGGCATTGAAGATGGTCGTGGCTGGGAAATGCCTTTAATGGAAGTCGATTGGTTGAAACGTATAGCTTTAGGGACGCCGAGAGAAGGAGAAGGTCATGCTGAGGAACACAAGAAATTGGTTTTAGGGGTTGTTCCTTGGGCACCGGTGCCGAGTGGAGAAGAAGTGATGCAGAGGTATGTGGAGGAGGTGGAGAAACATGCTGCGGGGAGTTGGGCGAAAGTAAAAGGGTTTAGGTATTTAGTACAGGATAAACCGAAGGGGACAATTTTGCAGAGGGGGTTTATTGAGGGATTGAGGTGGCTGGGGAGGGAAGGGTTTGTGTTCGATTTGGGGGTTGATCAGCATAATGGGGGAAAGTGGCAGCTGGAGGAGGCGGTGGAGATGATTGAGAAGGCTCATGAAGGTGTGAAGGAGGAAGAGAGAGTTACAATTATTATAAGTATAGTTTTTCCTGTCCTCCTTTTCATGAATATTTACTGATGGAAATAGACCATCTCTGCAAACCAGACCTCTCGGTCTACAACCAAACCGATCCAAGCTTCATAGCCTGGAGAACAGCAATGTTCAGACTCAGCAAATGCGGCAAGACCTACATGAAGCTCAGCGGCTGTTTCTCTGAAATGCCTGATTCCCTCAAGAAAGCTCCTGTGGACGAGATCGTCCTAGCTCTTCAACCATATCTAGTGGTTATCCTGGCTGCTTTTGGGCCTTACCGAATCATGTTTGGATCAGATTGGCCGGTATGTACTATTGGGGTAGAGGATTCATGGAAGAAGTGGAAACAAGTGGTAGAGAGGTTTTGTTATTTAGCGAGTTTGAGTCAAGAGGATCAGATCATGATTTGGTCAGGGACGGCTATTGCTGCTTATGGGTTAAAGGAGTTGATGTAGCTACGAGATACCACAAACCATGATTGCATTTCAATTCTTACCTTGTGCAAGAGAGACAGATGAATAGCCTGTTTTGAGACGATTCAGAGTTCCATCTTTACCCCTCCTCGGGTCAATTACTTCCTAGTGGGGCAATCGCGGGCGGTTCAACTTCGTAAGACTACTTTACTTCCCCGAAGGCATTGACAACTCTCTTTGTAACTCAAATAGAAAATTCCAAGACTTAAATTTCTTTGCAATCCTTCCTTCTTTGGCTATATTTTTTACTACTACAAGACTGACTTACATAACATGGCTTCTCCACCTCCAGCTGGTGTCTATGTTCCCGTTCCGACATTCTTCGTCTCTCGCTCAGCAGCAAACTATAACCCTACGAGTACCCCGCTTGATTTGCAAACGTCAGTTTCTCTCATTTTGTTCCCAGCTTTTTACTTGCCGTTCTGAGACTCTTCCTCCTACCGTCAAGGAAAGATTCACAATATTCTATACTTCTTTAGAGCATTATCCATTTTGATATAGAAGTCAAAATTCCTCCCAATTTCCCTATTCTCATCTCCATACCTCTGTTCTCTGTTCCTCACACCCAAGACATCAAACTAACGCCCTCCAAGGCAAGCCCGCCATTCAATTCACCTCGCCAACTCCGGAATCAAAGGCCTCGTAGTCCTCGGATCCACAGGCGAAGCCGTCCACCTCACAAACACTGAGCGATTCTCCGTTCTCTCTTCCATCCGCGCTTCTTTAGAAGAAGCAGGCTTCAAGAACTATCCAATAATAGCCGGAACCGCTGCCCAAAACATCGATGAAGTAGTTGAGCAATTAGTGGAGGCGAAGAAAGCTGGCGCCGATTGGGGATTATGTCTTGTGCCAGGATATTTTGCGGGAGCGAGTACGCAGGAGGGAATTGTGGAGTGGTTTAGGGCTGTGGCTGATAGAAGTCCTATTCCTATTATGATGTATGTTGCTTTCTTGTCTCTCCGCCGCACTCCCTTCCAGCGCGTCACAAAGGAAGAGTTCGACTGACAAAAATAATAGATACCATTACCCTGCTGTTTCCAACAATGTGAAAGTCACGCCATCTACCTTTGCCACACTTTCCAAACACCCCACTATAGTAGGTTGTAAGCTCTCTCATGGCGACGTATCAGTACACATCCAAATCGCCTCTCGCCCCGACATCGACCACTCTTTGTTCCACACCTTCACCGGCCTGGGCCAACAACTGCTCCCCGTTCTCTCAATCGGCTGCGATGGAACCATCGATGGCTCTGCGGGCTTCTTCCCAAAATCCGTAGTGAGATTATATGAATTAGGAGTTAAAGCGGGAGTAAGTGCAGAAGAAAGGAAAGAGAGGAGAGAGTTACAGTATAAGCTTAGTGCAGTCGAAGAGATTGTAGTGAAATTTGGGACGGTGGGCATTAAGGAGGTGGTGAGTAGGATTTTGGGGATGGGGGATAGAGATGGGACGAGGTTGCCGTTGATGGGTGGATTGCCTGGGGGTGATAGGGAGTGGGAGAGTTGGAGTGGGATTATTGGGGATTTAGAGGTGGTGGAGAAGAGTTTGTAAGAAAGAGAGAGGATTGGGGGTGAGAGCATTTGGTGACTTTAGGTTGCATATCTCTAAAAGATGATTATACTAGTTGGGTTCCATGGTAGATGTTGATTTCAGCTGCATAGTCATATTCTTTAGGACATTGGATTTCATTCTATGATTATTTTGTAGTCGTTCTTTTGAATGGTATGTCTTAATGTACATGCAGCTAGCCTATCTAAACCACATTGTCTCGCCCAAAATACTAGAAAGAGCGGACAGAATCATTTTTTTTTCGGTAAGATACAACTACCTACCTCAAAGAATGCTTCACTTCAAACAGATTCCCGCACCTAACATCAATACAGGAAATTAGACGTTAACAATCTCATATGCTAAGACGTATGAAAACCTACTAATGTTGCATTTCATAGATCAAGAATGGAAGTTGGAGCAAAATAGAAGGTTGTGTTGTATATCTGAAAGGCAGTGTTCCCCCTTTCCCCCGCGCCCTCTAGCTTCCAGAAAATACTACAGCCACATAATTAACTTGCAGCCGAGAAACACAGAATGATAGAGAATATCTCTCTTTCTCTTCTCTCTTTTAACTCAAAGAAAATCGTCTTTCAAGAAAGTGGGGACTACCTTGCCGTCAACAGTCATCTGCACGACTCTCCGCATAAGCGAGCCCCCTTTCCCGAACCTTATTTTTTCTCTTGCAGACAGACGCACATACATCTCCAAGCTGCAATTAAAAAATGAAATGCTTTCATTAAAGAGTTTCTTTGTCACTCTTGATCATCGAAGGGTTTGGATGATTGGGGGAGAGCGGGCATATTAGGGGCAACCCACCAGCCACCCCCTGTTGTCTATGGAAGGAAATCTTGGATAGAGCAATTCTTTTATCTATCTGGGTAATTAATGGCATCACACTAAACTAGCTAGATACCTAATGAAAGCTAGCTTTACCTTACTGTTCAACACAAAACAAAGAAAAATTTGAAGTGCAGTACACAAGGTCATTGTTCTCTTCTGTACAAGGAGAAAGAGCAAAGCTGACTACCGCACTTCATTCAACCACTGAACAATGTACAAGACAGAACTGTTTTGCCAGTTACCTTTCCCTTCCCTTTTTTTCATCTTCATTCTATTTGCTTTTCTTTTAGATCCCATTTGAAAGAACCTATTTACACCACTACAAACGTATCCCATTTGAAAGAACCTATTTACCACTACTACAAACGCAACCCATCTGAAAAAACTTATTCACCACCACTACAAACGTAACCCAACTGAAAAAACCTATTCACCACTACTACAAACGTAACCCATGTGCCAATGGAAATCAACCTACTACATTCTCTGCCAGCACTATGGCCCCGACGAACGCATAATAGCATGTTCTCTCGCCCTCTCGAAAGACCCCCCTTACTTATCCAAATGTTTCAAAGACACGCCCACCCAAGGGATCATCCGCTACAACACGCTCTGTCCCAATTGTCTCAAACGCGTTGATGGCCCTTTCACCTGGTATAACCCTATGACGGGCCGGCGTGAGAAATGGACGAGGGAGACAATGGAGGCGAAGCCTTTGAAGCTCGATGTGGTAAAGGGTGTGTATGAAGCTGAGAAGGCGAGGAGGGAGGCTGAGGATGCTGCTGCGAAAGCGAAGAAGGGGACCGGGATAATGGGCGAGGAGAGGAAGAGGATGTTGATGAAGTTTCAGCCTTGGAAGGGAAAGGGAGGACTGCTTGGAATCGGGACGATAATAGAGGAGCAGCAGCAGCAGCAGGAGGAGGAGGAGGAGAAGGAGCATCGCTTTTCGCTTGGAATCGCTAATAAAAAAAATTTGATTGAAGAATAATGTCTAAGCTGGAATGTGCTAGGTAAGAGAGCTTTATGAACTCTCGAAGAGTATTTAAAAAAAAATGAGAACAATAAATGCTAATATGAATATCTTTGTTGAAGATTGGAAGGTTCTTTGATGGAGAGAAGAGCTTTGTGACTAGACATTTGAGAAGAAAATTAAGGTACAATGTAGAGGCGGTTTGTTTGTAGGCATTGCCTACAAAAGGAAAATTCGAAGACATCAAAATAATGCTTCCTTGGGCCTTTCTGTAAAAAAAAGTCTCGATATATCCACTAGCAGTCCCTGGGACTGAAAGAGAATCCGCACTTCAGTTGGAAGGTCTTTCGGCCACGCGAAATTTTTTCCCGAAAAGGAAGGCTATGATGGATCCTGACGATGTGATATTGAACGAGCTAAGGAGAACTTGTCTGATATGGGTATTGAATCCGATGATGCACTCGCAAGGGTCTTTAACTCCAAAGGCACTTTCTGATAGGGAGGATGAGGTACAAGATGGAGAAATGGAGCTCTTCTGAATTCTGACATTGCATGCAAAATATTATTCTTCATGTATAAATCTAAAACATAATTTCGACAATAGGTTAAAGAGTTATGGGCCAGAATTATCTGATATTTAGGTGATCAAGATGCAATATGCTAGAGTATGCGACGAAGCTAGTCTTCTCTGGTCACAACTGTCTAGACTTAATCTAGTAACAAGTTCATCCCCAAAACATATTTTTCAGCAGAATATAGAGTGAATTGTGAACATTCGATAAGATCATCTCCGGTGAGAGCGTTCCGCTTAATTTAATATCAGACGAAAATGAAATTATTCACAATAGCTAAGACTTTCTTCTTTAGGTGTGCTAGATTAGGGAATTGCTCACTTAACTACTAAACGACTAGTCTTCGCTAGAATTCTGTTTGTTAAGAAGTATTAGTTGCATTTTCCCCTATTGAGACAAATCTATAGTGATCTTGGTTCATATAAAGGAAAGAAGTAGAAAAGGAGTCTTATAAAATCACCAATTTATTTGATTTCGCTAGCTCTCCATCCCGGAACATTGGATTGCATTCCTAGGAAGCGACCGAGCAGAAGGATTCGAGGCTTGAGGAGTCTGGACTTCAGAAGAAATGAAAGGCTAAACCAACATAAACGAGTCTAAAATGCTCTTCTCCTCCATCTCCCCTCCAAATTTCTTGCTGAATGTCACACAAAATTATCAGTACATTTAATGAAATGAAAATAGTACTCTTCGATCCTCCCAAATTATTGATTGATATTATCGCACAGAAACAGGTCCCTACAGCTAGCTGGAGGAAAAGCATTATCGGAACGAGAAGCAGAGGAATGAGCAACGACAACTATGTCAAAATTTGTCCATGATGATTATTACCGGGGACGATCAAAACATAAATTCCCAGAAGAATTGAGACAAGGCGCCTCAACATATCCCAAAGCCCTCATAGCGTTCGTCACTCCACCTAAAAAAGGAAAATTCCACTGGACAACATGTTCAAGTCCTGATCATCTTTGGTATCAGAAAGACAAACAGGACAGAAAGAAGTGGCTAAATTCGTCTTCAGGAGAAGGTGCGGGAATGAAAGTCGTTTTGATAGAAAAGTGGGGAAGCCGTGATAATAGCATGATCTTCGAACTAGAGCCCCGTGGACTGTACAGCCATTATGTTCGAGGTCACGAAGTGTCTTTGGAGCAACAAGCTCAAGGGAGTCCGATTTTATTCGTTCCAGTAAGAGAGAAGGGTCTGGAGAAAGCAGTGAAAGATGTAATGAGATACAGGGAAGAAGCACAAATAGCGGTAGAAATGACTTATCATTACAGGAACGAAGAGTGGTCCTTGTACGAGAAAAAAAGCTTTAATAGAGAAGACATGCCTTCTTTATGGTGGCCGAAGCACGAATAGAGCCTCTGAACCATTTTCCGAGGGAATGGTTGATTTTTAATGTTAATTTCATACGAAATCCATGTATTTTATTGCCTATAAAGAATTAATCAAGATGTACGGCCGAATGGATACCCATGGGTTACCCATTGCGCAGCCTAAATATTAAAAGAATAAGCCAAAAAATAGAAAGATTAGAAAAAAATAAAAGCAATTAAAATGGTTCGCTTAGCTTAGCGGTTTAAAGTATAATAATATTGAAGTTAATAGTGTGACGAATGGCCTTCTCATTAGTCCTTAGAATCTAAAGCCAAGGAGAGAAGAGAAGAAAAGGAGAAAGAGGTTTACGGTGTTGGATCACCTGACCAACAGTGGCTTACTAATCAAGCGGAACGATTTAGACTACGAAACCAACTGAATCGTCACAAATAGCTAGCTTATTTAATATATACTTTATTATTAATCCTCTAATATAATTATATATTAGGTATTTTTAGCCTTACTTTTAATAGTTAATTAATGTCTCATAATTAATTTGATGAGTTGCTCAAAGAACGGACTTGCCAGGTACTAATTAGATGGGTACATCGA
Organism: Chlorencoelia australis; assembly: GCA_003988815.1. Taxonomy (NCBI): domain Eukaryota; kingdom Fungi; phylum Ascomycota; class Leotiomycetes; order Helotiales; family Cenangiaceae; genus Chlorencoelia; species Chlorencoelia australis. The sequence continues at coordinate 937,344 of QYAN01000016.1, forward strand.
CGTTAGCCCTGATAAGGTTTAGCAGACAAGTATACTTGGTACGTGATACATAACTTGAGAAGGAGAATAATGGAATACGAAATAAATGATTGAGCCGTGTGCCAACGTCGCAGTAGGATCCGAGCCGTCCGTAACATCAATACTTGAGAGATATATCTTCATTTTCATGCTCACTTGACATGCACTATTTCTAAGCCGAAAGCGGCAGGCTGTCTGGAAAGACCTCTGGAGGATTGCATGCAGCATGTCGTGAAACCATAAGCTGGAGAGCTGACTAGGCCTAGAGCTGATAGTTTTTGATAATTGCAGCACGGGCGAAGTGACTTAAATAAGTCTTTTGAGTATTTCACCTCTGATTCAAAGTTTCCCAACAGCTTCAAGTTTGAAAACTTATACTTTAGTTTTTGAGGTCGCTATATTTTTAAGACTCCGCACCATCTGCTCCCGTATTGAAGAGTCCACGTCCACGTGGGAGAGTCAGCAAACAAGACATCTGAGGGTTCTGGAAAGTAGGGGCCGAGCTGACCTTAATGAACATAAATAGCTGATACAGGGTCGGATTTCATGCTTTTTCTGGATGTGATACACAAAAGCGTAGGATCTGGTTGGTGCACTCGTCTGCGTTCAAGTGTGGAGGTGTGGAGGTGCTGACCGCTAGTCGGATATTCAATGCGTCAAATGGGAACGAATTGAGTGACGCTTTTCCTTCTCTGGCTTACGGCAACGGTAATACTCCATCTTACCCTGCATATCTTATGCAGGTATTCAGAAGAGTGGGAGAAGACACTGCCATATTGCCACAATGTTTGGAATGAAAAGGGCCGCTCGGGAATGACGACTAAAGCTCGGAGCAGAATACAGTTCAAACTTATCGGTGGATACGTGATAGAGAACTTTTCCAGTTGGGACTCTTGCGTCCGAAGTTCCATCGCCACTCGCCTTTTTGTCTGGAGTCAGGAGCAAAGTAGCTCTAAGCTTTGCATCATGCAACTCGATATAGACCAAGATGAATTTTGGCTTTAATGGATTCGGGGAGCAAAGGAATGAGAAAGTGCGGATCCATCTTGTGTTACCCCTTTTCTAGAACGTCCCCTCTCTTGAAACAACATCCTGCAGCCGGGGCAGCCACAGCGACATTAAATCCCGAGATTAATAATAGCCTAGCTTCATGTTGGGGCCATTTCTTCTCGAACTATTGCATTAGAGGAGGGAGGATGCCTGCATGCTTCACATTGGCGAGGGCAATAGTTAGAAGAAAGCTTCGCATCCCCATGGGCAGTTGTCTAATGTTTGGTGTGTGCTTAGAGGAGTGAAAAGGATGATAGTTGAAAGAATGTCTCGGAATCTCTATTGGTATTCCATGAGACCGAAACACTTTCTTGGAGACGGCTGAGGAATTTGGACATTGGACCTCTCTCATCAGCAAAGACAAGATAAATTTAGACCTCGCTCATGAGTAGGCAGGGGTGGGTCTTGATAAGCTATTACTTGAAGTAGCGGATCGACAGTACGTATACATATCGTGATTTTTACGGTCGTGAAATGAGGAGTTGGATAGATAATGGTTCTTTGTTCTCCTGAATGGGGTCAAAGCTTGATGATAGAGCTCTCCGCTTCTCGATCTTTGAATTTGAATTTTGGATCTTTTCGGCTCCTTGTCCACCGATATTATATATGTATATATATATACACACAGGTCTTGTACACAATAATATTTGATATATCCTCGGGGAAATCTAGCTAGCTAGTATGTTTACATGTAGTTCCTCGCTTCCCATGGTGTGGAGTGAGCACTGAGCAGGCCTAATTCGGCTGCACACAAAGTCCCCACCCAAAACTTTCGAGAAGGGGTTATCCATCCAGCTGTTCCTCAGACTACCACCCTGCTGCCCTTCTTGCAATTGTCATAATTGTCAATTTGTCACTTGTCATTGTCATCACAACCTCCCAACTGCGACCTTTTCATCCATCTCATTCGATACTGCTGGGTCGCACAGCTGGGGAGCCGACCTGACGTTTTCGAGCTGGCTGGACAACCTTTATTATAGTAGAAGTAGGTAATGGAATGTCCAAATTTGAGTTTCAGCGTCCCTTATCCGTGTCCTGGCAGCCATCGCAGCGGAAATCCAGCCTCTACATCACTCTCAGGAACTGCAATTCTGCAAAAGACCGTTCGCATGCAAGACTCCGAATGAGTTAAGAGCTAGCATCACTTGTAATTGCCAGGAGTCTGGCATCAAGCTTGGAAAATTTCCATCAGCTCGAATCATTATGAAATAGGGTATGCATTGAAGATACCTGCGATCTTATGTGCAGAAAATTCTGTTGCTTCTGTTCGTCTTTCGAGCTGTTTCGTTACTACCATTGAAATGAGAGGAAACTGACAGACCTGACTAGATTTTTACCTTGAATTGTCCTGGGACCAACTGAGTCAAATCGACCTGCGACACTTATTTCTCACCTGAGTCAAGTCTTACTCCTAGCAAGCCCTAACTATTACCCGCATATCTTATAATTCAGCACATTCCGATCGGCCTGGAGTCCTCCCATTCTCAAATCCAGAATGCCTCCAGAATTGGTATTTCAACCCGGCTCAGGAACCGCAACCCCACGAGCAAGACGATCGCAAAGTATCTCGAGTGATAGACCTTCTATGAATAGCTTCAACGGACTGCTGTCTCCACCGATGACAGTCTTGCCCGATCCTATGTTCATAGCTGCATCTGCAGCTTCGCAGATAGTCACAAACGACCATGATAGTCACTCAGATACATGGTTCGATCAACATGGAATTGAGCCTTCAGGCGAAACTGCTCTGGTTTCTCCTCCTGCTATGAAACTTGTCAACAGATTTCTGGATCAACTCCTGTTCAATTTCCTGTCAGCGTCCAGATCGACATCACTCGCAGCACTCCGACTTGCCGTTGCAGAAGTTTTGAAACCTAAACTTTCCAAGGATGCGATCAATGGTGCTGATCAAGAATTACATGAATACTTAGGTGGTGGAGAGGACGATGAGATCTTGTCACGGCCAAATGGAACGGAACCCAGTGGGAATTGGGATCTAGAACTTGTCTGGAAGAGAACCCGATTACGATGTATGGTCTACTCCTCTCTTGGAGACATGGAGGAGGAAGATGAAGATTTTTACACCGAGCAGGATCATTTGGGCGGACCTCCAGGGACGGCAGATGATTATTCTGGTGTAGTATCACCCGCCGTGGCTATATTTCTTACCTCCATTTTGGAATTTATGGGGGAGCAAGTCCTGGTTGTGGCGGGTCAAGCTGCATATTACAGACTTCGCGCAAAGCACGAAAAAGACGAAAGAGAAGGGACAAGCACACTCGCAGACATTGCTGAGCGTGTGGTCGTCGAAGAAGCTGATATGGAGCGAGTTGCACTGGACCGCACATTAGGGAGGCTGTGGAGAGGTTGGAAAAAACGAGTACGGTCACCAACAGCTTCAATATCTATGAGTCGCTCGTTCTCCCGAGAAGTGCTATTTCCTGGAGTTGCTGGCCTTGCCCCAGAAGAACTGGTTGACGAAGAAAGCCGAAGACCTTCTCTAGCAGCTATTCTAGCTGACCACGAGAATGCAGCTGATATTCCCCTTCCAATGTCGCATGATGACGTGCGAGAAATTGAGATTCCAGGTGTTGCGCCTGAGATAAATGATGATGTTTCCGCTGTGGAAATGGTTACGGAAGAGTTTTCAGCTCCGGCTCGCCCAAAGAGTATGGTGATTTCCACATATACCCTCCTACCTACGCCAAACTCTTCACAGCCTCCTTCTCCATTTTACTCGGCTCAACCTACGAGGAAACGTGCCCTTTCTGTACCCTCTATTGCTGTACTCCCATACACATCTCCGAAACGCTCGAAACCGTCCGTTGAAGAAGCCAGTGAGGGACAGAAAGATGTCGTGGAATCAGAATCTCAAATAGATGATTCCAGTTTGGATAGTGCTGTTACACCACCCGACTCACCAAAAGAACATGATGAGGACAAGAACACAGCGCAATCAAATGATCTACCTTTAGTCTCCGGTCCTCCCGCTGATGTGATGGCAGCAAATGTTGTTCCAAGGGATACTGCTATTGAACACAACTACGTGCATATAGCAGAAGTTGACAAGAAAAATGTGACCAAGTTCGAAGATGGATTTACAGGAGAAGCCAAAATAATGACATCCTCTCGCATTTCAATCGGTGGAAGAATCTCCCCCGATGATCTCAAGGGCATTTCTAGACATTCTAGCGTTCGGTCGGGAAGCGTTCACTCGTTGCGTATCATCGATGTTGCGAAAAGCCCTACCATCTCACGGAGCAGCTCCAGCTCTATGGATACGAACGATTTCCAGAGCCCTCGATTCGTCACGATTTCTCGACCTAGCAGTGTGGTTTCACCGCTACTGGCCGAATCGCCTCGGGGCCAAAGTCCAGTCTTGCGAGGGCCGAATGGCAGCCCGTTGCTGCGTCATGGATCATCTTTGAGCACTATGATCACAACATCAGGAAATAGCACTGACGAAGTCATATCTGAATCCGAAGAGATGGAAATCAGTGAAACCGAATCTCCAATGACCGCAGTGCCAGCAGAGCTTGCTGCAGCTATGCAGGGTGTAGACGTCGATCCTAGTCCGACATCACAACAGTTTCAATTGGAGCCTACAAGAAGAGAGATTCCTCCTCAGAAGGAAAAGCCATTCATTCTTGGTGCACCTCCTACACCCCGAAACCTGAGGGATAATCTCAGCACTCCTGCATCAGCCCAGCCAGACGCGAGACTCAGCTCAAACAACTCACCCCCTCTAACTGTCGTGACTAGCGCATCTCCGCTTGCTTCCTTGCGGGAGCTGACTGAAGGTAGAATTCCAACAGGCTTTTATTTTGATACAATGCTGACCCACTTACTAGTCACTCCTAATATTTCAAATCGTACTTTTACCATTCCCCCAAAAAGTGAAGCACGAAGGTCGCCCCCCTCCCAAGATCACAGTGCCAATCTCAACAGAACGCCGGAGAAGCCGAAGTCAGTTCGTCCTTCTACGGCGGATACTGTACGTAACTCGCCTTCCCGTATTTCCACCTTAGCGACTCAGCATAATTCACCCCCTCGCCTTTCGCGAGACGAAGTAACACGAAAACCATTACGGGAGGTTTTCCCTAAAACCCACCGTCCAACCCACACCTCTGGTTCTAGTTCGTCGTCTTTGACCCAGAAAGCAAAACCTCTACGAACATCAGAGGATAGTGGACCGATCGAGAGCAAAAGTCAAAGCTTCGAGCATCTCATCAGAAGTGACCAAACAATCCAATATACGCTGACACCCGAAAGCATGCGTCAAATCGAGGTATGTGTTCTGCCCACTAGCTGCGTGGGACTCAAGCTAATACTGCATTCAGGGACATGATTCCGTGAGTGTCTCTGAAGTCATGAGACCACCAACGGGTCGATCGCATTCATCTTCAGCCACCAGAGTTACTGGATTACATTCTAACCCTCTAGTAAATGATGCCAAAAAATCTCCGCCTCTCTTCAAAACTGTTTCTAGACCAGGCTCTGCTGCCACAGCTAGTCGGAGCTCTTCCTCCACGGGTTCTAGGATCCGTCCAAATGCGCCTCAGCCGAGGGATGCCAGAGTGGATAGGGACTCTCTTGGGGACTTTTCTGAGTTCATAAGATCGACAGGCCCTGCTAGTACCTATAGCAACGATAGACCACCTCGAACGGCGGCTAGTGTGAATAGTCATCGAGGCGCTAATGGATCTGCTCGTAATGTGAGCGGCTCAGCACCACGTGTTGGTCCAGTCGCTGCACTTCCAAGGCGTGCCGAGTCCTCAGCTGGTCGGGCAAGACTCCAAGCGCGTGATGCGACTGTAGGACGGGATTCTATTACCGAATTGATAGATTTCGTTCGAGCAGGCCCGGAAGACAGGGAAGACCACCGGATTCCTCGCACAATAGCTCCTTTTAGGTCCACCATGGACTCAGACCAAATGTCTGGAGCCGTAGGCGGTAAAGCTATTGACGCTATCCTACCAGATGCTCGTTCTAGCCAAGTATCTACAATCCAGTCTGTCAATTCTTCAATGACATCTACGACCCCATTGATCAATAACCCTGTCAGAACGAACAAGCTTCTGCCAACGCAAAGCCGAAATCCTTTCGAGGAAGAGGACATGATGCCAAAACGCAAGACTCGAAGAGTTAGAGACCCCTATGCAATCGACTTCAGTGATGAGGAAGATGAGTTTGAAGCTAGTTCGAAACCAGCACCGATAAAGGAGGAATCCTTAGCGGACTTCCTCCGCAATGTCCCCCCGCCCCCGGATCTAACAACTACGTCTGTTTTTGAGAGCGTACCAAAACCAAAGAAGAAGGCAAGCTTTGGATCGCGTTTCAGTCGTAGCATGTCTACATCACAGCAGCAACCACCACTACCTAGAGTTCAACCTGCTCCTACACGGGGGGCAACTCCTGTAAGGCACACCCCAATTGCAGCTCAATTCAGCTCCAATGGAACTGGCAGTTATGTCTCTCAACTAGATTCCGCACGCAATCCCCCAACAGCAAGGGTCCAGCAAAAATCATATCAACCTCGAGAGGCAGTACAATACCCAACTAGAACCAATGACCTAGCGGATTTCCTGCGCAATTCTGAACCACCAGGCATGAATGATCCAAAGCCTTTTGCTCAGTCGTCCCAAAAGGAAGAATCAAGTACTTTCGGCCGAATGTTTGGCAGACGAAAGAAGGTTGCTGGCTATTAAAACATTGGGGCTACTGCTCATATTTTGATATCTTACTGAAAAAAACAAATTCATACGGAAAGATTAACATTTTAGCATTTGCTTACATATTTAAAATGGGTTCCATTGGGATTTCGTTCAATATTGTTATTAATATAAAGATACCATGTTGTTGTTTGGCCTTCTATTATGGAGAAAGGCATTATCCTTCTGTATTTGCAGCGGATGGCTTTTGATTTAGTGGAGGATGAAGAGGTATTATTGACAACGAGGAATCATGAATCACATTCTGGAATTCTGATGTGCTATTCGTGAATCCTCCCTAGGGGTTTGATATAGTCCTGAAATTGGTACCCTAATGTGATGTGATGTACTCGGCGAGAGCGTGAATCTCGACCGCCTCAGAATTCCTCAACTTTCGTAAGAATCCAAAAAAGGTAAATCCTGCCGTCGATCCCGAACACGTAATTCTCGTCATGGGAGTTGTCATATCTGCATCATCAAAGAGAAATACCGCATTAGGAAGGTCGTTTGATCAGTCATCAGGGGCAAACGAGAATTTATTCCACACCAATATCAGACCCGGCGGCAGAGGCCTACTTCCCCGGCCTTTACAGCCCCCTCATCGGTTCTTGTGTGTGCAAGTCCAGACAGTCACCGCCGCCAATACTCACCGTCTTTGATATTTATATACTTTTCACGAGAGGTGCAAAAAGGCCTTCTCCTAACGACCTTGATTCTGACGGTTATAGCAGCTATCATATAGGGATAGGTAGATACATTATACGTAATATAATGGACGGGCCCCAAAATAGTGGAAACAATCAACCTCGTTTCTGAGGATTTGAGAAGGACCTCAGGTTTGAAAAGCGTGGCCTGGCTCTGGGAGACTCATTTCAACCTGTATGCCTGGCGAGAGATCATAAGCTTTGTACATAAACACGAACTCTATCCCACATCTCGAATGCCATCAATTGTGCTGCAAAACTGTCCATGACCGCCAATTCAACACTAATTACTTCAGCGGTGAAGGAACATCCCAGGCTGTGCAGCAAGACAGGTCGACCCGCCCCCAAATCCGGTAATTTTCGAAGGACCAGAGAAGTCGATGCAACGGGACGCACCGAGTAGCCAATAACCGTCAGAAGAGACCGGATATGCAGCCCGATCGTAGGGCTGGCGAACGCTTGCTCCCTCACCGATTCAGATAAGCTCTACACCTGCTTTCTAGCGAAACAAAGGGGTCCATTAGGGGGCTTGGGGGCAGAGAAGGTCGGTGTAATTGCGAGGCTGAGTGTTACCATTGTTTGAAAGAATTTTCTACTCTCCTTCCTGCTTTTCCATTTCAGGGGTTTAGTTTCTACTCGCCACGCAACGTAACCTTGGTGAACATACCCCGTCTTTGTGGGTTCCCGGGAGTGTGGTGAGGGAGGTGTGAGAGGTAACGACATGAAATGAAAGGGGGAAGCAAGTGGGTGGATGGTAGATACGGGAGTGGGCGTGCTTATATTGGGGGGATGGGGTTGGGTGAGCTTTTACATTGGGGTTTGGGAATGAGGAGGAGCGGACTGTGGATATGTATAAGGCGCATTACTTTCTCGACTGATGACTGAGATGAGCAAAAGGATTATCTTGGTTCTTTTTCTTCAGCCCTATTTTTGCACTTTTTGGGCATTTTTTGCTTATTCGTTTTGTCTTTACAAGCCCTGCTCCCAACGCAAGGAGTAGGTGGACGGCTCAGTGAAGCTATGATGGAGTTGCAGATGATGGGGGCTGTCGACGCCTGGTGCTGTCTTGCTTTGGTTGGACTTGGACTTGGATTTGGACTTTGTTTGCTGAAAGTTGGGAGGATTCCAGTTAAGTGAGTCGTATCATTTGCATTTACATTGACGGTGGGCTAAATCGACGGACCACTGTACCCCTTACTTATACCCAACCAACTACCCTCTAGAGTTTTAATGGGATATGGAGTATGGAGGCATGAATGTTCCATACTATTTGCAACATTGAGCTTTGAATTTTTGAAATATTCAAAGAGGTAAATGTGTATACAGTGGTCCCTCAACCAAGTCTACTACTAGTACACTGCTTACTTGACTTGTGCTGTTTATGCTGTCCGGCAAATCGAGCAGTGAGAATCAAGTGATTGTCCTATCTAATCCAGACCAAAATGGAATTGCCTTAGGTCCTTCTTGTTTAGCTGACTTAACATAAAGAAACCAGAGATCATGTGAAAGATGGCTGCCTTCGAATCTGACTAGGCAGTCTTCCGGTCAACCTATTCATATAAAATGGATAATACAGCACTCAAGACTGTTTATATTGGGCCTCATCCGGACGAGGCAACCCAAAGAATACGTTTTGGAAGGCCCTAGTATCGACTCACGCCGTCGAGTCACTCGGGAACGGCACGCCCGGAATTCTGATCACCTGTGTTCGATTTTCGGTGTAGGATGGTTCTTCGAATGGCCAGAAGCCAAAAGGCTACTCAACTCAACTTGGCCATGGGCTGGGGTAAAGCTCTCGATTATGATTCTATGGGGGGTATGCTGGATGTTTTATATGTCCCCGGACTGGCAGGAGCAACAGCCATTGAGGCCACGTCCTACTTCACAGCCCAGGCAGACGAATCCGAACCCCTCCCGCCCTGGCCTTTCTAACATTTGGGGCAACAATACTCGTCATGGTAAGTAAGCTACGCATTTTAGTCGTTTTTTCTTCCCCGCCATGAGACAGAACAGAGATTACTCGGTATGAGAAAGCCAACATCGATGCTACCTTCCACAATGCATCGAGTGATGCCTGCTAGGATTTCGATGATTCTGCGGCCTGATACTCCGTCGCCTTCCCAGCCGCGACTACTTTCAGTTTTGAAGTGGTGGTGGTGGTTTGGCGATCGATTTCTCCGAAGTCGTCCGAAGTCCTTGTCGTCGATAATTCATAGCAACCCTCATTCGTGCCCATTAGCAATAGGAGAAAAAAAGAACATCAGAAATAGTCAAAGCCCCAAAAAGAGACCTGTAATGACGAGTGAATTGAAGGGAAAAGGCGCTACGATACAATTTAGCTGATTTACTTCTTTCCATATCGACAAACGCTGATATGTCTCCAGAAGCAGAAGTAACCACCACCATCAAAACAGAACCACTGGATGGCCTTGGGGCATACGGCGAAGCATATCAAAGTCAGAATCTTCATCCGCATCCGCATTCACAAAATCTAGGCTACCAGAATCTGCCGGGAAACTGGTCCTCGACTGTTCGGGCGGGAATAAACCACGGGGTAGTTCAGGCTCATTACCCACGTATTGAAAGGAGAGCAGCTGCGCCATCCGCTCTTCGCGTCAGTCGTTCAGGTGAGTCATGGCTAATAATAGTCGTTATACTGCCTTGGGCATTACAGCAATACAGCAATATAGTCCCTATTACAGCACACACCTTGTTCATGTGACTGACTGGGGGGGTTTTACGTACTTAGGAAACATGCCTCAAGGCCTCCAAGCATCCCAACCAAATACATATACTAAGGCCGATAACAGAGGCGGTGCGAGTCATTCTGCGGCAGCTGAGCCGTCACATATATTAAGCCAAAATTGTGATACTCGTCCAGCTGAAGAAGGAGGAGCAGAAGCAGGAGCAGAAGCACAAGCACGAACGCAGGTCTACGGAGTCGGCGAAAGCAGCTTACAAATTCCTTTGGGCGAGAAGCCGCACCGCCACCAGCCTCAACGTGGCTGTGCCAAAGTCTTAGGCGAAAATTCGAACTTACCAAAAAACAACGCTTCCTTTCTGACGGCCTTAAATTACGATCGTTTGCCTTTTTTACGTGGCAATAACATCAATATATCTGCACCTTTCCACCAAAGCCAGTCGTATACCCCCGACTCGATTTCCTCTCTGAATTATCCGAATCAACTTCCCTTCGACTACTTAGCCGGGCGACCCAACGCACCTACAAACATGAGTCTTTCCTACGAGTCCCAGCGCTTTATGCCCGAGACGAATTACTCGATGAACATGGCCCCAGATCCCCAAGATCAAGACGAATTTAAGCACGATGAGCCGACGAGATACCCAAGTCCACCGCTACCACCGAGCGACAATCCATACAATGTTCAGGCGATAGCTGCTGCGACAACACCAGATGGCCGATTGGAGATGTCAGAGCTACCAAAAGAAGAGTCGGACGCGCCATCGCCTCGATCGAAGCCTGTACCAAAACCCGACCGCATGGTGACAAAGGATGAAAATGGACGATTCTATTGCACGTGGCAAGGCTGCACAGAAGATGTTCGGGACTTTGGTAGAAAATGTGAATGGAGGCAAGTTCCAGTGAAGTGTCACACAATTCTCCCCGCGCTAAATATTTCTATAGCAAGCATATGGACAAGCACGATCGCCCGTATCGATGCCCGGAAAAGGCATGCGATAAACTTCCAGGATTCACATACTCGGGAGGCTTACTTCGACACGAGAGAGAGGTTCACCACAAACATGGTGGACCGAGGAAGCAGCTCAACTGTCCACATCTGAATTGTAAGCGTCATACCGGCAAAGGCTTTTCGCGACAAGAAAATCTTAACGAACATCTACGCCGAGTACATACCGATGCTGCACCTATTCAATCACCCGAAGATCATGACGATACAGAAGATGATGGCAGTGAATTGAAGACAGGTCGGAAGAGAAAGCGGGTATCTGGGCAGGACGATGCAGATCTGCGGGAGGAAATGAAGCGATTGAAGCAGGAGAATGATGAACTTCGGAGACAGTCGGAAAACCAGCAGAGACAATCCGAACGGATGATGCGTCAAATAGCTGAACTTCAGAGTCTCACTGGTATGCATGGTCGAATGGCTCCACAGGCTCCTATGTAAAGGAAAGGGATAGAATGGGGTTTGATAGGGATCTTACTTTTTCACATATAAAAAGTGCTAGTGTTTGCGGGCATGCCGTCGGTCGTAGGCATTAGGCATAAGGGGAGTTATGGCAAGGAAATGCGGATGGGCGTTTGGGGGATATGGAAGATATCAGACTTGCTTTTGCTGCACAACACTAGTTCCTCATTTTCATGCTCTCTTCTCTTTTTTTACCAGTAGAGCAGAAAACTCACTCATCACATAGCTGTGTAAGACTATATACTAGACTAATTCTTTTTGCACCTCCTAACTGCCCCTTTTTCCTTAAACGAACAGACGTTCCATCAAAGCCTGAGGCTTTATATATTCGATTTGTTTTGTTGAACCTGATCATCCAGACACCCAGACATAATGCTAGCCACGCCATCGATTTTCTGCTCTTTGATTCTCATCCACTCCATATGAGAGTTTTCGAAAGGAAAAGAAGGGGAAAAGAATTCACTCTTTACGAACTGGCTTCAATAATAATTGGGAGTCTGAAAATATATTTTTTCTTTCTTTTTTTCTTTTGGGGCCTAATAGGTAAATGAATGCATTGCGCGGCTAGGTAAGGTAACTTTGTACACGTAAAATGCACAGCCACAAACGGATTGAAGTGAGGAGAAATGGGATGGATGGATGGCTAGAAAGATCTATGGTTTCTGCATGCTGCTGGACTTTGGCTTGGGTTAGTTTGCTTCTTTCTCCCTAAAGTCTATTTTTAAGACAATGATTTCTTCAAATATCCATCTCACCTCTATTACTTATCCTTCGAAAATCTTAAGCCCCTCCTCCTCCTCCTCTTCCTCCCCTTCCTCCCCTTCTTTCAAACTCCCAATCTCTCCGAGCTACTCCCTACTTCTGTCCTCAATCTGTCCTCCACTACCCTCTACGTACTTCACGTCATGAACTACCAAATAACTAGCCTTATGAGCGTCAGAATCTTTCTCGCAATATTTATCGTCACAAAGCTTGCTTAACCAAAGGTTTCATAAGAATCACCTATTCCAGTCTCAATTCACAAGTAACCAAATTTCCCAAAAGCCATCCATCAGTATAAGCTATATACACACATCCATATGATATATATATATATTTTCAAGGACTTGGAATGTCAAAACTAGAGTAGAAGAAGTAAATCCAAATCCCAAAAAAATTCCCACGAGACGACAAAAACGATAGCGCAAAACATTGTCGCCATGTCGTCTACCAGGCCGATACGCCGTCCCAATAGTGGCGTAGAAAGCACTTCTATTGTCGAGGAAAGCCCCTCGAATGACCGCATACACAAACGCTTTATGGGGTATCTTCGCTGTTAAAAATCAAATCAAATCAAACAAAATGACAAAATGTAAACCAAAATCAAAAATGGAAAAATTAAAGTAGGCCGATCGAGCCTAGTAAAGGAGAAGCCAAAGGTAAAGAGGGCGAGAATGGTAAGGCGACGATAGGAGGTTGAACTTCTAGGGTTTTGGGAATGGGAAATTGGCATGACTTGTTAAGATCTCATCTCATCCCAGCGCCGCATCAAAGGGGAAGCGAGGAGATTATTTGCTCCATAGCATCTTCCCCAATCCACGCTGCTGGTGTTCACGTCTTGCAGCTCCATCCTGGAATTCCTCAGAGGTGGAACTCCCACTTGATTGAATCTTTGTAGAGCGTTTGTTGCCGAAGACTTTGAGCAGGAGTGTCATCACAAAACTGCTGAGGATGCTCAAGCAAAGAATCCCAATCATCGTCAGATTGCTTTTCCGATATTGATGAGGCCCTTTCTCGGCGTCTTCTGGCCAGCCAGTATATAACGCATAAGTAGTCATGATGCTTCCAAGATTTCCAAGACCGGAGACGAGGGCTGATGCTGCAGCCACGCCGACTTCGCCATGCCTGTGCTGGAAGATTTGGTTAGTCCAGGTCATGCAGATTGGTACCGTGGGGCCTAGGCCAAAGCCAACCATAAGGAGACCGCCGTATCGGGCCCAGGGCTTGGAGACAGGCGCGAAAGTTGTGGTTACAAGGCCGGCAATTTGTATACAGACGGCTGCGGAGAAGAATAAGGCACGGTGATGGTGGAAACGGTCAGATATCGGAGTTACGAGGAGGATGGCGATTAGATCCATCTGTATTAAAATTAGTTTGAATTGAGGGTTAAAGGAGAGGGAGATTTACAACCCAGATTGGAGCAAAGAGCAGGCTAAGAGTTATGCTGGAAAAGTTTGGATTGATCCCCGAGATAATGACGGTGCCATAAAGCTGAGTTCCAATCCCCACTCCCACGACTCCAAAATACATCAATACCAAAGGCCAAAGTCTCCAATCAATTAGGACGTAGGTCAAATCCTTCATTCCCCAAGGTCTGGGATGATAGACTCTCCTCAAATCCTGATAATGGATCTTCGCATCCTCCCCGGTAAGGACTGGAGGAGTAGTAGGGATCCACGTTAAAAAGCCCGTCCTAACCCTTTTCTGCCCAGGAGGCAAAGGTCGATCTGGTAACCACCAGAGGAGCACAACTCCAAGGATGATTGCACATAAGCCCCACAGCAGAAACATCCATTGGAAACCAACCAGGCCTTGCAATCCGTCCATTTTCTGGAACCCAGCTGATACAAGACCTACCACAGCTGCAGAAACTTGAGCTGCGGTGAAGTATTGACCAATACGTTTACCAGTTCGAGATGGAGGATAGAAGAGAGTGAGGTAATAAGCCATACCAGGCCACATCCCTGCGATCACTAATCCTAGAAGGAAACGGAGAAGTCTGTATGGTATTAGCAAACTATCTTTGTTATTTCTTCAGGGCAAACAACTCACAAAATACTCCAAGCCGCCTTCACAGCCGCAAAACAAGCTCCAATAACTCCTACGGCAAAGACAATCCTAGCCATCCACACTCTTGGACTCAGTCTCGTCATAATGAGATTCGACGGGAAATCAAAAATGACATAAGCAACATAGAAGAGAGCTAGAGCTGTAGAAGTCTGCTTTGCTGTTAAATGAAGGACTTGTTCGAGATCATGACCAGATGCCTCATTCATCGTCTGCGCAAGACCGACATTGGAACGGATTCCTGAACAGAGGAAGTAGAGGACCCAGAATGCTGGAATGATTCTGCGGTCAATTTTCCTATTTGTCTGTTAGCTCACAAGTCTCTATTCAGGCCACACCTATCTAAAGATTAAAACACACCTATAAACTCTCTCTATCTCCTCAATCTCAATTTCATCTTGCAAAGCATCTCCCAAACCCCGATTACCACCCACTGGGGGGTAAGAGACCTCGTGAACAATCACAATTTTATCCCCTGGAACATCGGCCATTATGACTGTTGAAGCAATGGAAGTGCGTGCTATCAGAATCTATGGGATGATCAAAGCAGGACTGAGTGCATAGAGGGTTGCTCAAGATTGACCCAAGAGCGTGAGGAAGAAAAAAAGCAAGAGAAACGTCGAGTTTTTCTTGGAGGGGAAAACTACAAGTAGTGGGGCTCAACCGAGAGCTCCGTAGTCCTAGTTCAATAAGCCTAGTGCATTTTTAACTAGCTTAATAACTTGGGTTTGTGAGTTGTGACAGATAGTAATCTTTTCACAGTATCAAGTGTCGTCAAACGTAAGGGGTCGATTGGCCTCTGCTTGGCCATTTGGCATGCTCGCCAAGGCAGTCTATATACAGAAGTACGGTAATAGCCATTTGATTTGAATTCGAATTCGTCAGGTATCATTACTTTGTGCAGAGCCAAAAAAACCCCCATCTCCATAACCAATAGGTATAAACGGCCAATCCTCTCACCGACCAGCGGAGCAAATGCCCCCATTGGAAGTATCTCCATACCTTACAAAGCCCCGACTAAACTCATACACAAAATGGAAAGCAATGTTTGCAAAAACCAACCAAATGGAAGAGCCGTTGCCATCGACCTTCAAAATTATCAGAACGCCGGCCACCTAAAAACCCAAAGATATTTCAATAATCCATTTCCATAGACGCCGCAACCTCCTCACTAACCCCACGTACCGGATACTTGTCGTTATGTTCATCTGACTCATCGTCTGCTTCATCGTCATAATCGTCGCAAAAATCGTCTCCATCGAAGGCGATATCAACGTCGTCTGCGTTCACTTCGCTGTCATTCCACATCATGATTTCTGAATCATCCATATCTGCTTCTTCGCCATTAGTGATGTTAGCCGCCTTGTCACCAAGCCAGAACTTAGCGCGCTTGTTTGCGCCAGAGTCATATGCACCGGCACTTCTCTTTGCAAGACCCTTTCGCTCTCTCAGACTGTGGCTCATAACAGGAACACCTCTAACGTAGATGTAAGCCACTCGCTTCCTCTCTTTGTTAAAAAAGAAATAGTTCAAGCTCCATATTGATCCTTCGTCACCATCAAAAGGTTCGTCCGGAGGGGCCCAGCAGTAGACAACACACTCTTCCAGAGTCATTTCCTTGTCAATCAATGTCCACATCTGAGGGCCCCATGTGTGACTTGTGACGGGAGCAGATGACAGCGTCGCATAGCTCGTCTGCGATGGGACTTGGAGGGTCATACCTGAAGCTGGCCTGAGATTGTAAAGCGTTGAATCAATCGTGTTAATAACCGTTTTTAGACTTCGTTCCGTGTGAAAGTCCGCGGGCCTAAGGATATGTGAGAAATCGTAATCGGGATGGCTTGCGTTCAGCGTTGCAATAAGGTATGCGAACGTACGGCGGCTTGAGATCTGGCTCAATGGACCAAAAGGACTTGATCGAGACAGGTTTACTACTGGAGAGCCTGAGGAGTCCTGCGGAGGGGAAACAGAGGCCGATAATCGGAGCAGTGACTCGTATTGCGATTCCAACGAGTTCTCAATCTCTTTATAAAGCTTCTTGTCAGAGCCAGCCGCTTTTGTTGTATAAAGGTCGCAACCACCTATAACATTACAGTCGGGTGTTTGGAAGTTTAATGCGCTTGTAACGTCGTCGAAATCGCGAAGAGGGAGGAACTTCATCTTAGCTGCCGAGAAGGGGGAGACGGGTTGATCCTAATGCTAGAATCTATCCTTATCAACAGAACAAAGATGAAGGTATTGACGGAGATGGAGGAGTGGTGATGCGCGGATGGAAGGAGGAGAAGTCTGTGGTTTCGGAAGCCGAGTGTGCTGGAAAGATAATCGACCGCGTGGTGGACTCTTCAGACTCGATCAACTGATACCAGGAACTTGATCCCTCTAACTATCGCTTTTAAGGTGCTAAAAGGATGGGACCTATCTGTTCGTAGTGTTGTTTGTTTGCCCAGAGGAGGCGCTCTTTGTATATCGGATCGGTAATTTGGATGACCTGCTTGGGCTGAGAGACAAGAATTGATTAACTTCCACGCGCTGGCTGCGGAGGAAGAATCAAGTGTTCTCAAGCTAGACTCGCGTCTAGCAGGTGAGGGAAGGCATAATTTCGAGGAAGTTCTGTGATGGATTGAAGGGTTGATGTGAGTTGGATGAGGAGTTGTCATGATTATGACGGCTTGCGACGAATGCGCTCGCTAGCTTTAAGGGAGGGGGGCAAATCAAAGGCCGAGAGTCAAAACCCGGAATTTGATACGCGCATTCATAATCCAACTTCCCGCACTGTGCAAATCGCAACCGGCTTGCGAATACTAATTAGTAGATTGCTGCCAAGTTAGAGGTTTCGTAGTCATGTTGCAAGATACTAGTTTCGTCGCTTGATTCGGCATTCATAACAGACAGTAACCTTATAGCAACATAGCAGCTAAGTCGAAAAGTAAGTACTATGATGGTACGCATTGGATTAACACTTACTTCAACTATTGGTCTTTTGCTGGTCATTTTGTAATAGAGTTGTAGAAGAGGGAAGAAGCCGGGAAGCAGATAAGTCTCGGGTTTGATGGTTTGGGTGCTTGAGGTATCCAATATGAGGATTCTTATAGCGAGATTAAGAAACATGCACCTCCTGAATAGCCTTGGACTGAAAGTCCTTCTCTAGATTGACACTATAATCAGAGAAAGACGGTCCACAGAATGATTGCCATGCTTTAGAATTGCTTGGTTAGCTGTTCGGTGCATCAAAACACGCCTATGTAACCAGACACAATCCTAGAACTTTCCCTTAAAGCCGTGGACTGCTCATATTCGTTCGTAAACTTCCATATGCCAGGCTATTCCATTTGGGTATCCCTTTCCATTCCATTTCCGGTCCGTCCACCCAAGCCATACCGCTCTTCCCAACTCCCTCCAAGCACGCCTGTTCGCCATTCCCAAACCAAGGATCGGGGAAATACGAATGTCAATCGAGAGAAGAGTCACGCGAGTAGAGTTCCGGATCATCGATGCCTCTAAATCATTCCCACATCTCGAAGCCCAGCAACTAGAGCTTCATCTTCCTAAAGGATCAAGGAAATCAGATTAGCACCACACAAACACAACCTTTGAAAACGCATGCATGCGAGATGTATTGGAACTGATAATATATTCTCAATCCCAAGCTCCCGATATGTTCAATATAACACTGTAAAAAGAATAGCATGCAGCCAAAGAGGCATGCATCACATAATCTTCGTGACATCTTCGTCGACCTGGTAATGGTGGATATCTTGTCAGTCCATAACAGGCTGTAGGTATTCCATGAGTACCAGCGACCACATACCGCACTCAGCTACCATTTCCATACAAAATAAAGAGATGAGACTTACCTCAGTATCCTCTATTGAGTCCTGTGCTGAGATGACCCTCAGAACATTCTTCTTGCTACTCTCCTGCATCTCTCCTGCTAATAACAATTCATCCAATATAAAGTAGGCCTTCTGGAAGTTGAAAATGATGTCCTATCATACCCTTTATTAGTGCCTCACTTTTCGAGGTTGTTGGTGGTCAAATACCAATTCGCAGACATTGCCATAGTATTTGTCCATTTGTTCGACGTATCGGTGAACAATCTCGAGAGTAATGAGCTCATTGTCTGTCGAGGCGCATCCAGCAATGAAGAAGAGAGAGGCATAACGACGATAGACAATCTTGGAATCTGGTTTTCTGTTAGCGGGGCAATATTGAGGGTTGAGCTTGACTGAACCTTTGTATTCTAAAAAATTGCACATTCTCGTACGTCTTGCCAACACAAGCTGGGAGACATCTTTAATGATCTTTGCCTTCTCCTTGGGAGATAATGTAGTGAACCATTTCGCAAGCCGCTGTTAAACGTTTAGTTACCTGCTCATCCCCCTCTAGCTCGGAGAATGGATACATACAACTTTTCCTTGCCGCGAAAGCAGTATTAGATAGCTGCAAAGTGTTAGCACTATCACATCATCCGCAATTAGAAGTAGATACTCACTTAATAGCCATCTGTTCTGGGCAGACAGAAGTGCTGGTTTTGTGTAGATTCAGACTGACTGGGGTTCCTATTTCCTTAGCTTGACGTGCGGATCGCGCTTTCTTCGGGCTTGTTTCTAGTCTTCACTGTCATACAAATCTCCCCATGCACAATGCTTATCCCTCTCCCCCGCTATTATTTGTATATATTCTTTGTTTTCACTTTTCGTCCTTATTTCCCTAAATGAATTATCCTAAATTTCAGGATCTTTATTCTTATTACATTCAACTCGCGGCATCCCCAACTCTGTCGACATCGGGACCTTTACTGACGACAGAATGACCAAGCTAATACTCTCAACCTCGTATGTTTACTTCAAATCTGCTCTTCTATGCAGAGGAGTCTTTGCTAATGGATATCTGCTAGCAATATAATAGCCGGTGGTCCCTCCATCATCAGGAAACCAGGCACAGACAGATCAAACCTAGAGCTTACGAATTCCTTGCGAAACAACTTCTTAGCCGCACAACAAGACTATTCTCCTCCTATATCTGCCGCGAATGGCAGTCTCGAAAGTGATTCCGATGAAGAACGTCCTTCTGGTCGTCCCCCGGTCTCGACTTGGACCACTCAAAACGGTTCCGACATGTACATTCCCACCATAGACTGGTCCCAGGCTGGTCTTGCAGAAGAACGGGATCAATATGACATCACAGTCAAGCTATTCTATCTACCAGGAGCTGCTGTCCAGAACAGACTCAAATATACTCAAGATGCAGTAGAGCTAGTTTTAAAAGAGCTAGGGGTCGATTCCATCGATCTCCTCATCGTTTCATTCCCTGGAATGTCTTTCGATGGGGACTGTGAATTTAAAGCCGACAAGAAGAACTCAGAACAAGGAAACGACGAAGAAGAGGTAGCTTCCTGGCCAGTGCTTGAAGATCTCTACACACAAGGAACTGTAAAGAGATTAGGATTGGCAGAATTTGGCAGCGAGAAGTTGTCAAGGTTTTTAGCACGTGTCAAAATTCGACCACAAGTTGATCAGATAAATGTTAAAGACTGTTGCAACGTCCCGCCACCCTTGATAAAGCTTGCTAGGCAAGAAGGTATCGAGCTTTTGACGCATAATGATTGTACGGATATTCTACCGAGCGGCACTTTGAGAGAGCTTTTGGGACAGGGGATTAGGGGGCCAGGAATTCTTTCGGAGTCAAAGCGAGGGATAGATGGTATGAAGGGTGATTTAACTCCAGAATGGGTCGTTAAATACACCGCAGTCGTTCGAAATCGGGGCGTTATTGAGAATAAGGGCTACTTTGCTTCTGCAGACCTAAGAGAATGATAAAGTTGACGTTAGCTACTACAGCATGGAGTAAGGCGCTTTCCCGGGAAGGGTTGCATACAAAGGCTTTTTATTAAACAATGAAATATGACATCCTTAGACTTTACCAGCTCCCATGATAATCCTATGCTTCAAGTGATCCAACTACCTCAACTTGACGTTTTAGGGAAGAGGACGAGGTTAGTGATGAGCAAAAGACACTTGTGCTTCCATAATGATAATATTATGCTTGAAGATAATTTGCTTCAATTTGCTTTCTCAACCTATCATACTTTTTTTCCTCCCCCTCATCCTGACCTCCTCCAACTTCTTCAACACAACATTAGCCCCCTTAAAGCTCTTCCCATACGCACTCAGCACCTCCCCAAACAAACTTTCCGCCCTCGGATGCGTACTCCCAAAGGCCCTCTCCAGAACATACAAATCCACCGCTCTATCCTCATCCTGCGTATTCTGACTAGCCAACCCAAAATCAATAATCACAACCTCTCCATCTAGCACTCGCTCTTCCCCTCTATTAACCTCCCCTCCTTCCATCGGTCTCAACATCAAATTACTAGTCGTCAAATCCATATGCACCACTCCAATAGCATGCATTCTCCCCACCGCTATCCCAACCCTACCCATCAAACCCACTAACTCCTCATCATCCACGCCCTCCTCTACCCCCAGCTCCTTTCTCCTCCTCAACCACTCATTCAACTTATTCCTCACTACTTCTCCCTCAATCCACTCCATCATCAACCAACCCTTCTGCTCATCAAGTGCATACACAGCCGGCACAGGAACCCCCTCTCTCCTACATTTCACAAGCACTCTGGCTTCGCCCAATATCCGTCTCTTTGTGAGTCGAGCGTCGAGTATTGGATGGCGATAGGGTTTTGGAGGCCGGTATTTTAGGGCGCAGGGGTTGGAGGGTAGGAGAAATGTTGATTTGTAAAGGAGGGCTTCGGCACCTTGGGTTATGAGTTGTGGGGGGATGATGGATGGGCATTGGAAAATAGTGGGAGCGTGGGATTCTGATGTCGTGGTTTGAGGACTTGAAATTGCTGGTATTGAGGTTGGTTCTTCCATCTTGTGTTTTTCTTTCTTTCGTGATGAGATGGGTTTGTGAGTAACTCGATAGGTTTTGAAGATAAGTCTCACCTAAGTAGGGTGGGGGGTCTTGAATAATGGCGGGGTATAGATAGATAAAGCTTCACAAAGGATCATGATTTTGAATCATATTTCCTGTTTGTTTTTATTCTTCTATAATCATATGCTTCCTAGCTATATCTCGCGTAATGCAAGTACTTATATTTCTGTTTCTATTCCACAAAATATTTCTGTCTCTCAAATCCTAATACTCGAAAGGAGGCGACACATGATTTTTCTGCAAGTACAAGGGGCACTGCAGACCTCATTGGGCATCTTATCCACACAACACAAAGCCTCATGAACTGAGATCATCTTGCATCCCTTCACTTCCTCCCTTTCTTGGTTTTCTCTTCCACCACGAACAAATCTTCACCACCAATGCCCCCAACACCAAATGACACACTCAACACCACCTCATCTCCCGCTATATACGATCCTCCTCGTCCTCACCGCCCTTCTCCTCTCCCTCTTCGTACTCTTCCAACTCCTCACCACCTTCTCAACGGCCTACATCCAAGCGCCCAGCGAGATCTCCTCCTTCATCGACACGGTCGATTTCTCCATCCAGGAAAACGAATCCTACGACGCTAACATCTCCAAAATCCAAAAACTCGAAGACAAACTGCGACTTGGGAAACTATTGAGGGAGATTCAGAAATCGGGTGATGATTTGAGGGAGGAATTGAATGGGCTATTGATCGATGAGGGAGGGACGAGGTTGAGAAGTAGTACGAGATTGTTGTGGGCGAATAAGAGGAAGAGATTAGAAGAGAGAGTTAGGAGATTAGACATGTTGCGTATGCGGTTCCTAGTCGTATATATGGGATTGATCGCCTCCAAATCCTCTTCCACAACAGAGCAGACATATCTGGGTCAAGAAGGAGCAAAAGGGGATCCCGAGAAATCCGCAGTATTCCAGACGCCATCAAGGGGAGGAGGGGGGGCAGTTAGACCAGCATTACCGCATGCGTTGACAGAAGGGATTGTGAAGAAACCGCCATTGAGGAGATTAACGACACAGGCGATAGGACATAATGATCATGTTGGGATTCCGCAGAGACAAGGGTGGATGGGGGTTGTTGCTGAATTGCAGAATTCGCCGTTAATGCATAAGAGACATGCGTCAATTGAGAGGGAGATGGCTATCAGTCCGAGATCTCCGGGATGAGATTAACTTGTGCCTTGGAGGAGAAATATTGTCGGCTCGACTCGACTCGACGATATACGACTACATGAACCATAATCTAATATGACTCGACATACGGCATCCAAAACAACGACTCACGAATATTTACGGCAGTTCATGACACCTACTTAGAGCGACCAACGACTTCTTCTCCGATTGATACAATACGATGCCTTACTTTGCCTGGGCGTTTAGCATGCATTATTTGGCTTTGGCATCATTATGTTTTGCAAAGATACCCCCGTTTTCATTATAATGCCTGTGATCTTTTTAGAACGCTCTTGACTATTCAGCGTAATTTCAATGACTACTTGGAGGGAGGGTTTTTTTCTTTTGTCTTTTGTGAGGAGATGGGGATTTGTATGGAGGGGGCAAATATGGGTTGTACTCAATAGGATTAGGAGTTTTAGCAGTTATGGAGGTTTGGTGATATTCGGTTTAGAGAATTCAACTTAGTTATAGCTTTAGGTTAACGGATATTGTTCTGGGTTCTTTTGTCTATAATTACATGCAAGGATAACTCGAATCCATCCATCAAATTTCAAAAATCTCCCCAACTCCCTCGCCACCACCCATCCTATTCTCCACCAAATCTAATCTCCAACCCTCCCACTTCTTCAGTCCCCTCTTAACCTCTTTAACCCTCTCGATCCTCTTCTTAGCTTCCTGTTCTTGTGCCAGCCTATACGCATCCTCATCGAAGTCTAATAACTCATCGTCGTCCAATAGTCCATCATCAGGAGCTGCCGAGTTAACCCCAGTAATTGCATTGAAACCACTGGCAAGAAAATCACCTAATCCCTTCCCACCAGGTGGCATACTTCTCCTCGAATTAGGCGACGCCTGACCCCCTAAATCCACATCCGAGAATCTCGCTCCCGGACTCATAATATCTGGTTCATTGAGCCCATCATCCAATTCTTGTCTCCGTTCTCGCCAGATCCCTCTTCGAAGCTCATGTACCTCGCCCTCCAAATCCCGTACTTTCTTCTGCAAACGTTGACATTCTTCATTTTCAAGCTCGTCAACGCCTTCATCGTCTATGCCTTGAGCATGTAATTTTCGCGCTCGTTCGCGCTCCTCCCGAAGTCGAAGATTCTCATTCTCAATACCAGCAAGTCGAGACCGGAGATCGGAAGCTTCTTTTTCAACCTTCTCTCGTTCTTTCTTCTGAGCTTGTGAGCGGGAATCATGTTCTTTATGTAAGGTTGCCAATGTTGTGACTTTCTTCTCTAAAGCATCAACTTTCTTTTGAAGCTCCTCGTTATGAGTTTTTACTTCCTCGACTTCGCGTTCCAGGGCTCGAAGTTTTGTTTCTGCTGATGTACGTTTACTCCCTTCTTTTACAGCCTTTTCTGTTGTTCGTTCGAGGTTCTTTTTCAAATCGCCTAGCTCTTGCTGGGCAATAATAGCAGATTTCTCACTTCTTGCTAATTTACCTTCCAGAGCTGCTATTTGTTCTTTTTCAATTGATGACCCAGATGCTATACGCTCAAGTTGCGCTCGTAGGTTGGATATCTCGATTTCCATGGACTCGATTGTAGAAGATTTGGAGAGCAGCTCGGCTTCTAAATCTGCTGGTGCGTAGGTCTGCGATACAGAAGGGGAAGAGCCATGTCGGGTAGTGCGAGATGCTTGTGCTTGAAGTTGCGTATTTTGACGTTGAAGAGCTGCGAGCTCTGTCTTCTGTAATCTAGCATTAGGAAAATATCAAGTATTAAGTTCGAACGACAACACTTACCAGCTTCTCGACTTCTGCAGACGGGACTCCAGGAGCTGGCTCCCTGGTTTTTGAAGAGTCCCTATCCGCATCCCTTAAATCCTCAAGTTCTTCCTCGGCCTTCTTCCACCGCTTATCTCCATCAGCCACTTCTTTGGCTAATCGTTTGTTCTCTTTCTCCAATTCATCAATCCTTGAAGCCTGTTTCCTATAGATATCTGGTGCAGTATCCCCATCCGCCGGACTGAACAAGCCTGGTGATATTGGTACTGATGATTGTCTAAATGACGATGATCGTAGCTTCGACTGTAATGATAGTGAAGGTTGTCTCTGATGATGTAGCTCTGGTACAGAAACCGCCTCTGGACTCTTCCCTTCGCTGGTAGTAGCTGGCTCGTCATCTCCCATTACATCTTGCAGAGTGGGAGTTCCTGGAGTTTCAGCTGCTTCTAGCTTCTCATCACTTTTCGATCCCTCCGGAGCTGATTCTGCATTATCATCCTTCTTTGTTCCGGCTTTCTTAGCCTTTTTCTTCTTCATCTCATCAACCTACATAGCGCAACTGTTAGCAAGCTACTCGAATCAGAAAGCACAAACATACTCGTTTCTTAGCAGCTGCAAGCCTTTCGGCCTTTGCTTTATCTTCGTCTGCCATACTTGTGCTATCTCTTATTTCCGGAATTGATTTGTATGATTGAATGCGATATCAAACAAGACAGTTATGCCATTCCTCGGATGCTAGCTCCTTCGCAGCGTTAAAACAGCTATCGAAATAGTTCCCGTTACAGGGGGGTTCCGCTATCAGAATCTCTGCCCGACTTCTCGAGATAAAATCCCCACCATTGTCTGATTATAAACATTAAACAAAGTTATCCTTTCTCTAGAAGGTAATTACAACACCACAAAACACAATGCCTATTCCCTCAACTCCAAACCTCTCACACCACCTCGCAGACCGAGCCCTCAACCCTCTAGTATCCTCCTCCTCCCACCCCTCGCCAACAGCACAATCCCAATCCGCGGCACTCTCCTCTTTAACAATTACTGCCATTTCGGCATTCGATTCCGCTTCACGATTAGGACTCGGCTTACCTTTACGAATTATGATTGAGAGTTCTTCTTCCGGTCCCGTAGTATTACATTCATTCTTGAACCCGCAGTCTTCGAGGACGAGAAATGCAGGGAGGGGGGAAGATAGGAGGGGTATTGTGGAGCAAGCTAGAGAGGATATGAGACCATTGAGTGCAACGACGGATGGCGGAAGTGTTAGGGAGGTATTTGGTGGAGAGAGGGAAAATCACAAGGAGGTGGTGGTTAATGGGATACAAGAAGGGGAGCAGGAAGGGGGGGATGAGGATGCGAATGCGGTACAATTGCCGCCACTGTTGATAGGGACTGTGGTTGCTGGGAGGACATATGATGCAGGAGAGGCTCGGAGGGCTGCTGGACGGTTGGAGAGATTAGGAAAAGAGTTTCAGAGAGAGTGGGTGCATGAACAGCAAGTTGAGAGAGCAGAGCCTGAGGCAGAAGTCGAGGACGATTGAGAGCATTGGTCTAGTTGGGAAAGCAAATTTCCAAAGCTATGAAGCTGCCTAGTGAAGAGAGAAGACAAAACGCTTCATAGTTAGACAGCGCTTCGTTGAAGGCTAGGCTGCATCAATGCGTGAAGTCCGGAGTCAAGAAGGGTATTATTCAACTAGGCCGTGGTAGACTTATCAAGAGACTTGATTTGCAACTAGAGCAGTAAGAAAGAGAGGGAGAATAAAAGGCATATGAAATGAAATTCACCAAAATGAAATGGATTGATTATTCATGTTCTATCAATTGTGTCATAGCGGATATTGTGTTAACATGTCTATATCAAGCTTGGAATATCCATCACAAAAGTATTTGTTCATTTTACTCTATTTGCAAACCACGCAGTCCTCCAAATATCTGCAAAAGCCCTAGTATTGCTCTAGAAAATATAGCCCTCAGGTTAGATGAGTTGCTGGAAGGCACGGTTGATTGGCGAACGGAGGTTAGTAACGCCTTTATAGAACTCCACTGTCGCAACAGCACGCTTGCTGATACCCTCAGGTGTGAACTCGAACTTCTATAATTGGTGTCAGTATTGTTCGAGGATGAAATTATCAATCTTGAGCACATACCTTGTAGACATCCTTATAAGCACCGCTGGCACCAAATCTGTTTAGACCAAATTGCTCGTGGGTATATCTCTCCCAGCCCATGGTTGACATAACTTCGACAGACAAAGATGGAATGCCATCTGGTAGGATGCTAAGTCTGTACTCCTTTGATTGAGTATCGAAGATCTCGAAGCAAGGAATAGACACCACGCGGGCGGTGAGGTTGTGCTTGTCCTTGAGATATTTGACGGCGTCAACACAGATTCCAACTTCCGAGCCAGTAGATACAAGGATGATATCTGCGTTTGGAGCGTCGTGAACGGTGTATCCACCCTTTATTGCGTGAGCAAGGGTGGAGTTCTCCAGTTGAGGAAGGTTTTGACGGGATAGAGCGATGATACTAGGAGTGTGTTTTGACGTCAGTGCAATATAGTATGCAGCACTCACTTCATTCCCGTCGGCTGGACGCCAAACCATGCAGTTGGGCAGAGCACGGAAGTGAGCCAAGGTCTCGATAGGTTGATGGGTGGGTCCATCTTCACCAAGACCAATGGAATCATGAGTAGCAACCCAGATGACACGGACTTGAGACAAGGCAGAGAGACGAACGGCACCAGCAGCATACGATACGAAGTTCAAGAAAGTTCCGCTATATGGAATGACTGTACCATATGCGGCGAGACCGTTCATGATAGCACCCATACCGTGCTCACGTACACCATATCGAATGTAGCGTCCGCTCCAGTCACCAATGCCGAGAGAAGGAGGCTGGAAATCGACAGCGTCTTTCCATCTAGTCAAATTTGAACCAGTCAAATCTGCAGAACCACCAACAAGTTCGGGAATAGCTTGATGAATCTTCTGAAGAACAGTCTCAGACAATTTTCTAGAGGCAACTGCGGGGTCTGATGGTGAGTAGACTGGGAGATTCTTCTCCCAGCCTTCGGGGAGCTCCCCAGTCAAGCGGCGCTTGAGATCGGCGTATTCAGACTTGTAGGTTTGACCATATTTCTCGAACAATTGATTCCACTCCTGGTTTAGGGCAGCACCTTCAGCAGCGCGCTTGTGGTAAATGTCGTAAACCTCTTGTGGGACTACAAAAGTTTGGGCAGGGTCGAATCCGAATTTTTCTTTTACTTGCTTGATGTCATCAGCTTTCAGAGCAGAGCCGTGAACACCGCCGGTTCCTTGTTGCAAGGAACCAAATCCAATGGTAGTACGGAGCTTGATCATGGATGGCTTGTCCTTGACAGCTTGACATTTCTTGATTGCCGCCTCAATTCCTTCCAAATCGTGGTCACCATCTCCTACGATCTCGGTGTGCCAGCCATATGCCTCAAAACGCTTCACGACATCTTCGGTGAAAGAGCAGTTGGTATCACCGTCAATGGAAATGTGATTGTCATCGTAGATTGCGATCAGGTTTCCCAATTGCAAGTGGCCTGCAAGAGACGCTGCCTCACTAGCAACACCCTCCATGTGACATCCATCACCCAAGAAACAATATGTGTAGTTATTGATGAGTTCGAAGCCAGGCTTGTTGAATTCGGCGGATGCATGGTGCTGAGCAATTGCAAGACCGACAGCGTTCGCAATACCCTGACCTAAAGGTCCAGTGGTGACTTCGATGCCCTCAGTGTCATGAGCCTCAGGATGACCGGGAGTAATGCTGTCGATTGACTAATAAAGGATTTCATCAGATACAATCATCTTGCAGGGACTTGAGCACAGCTCACGCGGAATGCCTTGATATCATCTATAGACAATTTGAATCCAGCAAGATGGATAAGGGCATATTGCAGCATACACCCATGGCCATTGCTATTTGGGTAGTTAGCATTTATTATTCGGGTAGCTCTGAATGCCAAGGATTGGTTGAGAAGTTGATGCCAGCCATTTTTCATCGCGATGACAGAGCACTACATATAGAAAGTGAGGACTGGGAAAGCACTTACGACAGAACGAATCGATCACGATTGACCCATTTAGGGCTCTTGGGATTGAAGTTCATGATCTTGTTCCATAAAACGTGGGCCACGGGAGCCATACCCCTACATCACCTCATCAGCGTGAATAGCCTCTAGACTGTGTTCTCGCACTTACATGGGAGCGCCAGGGTGGCCAGAGTTTGCTTTGAATGTTGCATCAACCTATGGAGGGTGAATCAGTTCTCGTTCTAGTTCCATAACTGCTAAACAGCACTCAACAAAATCTGGCAGACTCTTTGCCCCGCTATTGCCGGATCGTTGTGAGAGAGTAGTGGGGGAGGGGGGAAGGTGGGAGGGAAGATTGATTGAGACTTACGGCGAGCAAACGGATGGTGTTGATAGCCAGCTTATCAACTTCGGTGTAACCCATGATTGCGAATTGGTTGTGATAGTTCTGGGGTTGGGTTGGTTGCTGTTCGGGATGGTCTGACGATGTTGATGAGAAAGGGAAGACGAGAGCAAAGAATAACCCCTCTACGCTTTGACACCTTTGTTGACAGGGGCCGCGTTCGCCTTTTTTCTTAGTCAGCTCCACCCTTTTCCGCTCCTTGATTCATAGAGAAGCCGAGAGCAGAGAAGCGGCCGTCAATCATCATCATAATAATACAAGACAAGCAAAGTAAGCAAAGTGATGTGATGTGGAAATTTCATTTTGTTCCTTTGGCCTCTGATCGTTGCTCAAGTCTTTACTCTTTTTCAAACAATTCCTCTACTTAATCTGCGTACTCTATCTATACTATAACATCTCCACCCTCTACCCGTAGATATGAGGCAGCACATAGTTGAACTCATACTCCAGAACTCCGCTCGCAGATTGGCCAAAAAGTATGGGGGGAAACATAATATCTAACAATGATTTCCTTGGACGTCTCTTGCCCGCATGTCCGTCTTTCCTTTTCCTTGTGTCAGAGCTAGAGTGGGTGGAGATGTGTCTGATAAGGCAAGTGTTGTCCCGCGGAGTCCGTTTGGTGAGGTGTGTGAGAGGAAAACACCAAGTTGTCGAGAACCATTCATTTCCTACACCACGTGTTGACCTATCTATTTCTATTATCTATTATCTATCTGCTATAGAACCATTCGAAAATTGGCATTATAATCAAATGGCCTCAAGGTAAGTTCAAATGATTTCCAACCTAATGTTATATTTAAGGTAAGATGCCAAGAGGTCCTGTATGGTGGTATTCAAATTTCACCTCTACGCCTTTCGCTCTTAGACTTCTCGTTGGAGCTCCAGCAGTTCTGAGTTGTGCCTCTCAATACAATACCAATTGGACAAACTCCGTCGTAGAACAATTCCGCCATCGGCATTGGCATATATGCAACCTGCTGCAAGGCAATTTATCCACCGGACTCTTAGCCTTGAGGTTGCATACTTCGCAGCAGCCGAATTCTCAACCTGCGGAACTTTCTCAATAACTTTCCGTTCAGGTTGGGCATCCATTTACATGCACAACAACCTACAGGGCAATCATTAGTACACACTGACTCATGCATTGCCCTTCGCTGACTGTTTAGATACACAAAAAGGTCCTTCCTAATCTTTACCACTGCCATGCTATTGGGGAGTCATCCACCCTCATGGATCGAGAAAAATCAAAGCCTTCCCAACGCCCCGTACCCTAGAACGATAAACCATTCTCCCTCATTGCCTCGAAGTCAGATTCTCCTCTTGATCAAAACAGAATGCAGACACATCAAACAGTAACGGATCATGAAAGCTGTGGTCTGATTGAAGGTTCTGAGCCGAAGGTGTTGAAGCCCTTTCGACTATGTCTTGTTCTTTCGGTCCATTTCGAAGTCGGTCCAGCTCTCCTTTGACGTTCATATACTCCTGCTGGAGGGACTCATAAGATCGTGTGAGATCGTTATGTCGACCTTCAAGCTCTCCAAGGCGAGCCTCGAGCTCCCTCATATGCTTTTCTTTTCGATCTCTGAAAGCTCGTTGGGACGCTCTGTTTTGCGCTCGACGACGCTAGTATTATCAGCTTTTTTGATTCATTTGCTGAGTGCATGATTTACTTACCGAATGTACATGTGATGAAACAACCTTTTCATTGCCATTCTTCCTCCTTCGCCGGTCATGGTCTTCATAAATTCCTTCGATATCCAATTCTACCGGTATCATTCCCATGGGAACCTCATTTAACGGATATTGCATTCGAAATGTTGGATAAGCCACATAACCATTTCCTGCGTACATTTGATCAAACCCCTTCCAAAGTGGTCAGTGATATGTTTGTATGACTTTTAGTGAGTTGAAACTTACATTGCTATTAAGCGGCGAACTTGCTGAGGATTCACTTGAAGTACTATCGTACAACCCAGCGTTCATATCCCCAGGCATCAAGAATTGTTGATTCTCCCCCACCCCATCTTGAAGATGTCCCGGCGTCATGTTGAACATTCGACTAGTTTCAACGTAATATGGACAAGAGTCAAGTCAGTGCAGCAGTTCCAAGGAGAAATGCAGTCACAAGATATCGACGTCCTAATAAGCTTTCAATATTGATCAGGATTTGGTACTTAAAATGCGCGGGAATGTCTCGTTGAGGTTAGAGCTTGCTCGTCCTCAGCAAGTGGATGGCAGTAGGTAGTTAAAAGAAAGATGGTGGTCCCCAATAAGCCTCAGTGACGGTGAACGGGATCTTCAGGGATCAGAATGGGGATACAGGAATTGGGGATGTTTGAAATGGCATACCGCTGTTTTTATTCGAAGTGACTCCCAAGAACCAAGGCACAGCCAATGATTGTCCAGTCTGGAGCGGTATCTCTTGTTAATTCCTGTAGGGACTAGGATCTCTGCCCGATTCTAAAAAGGAGGAGTCCCTTTCGTATTCGACCAGTCACTGCATGTTTTTGGCTTCGACAGGGTTTCCATGTGCGGAGCAGAGACAAGCTTGTGATGCGCATAACTTGTGGGGGGCCCTCATTGATTTTGGCCACTCACATTAGACAGCTATCACACCAAATCGCCTTGAAATCCATTACCTAACTGTCCTCACCCAAAATTTGGTTGCTTACATTGTCCCTCTTTGCTTACTGTCTCTCTTAGCTCAAAGCTAGTCGATCCCTCTTCCTGCAATTCTTGTGCCCGCAACAAGCCACTGTTGAAATATGTCAAGATCCGAGCATTAATAACGTAGCAATTTTCTTTTGTTACCCAACACAGTTGCATACCTGCTTTGTAAGAAAATTCAGAGAGGAAACTCCTCAAGGTTTATGAAGAACTTACTTTGGTGGTGGAGCGGGAGCCCAATGCTTTTTTTGAGTTCGTGTCCCCCCATCATGCAGGCTGACAAGTTCGAGGGCTCCGGACTTAAAGCCTTCATACATCAACACTTTCAGCCACAAAAACGCAACATATCGCGATGGATTTGGAATTTGACTTAGACTTAGACTTGCTACGTGAAATGAAAATCGCTTAGCGGAAGATTCCTCGCTGAAGATTTCAAAGTCTTATCACATCACCAGAATCAGTCTTGATTCAAACTGTTCAGTGGCTACGTTTCGAACAAAAGCCAATCGACCTCAAGTCAACGGATGATTGAAATAAAATTAGATCCGCCGTGCATAACGGAGGATGTGCTTTGACGAGATGCAATATCGGCCCTTCGACAACGTCAACCGAAATAGAAGAATGTTCCGAGTCTTTCGTTTGAGCTGCCCTATTTTGGACTATTAAGGATCTGACATCTCGGTGCCTTTCGCAGACGGAAATAGACAACTCTCTCAACCGCTTTCCTCTTTGGGCAATTAACATTTCGTACAGGACCTTGGCAACTTTACCCGACCTCAGAACTCTAGGATAAATCCAACGACAAAGCAGAAAGACACCTGGTCTTTTCAGTCGGTGTACCAGAACTGGATTTGCCCTTGGCATGTGACAGCACAACAGCATATGCAAGTCTAATATACGTCACTCGATGATCATTGGGCGAAGAACTCGGGAGCTGGACTGATAGGGCAAAACGAGCCTCTTAGAATGCAAACTCTGTATCAGATCCAGATCCTTGCAAACATACTGCAACAATGGAGATAAGCCTTAGCTGCAGCTCACAACCAAACCGACAGACGAAGGCGGCTCTGCATTTTACCAAGCGCTCCACCGACGCAGAAGGATCCACACTTTTCTCCATTTCGACCCTTATGAAATGGCTAATGTCGTTGGCCGATGCTGGCCGGATGGTGCTAGTTAGTGCTTGTTGGATGCGGGGTGCGTGTAAAGTTCTTTTGATGAGAGATATATGCTTTGTACGTAAAATACTCGAAGATAAGGATGGATGAGTCTATAGGATGCCCTTTCATGCAAAAATATGTAGCCGCGTCGAAGCTTGATACGTCAGAATGCCGTCATTAACAGTCTAGATTCCCCCACGCACAGTAGTACTTTACTTTTACGATCTTTAGAAACTCAATCTAAAGCTATCTGATACATCCTGTCTGCTCGAAATCGTTGCCAGTCCAGACTCTGATGGCCAAATTTCTGGAAGTCAACTCGAAAGTCAAAGTAAGATACCAGATTCGGAATTTAGACGACTCATAGGGCTGGGGATCGACAATCCGCCTAGTGCTGCACATCTTCGGGCCCTTGAACGGCATTCTTCTCTCCCACTGGTATTCGCTGTCAGCAAATCATGGTTCACACAAGCCAAACCGAAGAAAGGAATAGTCAGCCACTTACCATCAAGAGCTACCAGAAATCTGCTGACGCAATTATATGCTGCTACCTATACATCAGAGTTCACTTAGTTTATATCCTTGATTCCTTGCGTCTTTCTCCAACAAAACCAAGTGAAAAAGTGACAGAATAGAACAGAAAGAAACTCACTGTAGCAGTAATCTCCACAACCTCTTTCTCACTAAACCTACCTCTCAACTCCGTAAACGTCTCCTCACTAACCCTTACACTCCTCGTCATTTCATCCGTATATCTTACCACCGCCCACTGCTTCTTACTTAACCCCCTTTCTCCCCCCTCCTCCGTCCCAAACCCATCTAGATTGTCCGTACCAAGGATCTTCATCCCCTCCTCGCTAACCCCGCCTTCTTTAGCCAAAGGGGAATGATGCATCCATTCATACCATGCGCCATTAATGACTGCTACGCGGCAGATGGCAATCTCGCGGATATCGGCCGGCAGGGAGGTACGTGTGCGGATGGATCCGAGGAAGGAATTCCAGCCGTCGGCTACAGGGGGGGAATGAAGTAGCGTGAGATCGAGTGGTTGGAGGGGGCGGGGGGCTCGTCGTTCCCTTACTGTTGGGTAGGGAAGAGGTTAGGATTGTGAATTAAAGGGAGGGGATCGAAGAAAGAGTGGTGGTGTGATTGAAGGGGATAAGGGAAGAGATGCAGGAAGGGTTTTGAGGTAAGAGGTGAGATTGGAATGGGTAAATGAAGGAAGCATTATATGTACTTACCTCGAGAAACAACGGCTTGGGAGGCGGGGTCGGGAAAGGAAGAGGGGGAGTCTGGATCGATGTATGGAAGACGCATTGTAAGAGGTTTTAAATTAAGAAGGTGGGATTGGGAGATTAGAGTTTTATGTGTGTGTGTATGTACGTATGTATGTATGTATGTATGTATGTATGTATGTATGATAAAGTTAGACGATGTGGTGAGAAGAGGAGGTGTCGTGGGAGGGGTATTGGGGAAGGAAAGCCAAATGAGGGGGGGTTCGAAGTGGGGTGGATGGAAGAGATATTTCCCCTAACTTGTCCCAATGTCATGACTGTACTCGATCAAAACTATGCATTGAATCGGGGTGCATGACTTGGTGATTATGAACTTGTGAAGGAAGCAAAGGCAATCTGAGAATCTGAGGAAGATCTCACAATTTTCATAAATGATGAACTAACATCCGAAGCCCGATTCCGGTTACAATCATAAAAAGTTCGTGATACAAAGTAGAAACCCTTGATATCCTTCATTGTCTTCAGTATCATGTGCTACGGCAGTTACAAAGTCCAGGAATGGCTCTTTCCGAGTCATAACTCACGGGTTTAGAAGCTGTAATTTGGAGGCCTTAACTATTCCGAGATGCGTTCGTGAGTAGACAAGCTCGGATGAGGAAAAGTGGTTGAGAAGAGAGGAAGATCTAGTTTTGTACAGTGTCCCACGATAATTATAGCTGCGGGAATTGCCCACGGTGAGCCAGGTACAAGAGGTGAGATGAAAGAGCAGATCCGGCAGCATTTCACACCGAAATCATTACCCAGACATGGATTGAGGTTGCAATCTTAACAAGGCTGAGTATTTTATAAAGTATATGTTACAAGTCACTTCTCCCTCTACAAGATGAAATAATGGCTCGGAAAGTTTCAAATGATACACAAGATGCAATTTTGTTTTCTTCGATGTGTTTGCAAGGATCCCAAAAATGATTCATGCCAACATAGAAATACAAGCGTACAACCTCCTTCACGTCCCTCTCTACCTCTATGCGTCGTTGCAACGCCGGAGATTTGTTGAACAAAGCAAAAATACACATATTTTTCGGCTATGGCATTATCTCGTCGTAGCCTCCACTTCCCTCATAATCCCCTTCCCAGTCCAGATTACCATCAAGTGTTCACAAGTGTTGTAAAAGAGAGAATGCATCCACAGTTTGTCGTTTGGCTCTCTTTGTTGAGTTGGATTGTCTAGTAGTTGCAAGTAACGTCAAGGCCAGCTCTCGAGTTCATGAGAAGTGCCACAATCAAACCATAAAGACCTAGAAAAATTGTTAGCGTCTATCTAGTCGATGGCCTAGATAGGGACTTACCCAAGACTTCAGCGAAAATGAGAATGAGAATCATGCCGACGAAGAGACGAGGTTGTTGTGCGGTACCCCTCACACCAGCATCACCAACAATACCAATAGCGAATCCTGCTGCCAAACCAGCCAAACCAACACTAAGACCTGCACCAAGTTGAATAAATGCAGTGTATAAAGCTAATTTTTGGGTGAGACCATCGGAAATCAGGACTGATACGACAAGACCGTAGATACCAATAATACCAGCCATAATGACGGGGATAATGTCTGCGATGAAAGTAAGCTAATGTTATTTATTCCCAGATCGTGTTGCCTACTCTTAACGATCAAATCTGGTCGGAGGACACCCATTGAGCAAATACCAACACCAGACTTAGCGGTACCGTATGCAGCACCAAAGCAGGTGAAGACGATGGCTGATGTGCAACCCATCGCACCGAAGAATGGCTATGAATATATCAGCATGATGCATTCAATTTGATGATTTTCGGATCCTGTTGGGATAGCTTCACGACCACTCTTGGGACCCGATGAACACGAATTTGAGGACACTAACCGCATACACAGGACTGCAGCATTAAATATCAGCATAGGAATCGGTATATGAGAAGAGAACTGTTATTTCTTGATAGTAATGTATTGCCAACATAGACGCTTATCTCGAGGAGGAAATTGGGGGATTTAAACGTGGAGGTAAATGTGCGGGCACTTACCATAATTGGGACGCCATCTTGTTGAATGTATTAAAAGTTGAGTGCTTGTGAATTTCAAGATTGTAAAAGTTCAAACGGGCTCAGGGAGTTACAATTGAAGACGGTGGTTGATGTTTGACTGTTGAGCTCGAAGAGCGAAGAGATGATGAGAGGTTGTTTCTCACAGAACGGATTTGGGAGATTCTCATGGCTAAGCTCTAGCTCCGCGCTAAACCCGGTTAGTGCGGCCACTTCAAAGATTTAATCCTTGGGCATCATTTTTTTTACATTTTGGAGATTTCACGACTTCAATTACTACTAGAACTTCACATCTCTAAGTACACACAGCAACAGGGCGAGCCAACGCAAGGAACCCTGCCAGCTATTCTTTCAGTAACGCTAAATCCTCTCTACCACTTCTTACTTTTCAAGGTACGCTGTCTATTGCTTGCCTTGCGCAGAGCTTGTCCCACATTTCTTACTCTGTGATAGGAAATTCAACCTCAATCAACCAGAATGTCCGAAGAACAAAACACCTCCGCCGCCTGGCCTGTTGCAGATGCAGCCCTTACGCAAGAAATATTGGATCTCGTACAACAGGCGAGTCACTACCGCCAGTTGAAAAAAGGTGAGAGCTTCAAGTCCAGAATACCAATCCGGGATACTGACTCTATCATGTAGGCGCAAACGAAGCAACGAAGACTCTCAACCGCGGCATTTCTGAAATTATTATCCTCGCTGCTGACACCGCTCCCCTCGCCATCCTCCTCCATCTCCCCCTCTTGTGCGAGGACAAGAACACACCTTACGTGTATATTCCAAGCAAGACAGCTTTGGGCCGTGCTTGTGGCGTCAGTAGAGCTGTGATCGCAACCTCGATTACGACGAACGAAGCCAGTGATTTGATGACCCAGATCAGGGGATTGAAAGATAAGGTTGAGAGACTCATGATCTAAGCACTGAGGATATGAAATAGACTTGGTTTCTCATAATACGGTCTTCCACTGCATCATATTGAGAGTGCATGGTTTCTGGGCTTCGACATTCTATGGCGTTTGTGAGTTAGGTAGGGAATGAAAAAGTTAGAACTTCTAAACTCCTAGCAAGGCCAATCCGTGATGAGGATACTTTTTGTTATTCTGACTGTTTTAACGCTGCTTTCCCCATCTTATTGTGACGGTGTTGCTGCTTAATATTTACACCTCCTGCTGGTGGGAGTCCCTGACTAACGAAATTCCGCTCAATATGTACAACATCTATCCGTACTGACCACAAACTTGGCTAAGGATATCTGATCCAAGACCAACACAGTGGCACTTGTCCAAATTATCACTAGTTATGCACACTTCCATCGTCAAATTTCCCCCGCTTGCGCTCACATCTGCTTAACGACTTATCATTAAATACCTCTGGGTGGCTTTCAGGAATCTTGTCCAAGGCTGGTTCCCGACCTGGATGAATAGTTGAAGATGTTTTCCCTTCTGGTAGCGCCTTTCCCTTCCCCTTTGATTTTATCATGAGCTTGTCGTGCGTTTGAGCTTCCACAACTTCAAGGATAGTAGCTTCGGCATGCATTGCTTGGTCCTGGATGACCTGAGTATTTGGGCTACTGTTAGACCCATTGTCATCTCCGTCTGCCCTGTCTGCCTCATCTGCTTCGGACCTTTGTAATTCCTTTTCTTTCAGCTTATGCGCCCTTGACGATACGTGTCCGTCCTGCAAGTGGCTGAGATAACTTGTCCCACAAGCCTGGCAGTATATCCATGGCTTTGATCTATTTATGGGAGACGTGAGCTGAGTTAACTGCCTCTTATCCGCCAAATGTTGTTCTGGATTCGAAACAAGAAACTCGTCAGGTTGGACTTGTTTCTGTTCTTGAAATCGTTGTTTGGGTATGCAAATACGTTCGTTGTTACTCCTGTAGTCTTTCTCGATTTTGACAAGTAGAGAATTTTTGTGAGGAGATCGAGATCGTTGCTCAGTTCTCGATTGCTTAATAGCCGCATCTAATTCTGTATAGGCAGTCATGAGATTTCTCTTCATTTTGGCCGTTTCTTCTTTTCGATGGCCACTGAAACGGGGTTCGGCTGGCGGTCTTCGTAACCGGGAACTAGTCGGAGGACCACCTACGTAGTCATAATATATCTTATTTTGCACCCAGCCATAGTAGCAAGCAATTTCTTCCATCAGTTTCGAATCACTTGCCAGAACAGTTTTGTCACAGCTAAGTCTCGCGCACCTGTTCTCCGCACGCTGGATTCTTCTTTCGGCCTTTTCTTTAAAGTAAAACCAAGGTCTATCACCCGCGAAGGTCAGAAGTAACCACTGAACCAGATTTTGGTGTCTCCCATCAGCGTTTTGAGGTATAGTATACCAGTCGGCGAAGAGCTCGAAGATGCGAGGTACCCAGATGCGGTTGATATCCCTTCTTGTAGCATTCATTGTCCTTGAGACAAAATGTACAGTATCCGTAACGTCCCAGAGCTCCGCCGCAAGCTCCTGATTTCGTGTGAAGTCCTCTTGTATTTGTACTGTTGTTGTGTTAGATGGTTAATTATACATGGCCACGGTGTTCCCTTGCCTCGGTCCAGTCCAAGCTGCGCGAGTTGTACAAGCTGTCTAAAGGATGCATAGAATGCATTAATCGATCCCCGTCGATCTGGGTATGTGTATGAAGATACGGAGGTTGAGGATGTAGATTTTGAGAAGATTGAGGACGTCGTGGAGCTTGAGGATTCGGACATTATAGAATGTTTGTTGTTGAAGTATGTTCTGAGTTATGAATATTTCAATTGATACAGTGTCAAATGTTGATGTCAAGAAATTGTGAGCCTGAGCATATATCAACTCCAGTTGCTAAATATACACAAAAATTGGGAAGAAGCAGTAAGCCAAAACAGGAAGTATCGAGGCAAGCCACTTGCAAAGAGATAAAGCCCTCAGCTAAATCAAGTAGAACATTGAAATTTTATCCAAAGTTACCGTTGGTCAAGAGCTAGATATAAGTGTTCCTGATGACCGGAATAGAAGCTGTGATATATCATAGTAAAGTCCTCTTGCTTGACTACATTTTCTTTAATATTAATTTTGAAGAGAGTTACTCTGCTTCAGTGGTACATTTGGATTTCAGACCTTTAGGTGAAAGTCTCACTTTACTTATTTTCCATTTTGGTTTTTGAACGGTCCAAATATTCTAGACGCTTGTTATCTTTCGAAATAGACTGCACAGTACATCTGATAAGGAAATAGCCAATTTTCTCCTAGAGATTAAAGCAAGATCTACTCAAGAATGCCATACACCAAAGGTTATATCTCTTGGATAATTTAAGATTTATTTACAGCTACCCGCATTAACAAAGACAAGCTTTTTATGAAATAAACACGGTTCGTAGGTATCAGTCATCTTTCGAGACATCAGGAAGCGAGATCTGTCTGGATCGGCAATGATATGTTAAATGTTTTCGAAACCGGTGGGTAATTTAGCAATTGAATGTTCCAGAATAGCTTAGCGCTTTCGAGGTGAACGTTGCAGAAATCCATAAGAATGGTAGTGTAGGAGGAGATAAAAGAAGATTAAAAGAAACATGAGGTTCATAGCGAGCACAACTTTTTTGGCGTAAAACTGTTTTGCCTGGTAAAAAGAAGTCTTCGTTAAACCAATCGGGCGGCAGCCTCATATTTCTTCCATGTTGGCGAGAAACCGTCACTTCTGCTACCAATGAATAGAGGTGTATTGAATGCAAGTCAGTGTTATGCAGTTTCAAGGAAGAAATCTCTTGGGTTGACTTGAAAAGTACAAAGTGACTACTGGGAGATAGCAGATTCGGCATGTGTTTATGATATATCCAGGGACTTAGGACCGAGTCTCCATGCTGAATATTTGGAGGTATTGATATTCCGTTTAATATAGAATCAGCATCCTGCAAACATGAGAAAAGGATTTGGAGGTAGCTCCCATCGCGCCAATTAAATAATATGAACGCCGAATGAATGTGTATTCGACCTGCAATGAGAATTTACAAGCCCCTCGAAAAGCCTATCCCAGCCGTAGCCAAACGCCAATTGGTTCTAATTCAGTTCAGCCATATACAGCGGCATTCTCATACCCTGACATTTCTCGTCTCCTTCTCCACAACCTTGACCAAATCCTTATAGACATCCGCAAACTCTTCCTCGCCCTCGATCTTCTCCGCCTTCTTAGCACCAACTCTCGATTGGGAAACCATTACCACACTCGTAGGTCTCTTAGTGTTTCCCGCTGCGCCTAATTCCGCTCGACTGGTGACAAAGATATAAGGGACATTATGATCTTCACATAGCACTGGGATATGCGAGACGACATCCATGGGAGAGATATCTGCGGCGAGAATGACAACGCCTAGAGAGGTGGTGTTGGATGCTCCGTGAGGAGATTTTCGGAGGGCTTTGACGACTTCTTTGACTCCACGCTTTAGGGTTTTGTTCTTTGCGGCTATTGATTTGGACCAATTAGTTTCTATATTCCTGAGACAATTTTGACTAAATGGGTAGAAATAAGTAAGAATTACCTTTCTTAACGCTCTTAAGCACCTTCTTCGCAACCTTCTCATCCGCCAGTGGATTCGCAAATGGTACCAGTGCACCCACAGGTTTCAAAATAGGCTCTTTGCTCTCTTCCGTAATTACAAGATCCTTTGTCTCTTCCTCCTTTGTAGTATCTGGAGACTCCTTGGTGACTTCGGCGAAAGCAGCAGCTAAATTCTCATCGTTGAGCTTTGACTTTTTTTCCTTTTTTGAGGATTTCTTCACGCCGTCGCTTTCGCTGCGCTTTGCTTTCTTCTCCTTCTTGTCGCGTTTTTCAGATTTGTCTTTACCCATTTTGAAAGGCTTGAGGTTCGAATTGGGGGGTGACTGGAGAGACTTTGGGTCGTGAGGTTGCAAATTTGAAGCTGCGAACTTTTTTTTGTTCAGTGGGCGGATGAGATCCCCGCTAGCGTGGTTAGGCCCAAAATCGCTTTACTATCAGATTGTGAAAAGTGCCATTTTATTTTCTTTGCACGGTTTTTGCATTGTGAGGTCCGATTCGTAGGAGATAGGTACCTTGAACAAGTTTGATCACCCGTAATTGTCTAGAATGTGAGAGATTTAGTACTTGAGGAATAATGCTAGAATTCATCCTGAACCCGTAGAAACCAACACAACAGAATCACACAAATCAGACGGAGAACAATTGCTCAGTAACAATCTATTGCAAGCCCATTCTACTACTATACACCTTATTCCTCCCTTCCATAGCTTATGAATAGAAGCAGAGCCTTATGGACCGCCGCCTAGAGCGCAACACGAGCACTGCTTAGCCTGGGATCTTATACTGGAACCTCTCTATTCTTCCGCACCGTATTCCAATCTTCCTGGCTTTGAGTTCAAGTACTCATTTCTGTATCCCATTAGCAAGGGAAAACACTTTAAGAACGTGGTGTGACAGACCTCTCAATAGCCCATTCTAGAGCAGCGTAGGCAATGATAAATGGTGGAAGGACGTAGAGGATTTGACCACCAACTCGTCGAGCTGTATTAAAGACAGCATTACGGGCTGCACCTGCAAGAGGACGTTGTCTGTTGGCACTGAGAGCATATGAAGTAATGCCTTTCTGAGTTTGGGAACCTGAGATAAATCCCACATCAGCCTTGTGTCCCCTGAGTCCTCCAGCTATTTCAATCCTTTAATTCCATTCGATGACTGTATCTTCTCGAATACTCTAGGTTCGTGAAGGAGGTCAATGAATTCGAAGGATGTTGCCGTCGTTCCGGAAAGAGCTAAATAACGACCGAGAAAGCTATATAGACTTACCAAGGTTACCCCATGGCCCTAAGTATCTATAGAATAAGATCATTAGCTTCGATCCGAATCGCAGAATCCTATACCAAACTCAATCGCAATGATAGAGGGATCTGGCCATTGAGGGGAAAGAGCTTGCTGCTCCTCCGGTTACACTATGTTACTTACTTTCCGTACTTTCCAACCTCTCCACCACCGGATCGAAGGATTTGAGAAGGTCTCATTTTGAATTGCCTGCAGATCAATAACTGAAGATGGTTGTCGGGAGAAAACAGCGTCGGGAAGGTTTGGAGTTTCGCTCATTCTTATTACTAAGCACTCTTCGTCGGAGAAAAAAGTGACCGAGATTGGCACCTTAGAATTCATGGTCTTTAGTAATATTTAATGTATTTAGGATTCTAGTTTTTTATTATGATGATAAAAGAATATGAACTAGTAATTTTTGAATTATATTATTAGTTTTAAAAATATTTTAATTATAAATTCGATGAATAGTTGGCTTGCTGGAGATGTCATCGTTGTCGTCCTCATTCTCTCATCTGGACCGATTTCGATTGCTCGGAGAGCATAGAGTCCATGGCAACAGTCTAGTAGGTCTGTAATTCACCAATAAGAAGCTATCCAAATATGAGAAGCCTTACCGGCCGGCAGATCACTTGATATAGGAGTAGAATCGATTGGATGAACAAGTGAGTGCCAACAGTTGGCGGATATACTCTGTCTAATAGTTAAATGTTTCAAGATGAAGGTTTGGGCTATCGGCACTAAAGAGTCCCAATGAGGTTTCAAATTCTCCAGCCTTGCGTAAGTTGCCTTTGTTAATCTCGAACTCTCCTTTTCCCTTCTTATCTCACAGAGGAGCGAATTCCTCGAGGATCGAGAGAAAATTGGCCTGAGTACAGCAGTACTTCAGACGATAGAAAGACTTCCAAGATTTATTCTAAAGTTGATCTATAACGGGTTTGTTGTAGCTATCTCGATATTTAATGTTGCTACTGCGTTGCTGCTTGTCGTCGTAGCCGTCTTGGCGTCGGTATCGTGAGGAGGTTATTGGTATATTGGGCCTATTGTAACCACGGAAAAGCAAAATACGAATCAGTAAGTGGTCTCGCCGGTAAAGAAGGCCACAGGGAGCAGGAATATTCTAGAGAACCTAGGTTAAGGGGAGCTGGAAAGCTGCGATATTGTGATGTTGCGAGAATATGGGAGATTGCTTAGTCGGATCGGACCTAAGCGAAGGCCGACGACTTATTAAGCACAACTTAATCTGCAAGCTCTCGAACATACAACTCCTCCCTAAACCTCATCATCTTCACTACGGTCAAGATGGCATACGCTTTACAGTCATTGTATAGATGGGCTGTTCCAGCAACAATCGGTGCTGCGATTCTACAATCCTCGATGTACGACGTTAAGGGTGGCACTCGAGCAGTTATTTTCGATCGATATTCTGGAGTGAAGGATACAGTTGTCAATGAGGGAACACATTTCTTGATTCCGTGGTTACAGAAGAGCATTATCTACGATGTCCGGACGAAGCCAAGAAACATCTCAACTACAACTGGAAGTAAGGATTTGCAGATGGTTAGCTTGACTTTGAGGGTACTGCATAGACCAGAAGTTCAAAGACTACCAAAAATCTATCAGGTAAGCTCTATATTACTGCTTTTGATAGGGTAAATACTGATTTGAGATATAGAATCTTGGCCAAGATTACGATGAGCGTGTACTTCCCTCCATTGGAAACGAAGTCCTCAAATCCATCGTTGCCCAGTTCGATGCTGCTGAGCTTATTACTCAACGTGAGGCAGTTAGCAACAGAATCAGAACTGACCTTCTCAAGCGTGCTCAGGAATTCAACATCGCTCTTGAGGATGTTTCCATTACACATATGACTTTCGGGAAGGAGTTTACCCGTGCAGTTGAGCAGAAGCAGATTGCCCAACAGGATGCTGAGAGAGCTAGGTTCATTGTTGAAAAGGCAGAGCAGGAGAGGCAGGCAAATGTTATTCGTGCTGAGGGAGAAGCAGAGTCAGCAGAGACTATTAGCAAGGCGGTTGCTAAGGCTGGTGATGGTTTGATTATGATCAGAAGAATTGAAGCTAGTAGGGAGATTGCACAGACATTAGCAAGCAATCCTAATGTCACTTATCTACCTGGTGGAGGAGAGGGTGGAAAGGAGGGTGGAAAGTTCTTGCTTGGTCTGAGATGAATATGGGATACAGAAAATGGGATAAGAATGGACTTGAGTGTATGACTAGCAAAAATTTAATGCATCCCCTCTGGCCAACTACTCTAAACCTATGTATTTTGACCATTGAGTTCTATAAGAAGGCCTTTGAGTTCTTTAATTGGTACTTTATATTAAAGTTCTAATATTATATTCAGCGACCCCACATGAGAAGAAGCTCTCTACGCGACGACCTCCCGAAACGCGTCTCCCTTTACAAAAATCTACGACTCTTCTCCATAAAGCTCAATACAGCATCAACCATATAAACAAATGGCGCTCCTTGTGGATAAACACAGACCTAGGTCATTAGATCAGTTGACATACCACGATGACCTCTCAGAACGTCTCCGTTCACTTGTACGTCCTTTCATCGCCCCTCTAATTCCACTCTATCTCAAAACTCATCTCTCCCCAGGCCCAAAGTGGTGACTTCCCCCATCTCCTCGTCTACGGTCCCTCCGGCGCAGGCAAGAAAACACGCATCGTAGCCACACTAAAAGAGCTCTATGGACCCGGCGTGGAAAAGATAAAAATCGATTCTCGGGTTTTCCAAACGACTACTAGCCGCAAACTCGAATTCAACATCGTCTCTTCCGTCTACCATCTTGAAATTACGCCTTCAGATGTTGGGAATTATGATAGGGTAGTGGTGCAGGATTTATTGAAGGAGGT
This sequence comes from Chlorencoelia australis, assembly GCA_003988815.1. Classification (NCBI taxonomy): domain Eukaryota; kingdom Fungi; phylum Ascomycota; class Leotiomycetes; order Helotiales; family Cenangiaceae; genus Chlorencoelia; species Chlorencoelia australis. The sequence continues at coordinate 981,967 of QYAN01000016.1, forward strand.
AGCTCAGACACAACAGGTTGATCAGGGAGCGAAGCAGAGGTTTAAGGTGGTGGTTATTAACGAGGCGGATCATTTGACGCGCGATGCTCAAGCGGCGTTGAGAAGGACGATGGAAAAGTATAGTCCGAATTTGAGGTTGATATTGCTTGCGAATAGTACGGCGAACATCATTGCTCCGATTAGGTCGAGGACGTTGTTGGTGAGGGTGGCTGCTCCGACGGAACAGGAGATTTGTGCGGTGCTGGATAAGAGTGGGAAGAAAGAGGGTTGGAAGGTGGTGGAGAGTGTTAATAAGAGGATTGCCAAGGAAAGCGGTAGGAATTTGAGGAGGGCGTTGTTGATGTTTGAGGCGTTACATGCACAGAAGTATGTCCCTCCGTGATCATCCCTATTTACCATGACGAGCAAGCAAGCGTACTGATGGGTGTACAGTGACAAAATCACGGAATCGACACCCATTCCGCCTCCTGACTGGGAAGCACTCATCTCTGTTGTCGCCAAAGAAATCATGGAAGAGCATTCCCCAGCACAAATTCTCAAAGTCAGGGCTAAACTCTACGATCTCCTCACTCATTGCATTCCTCCTACAACTATCCTCAAGACGCTTACTTTCAAACTCATTCCTATGATTGACGATGCTCTTAAGGCGGATGTTATTAAGTGGGCTGCGTTTTATGAACATAGGATTAGAATGGGGACGAAAGTTATTTTCCATCTAGAAGCGTTTGTGGCTAAGTTTATGAGAATTGTCGAGGAGTTCTTGATGAGCATGGATTTTTCGTAATGGTAATGTGAGGATTGGGGGCGTTAGCAGGCTTTGCAAACAGAAAGGAGTATCACAATAGCATAGTCATGAATACTTCATAGCTGTCATTACAGCTTGTCCCAAAACATCATATATTAGTTCCGACTGTAAGAAACCCCAGATGCCATGAGAAAATATTCAATCGCCAAAGATGCTCTTGTCAGCTTCAGATCTTAACCCTCTTAAGTCTCTTGTGGATCAGTCATCGACCTCCGCATCGTCTGCCTCGACTTCCGTCCTATTTCTCTTCTTCCTCACCGAGATCTTCCCATTACCCATTCCCGTGTCTGACCCTTCAGACTTCACATCAAAGTTCTCATTCTCAGCCTCTTCACCCCTTTTCTTCCCCGGCGGCACAAACTTTCCATCCTTCAACGACCACCCCTCTCTCTGCATCTTCGCCCACTCCCTACTCAACTGGAATCTAACCAAATCCCCAGCCGCATTCGCATCCTCTTTACTATCATGACCATCAATCTGTCCTTGAATCTGTTTATTCAAATGTGTATGCATTAGCATTTTCAATCCATTCCGGAAAGGGAGTCCTGCTTGATGGGGAAAGAGCAGAGCAGTGTCGATGATTATAGGGTGAATGAGACGAGTAGCATTTAAGTCGTTTTCTAGACCATGTCCGATTAAGGGTGTTTGGGGGGTAAGGAAAGAACATAGAAGTGCCCTAGCTGCAGCAGGTGAGCTCACAATACGGAGTTTTCTCTTCTCGGTACCTGCTCTGTTGTCTGCATCTACCGTAGGAAGTGGTTCAAAAGAAGTATCCCAAGGAATAGCTTCAGCCATGTCTTTAGGCCATATACCAGAGTAGCGAGAATTGAGATCAAGAATTTCACCGAAAGGACGGACGAGTACGTCCATAAGTTCTTCATAATTAGGCCATGAAGTTGCAGTAAGTCGAATGAGCTCGAGTCCGTTGACCGTATATCCCATCTCACCATCAATACAGACCGGTCTTTCTGATAACGCGCTACTAGTATTCTCAGGCGTCATCGAGAAATTGCACACAGCTGCCAGTCGTTTGACCTCCGTAATCTTAAAGACGTGATTCTCGGCTTTGGTGCACCCGGGACTATCTCCTATAAGTTGGTTACAACAACGGTATTTTTTTTCTCGTTTAGATTTGGGGTCGAGTACGGAACGTTCTGGGAAATATAGTTTGCCGTAGTGATATGTGCAAGGCCCTCCTGAAGCCAGAGCGCCATCTTCTTCTCGTCGCCCGGGAAAGACTTGGAATCGGCTCTTGCATCGATCACAGACTTCCCATCCTTTGGCTGCTTCGATGCCGTGGGTTGCAACTTCAATTTCAAGCTGTGTGGGAATAGTTGATACGTAGCCGTGTTTTGATAGACCGGTTGTTAGAGTGTATAGCCTTGGGAGAAGGGCTAGCTCCTCTTCGGGGCTCAATCCTGTCTCTATGACTTTTGGTGACTCCGTAGGCTTGCTTGTTGGTGTGTCTGAAACAGCAGCTGCTAATTTGGCCTTCTCTTGTGCAATCTCTTTGGTTCTCTCCTCTTTCCACTGAGATACTGTCATTCTCTTGAACACCATGATTCTGTTCTTCACGACATTTGAGTAGATACTAGGCTGGATAGCAGCACTTTCTTCCAAGTCAAGTGCTCTGGTAATAACCTCCTGGTTTGAAAGCACCAATTCCTCTTCCTCGTCATTTGCATCCTTGGCTAACTCTGAGTTGAGCCGGACGTATTGCTCATGTAGAGCTCTAAGAAGTTTGATTCTCAGGTCAAGAGGCGCCGGATTTCGCTCAAGATTGCGAGGATTGAGTGCCTCTTTTTTAGGTGCGACCTTGACAGGTGTTGATTTAATAGGTGTTGCTTTTGTAGAACTCGACGACTTCTGAAGAGGAGTTCCATTTTCTGATTTACGACGTAACAGTGGTGGTGGAATAGGGCGAGCTGTAGATAAGGTCTTGTTTGCTGAGGTTTTCGTCGAAGACTGGACATCTTTCGCTCCCGTGGGCTCCTTGGTCTCTAAGAATTGCCCCACAGAGGTACCTGTAGAGCTCTCATCTTCGTCACTGAGTTTTAGGCGTTTCCGTTGACCTTCCTGACCATTATCGCCGGTACTGATATCGAAGTTGGCAACAACCCCAGTCACTTCCGCCCGTTCTTTGTTTTTTGGATGCAAGAAAATGCATCTCGGCAATAAACACTTGTCCTTATTGGGGCATGTAGTTCCCGAGAAGAGGTCCCTCGTCTTGAACATCTTGGTGATATTTGATGAAGACAATTCAATATTGATTTCTCAGTGGGTCGGATGCGATACGAAAAGCAGTGATATCCCAACGATTAAGGATGCACCCTTGTAGTGAGTAATTATTGCTTGTGCTCTTTGTACTGTAACGAGGTGGCACTGCCCCTTCGGATTTGATACAGGAAGGCTTTCTGACTAACTGCTAGAGGATTATTGGCAACAGATTCTCATCAGCGCGCCTTCGAATATAAAAGTACCAAAAACTTTGATTCGACAAGTCACGTGTCTCGAGGGTGCGAGTAGGAGGATGTTCGTGAGGATCAGGAAGCTCCCCCGTGATCGGGATATAGCTTAGATACGATACCTATTGTGGTGACAATGTAGTTGTTATATGCAGCCTGTACTATGTATGATATGATAAGGCTTCATTAACCGAGTTCAAGGGTCTTTTGTTCTTCCGCATTGCGGCTTAACGACCCAAAAACATCAGCCATCAAAGAAAAAGAGATTCGTAACCAAGTTACTCGTAAATCCTGTGAACGGTAACACTGTTATGCTCCAAACCTTCTCTAATCTCCCAAGAAGATACAAGTAACCTTTAGGGATAGGGGATAGGTATTGTATTGTTGCGGTCGGAATCTGGCTCCTTTTCCAATTCTCAATGTTGTTCCTTGACTCACTATCAATCTTATTCTCTCCTTTTATCTTTCATCTTCGTGCCGATGCACCGCCTCATTACGATTTAAAATGTCACCACCAAACAAGTCTGCAAGTAGCGGACAAAACATCCGGTGGGCTTAAAGCCTATTCCCGCCCCGTCCAGATCGATCGTGCATTAGATCCTTGCAGATTTGCATACAAAAGCGGTCGCCTAGAACCTACGAAGCGTTGTTCGTCTCAGCGGCTCGAAGGTTGTCTCGTGGTCTTGCAAGACTTCTTTTGAATCGACATAAATATCAGTCTCGCTTCCATTCTCCCTTCTACAGACCCCGCCATACTCAGCACCAGAGTTATGGACTTTCCTGGTAGCCGTGAGGCGCAACATTTATGCATTCTTGTCCATGGGTACGTTTACGCTTCTAATGAGGGATGGGCGATGTTGCTAACGAAGGCCGTAGATTATGGGGAAACCCCGGCCATCTTGAGGCAATGGCAAAAGCCCTCCGGAAGAAATATTCTAAAGACATCCTTCATATTCTTGTCGCAAAACGAAATAGCGGTAGCTTTACCTACGACGGCATTGAAACGGGTGGTGAACGTGTCTGCCATGAAATACAAGAGGAAGTCGAGAAGCTTGCACGGGAAGGGCAGGAGATCAAAAGAATATCTATAGTTGGATACTCTCTCGGAGGGCTTGTCGCCCGTTATACGGTTGGCTTACTAGATAGCAAAGGCTTTTTTGAGAATGTCAAGCCAGTAGTATGTCCAATGTTCACCCCGAATAACGCTCTTTTAACTTTATACAGAATTTTACGACTTTTGCCAGCCCTCATCTTGGTGTACGAAGTCCCCTTTGTGGTTGGCATAATCGCATCTGGAATGTCCTTGGAGCTCGAACATTATCAACCTCTGGCCGGCAGTTATTTACGATCGACAAGTTTCGGGAAACAGGAAAGCCTCTGTTGGAACTACTGGCGGATCCCGAATCGATCTTTATAAAGGGGCTTGCCAAGTTTGAGAGGCGGACCCTATACACTAATATTGTGAACGATCGCTCGGCAGTCTATTATACGACCGGAATTTCGAAGACAGATCCCTTTACAAATCTCAACAATATCAAGATCAACTATTTAGCAGGTTACGAGGACGTCATTCTTGATCCGCAAAATCCAGTTCAACCTCTAGAGCCAGCGCTCACAGACTTGAAACTCTCCGCACTGTTTACAAGGGGTGTTCGAGAGAATATTACACGACTACCTTTTCTATTAGCCATAATCTTCTTCATCCCGTTCGGATTTGTAGCCTTCCTTCTCAATTCAGCTGTACAATCGCTTCGAAGTAACCGCAGAATTCGTCTCCACCAAAAAGGCCTCGCTGGAATTCAAACTAGCAATTATCGGGTTCCACTGTTGATTACAGGAATACGTGGGGCTGTCGAAGATGTTTACGAGAATTTGAACAATGCACAAAGTAACGAGTATCTTTTCGAAGAGACTTGGGAAGACCCACAAGAAGAGCCCAGCTCTTCTGCCACGGATCGACCGCGCTCTCAATCATCGGCTGAAGACCCAGAGAAATCTGAATCTGGTCAGAATGATATCCCAATCCTGGCTTTGGCCCCATATCAATTCAAGATGATTCAAACTTTGGATCAAGTTGGCTGGCGAAAGTACCCAGTCCACATACACAAAGTATGTATAGTCCAGCGAGTGCCTGCATGTTATTCTACACCTGCTCCGTTTTCCTAAATCAGGAATAACTTATCCATCCCTTACGAATCCCTCTACATGGGACAAAAGCTGACCTTCCGACCATCAACAGGTTCGGCACTCACATGCTGCAATTATTTTTCGAGTTGATAAGGAAACTTACAATGAAGGCCGGGTTGTGTTTAGGCACTGGCTAGAGGAGGAATTTATCGTTTGAGCGACTTTGATTTCTCCTATAAGGGGTCTCAACGATCTTATAATAGAGAAAAATCAAAGCGATTTAATATCTGGTGATTTCAAGCAAGCGATGTTTGTTTTCCTTAGTCTTTCAGTCTCTCTCGCTCATAGAATTTGGGCGTTAGTAAAAGAATGGCGATTTCCTTGGCTCTTTTTGAATCGTAGAAATCCTCAATTTTTTAAAATAGCACTTCAAATGTATGATACCCCAGAGATTCTCCTTCAAATGCCGGTGGAATGGGTGCAGTGAACTCGGTGAGGCTCTTAGCTCTCGAAATCGTGTGACTCGTTCCTGAATTAATACCCCGCAATATCTTAACTGCAGAGGCCCGTCTCATAATAATTTGGAATGGCGGAATAGGAGGAATACCTAGATATAAGATCATAAACTAGTAAAACGAAAAAAATCAGCACTCACCCAGAGGTAAGTTCAGATGCAATTTCAGTCTTCTGCTAGAGTTGGGTATTGACGCTGATCCATCGAGAGTGAATAAGGCACTATCTAGTAATCCAACTCTTACGGTAGTGAATATATCTCGGGATCTAATTTTGAAATCCCAGCAGATACAGTATGGCTAGGTGAGTGAATGAGAATAGGATGAAATGAGAAAACCGCGAGGGAAGATAAAAGCTGACAAGCCACAAGCAGACTCCTGGATCTGCTCTCCTTGGGCGAGAAACTGATGACAGAAGGGCCTTATAAGGTCGAGGGGACACCACGCCGTATCCGCGGCTTACTTGGGTGGGGTTTATGTCTTCGATTCCTTAAGAGCATGTTACGTTTGGGAGAAGTCTTATTATCCATATTTCTACATACCTCAAGAGGATTTCACCAAGTGCGTACTTCAAAAGCTTGATGAGGAAAGTAAGAAAAGTTACTGGTTGGGACGATTAAGTGCTGGTGGGAAGACAACAGATAGGGTTTTGGGGTTTGAGAGTGAGGGGGTATTAGGAGGTCTGGTTAAGGTAGAGGTTGGTGCTATAGGTGAGTGCCTCTTTCACTCTCTCATGTCCAGGAAGAATGAGCTGACAAAAGATGAGATGCCTGGTTCGCGGAAGACGAACCAATACTAGGCCCGCATCCCAAGGATCCATATAAACGCATTGAATGTATTCCTTCTTCTCGCGAAATCAGAATCGAGTATGAAGGGAAAGTGGTGGCGAGGAGTAGTCAAAATGTGTTTTTGTATGAAACGACGTTGAGACCGAGGTATTATTTGAGTATGACTGGGGTGGATTTGGAGATGCTTTCTAATAGTAAGACGGAGACGTATTGTCCTTATAAGGGGATGGCTAAGTAGGTTTTGTCTGCTTCTCTCAGGTTTAGTAATGGGAGCTCTTATAGTCGTGATGCTAATGGTGATAGTTATTATAATGTCACGGTCAATGGGAAGGAGATTAAGGATGGAGTCTGGTATTATCAATACCCTACTGCTGAATCGGTAAGTGGCTGTATAATCATTCCAAGTTCATGTATTGTTAAGTGTTTCACGCACCTCCTTGGTAGGTCTCCCCATGCGTTGGAATGCTGACTCCAGTGTGCAGGGTCTGATAGCAGGAAGACTGTGCTTCTACAATGAGAAGTTCGATGTGTTTATCGATGGTGTGAAGGAAAAGTGAAAATTGAAAAGTTTGCATTGAATGGTTGGGCATGTATATGATGATTGTCGTAATGAGAACAGTTTGGTATTATATTGATTTTTTTTATAGTTGAAATGGACTATTGCTCTTGCTGCTGTGTCTAATGTAGGTCCTTTTGAAGTAAGCCTTTCTTGCTTGACTATAAACATGCCTTTAACTTGCTTTCCATTTTCAAATTTAACAACTTCACAGTATTTCAATATCAACTTTGCCTCATGAACAAAATCCCGATTCAGCTGAAATAGCAATCATAGGACAAAGTACCGTTCTGATAGGGGTTTGAGGTAAAGCAAGGTGAACGAAAAAAAGGTGTGATGATATTGTGGATGTTTCATCCTTCTGCATCATTTATGTAAATATTCTGCATATACAGGGGTATTATGGGGTTTGAGAGCCATTCAATGATATGACGGTTGTCTGAATTCGTACTACCTGCAGGGCGTCCTCGTACTACCTGCAGGGCGTCCTTGTACTACCTCAGGGCTTCTCTGTGATATGCTCTGTAAGGCTGAGTGACTAGTCAAACGTCTGAACGCGATACACCCGAAAGCCTGGTATTCTTAGTTGAGATGAGGGAGTAATTCAGGATTATAGGAGGCTACTCACAGGGTAGGGCAGCTATCTTGTATTCCAACCGCTGCTACTAAACGACTAGGCCGGACTACGAAGTCATAGGATCTTGAAACACATAGAAAGACGAAAGGATTAAAAGACGTATTATTAAAGGATTAAGACCGAGTAAGATTCCAGTACCCCACTTTTTAATTCCGAGTCGATGGGCATCTCACCGGCATCCGTGCAGCCCTTCAAAAGAGATCACCTTTAGACGAGTTATGGACTGCGGTCTAGATGGCGTCGTAACAATCAGACATTTATATTATTTCCTGATCCACGAATTGTCAATACATGCTTCTCTTCTTCCCCACAGCAACTTCGAATACCCTCCATTGAATGGCCAAGGGAGCAGCATAATTGGGAACCCTGATCTCTTACCAATACTAATGTATGCATTTTCTCCATAAGCAGCTAGCATCGGACTCCTCGTTCCCGGCTCAACCTTGGGGCAAATGCAGCTGAACCAGAAAAACCACAAGCACAATCCGAATCCGCCCAATTCTGGCCTTTTGCGTGCCCCATGAGCCATTGCGGAGCTTCATCACAGACTTTTAGAATATGCGCCGGCGATTCTAGCTCTATTCCCATAGAAAGTCCGCCGCCGATTGCTATCCAATTCTGAAGTCGCCGTCAAGAGGGGAAGGGGGAGGGCATAGTGAGATCTTGGACAAGCTTCATCTGGAAAAATATCTGCGAACTATTTTCGGGGAAGGGCGTGTGGAGGAAACTGTCAACTCAATCAGCCCAGGGACCATACGATACTGGGCTATCCGGAATCTGCAATAATCCAGAAGCTTACGAGCCCGAGAGCTACGTCGTCGGGCATCGTCTGATGACTGCTCGTCTCACATAGACGCGATCAATATGCGGATGGGAATTAGAGAGCAGCTTGGCCTGGTCATTCTTTTTACCTCGCTGCTACCTCTTTTAGTCCTCGCCCTGGCAACAGTTAGTATATTTGTCTTTTGGAATCCCGTACTCCTATGCTAGGAGAGTGCTCATTTCAATGGTTTAATGACTGCTTCTAAATTTTCCTACGGTTTGATATAATAGCAAATTTGCTAACTCTTCGTTCTCACAGTGGTTCAATAATTACAGTCTTGTTATCGGTATCAAGCAGCAAGGACTGAGTCTTACTGCTTCACTGAAAGCTTCACAAGTTGCTGCGGACTTGCTACTTATCCAAGCGACTTGCTCGACAATTGTCACCCGAATCCTGCTCCAACAGGCACTCAAGCTTTTCTACTCAGGAAATAGCACTGATGCCAGTTTCTATACCGCACAAAATGATGTGAGTGGAGCCCTAGCTAGCGGTGGCCTTTCAGCCCTGCTCCAGGTCACAGTTTTCCCTCGAAATGTTACTGGCAATACCTATGGCCTCTTGAACGCTACCGCCGATAGCCCAGGTAATACTCAATTCCTTGATTTTTGTACTATAGACAATGTTGCTTACCCTTGCCTTTAGGAATTATCCTCCCAGGAAACTCTGTAAATGGATCAACAGTTATGCTTGGCGATCCAGGCCTGGGCTACCCACCGGCGCTTTAGTGCGTATAATCGAGTTTCCTTTTTATACTTCCCAATCCTAAAACGGGTGCTTATATCTGTGTCTGTTTCTGCACTTTCACGGAAAATATACCCCCTAAACCTACCGAATTAGACAAAAGCTGACTTCTTGATCATTAACAGCCCGAATATAACATACGCCATCACTTCAAGTCCTGATCCAAGTATGAAATTAATTTCTCGGACCTCCCTCGAAACTCCACTCCCCCTTCCCCCTCTTTCTTAAATTCGTAGGACTGATCCTGAAATAGTTTTCCCAGAGTCGAACTTGACAACTGCTTATGCTTTTTCCGACTATCCTTTGTAAGTGGCTCGGGGTTTTTCTTTAGTCACGGCTGCCAGAGAAATGTGTATGGAATCGAAGACGTTCGAGGGTAAATACTCTGAACCTTCTAGAGCGTTCATATAAATGCCTCGCACTCTCAGAGGTATTTATATGGTTGTCCCTGAATCTCTGGGGTATCTAGCAGAGGATGTTGAGGTTTGTAAGTGCTTCAAGTGAATGAATCTGGATCCCGAGAATTTTATCTTTCATCTGCAGGAGTGAGAAGGTGATAGGAGAAGGTGGACAACTCTATTGAGAATGCTTTATACTTCCTGGAACTTTAGTATGAATGTTCTGCATATCTAAGAACATTTTACCGATGAATGTTCTACCCCTTTCGAAACATCCTGTTCTCTCCTCTTTTCAATTTAGCAATAATAACTTGGGGAATAGGAATTCAACTACAGCTTTGTTGCTTGGGCCCTTACAAATTAATTCCAGCTATGCCCTCGTTTCTTTGACCCTACCGATCATTGACAACACCAATCAAGATTACTTGCTAGGCTACATGACTATCGTGGCAGCCGCAACCTCTTTGATTGACGTAATAACTTCTCGAGAAGGCCTAGGTACCACGGGAATTGTCCTTATCGTGGGCCCGAATCGCAAGGAAAATCTGTTTAAATATTCCGATCGACCTGCGGAAGCAGATTACTTGCTTTCTTCTTCGGAACTGGACAATGCAACAGTCAAATATGTGTTTCCGCCCTATGCTCTTGCCGGGCAGACGGACCGCCACTCGACATATAACGAAAATCTCACTAAATATAACTCCTCCAACTTCACCGAGGGGCAGTATCCAGCGATAGAACAAGGATTTGGTAGTCAAAACGCAGTAGTGAACAACGCCAGCAGTATGTTGGGTACTACCAACGAAAATGGCGCCGCAGTTGCTGTTGGCTGGGCAAGACCCCAAAGCGAGTTGGTAGACTGGCTTCTCCTTGTGGAACAAACGCATGACGAGGCTTGGGCGCCTATCATAAAACTCAGAAACATCGTGCTTGCTTGCGTCTTTGTAAGCCCCTAATCTCTTGGAATCCTTTGGCCCCTTTTAGTAATTTCAGGAGTAAATATTTCAAAAATGCTTAGACATGGAAGATTTGAATAGTTTATGGCTCTTGAAATATTCTTCTCCCCCAACACTCTCGTTCCTTGGTAATACTGACTCCGAGATTCAGGGAACTGCTGGCTTAATTCTTTTCATTGTCATGCCTATGGCTCATTTGAGTGTTCGACCAATTCGCCGACTGAGGGATGCCACTAAGCAATCAATTTCACCCCCGAATTATCAAGAAAGCATCAGATCTGAAAATGGGGATGAAGAAATTGGTGAAGGTGTTACTGCTCTATCACAAGGCTCAAAGAAACTCGGTTTTCTTGTACGTTTGAAAAACTTGTCTCAGACTGGGAGACGAAAATCCAAGATAGAAAAAGATGAAGATGACAGAAGACGAGGATTTAAAATCCCTGGAAAAGTGGACGATCGAAAACACTTTATCCACGACGAGCTTACCGATCTGACTACAAAATTCAATGAGATGAGTGATGAGTATGTATGGGTGGAAGAAGTCCACGCAATCCGTCTCGCCAGATTGAACTGTACTAACTTTGACATCCATACAGGCTACTTCTGCAATATACTTCTTTGGAGGAGAAGGTGAGGGCGCGGACTGAAGAGTTGGAGATCAGCAAAAAAGCTGCCGAGGCTGCGAATGAGAGCAAAACGTTATTTATCGCCAACATTTCTCATGAATTGAAAACCCCCCTGAATGGGATTCTGGGAATGTGTGCGGTTTGCATGGGTGAAGAGTAAGTGACACCGCTTAGTTTCTAAATGGAATCGATCTTTGATTTAAGGCCCTCTTTGCTCTTGATGGAACATGTTATTCATTTGCTAATTGTCGGATCTTAGCGATTTACCCCGAATCAAACGATCATTACAGGTATGTATTCACCTTGATTCACTTCACCTTACAAAAACCTACGGCTTTCACTTCTCGCCTTTCTTCGTCCGAAGGTGGTATGGGATAGGCAAATGCTTCAGCGGAGGTGGAACATTAAAAGCTTGATGTTCTCTGAGAAACTTCATAGCTACATTTCGCACCTAAGGCATCATTTATGGGGATATACTGACTTAGCATTGCAGGTGGTTTACAAGTCTGGCGACCTTTTGCTTCATCTACTGAACGACCTCTTGACATTCAGTAAAAATCAAATTGGACAACAACTGTCCCTGGAGGAGAAGGAGTTTCGCTTAGCAGATGTCAAGGATCAGGTTAAGGTAGACACCCGGGTGCATTTTTCGTGATTGAATTTTAACATCAACGCTCAGAACATATTCCGGACACAAGTGGAACAAGGCAAGATAAACTTCGGAGTCCACTTCCTCAGTACCGAGGTAGACTTTGACACTGAAATGGAGAAACCTTCTGGGCAAAAGCCACTGCCTGCTCTTGGTCCGAATGGAAGTAGGTTAAAAGATATGTGTCTTTGGGGTGATCAACATAGGATTCTGCAAGTAATTATCAACCTTGTCAGTAACTCGCTCAAATTCACACCCGAAGGTGGCAAGGTCGAAGTGAGGATAAAGTGCATTGGAGAAGGAGACTCTTCAGAGGGGAGCAGAAACTCGTAAGTAATCACGAAGTAGAGTATTTTCTATGTGGTAGCTTTAGGATATGATTATCTGAATATATCCGAGATATTTGAGACTTGAATTCTTTCAAGCCCTTGAGATACTCTACTACCTCTCGCCTTCTTAATTTGGCAATACTGACTCTGAGATTCTGATCAATAGAATGGGAAGCAAAAGAAGCTCACAGAGACGCAACCGAAATGGATCAAGCTCCGGTTCAGGCAATGTTTCCAGGAAGCCGTCTACCACTGGAGCAAAGCCTGCCGGCACAGCTCTACTAATCAACCCCATGGATCCACGAGCCACTCCTCGTGTACAAGTCAGAGAACGATCGCCTACACCTCCACCTTCTAATGCAAAAACTATGTGGTTCCATTTTGAAGTGGAAGATACTGGGCCTGGAATTCCAGAAGCATTACAACAGCGCGTCTTTGAGCCCTTTGTTCAGGGCGATTTAGGTCTAAGCAAAAAATATGGTGGAACCGGGCTTGGCCTTTCAATCTGCTCTCAGCTTGCTGGTCTTATGGGTGGCACAATCACACTTGTCAGCAGAGAGGGCGAAGGAACTACCTTCAGAATGGAGATACCCTTAAAATTCATCAAGGAACGAGCCGCAAGCCTCTCGAGCTCCGACGCTCTCACGTCACGACCGAATAGCATCAATTCCCGAAGAGAGGATGCACTTTCACCAAAGATTTGGGACTCAAATCCATCCGGTGGTTATGTGAAAGGCCAGCAACCAAGGCTTGTGGGTCTCAGTCAGCCTTTCTTTGCATCACCGTCAACTCCAAGTTCTGATGATGATACGAAAGATGAACTAGCTGCACTTGACCGTGTTGCCAAAGAGACTGACGTGAAGATACGAGTTTTGGTTGCCGAGGATAATCTTGTCAATCAAGAGGTTGTTCTTCGGTAAGGTAGTCTGATTAACAACGAATGAGCCATGCTGACCATTCAAACAGCATGCTTAAGCTCGAGGACATATACGACGTCGTCATTGCTAAGGATGGCCAAGAGGCTTATGAGAAAGTCAAGGAGAGTATGGAGAAGGGTCAATTCTTCAACCTCATTTTCATGGACATACAAGTAAGCATCATGAATGATAGGTCGTCAGACGAAGCTAACAGTGTAGATGCCAAATCTCGACGGCCTACAAAGTACTCGATTAATCCGGAAAATGGGATATTCAGCACCAATTGTCGCATTGACGGCCTTTGCGGAAGAGTCTAATGTGAAGGAGTGTTATGACTCTGGGATGGACGAATTCCTCTCAAAACCAATCAGGCGACCAGCGCTCAAGCAAGTCTTGAAAAAATTCGCCCCTATCCCTGAAGAGACAGAAGACTCTTCTTTGACGCACAAAAGCGCTTCTGAGAAAGGCGAATCCACTTCGGAGCCTCCTTCGAAGGCCAACGGATCACACGCCTCACCAACACCCTAAAGATACTAATACACATTGCATCTGTCATAATTTCCGATGCATCTCCTTAATCTTTCACGCACTGGATACCCAGCATATATGTACAAATTTTGAAATGTTTAATATTTCTTTACGAATGTGGGATTGGAGTTATGGTTAGCAAAATGTTGGGACCATTTAAATACACGGGTGGGCAGAATGGTTTGATCTGATGGAGATACCATTGAAACGAAATTTGTTTCTTTACACCTTGTTTTTGCAATTGAGTTTGGAGGAGGGTATTGGATGCGCTTTTAGATAAGAAGTAGGGGGTGCAAATGAAGCTATATGGGGAAGATGGAACGATGAGATCCAGAACATTCAAAGGAGGGGCAACAATACAATTCACCCTTCAGTACACTAGTACGAGTCATAAATCCTGAGGAGCATTGGTGTTTTGCACCAAAGTAGCATCATCGATTACTCTTCTAGACCAAAATCCCTTCAAAAGATAATGGTCAAATTGCTCCATTAGGAAAAGTAATCGTGCCCAAAAGCCATTGCAGTACATGCACCATATTCCTTCTCCATCCGGCTCTAGAGGATTATTACACAAACAAAGAACCAATTATCGCGCGCATCCCCCTCCCAACGCCACGCCAAGCCTTACCGCCGCGTCTCTTTCGCGTTTATTTCGCGACTTACTCCAACAACTTCGCCTCGTCTCTTCTTCCCGCCTGCCCCCAAGCATATTTAAGGCAAACATCCGTTCCATCACATTTCCATCACATTTCCATTGGTCAAAGCGAAAGAGAAGTTGAAACGAATTGCACGCACTACATAACTTTCCCCTCTTTAGCCTTTTCCAGCCCGCTTAAGTACAAATGTGATGGCGGGTTGCATTAGACCTGCAGATGTGCTTACATGGTACAGAAGTGGAAGAGGGCCGGGGGAGGCCAATAGACGCGCTTACAACGTCGTGCGCGCATCGTGAGCTTTTCGTGTTTTGTGGTGTTTTCCCTTTGAGATGCTTAAGCTTGATATGCAGGTCGAAAAGCGAAAATGCGATGGATGGATGGGACGAGGAGTGAGTCATACTTTGGCTTTTTTTCGACTGAGGGAGGGAAGGAAAAGAAATAACTAGTTGAGGTGAGGGATTTTTTGGGGGTGGTTCATGGAAAGGGAGTGATAAGATAATAAAGTCGGAAGTTGATCCTCTTTTTCTTTCCTTTGACTTGAGTGAGATTTACTTGTCGTTTATATGAAAAGTGTCTGATATCTTACTACTTTTATATGAGGCTCAACGTCAACGTTCATATCTACTACTTCGAAGTCAATTGAATTTAAGCCGAACTCGTCTATTATTTCTTCAACTCCATTGAGCAGTTTGGTTCCGACTCAAAACAACAAATCTGGGTTGGTCGGGAATAGCCTCGTTTTGTCCTAATACGAATATGCGCAAGTTATGGCCTCGCCTAGTCCTTTATTTTTTCGCCTCTGGCGAGACGAAGGGATCCGCAAGAAGCTTCTCTCAGAACTCGATACCGAATTCATTTGTGCTCTCCGTCTTACAGCAAAAGAATGCTGCCAATACACAACTCCAATTCTCTTCACCCGAACCCGCTTGAACTTCACACCTTCGGCTCTTACAAGAGCCTCCTGCATGGAAGCTTTGTCTCGAATCGGTCACTATATCGAGCATCTTACTTTCTCAATGCCGCATACCGATGATACTTTTCTACCTCCGCTCTTAAATCCTATGACGGGAATGGAGATCACTTTCTTATATACCCCTCACACGAGCATGGCTTCCGTCTCTCGGCGTCCAAAATATGGATGTCCGGAATTGGGAGATGTGTTGACACAGCAATATCCTCCGATTTTTCATGCAGCCACTAATGTGCCTGCATTCATCAATGCCATGAGCTATCTTCCCAATCTTCGACATCTGTCAATCTCTTGTCCAGGCCAAGATCCGGCGCAAAGATATAGACGAGATGCAGTCGATTATGCACTTATTAGTCTCCGCATTGCCATTGAGCGAGCATCATTGCCTCGTTTGGAAAAGCTCTCACTTAGCCAAATCCATCCTTCCGGACTCTTATACCTCCGTCATAGGCCCGGATTCGGTTGCACACCATCGGCTGGTCGACGCTGGAAACAAATTCGAAAACTCAACATCAATATGGATTCTTGGGATTTTCTAAGCCTGCGACCTGGTCTCGACCACCTCAAGATCTTAGATGATTACATTCGAGCCTTCTCTCCCAATCTTGAGAAAGTAAGCTTTGGATGGAATGGCAGGAGAGGTCCTTGTCCTTTCACACTATTTACCGATCCACTCTTCCAACCTCCAAGAGCAACAGAGAGATTATTCTGCGAGATCACTTCGCCAATGTCACCACTGCCAGCCGCGCCTCCTCGATCAGCCATGAACTTTCCTAAATTGCGATACATGGAAGTTCGAAATACAGCAATGTCTGAACAGCAGGTCTCAGGGTTTGTTCTCGAGCACCGACGTACGGTGAAGGAGTTCAATTTCGAAAATGTTATCTTGACCAATAGTGGCTGTTGGGAGAATGTGACAACGCCTCTATCAAGAGTCAGCGGCAGTGATGAATGGTCATCGCAGAGAAGCGGCTTGAGTGTCAACAGCTCTACAAGCGCTCAGAGTCAGCCTGAGCGAGACCTTTTTACTCCAGAAGAAGTTATTGAAGCAACGAACGAGGTGCCTATTGAGATCGTCCGAGTAAAGAGGAGGAGATTGCATCGCAGAAGAAAGCATAAGCACAAAGATTCAGGTATCTCTTTGAATATCTCTCACCCAATTCCAATTTCTGAGCCGTACCCGGAATTGCTACAACCAACCGCTTTCAAAGCGAATGTGCAAGGCGTTCAGCGTAATTTTTTGCAAGAAGCCGTACAGCAAGAACTTGCTGAAGATCCTGAAAAACGAATGTCCGCTTTGAAGAAAGCTAAGGAGGCTGTCCTAAAGCAATTGGGAAAGGAATTCTATAAGAGTCATGGAAGGAAAGAGCACGTGAAAGGTTTTTTCAAGAACACATGCTCAATGAAGCAGAAAAGCAGGACATTATTGCAAGACAGTAGCAATACCGCCTTAGTGCCTCTAATGTTCAGCAGATATTAGGTATTGGTATACTTCAGGATGGGGAAATATTGTTATGAGTAATGAGTAATGACAATCATATTGATACTTCTTTTCATTGCTCAAGATCGACGATAGAGATGCACTTGATATCGCATGTTCTCCAACGGTATCGGATAACGAAGATTCTCAGGTAATCTGAACCACTGTGAATCCTCGGAATACAGCTTTTCCCATTCAGGAGCTGTCTCGTTCCCATGAGTCTTCACAGTCTTGAGAAGAGTGTGATCAAGCAAAAACTTCATGGGGTATTTCTTTGCTTCCATTCCAACCTCGGAATAGCTTCCAGGGCTATCCACAACCAGCAGCAATGATCCTGGCTTAATATCTGCAGTCAGACCCAATAGAAATTTAGTTGTCTTGCTGATTGAGGCAGTGTACAGCTCATTGAGGGTGAACAGCAACGTGACAAACATTGGACTACTCCCAATCAGCTCTTCAAATTGCGCTCCGTTCAACTCGAGTGCATCGACTTCCCGAAACGTTGTGACAAGCTTTCCGGCATCAATGAGTGATGAATTTGCCTCCCTAGCTGAAACACTTGCATACTTCGATAGCGGCGGAGGAGTTATAAGGCTATTTTTGAGTTTGTCGACAACGCGGTCCCACTTTGCCGTATCAATGAGAGTTAACTCGAATTTGGTACGAGCTTCTGAAACCGGCAGTGTGCTTGCTTCTCCCATATCATCTGAGCTTTCCGGAGAAGGTGCAGCATCGTGCAAATATCGTAGAAAACCACCGAATGCCACGACTTCTGCAGCTCCACCTCCGAAGCTGGCTATTCGCAACACAGATTCAGGGGTAGATAAATTGGGAGCTAAAGACACACTCGCCCGTCCCTGAAGCCCACACAATGGGAAGCTTTCAGTCAAGTACTTTCGAACCCCTAGCAGAATTGAGGCGTATGATAATGCGCGACTTGGAGACCAACGAATCGAATAAGCTTCGAGATATTCTTCATTCCCAAACGCGCGATGGAAATCCCTTTCGTATAGAGCTGCCTTGACGTCTTGCAACAAAGGCTGCAGCGAATCCGAATTGAGCACATCAGGGAATGTATCCCGAAAGATGTTGAGGAGAAGTTGTTGTAATTCGACAGGAATCACGGGGTCCTGCATGAAAGTGCCTTTTTCCTCCTTCTTCGGCTTTGGCTCAACCTTTTTGATAAATCCAGGTCCTTTCCATCCTGGCCTATTCATTGAATCCTTTCCCACCACCTTGCCATAATCCTTTCCGAATTTACCGTTCTTTCCCATAGCGAATTGTGAGGTCTGAAGTTTGTTTGAAGGAAGGGGATTTTTCTGAGTTGTGCAAAGTTTGGAAGGCGGAACTAGCCTCTTTTTCGGACTAGGGCGATTTCCTCGCAGCACAATCTGAATGTAAACAGGATTTACTTATATATTCTGTACATGTTGTTTGCGCCGGAATGTAATATCTTTGATTTGATTTCTCTTGCACGTTCCTCACCTCACTCGACAATGTCAAGTTGCCTTCTTATTCAGAATCTTCATTCAACCAAATCCATATACCTCCATCACTTTGTTGTTTTCGAGCCACCACGACTATAGTGAAGTGGAAGGCTTGAAAGCGCATACAACGCTCAATGCACCACTAAGCAGATAAGAGCATGTCCAGAAATTGTAAATGGTTCAATGATTCGTTTGCAACGCTCAGCCGATACGCACTATCAAGGCCCGTTGCGAGACATGTCCCAACAAGAGACTTTCAAAATGACACTATTGGAATGTCATGGCCTAAATGTTTTATTTGTAGAGACTGTTAGTGGGGCGCTGGAATATAATGGTTAGAGTGGTTGGGTCACTTTTTGTCATTAGTTGTATATGATGTACACAAGTTCAGAAAGGAAGCTATTCGTTTACCCATGTTCTTCGATACGAAGTGATGCAATAGCAACTTCCTAGCCTAAATCCGGTTCACATGCCTCGTCCCAGCAAATGAATTTTTCTCCTGTAAGTCATGCGACCTAGCTAAAAAGCTTGAACCTGTGCTGCTGAGTTTGGAGCAGAAGGAGAGGGGCAGTGTTCCGAGTAATCGAAGCACTCACTTGCGAGATTTACGTTCAAGAATTATAATTGAAGGTAATTGCCACAGATAAGAGACTGTTCTTCCTTAAGCATGTCAATTCTCTTTGCTTAGACATGCATTGAGACTGAACTACAAATCTACAGTATTCAATAACTTTTACGCAGTATTATTTACACAAATGTCATTAGCTATTAAGTAATAAGTAATAACAAAAAACAACACTTTTTGGCAGCCAGTTCGAGATATGACTAGGTGTAAAAACACCTACATCTCACGCGCCAGCAAAATCCAACTTTCAAGATAGGCGCCCATCCTCCTTCAGCGATCCCCGCACGTTACCCGTCCTCGACGCTATCAGGATGTGAAGAATGATTTCATTTTGTCATTAGACCTTAAGTCAGTCTGCTAACAACCTATTTACATAAATGCGACGATACCAGCCACGGCAGCAAGAGCAGCAGTGCTAGCACCGAACTTGAGAGCATTGTTTGTGTAGGGAGCTGGAGAGGAAGTGGGTTGGCTGCTGGATGTGTATGAGTACGAGCTGCCACTTCCACTTCCTCCACTCCCACTGCCCCCAGAAGCTGGGACTATCTGGTTGGTAGAAGGGTACCCGGAGCCCCCGTTAGATCCAGAACCGTTGGAGCCAGAGCTGTTAGATCCAGAACCGTTGAAACTAGTACTGTGAGCACTGGCTTGAGCTGAGCCAGCCCCTCTAGCGGTGGTAGCGTTGATGTAGGGAAATCTTTGCGAAGGCGTGTAGGTAAGGTTGCTGGGCAGTGAAGCTGGAATGACGGTGGGCTTAAGGCCTTGTGCGTTGGAGATAGTGCACAGGTTTGGGCAGTCGGTGACGGTAACCCAGCTCCGATTGGTAACAGTGATGGTGTTCGTTCCATGTGTAAAGACGGTTGGGGAAGGGCAGTAGGTCTGGAGCTTTGTAAGTGCTATAGATTTAGAGTTGTCTTACGCTTTCACTTACCACATATGCAGGGACGGTCTGGGTAACATAGACAGTGACATTACCCAAAGTGCCATTACTCAACGAAGCTCCTCCAGCGGGGTCGGAGATCTCCCTGCGGTTGTGGTGTTGGTAAGTAGCATCAGAGCCTGTGGCATAGAATGCTAAGATAGTAGCAGCGATAGCAGAAGTAAAATGCATTATGCTGAGAAGAAGTAGTAGCTAAACGATTGACAGATATGCGCGCAGCAAAACTTAGTATTTCTGAAGAAATAAAAAAATCGAATGAAGGAGAAATCAGAGGACGGGAATCAAACCTTATAGCCTCTTTAAGCGCTAATATTTTGTCTATCGTCATTGGTCATCTTCAATAGAGACTCAACAGGGACTCATCAATAATCGGGTTTGGAGACATTGTCTATCACTAGTTATAGACGAAAAAGGGTTCGCTCACGAGCCGTCATCTTTCGAGACATGAGCGAACCCTCAACAACTTTGGTTGAATATTAAGGGAAAGGCTAGTTGCGTAAGTGCTTCTTCTTCATTCTCATATGACGCGGTCTCCTCCAAAATCTCAAAGTAGGGCAGTAGGGAGAAAATCTATTTTGAAATAGCCAAGACTTGTTCATTTTAACACCTTCGCTGTGTTAACTACTACATCGCTCAAGCAGCTTCTGCCAAAGTGTGTATTCTCATAATCGTGTAGAATAGACTGTAAACCCAAGATATCGTACAAACGCCACGCAATGATCCATTCTATGCTACCTATCTTCTGGGGCACCACTAAACAACCCTACTCTGGTTCTATGACTCTAAAGGGAAATTAGCAACTACGCCTTGGCACATTCCAAAAATTACTTACGTATGGTAATTTTGGTATAACCACTCCTAGTACGGCTAGGAAGTTGATTGTAAAATATGTGAGGTCGTAGTGGGTGTAGTGTGTGCTTAGAAGAAATAGCACTATAGGTACACTGAGAAGGAATTTCTTCGCGGGGGTGTACTGAGCCCCATCATCTATCTGCTCCCACATATTCAAATTATCATAGGCACCAGCGTTGAATTCGAATGGAACTCCTCGGACCCAGTGGAACATCAGAAACGATCCAAACATGTATGAGATATTCGTTAAAGTCCAAGAGGTTTCTTGAGAGACGCCTGGGATAATATCGAAGAGGACTTTAAGGCACGCGATCAAGACTAAGTGTATTGTCCAGGCACCTTAGTAGAAAAGCGAGAGTTAGTCCATTGTCCTTCTAGGTGATTGATCAGACTTGGGAGATTTATATTTCCTTCGTAAACCAACAAGGAAATTTTGAATCCCAGAAGGATCCAGTCGTGACTGACCTTTTGCGTTGACCCAATTGGCATTCAGATTAGGCAGGGCAGCCTGATCACTCATATGCTCAATGGTCTCTGGAGGTTCTTGATACAACAAACTGCTTGACCGCCTCCTCCTACCGACCTTATGCTCACTCATCGTTCGATAGTGGCCACTCGGGCGAGGCTGGTTTGTACTCGCGTCGTAGGAGACGGTGCGAGGGAGAAGTATTGGGGAAGACAGTTTGGCGGTCGTTGAAGAGGAAATGTTGAATGTCGAGGTATTGATGTTGGGGGGAAAGCTTCAGTAGTAGCCACGAAGAATGGCAGAGCTCGGAGCTGTGCAAGCAATAAGTCAGCGAAAGATATATTGCACAAGATATGGCCCGGTGTGAGCAGAAGAAGCATGTATATTCCGTAGGAGTGTGAGTAGAAGTTGTAAGGCTCGCCCGGTGTAAGGGGGCAGCTTACATCCAGATATCGGGGGGGAAGGGGGTTTTGCTGTGTAATTGCAATGACAGTCTTGGAGATACTCATATGGCGAAGTGAAGAGAAAAGCAACGAGCGTGGTGGAGGCGAGGGAGGGAGTCTGCAGTTGGAAAGAAGATGTAATAAAGTGAGATCAGCTTGGATTCCTGGTGATGTGGAATTACGAAGCTGTGGATGTCACCGACACCGACGTTGCGTTGCTCTATAAAACCCCTGTGAGCGGGCCAAAATTGCCGCTGCTTTATAAAGCCTTTAAAACCCGACAAAATAAATTATTTCATTCTCTCTCAACGTCAACAACTTCAACTTCTACGTACAACTCGGGCAACATAAAATCACTGCCATTCCTTACGAGCGCAATTATTACAATTATCTCGTAACAGCGTGGCAGGATTCAGTAGTCGAAACGGTCTTGTCAGATAGATGAAGTCGACTTTAAAGTCTACAACACGCACCTCCTGCTAACCTTATTTTAGATTTCTACAATCACCTTGCAACATAAATTGGTCTCCGAAAGTCGGGCCTCTTATATCTATCATTGATGGGAGAGCAGGCAACCATGGCGTCCCCTATAGACGATTTTACAGACTCGAGAACGCAACGCATTGGTCAAAAGCGCGCTCTTCAGGATTCCTGGCAGCAGTATCGAGAGGTCATCAGCCTCGTTGGTTCTTCTGACGATGAGTCTGCACGAGCGCGCAAGAGACCCAGGCAACAGTCTGCAACTCCTTCGGGAGCAAGAAATGTCAAAGCGGAAGTCGATCTGATTAGATCTCCTGGCCAAGCTTCGAATGCACAATCTCTCGCGGCGCCAGAGCCTTTTACAAATGGTCCTCTGCCAACATGGAATAAGGGAGTCCAAGGGGGATTAAGAACCTTTTTTGGAGGTAAAAACCGGGCATCCACGATCTCAGAACCTACACAAGGTCAACATGGTGAAGCCAAGATTGAGAATGACGGCAATACTTCTTCAGGCAAGCCTACTCTTCTCATATCTTCTCTTATGGATTGCTCACAAGAGCATCGAGCTACGAACTTGGGAATATCAACCACCTTTGGAGGTACAAAACAAAGTAACACAACTCCCGAGTCTCTTCCTCGACAAACCAAATCCGTATCTTTCGCACCCGGACCTGAGAAAGAGCCACGTTCGAAGAAGCGAAATTCTGGTCCCATGGAAGATCCACGGCAGGGCCTTCCAGTTCGACCAAAAGCAAAGGCGAAAAAAGAGAAGGGAAAGCCACCCCCAGAAAAGAAGAAAAAGATGTCCAAAGACGATAAGTTGCAGTTGGGAACAGAGGCTGCAGATCATGCAATAGATCGTTTTGGATGGCCTCTTCCCAAAGAACTAGGAATTGTTACAACTGCTGTTTCTAAAGGCAAAACATTCTACCCATGTTCACCTACCGGAGATCAGCTGTCTGTTTATCAATTCGAGAACTTCCAATTCGTCTTAACAGAAGTTTTGACTGAAGAGGGGAAGCCGATTCGGGTACAAGATATCACGCTGCCCATATTTGCACAATGGTTTCTAGAAGTAAACATGGACTTGGTAGATACGGTCAAAGACGGTAAATTGACGGAGAAGCGGTTGAGTGCGGCTTTTAACAGCTATGTCTCTCGCTTTTATAGCCATTGCATCAAATTCTTCGACAGCGAGGCTAAAGGGGTAATCACATCGGTCAGTGATATGATGAAGAAGGCCAAGGATTCAATCGAGGCAAATCAAGACACATCGAAGAAAAGGGCAGCTGCTAAAAATCCGCTGCTTGTAAGCTCGCATGATTACTACAAAATCGATAATGAAGTTGGCCCCACCTTACCCACGACGGATATATCTGATATTGATGATACGGGAATGGATAGTGAACGAGTGGGTGGTATTCAGGAAGCGGAAGACATTGTTCATGCAGTAGATGATTACGATGATGAAATGGAAGAAGTGGAAGAAGTAGTTGATGAAGTGGAGAATCAGCTCTTGCAAAAGTATTTCCCACCAACTCTCACGACGAACTATCCAAGACAACGCTGTGTTACTTGCGCTTCAAGCAGGCATACTACAAAGCATTGTCCCGAACTGACTTGTGCTTCATGTGGTATTCGAGGCTTGCACGTAACGTCTGCCTGTCCGCAAACAATTCGCTGCTTGAAATGTTTTGCACAAGGTCATGGAATCGGGGAATGTCCTGAAAAGCTGCGTGCTGCCCAGACTGAGGTCAGACCTTGCAATATTTGCAAATCAACGGCTCATGTTGAGCATCAATGTCATCACATATGGCGAACTCACAACCGCGAGGAGACCAAGAAGGTCCGTGGTATTCGCGTTGATTGCTATTCATGTGGTGCAGAGGGTCATTATGGCCCAGAGTGTGGAATTCACCAAGGCAAGCTTCTTTCGGGAGGTCTGACTTGGTCAAGATCAAACCTTCACCTTTACCTTGATTCTTCAAGCCAGAATCGAGCTATATCCGGGGGCATTGATTATTCGATACCAAATGGTCCCCGGAAAGGTTTTAGCATCAAAGGAAAAGCAAATGATCCTATACTATTGGACGGGAATAATTCGGATGAAGAAGACTTTCTTTGGCCAAAAGTTCCCCGTGGTGCAAAACACAGAACCATTGTAATGGGTCATGTGCAGAGCCAAGATCATTCGTCTCAGAACAATGCTCAACCTCGTTCTGATCGGCCAGCTCTTGATGATTCTGCACGTTATGGTCGGGAAAGTTCATTCTCACCACCTCCTCAGCCTAACTTCGGCGAGTACCAGGACTTAGAAGGTCATTTTCCTCCACAAGCCCAGAATAGCTATCAGTCAGATTATTTTCCATCGAGTGCGACCAGCAGCAACAGGAACTTTGATGCTGCAGGGGATCCTGAAGGGTCTGGTAACGGCTCCATGGCTGCTAGAAAGAGAGGATCTAAGGGGGGAAGGGGAGGAGCAAATCGGGGACGAGGTCGAAAGAGGGCTACCAAGAACGACAGAGCACGAATGGCTATAGAAGCTTCTGCTCGTCGGCATTAATACAAGGTCTTTCTACTGTTAAGTTTAGCTCGTATTGGGTTCCATCTAGCAGGTAGAGGTTGTCTTGATCTAAGTTTAATCTTTGCATCAAAAACGAAGCCTTGATCTTGCTGGATACTCCATACTTGCTGAAGCCTTTGGCACGTATACTCTGTCTTCGAAGGCCTTACATTTTCATTGTTTCAAGGTCTAAATACAGGCATTTTTCCGGTTTGCATCTCACGAAGAATGGCGTTTAGCTTTGCTCTAGAAGTGAGCATCATCGCTCAGCTGCATTATACCCGTGGTTTATTAGAGATGGATAGCCTTGCACTTTACAGAATTAGATGAGATATGTATGGATGCCAAGAAGAAAGATTTGAACAATCAGCATTCAAGTAGTTTCCCTCATGCTTTTGGGGGAGCTTCTGAGTCTTCTAGCATGTCTTAAATCCAATTGTGCTTTTCAAAGTCAACTCTTCCCCCAAAAGACGTTAGCACATACCGGCTATGGTCGTGTGCATATGCATATCAACTGCTTCCTTGTATTTATAAAACATAAATTTTGACGTGTCTCCAAATTCCTACAGAGATCCTTTGGAATGAATATCCAAGAGAAAAAATGCTTTCGAAAGAGAAACTCGCCCTACCGGCACACTAAATACGGTAGAATTATATGAGCTAAATAGATAAAATCAGATCCTTATCGGCAAAACAGGTATTCGACCTCGTTGATCTCCCTAATTATTTCTGTACATATTCGATGTTCTCTACATAGAAGCGCCAGCATGCCTGGCCTCTTCCGTAAGCTTCTCATCTTTGCCATTATCGACGGCATTATAATTCAACCTCTGGAACAAAAGGGACCTCGCTCCGGCCTAGCTACTAAGATCGCGTACAATGACAAAAGCATTACTCCAATCAAGGATGTGGAAGGTTCTGCAAAAGGATTTGAGGCCTTCGGGATTGTAGGTATGCTTTCTTCCTTCCAAACGACCCAGACAGTCTCTGACGTCTTGCGCAGGTCTTTTGAATGTGTCTAAATCGTCCTTCTTAATCTCGATTACCAAACGTCAGCAAGTCGCGCAAATACGTGGGAAACCTATCTATGTGGTTACAGAAGTGGCTTTGACGCCGCTGTCTTCGAGGACAGAGGCAGAATTTTCAATTGCCCGGACAAGGACGGGTTTGCTGAACAAAGCAGCAGATGGAAATGAACTAGACGATACAGATACAGAGGGTGACGAGGACTTCGCAGGCGTAATCAGCGATGATGTCGACGACGATGATACCTCAGCGGAAACAGGCACACGTCCTTCAACTCCAGGCCAGATAGAGCACCGGAGGAAAATCAGCGTAGCGGAAAATGTCATGACGAGGAAAGGCGCTTATGGACGATTTGCGCAGAAGTGGTTTTCAAGTAAAGGATGGACGGTGGGCCAGAAAAGGAAGATGGGAATGAGTGTGGAAGACTCTACTTCAGGAACTGAATCTCCTGGAAACCCTCCTGTCGGTGGTGCTGAGACCGAGGAACAGCAGATTAGCGATGTAATTGCGACTATGCTACCTAAACTCATACGGACGACACAGATTTTGTTTGGCTCTTCGAGGAGCTTCTTCTTTTCTTACGATTATGATATCACAAGGAGTCTTGCGAACCAAAGAACTATGAGTTCTGAGCTCCCATTACACACTGAGGTTGACCCTCTATTTTTCTGGAACCGGAACCTGATTCGACCTTTTATTGATGCTTCTCAAAATTATCTTGTCTTACCACTGATGCAAGGATTTGTGGGACAACGTTCATTTACAATGGACACTCATCCTCCTGAACCTCTCATGGGCATGGATGATGCCGAGAAGAGCTCCGTGGAACTCAGCGAGTTCGCTAGGAGTGATTCTCCTGCCGGTCGAATATCCCCTGAGAGAGTTAACACGGAAAAATCGTTCTTATTGACTCTGATATCCCGAAGATCGATCAAAAGAGCAGGACTACGCTATCTGCGTAGAGGCGTCGATGAAGAAGGTCATACCGCCAACAGCGTTGAGACGGAGCAAATTCTCTCAGATGCAACCTGGACAGCATCTCACAAAGTGTACTCTTCTGTTCAGATCCGCGGAAGCATTCCTATCTTCTTCTCTCAGTCACCATATTCTTTCAAGCCTGTACCTCAAATACAGCACTCGGCAGAAACAAACTTCGAAGCTTTCAAAGCCCATATCAGGAATATTTCTGATCGCTACGGGCACATACAGGTTGCTTCACTTGTTGAAAAATATGGGGCTGAAGCTATAGTTGGCAACGAATATCAGAAAATGGTTGATCGACTGAACGAGTCCACCTCTGGACAAGTAGGATTCGAATGGTTCGACTTTCATGCACAGTGTCGGGGCATGAAGTTTGAGAACGTCAGTCTGCTGATCGATTCCCTAGCAGATAAACTTGATTCTTTCAATGATACCGTTGAAATTCATGGGAAAATTATATCAAAGCAGATTGGCGTACTTAGAACCAATTGTATGGATTGTTTGGATCGGACAAATGTAGTTCAGAGTGCTTACGGAAGGAGAGCCCTTGAATTGCAACTGAAATCCGAGGGAATAGACCTAAATTTACAAGTTGATCAGACTACACAGTGGTTTAATGTGTTGTGGGCAGACAACGGTGATGCAATATCCAAGCAATATGCTTCAACTGCAGCGATGAAAGGGGATTTTACACGGACGAGGAAGCGGGACTTCAAAGGGGCATTGACGGATATAGGATTGTCAATCTCGCGATTTTATAGCGGGTAAATCACTCAAACTCCCCCAGATTTTCATGCTAACCTGTTCAAGAATCGTGAACGATTATTTCAGCCAAGCAGCAATCGACTTCCTACTTGGCAATGTGAGCTACCTTGTCTTTGAAGATTTTGAAGCCAACATGATGAGTGGTGACCCTGGAGTCTCCATGCAAAAGATGCGACAACAAGCAATTGATGTTAGTCAAAAGCTAGTAGTCGCAGACGAAACCGAGGAGTTCATTGGTGGCTGGACGTTTTTCACACCTAACCTCTCGAACACCATCAAATCCTTGCCTTTCGAAGAAGCAGTCTTGCTTCTGACAGACGCTGCACTCTATATGTGCCGTTTTGATTGGAACATTGAGAAAGTGTCTTCTTTCGAACGAGTAGATTTGAGACATATCCAGAGCATCAAGTACGGTGTTTACATCACATCCACCTTATCTCCTGCTCAAGCAGATGAAAGTCGAAATGTTGGTTTCGTTATTTCTTTCAAAGCTGGGACAGACGACATCACACGAATAAATACTCGTTCATTTTCTGCCGTTCAGTCACCTCCCGCTAAAAGTGGTGCTCAGAGGTTTGCAACTTCATCTTCGTTGATTGAGAATCTCAAAAATTATCAAGCCGAAATCCCATCTCGCGTTCTGGCACTCAAGGCCTTACCATCTCGGTCGGCAGTCAGTGATGGACAGAATTCTCCAAATTTGACAGAAATTGAGCAAGTAAAAGGGATTTGTGGGGATATCGAACGAATGGTGTTCATGGGTCAAGTGGTTCAGGTTGGGGCTGAGAGAAAAGGAATCGTTACTCAAGGAGATATTATTAGCTTAGCGGAGGCTCGAAAGAGCACTGGGTTGCTTGAGCAGTTGGGACATAGTTTGAAGAAGCTGGTTTGGGCTTAGGTGTATGTATATAGGAGATTGTAGTGTAATGGGGTTTAGATGGGTCTAGAGACACCTACACCTAGATAGCATTATATAGCAATGTTTTTACATAGAAAAGGAGTCTCTTCGGTTTCTATATCTCGGCCGTTATCTGATGATTCATAGAATGAAGGCTCTAGCTAAAGCTAGTCGTCAAAAGACGGCCTAAAGAGGCAATAAAATCCCAAAGTCCTCATGCCACCAAAAACACTAATAACAATGATGACTCTACGCCGATGATGAAATGAACACAGTAACCAAACAGATCTATCCTGCACATCCTCTCCCCCTTCCTCTAAAATAAAAAGGGTATTGTAAATTCCGAAAACGGTAAGCACATCCCGAGTCGGACTTTACTCGGACGGAATAAGGGAAGAGTGAGGGGGAGGAGGAGTTACAAACCCCGCCTTTGCTTTGATATCAATACCTACGTTTTACAATACTCACAGGAGCACTGCCATTTCCATTTCCATTTCCATTTCCATTTCCATTTCGTTCTTTTACTTGAGAAGACGGACATCAAAGGTACTCTCGAATAATACCTAAAATTACGTTTTTTCATCGATATCCCATATATCAAACTATAGGATAGAAACTATGGCAGATACAGTGGGAAAGGTAAGTTTTCTGGCTGCTCTATCGATGAACGGTTGAATTGTTGAGGTTATAATATATACGCCATTTACTGATTCTTTTTTTTCTGGTTTCATAGACCATTACTTGTAAGGTTAGTTAAAGAAGCCCTAGAGATCGATCCTGAAAAGATTAGTGGACTGTAGAAGGCAGGAATATTGACGATTTGGGATATATATATAGGCGGCAGTGGCGTGGGAGGCGGGAAAAGATTTGACGATTGAGGATATTGAGGTTGCGCCTCCGAAGGCTCATGAAGTCCGCATTGAGATTTATTATACCGGAGTTTGTCATACCGGTATGTCGTTCTTTTCTTTCTTCCATTCTTCAAGACAGAAGAGCGGAAGCGCTGATGAAGATGGGATGTAGATGCTTATACACTTTCTGGAAAGGATCCCGAGGGAGCTTTCCCTATCGTTCTTGGACATGAGGGAGCTGGTATCGTGGAATCGGTTGGGGAAGGCGTCACTTCTGTCAAGCCTGGAGATTATGTTATTGCTCTTTAGTAAATCTTCCCCCTTCCCTTTCCCCTTTTCATCTCCGACATCATATACTGACAAATCGAAACAGCACACCAGAATGCAGAGAATGCAAATTCTGCAAATCCGGCAAGACGAATCTCTGCGGTAAGATCAGAGCCACCCAAGGAAAAGGCGTCATGCCAGACGGAACAAGCAGATTCAAATGCAAGGGCAAAGATCTACTTCACTTTATGGGAACGTCCACTTTCTCACAATACACCGTTGTGGCTGATATTTCTGTCGTGGCTATCACCAAAGAAGCGCCTATGGATCGAACCTGTCTTTTGGGCTGCGGAATCACCACTGGTTACGGTGCAGCCGTCGAAACGGCCAAGATCGAGGAAGGCTCCAATATTGCCGTTTTCGGTGCGGGATGTGTAGGTCTTTCTGTAGTTCAGGGAGCTGTTCAGAGGAAAGCGGGTAAGATCATTGTAGTGGACTTGAACCCGAATAAGAAGGCTTGGGCGGAGAAGTTTGGAGCTACAGATTTCTTGAACCCAGCGGATTTAGAGAAGGGGGTGAGTGTGCAGGAGAAGTTGATTGAGATGACGGATGGTGGGTGTGATTATACTTTTGATTGCACGGGAAATGTTGTCGTTATGCGGGCTGCTCTTGAGGCGTGTCATAAGGGTTGGGGTACCAGTATTGTTATTGGTGTTGCAGCTGCTGGACAGGAAATCTCTACTCGACGTATGTATTGCCTCTCCTCCCTTTGAACGTAAAGTGTAACAAGACTTAGCATTTCAACTGGTTACCGGTCGTGTCTGGAAGGTAGGTCTTTAGTTCTCATCTTTCAAAAAGGAGAATTCTAACATACAATAGGGATGTGCATTCGGGGGCATCAAAGGCCGTACTCAACTCCCCGGCTTGGTCGATGATTACATGCAAGGCAAATTAAAGGTCGATGAGTTTATTACTCATCGTCAGCCCCTTAAGAACATCAACACGGCTTTTGAGGACATGAAAAAGGGAGATTGCATTCGTTGTGTCGTCAACATGAGGGAGGACTAAAAATGCTCTTTCAAAGTAGTAGTAGGAGTAGTAGTTGAGGGTCGCATAGGAAAAAAGGAAATCAATTCGGTTCTTGTACTCCACCATAGCACAAGAGCAAGCACGTCTATTGAATGCATGATCCTTAGATCTATCACACCATTCAAGTCCGTATGCAAATAGACAGTTTCACCATCAAGGTACTCATGTAAAGCAGGGCATTTCTTGACTCAAATTACTACCAACACCTCATTACACCCGCTAAATGACCATTACCCCCTGAACCCCTAACCAAATCAGAGCAGGCCAAAGACCAAGAAAGGGCCAATGAGGTAAAAGCGATGAGAAGGGTAAGAATGGAATCTGGTAAATACAATCTCTTTCCTTGAGGCTAGCTAATTGCATATCATATCAAAAGCAAATATGTGCAAAGTTCTTTCCCGTCCATTATTGCGCCCGGCAGCCAACTTGCTAGTCTCTTGTATAAAAAAATAAATAAAGCGCTCTTTCCATATACAAAGCCCGTCGTCCGAATTCACCATCTTTCTTCTATAGGTATCGAGGTAGCGAGGAAGGAAGGAAGGAAATCTAGGTCTAGATGCCTTTGATGACTGCCGTTCGTTCACTATTCAATTTCGCGGCGTTGAGTTCGTGAGATTCTTTCTTGCACTATTGAATAAGGAAAAAGTCTGTTAGCCTTCTGTATTATATTAATCAAGAATACCCAGGAGAATATGTCCTAATCCCAAACTTTCCTCGTCGTCGTTATCCAAGGTAAAGGAAGAGGAACGGGATGGATCAGAGGAAGAACATACATCTTCCAACCCAGTGCACTTGTGATCCTCCAACAATCTGTGTTTCCGACAGAAATCCTTGGAGCAGAATCCGCAATGGCCAATTATTCGTTGCGCTGTTTCTCTGCACTCGGCTGCCTTGCATTTTATCTTCTTGGGAGGCATGTTGCTGCGGACGGGTGCTGCGAGGTGGATGGTAGAGTCGCGGACGATGTTGTTCGAGGATAGTGTTGAGGAGGGTGAGGAGAGGTGCTTCCCTGCGTGGATGAGGCGAAGAGAGCTAGGTGCGAGGGAGGTTCGGACGGAGAGCAGAGTTGTAAGGTGTTGCACCGAGAGGGTGGGCGAGACATCGAGGGAAATTATCTGCCGAGAGCTAGTTAGCATGCATTGTATTCTTTGGTAAGTGACCAGCCCTACCTCGCCGTTGATTTTCTTGACGAATATTGGGATCATGGGAGACGACGGGTCGGGAGACGTAGATCGGGAATCTGAAGGCGATTGTGGTACTGGCGCCGAGGAATCCATGGTGATTGTAGTGAGGATGAAGATGAAGACGTAGATGGAAGAGAAGTGCAAGTAAGATCGCAGACAGGTGAGACTCGGGGGAAGAAGCAAGAAAGTTCAAGTCCGCGATGAGATGGTGGTGGTGATGATGGTGATGGTGGTGATGATGATGAGTCTTGTGATGAGATGATTGAGATAAAGGACGGGTTGCCTCTGCGGTATCGGTCCGGGGCTATGTATGCTTGGTAATTATCCTATGCGACGTTGATATTGATGTAGATGAAGGACGGAAGTCGAGGTGGGACTAACGACGACGGAGAGTATTGGAGTTGAGATGTGGTTTTTGGTACAAAAGGAGAAGGAGGAGGATTGGAAGGCGAAGGGAAGGAAGGATGCTTTGTCTCGGGGTCATATAGCGCCACCACTTCACCGACCGTTTAATAGGCCTTCTAACTGCATTCGAATCTGCAACTCATTCACAGCACTGCTAGGCCTTATTAGTCTACCAAATACATTTCTCCGCTTTTGCCTTTTGAGGAATTCCAACGGCTGAGTCCGTATTTCTTTGTTCGTATTTGGACGACTTATCATACCATACGAACTTATGTATGTCGCCGTTCACTGCCCGGAAACCGATGAGGGCAGGTGGCTTGTATTTCATCTGAAGGACGGAGAACTCGAGATTCAGTGAACTCTAACTAACTACCTATCATTTCATTAGTAGCGTAGCGCTGCCATGTTGCCATCACCAAAAGATGCAGCCGCAAAACTCTCAAGTTGTCCTCTAAAAGCAAATGAGACACCCGGACATTGGTGAACCCATGGTCATACTTTGGTCGATGCCTCGTGGCACAAGAGATGTGATCCATTCGTCTCAGAAGAAAGCCCAGCTCAAGATTTTTATCAGATATTTCTTCAACAATTGCCATTCATTGTCATTAATTGACATACCCTGCCCCTATTTACTATCAGCCCCTCCCCTCCTTCTCGCCTCGCTTGTTTCGCCACTTGCTGGTGAACAATGCAACGCAACTTCACAGTTCTCAACTTTTAACACCTCACCCAGCATCGCATCACACTACCTATACCGGTGCTTCCAATGTAATCATCTCCAAAAATCCAAGGAAACAAAATATGATCAAGAAATGCCAGAATCCATTTTGTGTTCTCATGCAGGTGCATCGGGCATGAAATACACCTATCCGACTTCTTCGATTGACAAAGCGGCCGTTGTGCGTATGCATGAATCCGTTGTACAAAAGATGCGGATCCTTTGGTGCAATGCTTGAGTTGGCAACAAAAAAAATAAAGAGCTGGCTCTGGACGAATTGTAATGGCTTTGTTGTTCAAGTTGGTGACACTTTTTCCAGCGAATTAATGATTGTTTGCGGTTTTAATGCATAAGTAATGGAACGTTGCGAGTGATTCTGAATAGATAGCTATAGATTTTGTGATGAATAGGAAATGGAGGGTTTGAAATTCATCTATACGTTCGTTGAGAAGGAGGGTTCCGTTTCTCCAAGTACTTATTCGTCGTTATTATTCCACTATCTTTTGCCCAATTCTATGCTCTTACTGCTTAATGCATGCATGCATGCATCTTAGCAAGTCTTGAAGCGATTCTCTGTATACGCACTCACCTTACGTATTGGCCTCTCAAATCTCTTCGCCAAACTCTATTGATGGGAATAGTAGTGGTAGATGTCCGTTGGCAATTAGAAGGACATTAAAATATATCAATTTCTTCATCTCTATCGATACTCGAATAAACATGGGCTCTCAATCTCCTAATCCTACTTCCCCAAACCAAATGAAAACCATGGTACTTGTCTAAATACCTGGTATCATATACCCTTCCCATATGCAAGATAACTCCGTGAAAATATGCATGTATGCATTTCCCTGCCAATGATGGCTCCAATCTCGATGCAGACATGTGAGGAACAAAGGGAAAAAAGTGGGCGCAGATCGCTATGCTAGGTAATTGAAAGACCAAAAATCAAGTTTCCTGTCATAATTTCATTACAAGAGACAAATCTAGTAATTCTTATATTTCTAGAAGTCGATTTTAGCATTTAATTTGATAGACGTAGGAAAAAGGGAGAGTGCTTACATCGTGAACCCTTCGTATATTCTTCTTGTCCAGGCTGTTCGTAGCACCCATCAAGATTTGTCCCCCAGCCTTCGCAACTCCAATTGCGGGTCTTAGTATAACTGTTGGGCCATGTTTCCTCACTGCCTTAAAGACACCCTTTGCCGTGCCTTGCTCCATGACTTCTCCAGGCACTGCAATAATGGCATCTCTAGCCAAGATCAGATCCCGCTGCAGTCCTGCATATCCTCCCCTCAAGCCTTGAAGTACACCAACAGGTTGGTTGGCATATAGAGAGATCTGTTTCGTTTCTTCTTCTGAGTCTTCATCAAATGCAATCTTTCCTTCTCCAGGACCGAGGAAATCTTCAGCGCCCTGGAGGACTGTCTGCACCCCAATGGCGACCTTCGCACCTAATTTGACAAGCTCAGTGCCTGTGGTTTTAGCGAATGCTACGGCACCTTTGGAGATACCGCGGACTATCCTGCCGTCCTTCTTATACTCGTGCATAGGCACAACGACAAGATGGCGGAAACCTCCTCCAACGTTGACAAGAGGGCGTACGGCTGCAAGACCAGCCAAGATCCCAGGAAGTTGATTCTGTTTGATGTCAGGCATCCAAATGTCGTTCAAACATTTCCCCATTTTGTCAAATCCTGAAATACCGTAGATGATAGTATGTCGGAGAACCATATCTGCTTCATCCAGGATGAGAAAATTCATGAACTCAGTGGTATGTCCTGAACGGAGCCCGGCATAGTCAACTCGTTTCGGCTTGAAGTCCAATTTGACCTGCACCGAGTTGACTTCTACTCTCTGGAGGAAGGGGACATCACCTGGCGCTGATGGAACGATAGTAGAATCATCTTTAAATTCAAAGAATCTCACTATGAAGTCAAGGGCGTCTTGGTCAACGTGGAGGCGAAGTGGAAGAACAGTAGCTTTCAGGACAATCTCAGAAGCCGCAAGTTCGGGGACAGGTTTGACATTGAGAATTTCGATGTGAATCATACTGGCCCCAGTCTCTCGTTCACCTGCATCCTGCATGTATGTCGCAAACTTTCTCCAGGTCGATGTAGGTACATGGTCGAAGATTTCAAAATCACGGACGCGAACATCTATCGAGCTCTGAGTTTCGCCACTGCCTGGAGGGAAAGTCACAAGATCGACACAAACACCTCTCAGCTCGAAGGTTATCTTGTGATGCTTGCTCCGATTCAAGCGAAGCTTCTTGTTCCTAGATTTGCGGGAGCTTCCTGGCCGTGTTGGAGAAGACGATAACTGAGTTGTGGCTACAGATTCAGTCTCGGTCGCATTATCATTCAACTCTTGGTTGATGGTTGCTGACAATTCGCGAGGATCACGATTGGCAGGAATTCCAATATATATAGAGTTGAAAAGGAAGTCCCCAATTACTGTATCTTCTTCTTCAAAGTCGTCGTCTATTGGCCGTCTCTCGGTTCGAGTCCACTTCTCGCTTGCTTTAAACTGAACATCCTGGACCGCTTTGGTGATCGTGTCTCGGGTATGCTGCCAGTCATAGCCATCGAAGAGGTTCCATATGATATGGACATCACGGACGCAGACCTTCAAAGGGCTTTTGCGAACCTTCTTCTCATTTGATCTGTCATAAGTATTCCTCGCCGAGTTCCACTTATGGGCTGTACCCTCCAATATTGACCCAGTACCAAAATGATCCTCTTGGAAGACGAGTGGTTCATTTTCTTCGTCTTCTTGAGGCTCCGAGAAGCTATCGAGGAGGATACCATCGCTGCCCGCGTCACGAGTGCTGAGGTTAAATGAGGCCAAAGATGCTGCCTCATCAACATCTTCCAGAATGGCCTGATCATAGCCCTCGTCCGACTCATCTTGGTAATAATTCGAATTGAACTCAAGACCACCATCCTCTTCATCTGCGCCGCTTTCCGAGCCAGGAACGCCAAAGTCTTCATCAAAATCGTAATCTCCTTCTGCAGTTCCAAAGGCATCGCCAGATAAAGAAGCTAACAAGTCCTTAACTGGAATCACCTTAGTGCGGTACTTATTCTCCTTACTTGGTACTGACGGAGGGGATAACTTGCCCAAGACAGCCAGTAAAGTTTGAGTAGAATCCGCACATGATTCAAGGACAAAGAGATCATCACGCAGCTCGACATCGATACACTTCTCTCCATCTTCATCAGTCGATATAAGGGCAGTAGCTTTAGCAGACGAGATATAGCTGACAGATACCCAGCCCATTTCGCAAAGATCCGCGACTTGATAGCTTCCTCCGTCGAATGACTGCCGTCGGGATTTGACCGTCGTACTATTTGTTGTCAAGTGGGCAACGTTGTCAACAACCAATATAGAGGCTTTGCCTAGTTCTCCAGTCATACTGGTCTTTTGATCACTAGGCAGGACTGCTGACACATGAGCCTCAGTCATAACTACAAGTACCTTCGAGGGGAGGCCTAGCGGGTTCAGGCCGAGAATGCAATCTTTGAAGATTACATCAACAGTCATCGGCTTTGAATGTGGGTTCACAGGTCTCTGCACAGATTTCCCTTTTTGTGCAGTTCGTGCCAAGTCCGTCAAAGTTGCTACTGAAGCAGTCAGACTGGCTGATATATCCGGACCGGCTGCATTTTCAGCGAGACCCAACAAAGTAATCAGGGTTGGAACGCGATATTCAACCCTGAGGTTCCATAGCTTGATCTTCACTACAGGTTCCATCTCGTCCCCGATCATCCTAGCCATAATTGCAGGTGCTCGTGAACTTGACAGTCTCGATTCTGCATTAGTAGCGGCTCCAAGGAGTTCCTCTGACCCATTGCGAAATGCTGAAAGACTGTTGACACTCAATGCAACGAGTGAGGGCAGAGTAATCTGGGCAATCTCAACATCGTTTGCTTTTAGCTGCACAGTTCCTACACTACTATTGACATCAACATGAGCATCGAAATTCTGGATCGAGATCAAGGAGAGCAACCCAGGTCTATCATCATCAGGCAAATATTTCGCCACTGTTGCTAATCTTGAGACTTCCTCGCCTAGTTCTGGCAAATAGCTCAATTGGTCTAGATTGATTACTCTTGTTTGGATGTCATCGATAGTCAGTTTCAAAACCGCCCCCTGCTTTCGCTGGCGCAGCAAAGTGTCAAGAAGGATATCGTCATCTTGGTCATACTTAGCTTTAGATGGAGTGATAAGCGAGAGCAAGCGATCCAGATCCGCATTCAGGGGTGAAGGACGGTACTCAATTCTTGTCATAGAGATATTCATGGTGATCGCTGGGTCATCACTCGAACGCGTAAGGATTGGTCCGGAAAGGCTAATCTTCGAGATCCCAATTCCAATGCCTTCATCCCGAGTGACGAGCTTTACTGCTGATGTTTTCACACCCACAGTGCACTCAGCACCAACCAAGTCAAGAATAAGTCCACCAATTCGGACGTTAGCCTTATTATCTTTGGTTAAAGATTTATCTTCTGGTTTGATCGGAGTATCAAATCGTACCCCGCGAGGCTTTGGTCTACTGGGAGGAATTGAAGTGACAGTTGCATTTGAGGCAATGGAACTGCCAAGATTTAAAACGCTGCTTAATCCTCCAAACCAGCTGAATGTTTCATCAAGTCTCTGGAGATCAATTGAAACATGCAACGGCAGAGTAATGACCTCAAATCGAATACTGTCCTTTTCTTCAATCATGGTGACCGCAACGTCAATTCTTGCAGAGGCAGCTAAATCATGAACTGAGTCTCTCATTTGAAGTCCTGCATCGAATGACACAATATTCTCCTGCGCATACCCAAATGCTAACTCCTTCAGCGTCAATGAAGTCGTCGTCGACGATTTAGAAGTCTTTCGATGAATATCAAATCCATCTAAGGACGCTCGCAGAAGAACATCAACCTCTGGTGCCGGGAAGGGATTATGCCCATAGGGAGGCAATCCATGCGAACCTGAAGTACCTTCAAGTCTTTCTAAGAATTTCAGTGATATTTGCTGAGCACTTATCTTGATATCTAACTCAGATGGGATTGGACTAGGTTTTTCGGAAGGGGACTTTGGTCGCTCTTGCTTTAAAGATGCCTGAAGTTTGTTGATAAGCATAAATAGAATTCGGCTTACGGATATGTCGAACTGGGCCAGAAGATTCCCAATAGCTATTTCGATGGACGGATCTGCATCTGCTGCTTTTGTTGTCAACTGGGATTGTGACAGTGTTGCTTGCGGCGTTCGTGCAGTGTAGGTAGAGTGACCATAAATTGAGAAAGCCCCGGGTAGGTTTACTGATGTAGAGCGAGAGCCACCATTTTGTCCATCAAAGGAACTGCTGAACAATGTACTAGCAGTAGCAGCATCAACGGGGTTAGAAGATGCGTCATTCAAGGCAGGTAGATATATAGCAACTTGGTCAAGGTTGAATATTTGCTTCGTCATCCGAGTATATCCTTCAGAAGATGTGCTCGAGTTCTCTGATGTATTGCTAGAGGTCTGTTTCATAGATAGGCCGGCTGGCTGTCCACCATCAGTGGACGGTCTTGATGATATGCTCTTGATTGATGCTCTGAGAGGCTCCTGTTCAGCAAAAGACCGACCAAGAGGTGGTGAGCCAGAAGTGGGACTGGCATGTAGAGCATGCTCGAGATTGTCCAGAGGCTCTTGTAGCTTCAATCTGGTAGGACTGCTTGGGGCAGATTGCTCATCACTTTCACTTGAGTGGGCCCAACCACCTGGTACTCTTCCAGTGAAAGATGCCTGAGAAAGAGCACTCATGTACATGCTCTCGGCATCTTCGTGACTAAACAATTGGGACTGTGTAAGATCTTCCTCGACAGGCGTTGAGCCTCCATCCTCCTCGCCGCTTTCTCCTGCCCCGTCCTCTAAGCCAGATATTGGCCCCGGAGATAAGGGCCTGCTATTCTCAATAACATCAGTTGAAAGTGATGGTTGCGATTGTGAGACTCGCTGATGAGCGAATCTTGGGTGCTGTCGAGTAGGCAAAGCAGTGGACTGTAACATCGCAGGACGAGCACCGGCATTGAAAGACGGCCTAGACTCTGCTTCCATGTCCGAAGATAGAGAGAATTGCCTTGATGCCCGTGGGGTTAATGCAGGTGAGTCTGAATCAAAGAGATCATGTCTACTAGCAATATTCAATGACGAGGGTCTCCAATCCCCAGGGTCAATGTTCTCTGAGTGCAAACTCTCAGTGACTTGGTCCAGATATGCAGAGTTTTCATATACACTACCACCAACTTCGCTGCGCATGCTTTCAGAGAGATTTGAGGAGATCTCATCTTCGGAAGCATCGTCAAATCGACCGCTGTCGCTAGCAATAGTGGAGGCTCGTAAAGATGGTGCATAACTACTTTGTGGTAAAGATGCTATCGATGTATGATGAGAAGAAGTAACAGATGATCGGGAGGGAGATGATGTTCCATCGAAATCTCCTAATCTACTCCCTCTTGTACTACTATGATGTGACTTCCCGGAAGAGCGCCTCTCTTCAGATACGTCAGAATGTGTAGCAGCCGGAGATGATAATGCCGTAGACCGGGCTAAACTAGAGAACAGGTCGGCTTCAGAAATAATAGCACCTCGAATTTTGCTGAGGAAAATAAGTCGACTCCCCTCCTTGTACTCGAGTGATCTCCTATCATCTCCTACAGGCACATCTGCCAAATCGTGCGTGACCCCCTCGATATCCATATTATCAATCTTAAGCTGAAGAGTAATCGGATCGGTTGAGCGAGTAGGCGTCGTTCGAGCCGATTCCGTCGGGATATCAACATCCAGATTAAGTGTAATACCACTAACCCTCACTTGAAGACGGTCGACAATGCCTTGTAAGAACCTAGCCATAAATGCCGGGAGAGATAAAGCAGTCCCAGTTCCCATAGGTACCTCAGTCTCATCATCGCTCGACATCATAGAAGCAGCAAGATCTTGAGTCTCCGACAAAGCTGCTTCTAGTTCTGCCTTTTCTTCTCGTGGCTCTGTTTGTAAGAATGATTCTGCAAGGTCGACGGCTGTAGGTAATTCTCCATTTTCTTGATCCCCATCATGCGGCCTGCCAGTACCCCGGGTTCTTGACATTGGTCTCTTTCGTTTTCGATCATGGTTTGTCCGTGAGGTTAGGGTGTCAACCCGCAGTTGGCATTCCACTCCCTCGACCCCAACTAATATCGGACTACTATAGATATCGACCGGAATAGTGAGCCGTAATAATAATACACGGGCTTTGACGAGTTCGAAGGTAGGGGGAAGTTGAAGCAAGGTTTCTAAATTCTGTTTGCGCAATATCTTTTAGCATTTCCAAGGCACACTATATTAAGGAATCAAATAATCACCCTCAGCCTTAAGCCCACATCTTTGAACTCAAAGATACTGTTCTTGCCCCAAGCAATATCTAGGTTATCGAGATCCAACGCATCTGTATCGAGAATCTCAAGTCGGGAGAGGGCATATTGGAGCAGTCGTTTCGGCATAGAGGACTTTTGGAAGTAAGACTGAAAGTAGGACGCCATGATTGCAGGATGGCGTATAATAGATATCCAGTTGCTGTTTGTATTTCCAGCGTTGTTTGTCAGGTACTAGTCTTCTGACTTCTTCCAGGCTCATCAATGGTGTTATCAAAGCTGGGGGGGTGTCTCGAGATGGACAATAGCCTCGTGAACGATTTCTAGCAGGATCCCGTTACCGATAGTCATCATAGTTAACACAACCAGAAGCCTGGCGGTGAATAGGGCTCTAACAAGGCTGTTAACATGAGAGTTGTAAACATTCACAGCGATTCATACCTAAGCTAATGGCTCGGCCAACTTTTGTGGGGGGGAAAGGACTACGGGTAATAGTTATTGTTTAGTCTCTTATCGATAACAAAATAACGCCCCCTGCCTTGTCAGGCGACTATGTGAAATATAAAAGCCAACAGATTGATTTGTACATGCTATATAGCTGCTCTGCTTAGGTACATGTATGCTATCTTTGTGTTATCTGTGTCTCATTAACCGTGTTGAATCATAATGATACACCCTAAGTGCGTTGTTCATAAACGTAAAACTTGGTGATTGGTGACGATAATTCTAAACCCGTCATGATTATGTCATTTCACACGTGAATGAGACTATTCACATAGCCAATTGTGGCAAATAGCCACTCCCACTGAAATGCCAACGTCTCTCTAAAGTTAAGCAACTCAAATAGATATTAGCCTCCAGGAAGCTTAGATCACAGGTAATACTATCACAGTTTAACAATGTCTTATGCTTTTCAGACTTTAATTTCCCGATTCAGTCTCTTAACGTTGAAGTTTGACTTTTATGTACTGTTTTTAGCCATCCAGGCCTATTTCTATACAACACCGTTAAGGGTTACTGTTTCCGCATACCCTCCCCAAAACGCCGTAGTATTCTATCACCTCAGTCTTGAGTACCAAGACCAATCTCTTCCCTTATCCTTGCTGCGCTCTCTCCATCATCACCGAACTCCGTCACAATCCACAAGCAGTACTCTTCAAATTCGACTGACCATTCCTTCATCCTCTCAGCCCTGACTCCATTCCCTAACGTTGCTTCCTTGATATCATTCGTCCACTCGGCATTAGTTTGGTCTTCGAATGCTGCCCACCTGACACTATTTTCAGCCAAAGATCCCAATCCCGCAAGTCCAAGATTATCCCATGCTTGAAGAGCCTGCCAGAAATCGTGTGTCATTCCAGCGGTATCTTGGCCGAGAATAGCAGGATCGTCATTGCACAAGGAGCAGGAAACCCCTCGAGCGAGCAATGCAGGTAAAGGATGTGATAACACAGATGCACAAAGACGAAGGACTTCATTTGAGATCGGACAGCTCTCTACCAGGATCTTCTTGTCTTTAACCATGTCGATTAAAAGTGGATGTTTATAAAGACTGAAGCCATGCCCAATACGTCTAGTCCCAAGGAGAATGGCATCGAAGAGATTCTGGTCAGTGTCGCTGCCGTCACCGAGACATTCTCCAGCATGGAAGAAAAAGGGAATTTCAACTCCCTCCTCAGTACATTGCTTCTTGAACCAGAACAATTCCGGAAGTACTTCCTTTAGCGGATGTCCAGCATCTTCTTGACCAACTAAGTCGTACCCGGATATCAAATGGGGGTAAGCAATTTTAATGGCTAGACACGCATCCATGTCTTCAACAATTTTCCTAGTATCGAGTGCTCGAAGACCTGTCCATATCATCCTCAAACCCCAAAAACCTTTCCCTTCTTCTGAAGCCTTGAACTCTTCAATCTCTTCTCCAAAGACCCTGAACATCTCGCTATAAGTATTTTCTGGAGTCTCCTGACCTTTCTTGTAATAAAAGAAAGTAAATGCGAGTCGCATATCAACCCACTTGACCCCATCAGCATACAATAGCTGCATCATTCGTTTCATGAATGCTCGGAAAATAGGCTCATAGAAAATGATGCTATTGAGGATTGTAAAACAAGATGAAAATTTTCGCCACACTGCGTCAACTCCGTGATGATGCTCTAGTGACTCAGTATTTGTGATGGTGCAGCGGTCTTTGAGCCAGGAGATAAAGCCTGGTGTCCCACCATTGGGAAAAGCATCAGCAGCTTTCGATACAGGAATGAAAGCACCTGGTACATAGGCGGCGGTCCAGATTGACCCATCTGTAGCAGTATTAGCTAACATGCTAAATTCAAATACTCATAACCGATTAGAATACATACCACCACCCGCCTTCCTATACCTGAATCTAATTGGGGCAGCTTCCAGGGCCTCGGATGTATCCAAAGCTCTATCACAATAGATATGCATCCCTGGTGTCTTCAGTAACACATCGAACAGAAAATCAAAATCTACCATAGCATCCATATGAGCGTGCAACAGTGCTCCCTTAGGCATCTTCATTATTATCTTCCATAGGGTTGTCTTCTCCATACGTTCCTTTGCAAGTGAAAACATCATTCCAGGATATACATTCGCGCCTGTTTTCTGCGCAAGAATATCTTCGAACTCGGATGTCCAAATCGTACGTTGTTCTTCATCGCGGATACGGGATACGATCGAGCAAGCTTTTTTTGCTATGGGGGAAAGAGATTGTCTGAATCCATAGTCTAGATCGAGGATCAGTAAGTGTTGTACGGATTCTAGGAAGAAAGCGAGGACTGGCCACTTCTTTGCTTCTTTTCCTGCTCAATTAAAGCTTCGCGGCCCATCAGATATTTGTTGATGAAGGGCCCATCTTTTGCAGGCAGTCCCTCTGAGACTTCAACCCAATCGTCGTCAGGCATCCGTGAAGGCCATGGCAAATCTTTGACTCTAGACATAGTTGTGAGCTTCCCTCACAGATAGTGATGCATCTAAAATCAAAGACAAAAAAAGTCTGTGATGAGAGAACAAATATCTTTGGAATGAAGATAGATTAGTGGCTTATTTACAATAAAAGAGATCTTGACCCATCTTGATTAGGTAAATAAAAGAAGCAATTCAAGACCCCGCTCCGCCCCCGCGGGGCGGGGTAGAAAAATAGGCTGGGGTCAGCTCAACTTATCAAATTAGGTTTTCGTCTGAATTAGATTTGGACCCTCAACAATGTCATGCAATGTTTATTAAGATACAATTCCTACTATCTAAGTAATTTCTAAATCTGTATTTGGCTTTGGGCTTTCGGGAAGCCTAATAATAATGGGATAACAGTTATATCTCAATTTCTATAAAGCCACCTTATAGACAGAGCCACCACATTATCACTCAGCCTAGTCCAAGTCTCGATGGCATAGCTATATCTACAACATGCTCTTTGGCATGTTCTTCAGAGCTTGTCTAACCCCTAAATCACCTAATATCTCTTCAGCGCCTCCCAATATAGCATCAAATTTGTAGCTATCCAGAGACATTAGTCAACATGATCCTAAACCGATGTCTGACATAAATACTTACGTTCTGTGGAACATTTCAATTGTCCTTCCCATCCCAGTTTGAGTCAATGCTCTTCCCCCAAAGATCTGAACGGCCTCATCTGCACACTCATGAGCCGAACGCGTAGCAAACATCTTAAGTAG
Organism: Chlorencoelia australis; assembly: GCA_003988815.1. Classification (NCBI taxonomy): domain Eukaryota; kingdom Fungi; phylum Ascomycota; class Leotiomycetes; order Helotiales; family Cenangiaceae; genus Chlorencoelia; species Chlorencoelia australis. Next base: position 1,026,053 of record QYAN01000016.1, read on the forward strand.
ACCAATGGGACCAGCGAGATGAGTCGATTGCTGTTTGTATGGCATCAAAGTCATTTGATACTTCAGGAAGTTAGCGATCTCCTAATTAAGAGGGGAGAAGGGAAACAAGAAGCCCCGAATATAGTACCGTGATATTTTCCAACCAGGCCTGATTAGCTTCGCAGTGAGAGATCATCTTTGCAAGCCTGTGATTTTAGCAAAAGTGAGGTGAGTGACGGAAAGGGAGTGTCTTACTTCTGGCGAATTACAGGCTGGTCTGTGAGCTTCTTCCCAAATACTATTCTTTGATTGCTCCATTTGATACATTCTTCTGTGACTAAACGCATCATTCGAATAACAGCACTAGCCATCATCCATCTCTCGTGGTTGAAATTGCTGAGGATGACGTGAATTCCCTTGTTTTCCTGTCCCAAAAGATTCTCAACAGGGACTTTGACATTATCAAAAGTAACATAGGCAGTACCAGCAGCTGCGGAGTAAGACGTTTTGATTGCCGATGTCTCCACACCTTCTCCTCTTTCGATAAGGATGACGGAAAGTCCCATGTCTGATATAATTAGTATCATCAAGTTCAGGAGTATTCTCTTAACTTACCGGTCTTAACCCCAGTAACAAAATAGTCACAGAAAACACCATTAGTGATCCATTTCTTCGTTCCACTCACAAGGTAATGTTTCCCATCAGGAGTTTTCTCTGCTGTTGTCCGAATACCAGCTACATCAGAGCCAGCAAAAGCCTCAGTGATAGCAAGGCAGATCTTCTTCTTTCCACTGAATACCTCCTGAGCAATTTTACCTTTCCACGCCTCATCATTGGCAAATTGAAGGACCGCAGTAAGAGAAATTGTCATTCCAGCTAGATTTCCATCCTGAAAGCCACGAGCGTTTGCGCGGACCATCTCTTGACCGACGATCATGTCATGGAAGTAATCAAATTCCTCCCCTTTGACCGCGCCTTCCATAAGCTCCACCCCATGCAGATGTTTTCCAGGACCAAGTCGCATGTGAAGAATTCCTGCCTTAGACATCCTGTCAATCAGATCTTGCGGTATATGCTTCCCAGTCTTCTCGCATTCCTGTGCAACAGGAGTGACATATTTGTCTGTGAATATCCTCATGGCCTTCTGTAATCGACGATGGCTTTCGCTATAATAAGGACTCTTAAATTGCGGTGTAAGCCATGTGGGCTCTCCGTAGGGTACTACACTAAGATCTCCTGGCTTCTGTTCGATAACCTGGGACTTCTCGCCTTCGATTGCGCCTATGCAGAGGTTCGAATATTTTTGGAGAACTTCATGTTTATGAAGATTGTAGAAAGATTCAGTGGCGTCTGTGCCAGAAACTTGCTTTAAGACAGACTCTCCACCTGGGTGAGCGTCGAGGAAATCGGTAACATCGTAGACTTTGCTGTCAATAATAAACCAGAGAGCCTCCTCAGTGCTGTTTTTCGAGACCTCAGCCCGGGTGAGAGTTTGATAGGGCATTTTGTTGAATTGTGTCAAATTCTAAGGAGATAATAGAAGAAAGAAAGATATTATTATGATTAGAAAAAGAGATAAGAAATTGAAAAGATAAAAGTTCTAAAGGTTGTAGGAAATAAGAAAGAAAGCTGTGGTGGATGAGGAAATGCCGAGGCTCCTGCTTTGAAAGACAATCCTGCGACCAATCTTGAATTGCACTTAAACATGTTTTATATCACCACCCTGAGCTTTAGAACAACTTCACTTGTAGAGGACATGCTTTAGAAGCAGGATATAACGAGTAAGAGCGTTGAATACGGAAAGAGAGTTGAAAGGTAATGTGAAAGAGAGAAATATCCCCGTCGAAGCAATTCTACGCCACAAATGAAGTGGCTGAGCTTTTCATATTCTGCTGCCTTATCGGTTTGAGCTTCGTCACAATCATAACGCAATTTATTTAGGTATCAACTTTGCCCAACGACACATATTCCCCTTCGATTGTAATATCTTTGGACTGGATCCGGAATAAGAAACATGTCTGCGCCAACAAATAACACGGATGGCATAGTGAGCTGATACGTCCTTTGACTTCACTGTTCACATGTTATTTCTATCTCTTGAACGTTCCAAATAATTACTGACTATTCAACTGTACAGCTTAAAAGCCCAGCTGGAGCTGAATCACCTACAACTGTGCGACCTTTAGAGATGGATGACGAAGATGTTCAAGATGTTTCCTTGGGCGATGCGCCTACAGCAGCCAAACCAATCGAGGGGCAAGCCCCTCCAAAGCCTCCCCGTCCCTTGAGTCCACAGCAGCAGGCCGAGAATACATTGAAGGAAGCTTTCCCAAGTATTGATGCAACGGTTGTTAAAGCAGTGTTGATTGCTAGCGGCGGAAAGGTCGAGCCCGCATTTAATGCCTTGCTGGGTACGCTCTATTCATGTGCATTAATGATGATCATACTAATCTTTCTATACAGGAATGACGGATCCAGATGCAAACATTGAAATTCCTCCACAACAACCCCCTCGACCAGCAGTGCCTCAGCGAGTTGGCTCTACACCCTTGTCACAACTCGAAGCTGATGAACAATATGCGCGCCAACTTGCTGAGCATTATGGAGGCGGAGAATCATATGGCTATAGAGGACAAGGTGGTCCGCGAGGGCAGGGTAGTCAGCGAGGTCGTCAACAGACAGGTCTCAAGCCAAATGAGATGTACGACAATGAACACAGCTTTATCGATGACGATCTTCCTGTTATAAAAGAAAACCTACGTAAAGGTTTTCTTGAGACACAGAGCAAAGTCAATGGATGGATCACCAATCTAAAGAAGAAAATCGATGGTGATGATGAGGAAAGCAATTTTAACCAGGGCGGGTCTACGCAAAACCGCAAGTCGGGATACAACACTGATTATGGAAGAAGTGGTGACGGCCGACGGAGTGGAGATTACAATCGTTATGATGCTGACCCTGAAGTTCTCAGCGATGATTTTGCTGGGATTAAGTTAAATCAAGATGGCAGTAAGTTTGATGGTGAGAGTTCCTCTCTTCTCTATGCATCAAAATCTAACGAGAAAAGCCCCTCGCCGCTCTACTCGACCACTTGCAAATCCAGACCTCTTTAAGCCTACTCCTGGAATTCCAAAGTCAGATGGCCGCAAGGTTTCTTTCCAAAGCGATTCAGGAGAAGATCTTTACCGGGCCTCCTCAAAGCTAGGAGCTAATCAAGGGCCGACATCACCACCTAAGCATAGCAAATGGCAACCACTGAATGCAGTTGAACCTAGCCCGATTGGAGAGGCAGAGAATGACCCATTCAGCCTTGGAGATAGTGAGGATGAGAAAGAGTCCAAGGAGCGTGTTGGTGGCAAAGAAATCAAGCACGATGACGCAGAGCGATTGAAGAAGGCTGCTGCAGAGGCTATGGCAGACAGTATTGAACCTACACAGAAGCCCGAGCCAGCTGAGACTATTGGGATGACGGACAAGGTTGCGGATGAGAAGCTCACTGGGAAGTCTTGATTGTCGACTCTTCTTTAAGAGATGATGAAATTGTGATTAGCGGGGTGTTTTCCACAAGGTAGCTCAATGATATCCATGATCTCTTACATCGAGGTTCCATTAGTTGTGACATAACATGGCGAAAAGTTGCTGAAATGGTCTTTTTAAGCACAGAGCGGATTAAGAAGATGACGCCCTATTTCCCTAGGCACATCACAAGAGCCGATTTTCTCGCGGTGGTGCTTACAAATAATAAGTCTTTAGCAGTAATCTCTTCTTATTAATACCGTAGTAATTGGATTACAGGACAGTACCCCCATGTGTGAGTAAAAATCTCATTCTTTTCTCCTCTTCAGTGAGTTGCTCACCTCTCGTGGAACAATTCAAGTTCAGATGAAGGTTTCGTTGTCAGCAGGTAAATAATCATTATCTTCTTGGATGTTCTAGAGATTCTGACTCACTGTTATCTTACATATAGTTTTATAGTTCAATTGCTACGGTAGAACGAAGTTGAAATCATGGCTCTCTGCCAACGCACCTCTTCAACTCCACTTCTTCGCCCCTGCCTCAGCCTTGTGCCCGTTGTGAAATAGTCACAGCCTTGCAGGACACTGTGCATCAAGCACGTGTGGCTATGATTGGCTATGATTTGATTCGAAAGCGAGTTAAGCTGGGCTTGATGGCTCGATCCATCAAAGCTTTCGAGCCGGTAAAATTCCCCAAGAAGAGGAAAGGGCCGCTGATGAACATGTAAAAGAAGCAGCTGGCCATTTGACATTTTGCTTCTGTGCTGTGACGCACAATTTCCATTAATTCCCCTCACTAGTCCTTTTGTAGAAAAGCCTTGGTATCTTTGTAGTCTCAGTTTATCGATACCTCCAAGCCTCTTCTGCAAGGAAACACTCTTTATTTATTTCTCTACATTCCTGTCAAATCTGACTGTTCTATCTACTTTACTAGGCCAGCAGCTTACCTTACTCGCACTTGGTCGAGTCTCCTTTTCCAGTCCAATCCTTTAATGAGGCAGCTGTCCGTCGACTTCACTTCCATTTGCAAGCGTTGAATCTCAAGGTTCTCACGCACTGCCATCTCTTTTTCTCAACCCCACGTCGTTATTGGCATTCCTCTACAGGACTCCGTGGTCGCAGCTTGTTCATTACCTGTACTATCTACAGCAATAAAATGCAGGTAACCGGCATTACGGATTCCTTGAAATAGTCCAAGTTCCTCCCAACATTTGCCAGTTACTCGCAGCCCTACAGGGCTCCGCATTATGTATGTCCATCCCGCATTTTTAAATACCATGCTCACTTCCTCTGCAAACAACCCAGTGTTTCGAAAACTAATCACAAATCCCCGTTTAGGAAGTTTGGCAAGCAAATCCAGAAACGTCAGCTCGAAGTTCCAGAGTATGCTGCGAGCTTCGTCAACTACAAAGCTTTGAAGAAAGTGCGTATTCTCAGAAGAAACTCCCGAAAAAAGGCAAAGAACAGACCACGTCTGCTTTCTTTCTAGCCAAGTGTTTGAACATGTGCGCTGATACTGTGACAGCTCATTAAAAAGCTTTCCGCGACACCAACTCTCTTTGCACAGAATGACATTCATCGCCGCCCCTTACCAGCCCTTGACTCTCAAGTCGCATTACAAGCTAACAAAGCTACCTTCTTCTTTCAGCTGGTAAGTTTTTAGATAGCCGGATGAGAACAACAAGATGCTAACAACGCAACAGGAACGCGAGCTTGAGAAAGTAAATGCCTTTTACCTTCAAAAAGAGGCAGAGGTGTGTAGCTATCTACCTCTATTGTGTCACCAGGTTTTGGTTGTTAATTATAGTAGCTTAAAATTCGACTCAAGACCTTACTAGACAAGAAGAAAGTTCTCCAGTCACGCAACCAGAATACGTCCAGACGCTCAGCGAAGTTTACAACGTTAGAGGAAGGCTTCCAGCAATTTGGGAATGATTTGAATAAGCTGCAGCAATTTGTTGAGATCAACGGCACAGCCTTCTCAAAGATTCTGAAGAAATGGGACAAAACGTCGAAGTCAAAGACGAAGGAACTCTACCTTTCAAGAGCTGTCGAGGTCCAACCCTTCTTCAATGCAACGGTCATCAGCGAGTTGTCCGACCAGGCCACTACCAGTTTACAAGAGCTCGGAGCTTGGTCTGAGGGTGATCAGGTCAATTTCGAGAAGAACCCAGATCATATTGTGAGCAGTCAGCACTTACTAGGAACCGACGAGGGCGATGCCGACACTTTACTTCTCGAAGCCGTCATCTCCGGTAATCTGGACTCTCTGAAGGATCTTCTATTGCGACTCAAGACTGCTGCGGATCCAAATGGCTCGAGAGACCTAGGCCTGATGGAACGCATCACCAGAACATTTCTTGCTGCCATAAATGAAGGGCCCGAACAGTCGTTACAAATGCTACTGGATACTGGACTAGTCGACGTACAATCTGAGGATGATATTAATGAGCGAAATTGTCTCCATCAAGCTACCATATATTCAAACGCCTTTGTTCTCGCAGTAGGCCTCTCAAAAGAGGTTGCAGTGAACCGAACAGATGTCTACGGACGAGTGCCTTTGCATTACGCGTGCATGCATGGCCGTCTCGATATGATGGAGGCCTTACTTAATGGTATATACTTCAATTCTTTATCGTCGCAAAGTACTGACTCACTTATTAGCCGATCAATCAACAATCGACCTAATTGACCACGACAATTTCACACCTCTCATTCACGCAATCATACATGGAAACATCGAGTGTGCCAAGAGATTACTTGCACGAAATGCTCGGATTGATCCTATATCCGATACTGACCATGTTCCTCTGAACTTAGCTTGTGAACATGGCTCCGTAGCTATCGTTGATCTACTCTTGCAGCATGGTGCTTACATACTTCCTGATGCTGAGGGCTTATACCCTCAACACCTTGTGGCTCGATCCGGTCAAACTCCCGAACTCCTCCTTCTTTTGAAGAGCCATGGGGCGGACCTAGACCAGGTTGATAAGCTCTATTCTTGGACTCCGCTATTTCACGCCGCTAGCGAGGGGAACGTCCCTTGTATGCAGACTCTGCTAGAAGTGGGCGTCAAAACGAATATTCTAGATGAGAAAAGCCTTTCTGCCATGTACTACGCCGCTTGGGAGGGATATTTGGAGTGCATGAGGCTGCTATCATCGATACCTGGCACTACACGAGACCAAAATAGCTCACAAAATGTTCAGCTTGCTCCCACGATGAACAGTGCGGCACCTATACCAATGAGCATTGATGCTGATGGCATACCGGAACTCGAACTACCACCCCCAATCATTCCATTACGACGCTACGGCCATAATTTCCTTGATACGAAGACCTTTGTGCAGATCAGTTTCGAAGAAAATGGAGAACAACCCATGATCTTTTTCCACGACAGTAAATATCCGGCGGCGCGTCTCACGATCTCTTCCAAATTGTCTGATTTGATACCCAAGAACATTTTGCTTCCATTTCAGGAAGATACCCGCCTCGTTTCCTTTCAAATTGATAACCTAGACTCATTCGCCATTGATTTCGATGTCTTTCCTACCTACGGCGCTAAGGTCATTGCAAAGACAGTTGCATTGCCAAATACTTTCCGAGCATTGAGGAGCAGTTCTGGGCGTTGTTGTTTACCCCTTTTCGATCCTCGGTTGAGAGCCATCGGACAAATCACGTTTAATTTTCAGGTCATAAAGCCGTTTCAGGGGAAGCCTTTAGAGATTACAGATTTCGAGACATATTGGAAAGCAACCAGCCAGTTTGATCATAGACCGAGTGCATTTATTACTGGGTCAAGTTTGTCGGGAGAATACGTTCAACTCTACATACAGCATACTTGTGATGGGGTCCCTGTTTTATGGCCACGATGGACCATGAATTACATGGAGATAGAATTTCCAGTCAGCAGATTGACTTATGCTCAATTCGTCAGTGCGGGCTCTAGCCAAGCTCGCAAAACTAGCGATCTCCTAGAGCTACCAAATCTATCACTCGATAGTATAGCAGATGTGCATCGGATCCTTTCGAATGCAGCTATCTCTCTCCAAGACGCTCTTACTCTTCTACCAAAAGGGATTCATGTCAACCTCCAAGTCTTATACCCTTCAGCAGAAGAGGAAAAGAATCTACGACTGGGACCAACAGTGAACATCAACACGTTTGGCGATGCCATCCTGACAGTAGTATTCGATCATGCTAGGATGTTACGAGAGAATTCCCCTGACTTCATGCGGTCGATCGTCTTCAGTTCATATAACCCAACCGTTTGCACTGCCCTAAATTGGAAGCAACCCAATTTCCCCGTTTTCTTATGTAATGATCTTGGTCGAGAAGAAGAACCTGGAGAGTCGTTTGCCATTCAAAGGAGTGGTCGGAGAACGACATCAATAAAAGAGGCAGTCCGAATTGCTCAGAATAATAACTTCATGGGCTTGATATGTTGTAATAGGCTCTTGGTAAGTCTCCGTTCAAAAATGTTCTGTATCTTTTATTAATCGTTTCTATAGGATATGGTGCCAGCTTTGATCGAAGCAATCAAAGCACAAGGTCTTGTCCTAGTCACAGACAAATCTGCTGAACAAGAGCCGGTTATCACTGGACCTTTCAGTAACCCATTCCCAAGATTACCAGAGGGCATTGACGGCGTCCTAAAAGCAAATGGTGTTTTACGATTCAACGAAAGCATTGATATGTAATGTAGATAAATAGCATGACATTCAGAGCCTTAACACTAATAATTAAATTACGAACACATGCATCATAATACTCTTCTCCTTTTATCGGGTATCACTGTAACTTATATACGCCTTTCTTTTCAGACTTCATTCTCGCCCATAAATAACAAAAGCAAATAAAACATCCCCTTCCTATCTCCCTAAGCCCCCTTAAACTCATACCTTAACTCCCTCAGTTCCTCCTCCGGATCTACACTCCCCATAACCACCTTTGCAACCAACACCACGGCATAAACCCCCAACGGCAACACTGTAAAGCCTTCCCAAATATGTTCTCCTTTCCTCTTCAGCAACCATCCTAATCCAAACAACACGCTACTTAATCCTAAATTTAAATAAGGAAGATAGGTGAGTAATGGACCTTTATTGGAATCTTGAGGAGGTTCATTTTTTCGGTTGGGGGAGGTGAAGGCGGAGGCAAAGACTGAGGAGGAGGAGGAGGAGGAGGAGGAGGAGGGTGTTCGGTTGATGTTATCGAGGAAGGGGATGGATGTGTAGGAGGGAGGCAAGGCGTAGAGGAGAAAAGAGGTCGAGAGAAGAGAGGTGATGCTTAAGAGGGAGAGGAGGGATGTGCGGGGGTTGAAGAGCGCTGGTATGTAAGGGATGGTGCAGAAGAGGGAGAGGAAGAGGAGGATGTAGGCGAAGGAGATATTTTGGTTTGTATTGGCTTGGTGGAGGATTTGTATGAGTTTATCTTGTTCTGTGAAGGTGGAGGGGGTTAGAGTGTTTTGAGAAGAATGGGATAGATAGACGGACCTTCTTCGTCGAGTGCTTCAGGGAGGGAATCATCCGAGTCGTTGTCTGCTAGGTAGCGGAATGTCTTTCGAAGGCGAGTGGTTGTCCTCTCCATATTTTATTTCTGCAGCTATTTCTCCTGATGGCCCCTGGATGAGGTGAGAATAAACGCAAGGACAAATCAAGTTGGAGATTCGTTCCTTTGGGTTTAGTTGATGTATAGAGATTGATGAAAGATTATGCTGCTGTGTATGAACTTCTTGAACTTCTTCAATACTTCAAGTATTTCCAGTGGCCATAAAAGTCGTAGCCTTGCGCTTTGGTCACCACCAGGCTACCGGAATCATCGAACGATCAAATCGAACCTTTTTCTTGCAAACTTTAGAAAGAAGACTATGACAAGATGATGCAGAGATTGTTACGTTCAAGGTTATTACCCAGCTACAGGGTAATCAATGGGAAGAATTTGGTTGCGAGAAGGACTTTAATTGCTGCGCCGAAGCCTGGAGATGGCCCTTTGATGAGTAGGAGAGCGGATCGAGAACTACCTGGTATTTGCTTTCTTGGAAACCTCAAAGGCTAGAAACCAATGCTAAATTGAGAATAGATATCGAACAAGGAGGATGGAAATGGGCTCGCACTGCACCTATTTTTCTCATAGTCCTTATATCCTCCACACTCGCCATCTTCAACTACCAAAAGTCCTCGTCCAGCGTCGTATCCTCCACCATGTACGCCCTTCGCACTTCTCCTAAAGCTCGAGAATATCTAGGCGATGATATCTATTTCGCATCTCAGATGCCGTGGATATGGGGAGAGATGAACCAGCTTCATGGCAGGATTGATATTCAGTTCAAGGTGAAGGGGAAGAAGAAGGTGGGCACGATGCGGTTCAAGAGTTTTAGGAGGACGCGCATGGGTATGTTTGAGACGACAGAGTGGAGTTTGGAGACGCAGGAAGGTGAGAAGATTGATTTGCTGGATGGTGATGATCCGTTTAAGATGATGGAGATGGATCCTGATGAGAAGAAGGTTGTGGGGAGGGGGAGTTATGCTCCGAATCTTCAATAGAGGGAGGAATATCTAGGGAAGCAATTGAGAGAAACGAGGTTATTATTTCAGTCAAGTAGCATCTTTGTTGGGGAAAAAAATGCAATCTTGGAGGAAGACAAGGGAGATATGGGATTGGCGTTTAAGGATATCTGCTCTACAAAATGCCTGTGTATGTATTTATACAAATAATGTACAACCCATTAACCTATACTGTCGCCGTCTTCATAGCTTCCTTCCCTGGTAATAAAAGACTCGGCCAGGGTTTCTTAATAGCATCCTGAATCTTAACAACACACCCATCCGGTCCCGCAATGCAACCATTCAGAACCACAACCCCCTTCTCAGCATCCACCTTCAACACCTTAACATTCTGCACCGTAACCTGTTGGCCGCCCATATTCCCAGGCATCTTCTTCCCCGGATGCACCCTCGAACCACTACCTTGAGACGCACCCGACGAACCCATCGTCCTATGATTCTTCGAATTCCCATGCGAAGCTGGCTGGCCCTTAAACCCCCATCTCTTCATACCACCCTCGAATCCCATCCCCCTACAATTAGCTCTTGCATCTACAAACTGTCCCTCTATGAACCACTCTGCTCCAATATTCTCTCCTACGCCTAATAATCCCTCCGCGTTCTTGACTCTGAATTCTGCTATGAAGCGTTTGGGACTCACGCCATTGACAGCATAATGTCCTAATTCCGGACGCGTGACATTGCTGGGATGTTTCCAACCACTGCCTACTTGAACAGCATAATAGCCATGCTTTTCTCTCGTCTTATGTGCAACGACTTGTACTCGATCGAGTTGTAAAACTGTACAAGCAGTACGGATTCCCGTCTCAGGGTCGTAGAGAGCGGTCATTCCTTTCTTGATTCCTAGAGCGCCCGTTCGGAGGGGGAGAGTGAAGTCTTTTCGTTTGAGAGCTGCGGTGGAAGAGGATGAGAGGACTGGGAGACCGGCGGTTTGCTGGTTGAAGCGTTCAGGATGGCTGCGTGCTGGAGCGGTCGTCCATCCATATTTCACGCCGCGTTTGACGATTAGTGGGATGAGGGTGTCCGGGAGGAGGAAGGCTGGAGGCAATTGCGCCCAGCTTGTTGGCAGTTTGGGTGCCATTGTGTGGAGTTGGATGAAGTTTGTCGAAGTTGAATCGAGTTGGAGAAGAGCTTTGAGATTTTATACGGGATTTGTGAATGACCAAAGACGCAATCAATATAAAAACCGTCTTGAGAAGTTCCACCAAACAACTTTTAATGGCAATACCTATGGATCAAAATGGTTTATTATTTCACATCCAACGTAGTGTCTCCAGAAGCGCAGATCTACGTTGGAAAAGACAAATTCGAAAGTATTTTTTTCTTGAACCCTCCGGACCGAAATTTGAGTGCTGATGAAAACCCTAGATGAGGAATTAATCAAATATGGTCTAGAGGAAGATGTCTGGTTCCACGTGGACAAACTCTCAAGTGCTCATATTTACGTTCGCATGAATGAGGGCGAGTCGTGGGATGCGCTTCCTGAAGATCTGTTGATCGATTGCGCTCAGTTGACAAAGGCAAACTCTATCGAGGGTCAGTCAGCATTATAATATTGAATGATTACCATATACTGAGTAGTAATAAGGAAACAAGAAAGATAATATGACTATTATCTACACTCCATGGTCGAATTTGAAGAAAGATGGAAGCATGGCTGTCGGTCAAGTCAGCTTCAAGAATAACAAATTGGTACGTTTTCTTGCCTCCGAATTATCACGGGAAGTTATTCTTAACATGATTTGGAATTTAGGTAAAGAAGATCCTGGTCCCCCAAAGGGAGAATGCCATCATCAACCGTCTCAACAAAACCAAGGTTGAGAAATTTCCGGATTTACAAATGGAGAGAGAAGAAAAGCTCAAGGCTGTGAGAAAGAAAGATCAAGCTGCACAGTTAGAGAGGGTAGGTTTATTCATTCATTATTTCTTCATGACCAGGCCTTTCCCTACTATCCATAGAATGACTAGAATGCTGATTTCAGAAACAGAGAAAAGAAGAAGCAAGGATTGCTCAAGAGAGAAAAGAGAAGAAGTGGCAGAAAGAACATGCTTATGATGAGCTCTTCAATAACCAGGAGGATGATGAAGAGGCTAATAATCAGAATAGAGGCGAGGATTGGGAGGATGATTTTATGTAGATTTGGCTATCTTATTCTAGCTGGAGTTCAACTACATGTCCAAGACCTACTTCCATTTACTTGCATGAATTAGAAATTAAAAGACCAATCACTTAGCTTAGCTTGAACACTTGGAGATTAGATCTTTGATCTGAAAGTGGGCTTAAAAAATTGAGAGTGTTTCATTATATGGATCACTCGAGGAGATATTGAATCTCTCAGGTGGTATTAATTTGAATTACTCATATGAAATGAGTAGACGTAGATATCTCATAACCCATAGCCCAATCCATACGGTATCATTTTGCTTTTGAACACCTATAGTCTTTCTTCTAAACCTAAAAAAAGCTCTTAAGTCCAAAATCTCGACTCTAGAATTCTGCAACAGTCCAGATCTCTAGATCTCTCAGAGCCAGAGCCAGTCTTCATGTCTAGGCTGGACTTCCTTATCTATTGAAAAATAGGCGTCTTACTTCTCTTTTCATGGCATACCTAATCCCATCCATATCCCACCCTAACCTTCCCTCCCCCTACTGCCCAATATTCGTCCCCATCTGATTAACCCCCACCCCTTTCACTACATGATCACTCGGATTCGCCGCCGCCTCATACAGTATATCCGTCGGCGCCCTACCCAACTTCATCCAATCGCCCTTAAATCCCAAATACGTAATTCTCGTCGTCTCCTCTCCATAATTATCCTCTACGAACAACGTAATCCTCTGCACCTTCCCAAACAAAGCCCTCTTCACACTAACATCTTGTATTCCTGATGTCTGGGAGAGCTGGAATTCTTGCACAGGAGTGAGCTCTGAAGCGGTGGAGAAATCGAGATCCTCCCGGTTGATGAAGAGTTTTAGTGTTAGGGGAGCGGAGGAGGAATTAGAGGTGCGTAGGAGGATAGAATGCAGTTTTACTTGGCCGGTAAAGCTAGATGATGTGGCTATTAGATTTTCGAAAGGCACTTTTAATTTGAAGGGACTGCGGGGTTGATAGAGGGGTAAGGGAACGTACGGGATAGTCATTAATAGTTGCTCATCAACGCCGCTTTCTAGCTCTGGTTCGTCTTGTAGACGTTCGGCCCATGTCTTTTTTACAATGGCCTTTCCGGAACCAGCGGAAGATTCGTTCAAGGTGGTGATAGAGTCAAAGTCTATGTGTTGGTAGAGAGAGTATTGCAGAGCCGGAGTGATGTCGTCGGAGTGGTCGTGAGCGCCGTGGGAATGGCCTCCATGATCACCATGGTCGTGTTCATCGTGGAAGTGATGAGCCATGATTTGTAGTATTTTACATTAGGTCGAGTGGTTCTGGGTTGAAGAAGTGTACTGGTGAGCACTTTTCTACGGGTTGCCGGAGCTATATGTGTAAACGGCGTGTAAGAGGAAAGAAACCCATCCATATTACCAACTCAACCGTAACCGAAGGAAGATAATTAGATTGTTAATTGTACTATGGAAAGTTCCTTGAATATTATAAGTTGTATTTATAACTATGTGAAGCCTGAATTTTTGACTAACGTAACTACACTTCGATGTCTATTCCAAGAAACTAGGAAACACAACATTAGTTCAATGAATCAGATACTTTGTGAAAAGACAGGTTTTTCTATTCCTATTACCCCAACATACAATTCGCTACCAAACAGATTGACGTTGGTGTTATAGTTTAGCAATATGTTCTCTATATTCCTTATATCCCTGCTCTTGGAGCTTAAGTCATAGATGTTAAATTTTTTCAAGATAGTGCCATCATACATCATAACCCAAGAGTTTTTCTCGACCCTTTTAATCTCCTTGTTTGCATTAACTTGTTTGCAGGCAGCGAGGATATCAATATCTCCCAGAACGTCCATCACTGCTTTAGAATCCAGCTGCCCTACGCTTCTTCGCCTTCACCTTGCTCTTTTGGATAATTCTACTACCAAAAACTCCCCGATCAGGCTGCGTCATTGGTAGATCGTCAATAGGCTGAGAACTGAAGGTATCATGGGCAACATCTGGCTGACTTCCGAAAGCCATTGTAGTGAGCTGAGCTGCTCTTCCTGCAACACTAGCTCTTTCTTTGTTCAATAATTTCAGCATTTTCTTCTTACGACGAGCATTCTCGCGTCGCGTCATATGTTCGTTTTCATCTCCACTTGCGACTGCCTTGGCTGCTTTCTGTGTTATTTCCCACGAGTAGGTAGCAGGGTCAACACCAGGTGTAGATGGCCAATGAGAAACAATTGAAGATTTGGAGTAGCCAATATCTGCTCTTGGCTTTATATGGCTTGTATATTGCAGAAGTCGGGACATTGCCAAATCCTGCGATGGATCTGGTGCGGAAGTAGCTGAAGGTTGGGAGTATAAAGACGGTGTATCCTGAGAACGTGTATATTGAGAGGACGCTGGTGTGGGTAAAGTACGTTGAGGGTCCTGGACTTGCGATGGCAGAGTTTGGGAGCTGAAGAATGTTGGAGAGCTTGCTGTGGAAAATTCGTCTATCTCCTTACGCATGGGTAAGGAGAAATCGTCACCAGGTCCAGCTAGAGCTGGCGGAGCTACCTTGTTACAGAGAGAGACTGCGACGGAGCTCAAGCACAATTCTATAGCCACCTTCCGTACCACTTGGGATTTTGCCAGTCGAACGAGGCCTGGTGTTCTCGAGGGTAAATTGGTGACAAAAAGAGCAATTAGCTGATCATAAATGCTCAGCAAGCCGGGAAACGCTCCAGATTCAGTTGAGAAGTCTATAGAAGGACAAGATGTTAAGTTTGAGACCACCAATTTAGAGACTTCTTTGTCATTAGTGTCACATAGAGATTCGAGAAACCCTTCGATGATTCGAGCTGCCTCATCTAGCTCATTTGACACCGCTGAGAAGTGAGATAATTCAAGGCTAACGCTAAAGTTAGAATAGATAGGCAAAAGAGGGGAACGAGATGACTCACCAGGTGGCTATCACAAGGCTTTCTACTTCAGTCCCGGCATCTACTTGATTTTGAATCGCGCCAAGAATCGCTGATATGTCAGTCGTTTCTGGGTTACCAAAGCCATTATTTGTGAAAGCATGCTGAAAGATTATTCGGAAATTGATCCTGAATCTCAAGTCATCTAACTTTTTCTCTTTCTCGGATATTCCATTACATCTAGGTGCTGCTTGGGTCATGGTCTGCCCAAGATCTTCGTGATCTCCTCCATCTGGGACGATAAAGGTATCGTCATGAGTGCGAAGAGGACCAAGGTGACTAGACGTCTGAACAGACTTTATATCTGGTGCAGAGCATTCATAGCCTGGCGAAGTCGTTTCTCGAGAACTGCTACATGTAGCACTGAGCGTTGAGTACAATCCAAGGTCCGAAGTAAGAATCCATGTTTGATGAAATTTAATGCCCCCTTTCATATATTTAAACCCAGTGCCCGAGTTAATTCTAGAACTTGGTACGAATGTAGCGGGTAGGACAAATAGTGCCTGTAATCTTGTTGATTGTAGCCCATCCAAGAAAGCTGGTTCCACAAACCCCTGAAAAGCTGTTGGCGTTCTTGCTTCATTGTTCGTGACGCGGAAAATGAATGAATTGACAAGTAGATTTTGGCTCGATGAGACCAACACAACAGACCCTGTCTCATATTAGCTATATTCCGCCGCCCCTTTCAAATAAATAAATAAACAAATATCGAATAGCATACTTTCATCATCCGGGAATACAGTAAGCTTCATAGTTTCATCATTCACGTCCCTAAAATGCCGATATGAAAGAAGTATATTTACTCCAGATTTGTCGTCTAGACTATCTTCTCTAGCGGGTATGACTTCTAGCCAAAATATTCGACACGTTGTCAAGATAAAGACGTGAGTGAGATCCAAAACACTTCGCTTGATGTCAATTATCCATTCTGATGGAATGGGACTCATCAAATCTGGACAGCGGAGCCGTTTTGGCTTGGAGTTCATGTCGAACACAGCTATATGGCGTCTGTTAGCGACGATAACTGTGCTAACACTGCCGGCCCAAAGAACTCGGTGCCATTTATCTAACTTTCTGGGCATCCTGTTATCTCGGTCAAACACGTAACCATCATAAATATGCCCATTCTTTCCAGGGACAAGATTTAACTGCTTTTGTCTGACTTGGCGACCTTCAATATCCCAAACGGACCAATAGCCGGACTGGTCTATTACTCCAAATTGACGAGAGTACCATGGATTGAAGGATACATCGGCGTGTTTTTCCGAACCAGACCGCTCAGCTGTTAATACTGCAACAGGGTTAGGATCAAGCCGCGATGGAGGATGCACCGTAGAAAGGGCGGTTGACGTTATAAAAAGCTTTGGCGAAGAACGGTAGACAGGCCGAAAGATAGTTGTCATAGAGAGTTGCCTAACGGCGAGCCAAGAGCCATGCTCGTACTCATTGTCCGCAAAGATAATTTGATGAATAGTACCCCCGGTCCCGACCCAATGCCCTTGGTCTGAAGAGGCAGGATTCAGCATAGACAACCGTATCCCATCCTGTTTCCCCCAACCATGCTTCTCAACACGAGGTTTGATAAGTTTTAACAGATGGCCAGCTTCACCCGAGGGAATGGCCAAAATATAAGTCGTCCTGGACCCCGCCGTATGATCAGCATCCACTGCTCGTCCGACGGCTAACAATGATCCTAGAGTTGAAATATTACACTCCTTGGCTGTAGGAGATACTACTAAAGCGTTCGCAATAGATCTTGCGGGAATGATCTCCGGTCGTTTCTTTGAGATCTCTTTCAGCTGGGAGCGTGCTGTGGTATTATTGGTTTGGAGTATTTCAGGAATATCTCGAATGGGAGGAACGCATTGCTTGAATGGTAGGATTTGCAGAATTTTTTGGTCTAGGAGGGAGTTAGCAGAATTTTAGGAGAACTGAAGTAGAAGATCATACTGTGATTGAAGTCTTTGGAAAAGGTCCATTCCTGTTCGTGAATATCATATGAACTCTGACCGACATGACCATGGACAAGGTCAGTGACTCGGCGGTCAGCCATCTGGTTTTCTTTCCCTTTTTAATACAAGATGTGGTCTTTTTCTAATCATTGCGTAGAATAATACTGATCTAGGAAAGTAGATCTGGATGATGAAGTCCTTCCGACGAGAAAGAGGATGTGATTTGTCGCTGTTGAGTCTTAAATAAAAAGTACAAAATTTATTTTCTTCAGGTTTGAGCTCGGCTTACCTAGGAGGCGTTGTTTCCCAGCCAACTTGCGAAACTAGTTTCATTATCAATAAAACTTTCCCATCTGAAGCTTTCGCGACAACGACTTTCATTTGAAGAACAATATTCCAAATTTGCGACACATCATTATTATCATATCATAAGACCTCACATATCGCAATAATGGCTACTATCTTCGAATCTTCGCTTTCTACGAGCACTATGCGAGCACCTCTGTCATCCGCAGATGCGCCTTCGATGGCAGATTCTCTTCCCCAGAACATTAATTTCGGCTTCGACGAGTTGCGCGACAAGATGGCAAAATTCACAGTCAAATTCGATAATTTTATCGAAGCAGGAAGAAAACGTGTATTGGAGGAAAGAAATCAGTTCAGGATGAATGTGGCGGAATTACATGGTAAACATCAGAGTCTTGGAAGTGTGTTTCGTTTATTAATATGTTATTTCAGAGGATCAACGTATGAAGAAGAAGGATATTGAGATCATGTCTTCAAAAAGCAGTGCTCATCAGCAGACACTCGCAAAGGAAGCCGCCGAGACGAACGAAATGCATGCTGCCATCGCCTCCCTCAGCGCGCAACGTGATGCACATCTCAGTACCCGGGAGACGCACAAACAGCAGCTTGCCGAGACCCAAAAAGCTATCGATGCACGTCTTGCTGCCCAGAAAGCCTATGCTCAACATGTGGATTCTCAGTCCCGTTTCAATATTCCCGAGCTGGATTTTTGGACTTCGAATTTGGGTCTTGCGATTGAGGGCGCGGGACAGAATGATCGACTGAAATTCGTGTTTAGTCATATTGATGACAATGATTGGGCTAGGGAGGCTTGGTTCGAGCTTGATATGTCTAGGAGGGAATACGAGATTCCTTATTGCAAGCCGAAATTGGAGAAGGAGCAGATTGAGAGGGTGGTGGAAAAGTTGAATGAGAGTAGGGACCTGCGTATATTGTTGAAGGGAATGAGGGAGCTGTTTGTGGGAGCTATGAAGAGCTAAATGAAGGTGGGAATGTCTTTTGGTTGTGTAATGAATCTTGAATGAATGGCATGATCTCGGCGAAAAACTTGTTGTGTTCTCATAGCGGATAGTAAAGCTCTAGCGCGAGCTTACTGAGTGGAATCATCAGATTCATCTTGATGCATCTCTACTGGTGTTCTTCCTTTCTCATAAACCACTCCGTGACTTGTAGCCCAAGCCTCAATCCGTTCCTCAAACCCCGGCGTATGCCTCTCATACCTCGGAACTCCATCATCAGGTAACTCATACCCTTTCTCCGTCTCGCCCACAAAAATATGTACCGTCAACTTAGGCAACTCTCCCTTCACACTCTTCTTATCAATGGTCTTCGCCACCATACCCGTTTTATCCATCTGACAATAATAATACATAGCAATATTATCCTCACACACCGAGCAAATCGTTCGCTCAGCGTAATCGGAGATCTTCAAGACGTCGGGTTTGTGGGTTGTGAATGTGATGGCTGATGCGGGGAATTGGAAGAAGATCATGGAGGGAGCTGAGCTTAAGGTGCGGCAGGTCTCACAGTAACAGGCTGTTTGGAGTTTGGAGAGTGAGGTGGATGTGTATTTGATATAGCCACAGCTACAGCTGCCTGTGAGGAGGATGGGCTCTGATGGGGCTGCCATAATCGGATATGTGATTTTGAGTAGTAATTAAGAGTTGTAGAATAGAAAATTAAGACACAACTCAAATACTACCCCTCTTATCATTCAAACGTGTGTGAGAGAAGCGAAACCCCTCTTCTCCCCCCCCCCCCCCCCCCCCCACAAAAAAAAAGAAGAGTTGGGCATATATCTTGAAATAACAACCGATAATTTCACCAAACGACAACCTAACTCACCTGCCTCAACGGTAGGGGACCAGTTCGATCACCAATTTACGGTTGATCTGCAAGTAATACCCAACCTAAGCAGCCTCTCAAAAGAGCGCAGACACTTAGTGGGTTTCGCAGAGAGTCGCGAGACTTCAATAAATCATCCTTTAAATTCATGTTCAGATGATTTCTAAGAAATCCTTGAGTTTTCTGGGGGGTTTTTTTGTCCGGCTGTTCTCTGGGGTTTATTTTCTCTATTGTTTTCATTTAGTGTTGATTGACCGAGTTCGGCAAAAGGCAACGCGAGATCGCAAAAGAAACACAATCCACATCTTCTCCAAAACTGCACACCACATCACCAAAAAATGCCAGATCCTGAGACAAGCAAACATCAAGGAAAAGCCGCCAGTGCAGCACAAGCACGTCAAGTAATCGATGTATTCCATGAAATCTCTACTCTTCTTGTTCGTCGTTCCTCACCCCTCTTCTTCTCTCTATTGAGACTCGCTCTAACCAGCATTTCAGAATGCGGATCTCGATCGAAGCACATTATCGATATGTATTTCGCTGATTGAAAATGGTGTTAATCCGGAAGCGCTTGCGGTAAGTGGGAGTGGGAAATCTTGAGGAGGGAAGAGAAGAGGGCTGATAAGAGATGTGTGTGTAGTCTGTGGTTAGGGAGTTGAAGAAGGATGCTGAGGAAGTGAGGAGGGATAATGAGGCTGGGAATCAGTGACCGGGGTTTTTTAGGACTGGCGTTAAAGTTGATATTATGAGGCTTGTGGGTATGGATTTTATAGGTCTGATGGTCTGATATGGTTATGATCAATGCCGCACTCCAGTTCAGCAAGACAAATCAAAGCTTGTGAATGGTATTGAATCATAGTGCAGAAGTGTAGAGTGAAGAATGTAATCTATATCATTAAGTAAAAAATTTAATCTACCCAAATTCATGAGTGGGCGAAAGCATCTGTCATACCCTTCTGATATCCCAACTCTGTACCCTTTCATCTACCATCAGTATATGTTGAATTAGATGCCGACCAAATCCTCCTTCTTGTACCAAAACCCACGCTGCCATTGCGAACCTCGACGATGCCCAAATATTGTGAACTGATCTTATTCTTCGTCTTCAAATTCATCTATCGCAGAAACGGGGTCATCATCATCATCCCTTCAGAACTTTCAGCAGAAGTGGCACTACGAACTTCTCCTCTATCCCAAAAATCGATTTCTTTCTCATCTCCGCTATCCAACAACCCTAAGCTACGGACAGAATCTGTCAGCGAGGCGACAAGGTGTATGGCGAGAACCTGATTGAATTACCCTGAAACGGCATTGGAAGGGCATGAGAAGAATGTCTCCTGCCCTGCGTGGCTAGGGCGTGTATTACCGATGATCCCCTGTAAGTTTGACGCGGTGAGATATCCCTTCCTATCTCCCTAGGCTTGATCAAAGGTACCTCAAGCTGTGTTGTAAGAATCGCAGATAGCGCATTTTAACCCCAGTTAGTGATACTTGACAGCACTTTTAGCGTAACAGTCGTTGCAGGAGGCCATGCCCTTGGTGTCTTGAAATTGAGGCTGACTGTCGGTTGCTCTGTCAAGGCTTCGAAATTGTGTCTCCATATTGATAGTGCTTTTACTGCAAATCGGACATTTGTATGAAGTTTTCATATGCTCATGATATCACGCTTGATGAATACTGTGGCATTCGCAGCCAGAAACATTTGTGAGAAGATTTCACAGACATAGACATACACATACACCACAGGTCTAACGCAAATATTAGTATAGGCTACATTTTGACTAGACATATTAGAGGATAAACCTTGCAGTGAAAGAAATCCTTTCCTAGGTCACGACCATTTCTGCAAATCTCGCAACCATTGCCATGGTATATGTTCTTATTGGGATCATTATCCCTTAACTTGCACACTCTGCGGTAGTACCAGGCTGTTCTCTCACCACATCCGACGCAAAACTCGCCAGCTCGTTGAGCACACCCATAGAGCATACAGAGCATCTTCTTCGTAGCTTTACGTATAAGGGTGTGATCCTCAATCTCATCATGACAGAGCCGACATGTGTACTACTTGTTACATGTGGAGCATTGCAATTTTACGTTTCTCTTATAGTGCTTGTATCCTAAGATAGGAGTTTGTTTTGCTCCATCGTCATCATCTTCAACATCCGCGGAACCAGATTCATCAACTTTCGGGGGGTCTAATGGTGCGTAGGTTCTTTTCAAATCCTCTGGAGACAAGCGAAATGTATACAGTGCTTCTGAAAGTTCCGGATCAAGGCCGAAACTATTTGTTTGCCAAAGAAAGGAGCTCAAAGATCCCGGAGTTGTCGGTCTTTCTTGACTCATCATGGATCTAAAGAAGGCGTCGGTGGTTGTTGCTTCGTATGAATATTTGGGCCTGTGCGTAGTCTTGAGTCAAAAGCTCATGCTTTTTTTGAGCTTTTTCTTCTGCCGGAATATCCATAGCTTGTATCAAAATGATGCGTTGACGAAGAGCCCCCATACCATCGTCGCAGTAAGTGAGCTATTCCTCTCATGATGGCTTGACTCTACATCTGATAAATCTATTGTTGACCGTCGAGGTGGCCCTTCGGCACTCACTGGAGCATCCCAGTTGATCCTCTACTGAACGATAATGCTCTGTTCCGAAAGCGACTCGGTGTTCCAAATGAGGGGTTGTCAGACACATCATCATCGATGGTAGAATCCGATCATCCCAAATATGGTTTTAATGGTATCAATTGTAGCGATCCAAGTTCTGCCAAACTTGGAGATCTGCTATGATTGATTGAAGAGAATTCTGCGTTGAGTTCCACCCCCCTGGTGCTCAGGCGAGGAAGTTGTTGGAACGCCAGATATGCTACTGCTTCGATCCCTGTATATCTCTGCGGACCCAAGCTTTCACCGATCCTCAACAATGACTTCATGGCTAGTCTGCCGAGCGAAATCGGGATATTCTGGTCATTCGAGTCGTGGTCAGGAGCGGTGTTTGATGAGAGCGAGAAGCGTCGTGCGTGGCTTAGAGCTGGATTTACAATGGAAACTCACACGAGAGAGCTCATTTAGTGATCATCTGCCCCTTTTAAAAGCATCTGTGAGTTGCGTAGGCGCGGTAGCTAGACGAAGATAGTTGGATAGTAGTTAGATGGGCACCAAAAGCAGTTTGAGGCGGTCTCACGGGCCCCACTTATAACTCATTAGTGCCAACCTTAAATCTATGGGCACGTCGGCCTACTACCCCCTAATCCGAAGGTATATAACTAGTTACCTCAATTGGGATCTATTCTAAGAAATTGACTAGTCAATCCATGGCTGCTATAGCCCCCTCAAAAACGGACATCCTCCATGCGTACCGGCGTCTTTACAGAGCTACCCTTCATGCTGTTCAATATGCCAAACCGAGCAGATATATGGCTAGAGATGATTTGAGGAATGCATTTCGAAAAGGAGACCCGGAAGCTTTCAACAAGGACAAGATCGACAGGACTATCATGTTTCTCAACAATGCAGCAAAAGAAACGGGAACCGAGCACCGTCTTTTGAAGAACCTGCTCCGTGTATCATATGAGCGGAAACGACAATGGAGAGTGTGAGAATTCCAATCTTCTAGGTATAGATTTTCTTAACTGATTACTTTACCTAGCTCAAGGATGGACAAACCTATTCAAACCCAATTGAGAAAGAATAGCATGACTCACTACGATATGACCGTAATCATGTTGAACGAGAGCATGGGCTTGTGTTTGAAATGAATAGTCCTAGTTTGAATACAAGCTGTTGAAGGATTTCCTGGATCATTACCAGCCTTGAAGACCATCTTTCAAAGTCTCTTAGCTGAATGGCCGGCCGCCCGGGGAGAGACCAATTTGAGAGACTAGGTTATTTGAGATTTTGCCAATCATTGGTGAGCAATCGAAAGTTTGCCTTTTGGCATCTCTGGGCAACTACTTAAGGAAGGCATTTGGGAAATGGAATTTATCCTGGAAAGGTGTGTGTAAGGCTAGATATCAAATACCGAAAAGCAGCAACTTGGCAATCATTCAATCTCTTACATAGTAACTTTGCATAGCAGTCACTATGGAGGAAATAAAGTACACAGAGACAATATTAATGAGTGATTTAAATATTGTTTGAGGAATCACTTGTATCAAAGCCGCTCTTGTTGCCTCGATCCCCAAAATAAACTCCCGTTCGGGTCTTACGGGCGTGGATCTACAGTAAGCCTTTTTCTCTCAATATAAGTGTATATTGCTAACCTAATCAC
Organism: Chlorencoelia australis; assembly: GCA_003988815.1. Classification (NCBI taxonomy): domain Eukaryota; kingdom Fungi; phylum Ascomycota; class Leotiomycetes; order Helotiales; family Cenangiaceae; genus Chlorencoelia; species Chlorencoelia australis. The sequence goes on from QYAN01000016.1 coordinate 1,049,544, forward strand.
AATACCTAAAATTATCGTGTTGTGGTTGGATGGAATGAGCTGACTATAAATATGCCTGTATCTTTGGTGCATAGAAAAGGATGACCCCACTTATCGCTTGTGAACAAGATGACGATGAAAGCATTTCGTCTGTAATAAACCCTGTTTGGTTCAATCAATGGATTGAAGCTTTCCCTCACCATATCTCTTAACCCCGCCTTGCTACTTGTGTATCGACAATATCACCTTTTCGAGGCTGCTTTTTCACAGTCAATCTCTTCCGTTCGATTTTACATCGACAGAAGACTTCATGGACTATCATTGGCGTTCATCCTTATCGCGATCGCGTTGAAGGACTTGGTCTTGACTGACCATTGTCTTGAACGCCCGCCACAAACAAACATCTGCCAAAATGCCTGCATATCCTGGTCAAGTACCTACTGAATCGGACCAGCTGTACGGAGCTTTTCCAGGAAGAACCCCTCAAGGGCAAAGAAAATGGATTAAACGCTATCGTACCGAAGTTGCTGCGTCTGTGAGCAGTATTCTTTCAACTTTCTTTGCAGTAAGTTCAACAGCAAGCTCAGCGGCTTCGGCGGCTTGATCTATTACGCAAATCCTAATTTTCAGCAGTTTCCTCTAGATTCTGTCAAGACCCGAATGCAAACATACAAATACGACAATTTCACAGACTGTGTTCGACACACATACCAAACTGAAAAGTTCAGAGGTTTCTTCAGAGGTGTCACAGCTCCAATGGCCTCAGTAACTTTAGTTCGGACCATATCGTTCTCCGTTTACCAAAAATCTAAATATACGTATGCAGCTTGGTTCAAGAGGAATTGGGGCACAGATCCTTTGGTTCACGTCAACACACCGGGAACATATCCTACCCTTTCTACAATTGCATGTTTTGGAGCTGCTGGAGCGACGGCAGGGTCTTTCATTACGTTGGTGGCTTGTGAGTGGACGTTTAGCTCGCGTGGACATGGCTAATTGAAATAGGTCCCTTTGAATTGACAAAATTGAGTGCTCAAGTGTCTGTTCTCATGGCCGATCACAAGAAGTCCAGTGTATCGGAACCTTCATATCGCACTGCAACAGCAGCTAGTTATCAGAACAAGGGCACTTTCAAAACCGCAAAAAACATTATAAAGCACCACGGCATTGCTGGTCTGTATTCAGGGTTCAACCTACATCTTCGTAAGTGCTTACACTGCCCACACAACCATACTCTGCTTATCACCAGATAGTGCGAGATACCTTAGGTACAGCTATTTATTTCATGACTTATGAAAGTAGCAAGCAATTAATGACAACATATACTGGAGATCGAAACCCTACGAATCCATTTGCTGTTGTTGTTGCTGGGGGATTTTGTGGTATTGCAAGCTGGGTATGTCCCAATACTTTCGCTATAAAGTATTCTAATTTCTTATAGGCACTTATTTACCCAATTGATTCTGCTAAAAGCATTTACCAGAGGAACTGCCTTACTTGTGCCAAGGGAGATGTTATCAAAAAGCGACCAAAAATTGAGTTCTTTAATAAAAGGATGTATCGTGGCCTAGGGGTTTCTATGGGTCGATCTTGCGTGGTAAACTCGATTTTTTTCTCTTCTTTTGAATGTAAGCAGTCTGATCTTTGTTCTTGAACATGCACTGATACCCAGCAGTCATTAAGAAACGTATAAATGCACTCGAGGAATAGGCTTCAAGCGTAGAAGTAGGCGTTCACTGTTTTTGTAAATACCCTCTTTGTAGTAGGGATCTGGGATTAGCATGATGTCTATGGCTAGACATTAGGAGTTGGAGTGATATATCGACAGCCAGCGCTTGTATTGCAGGCAGGAATTTTCTCAAAAACAGCATTGGTTTGAGGGCCAAATCATAGGGGCATACAATCAAGGACACTTCATAAGGAAAGGAAGTTCGGTACAACATCAATCATGAACACCTTTTTTATGTGCAGCCCTTCAAGATATATATCATGGTAGATTTCAGGTCCCAGTAACATAAAGAGATAGGGTATAAGGTAATGGGCTTTCTCAATAAGGTATGTCGTTAAAGGGCTATTATCATACTCTCTATTTCAAAGAGTAATCCATTCAAAGTAGAACATTATCTCTGATCTGAACCAGATTGAGTTGGCATTGATTGGGGGGCAATCTTAATGCCTCAGCAGTTAGGCGGCAAGGCTTAAAGACCGGCTAAAATCATAATCAATAAGAACCACTTCCACTCCACTCCATCACTCCATTCCATCATCATTTCCATTTTTCCCAAAGTTTCTCATTCGCACATCTCTGATCATTTCTCCAAGGCTTTTCCATTCATTGCGCGTAGTGTATGAGCTACTTTAAAGAGGATCATTACCGTGTTAGCCAAAGTTTGCGCACGCAAATCCTTACAATTTGACTACAGGACACTGAGACATCACATCATGGTAGGTTGACATAGTCTGCTAAAATGTCGAGAATGAAGATGGTGGGAAAGAAGAAGAAGGTTATATCTGCAAAAGCAGCCTCGAAGACTTCTGCTAGGCTGGCTGCGAGAGCAGCAGGTGGTGCAGCAGCATCTACACACCAAGCAAAGTCTGCACAACCAAAGAAAAGGCCATCTCGTCAAGCAGAAGGAATAGAGGGCCGTCCAGCTTTGGATGAGGAAATATTAGCACGTCGGCTTCTGAAAGATCAGCGTCGTGCTGAAAAGCTAGCACATCGAAGGCAGGAGAAAAGACTTCTTACTTCACAAATATGGGAACAGCCTATACCAAATCATTTAGTTGGAAGACTTGAAGCTCCAAGGACGAAATACCCTACACAGTTTGAGCTCGTCGAAAACCCTGACAAGAAGAAGAAACTCGAGTTTCAGGTCTTACTCCCCTATATGTCTTCGTTATGACACCTGCTGACTCCTTGTAGCGCACAAAGGATAAGCGCCCTCCTCCTGGATTTGAATTCATTCCGATTGGGAACCCAACTCTGACAACAGCATGCAAGGAAATCTCCAGAGAGCAGGGCGCATTATTTTTTATTGTCTCGGTAAGTGCTGTACTACGCTTCATTGCTCATCCACTAACTTTGAAATCTTGAAGGACAAAAACGAAAGGACTGGAGTCGGTGAAGATAGCAAGATCTCAGACCATATTTGGCGAATAGGCAATCACTTTCGAGAGACCATTGTTGAGGAAGCTCGTCGAATGGTTGGAGAACCTTATATTCCTAATGCTCACGCTGGCCGAATAGAGCCAATTCCCGAATCCCAAGCCGAGATAAACAAACAAGCTGATGATGCAATTCGAGACATTTTTCCTAGAATCCCTCATACAGATCGACAGATGATCATTGAGCACGCATTTCAAAAGGTATTATCAGTCTTAAACATTGAGCTCCTTACTAATTCCTTCAGGGCGCAACATTCCAAGGTGAACCTACCGTTGGCCTGGCTCCGACGCTTCCACTATCACGTCGGGTTCAACTAGCTGTCATTGCCCACATTCGTCATGTCCATACTAGATATGATCAACTACTCAGAGAGACATCTTGGGTGATTGCTAGAAAAGTTGTTGAGCCAATATGTTTGGAGATTCTTGTCAAATGGCGCGGAGATGAAGAAACTGGAAGGGACCAGATGGATGAACTTTTACGCGAAGTTGTTATAATCACTGACTCCGACGATGAAGATGAAGACAGCGACGAGGACGAGGATGACAGCGACGAGGACGAAGATGACAGCGACGAGGAGGAGAGTTCCGAAGAAGGTGAAGTAAGCTCTGTAAGCTCAGCAGACGCCGTATCTCGTCAAACACCTCAAATCCCCCAACAATCACGACCTCGTATAGTACCTAGCGACAATATCAGTGAGTCAGATGTGATAGAGCCAGCTCCTATTTCATCGAGAACAAGAGCAAAACAAGGCGATAATAGAAGGCCGAAACGTAGCTTCAGGCGCTACCAAGCTGCATGGGATGAGGCATTAAACAGAAATCAAAACGTTACCTTGGCATCCAGGTCAGCCCAGGGTGGTATTCAGAACGAGGAAGTAGTCATGAGAATGCCTCATGCCGTCATGTCAACACAGCAATATGAACTTCCTCGGTATAATCCAATTGGATCCTCGGCAGTCCAATCTCGCGATCCACTCAACAATCATCATGGTCATGGGAACCGGCAGGAATTTCCCCCCTATTTCTCGCCGTCGGTCCAGGTAAGTTTCATTAATTACTTGCTCGCTGGATTCCGGTTATGAACAGCAGCACTAATGCAGACAGGATTCGAATTACTTACAACACAGACCAGCTTCTAGAATGATGAACAGAAACGAGGTAACTATCAGACCCCTAACAGAGTGCCCTGCGTTTTACCAAGATTCTCCGGCTCGCCTCGGCACACCATATGTGTTGAGGGAGCAGAGACAACCAGTAGTTGTGAGACGCTCTCCAACAAAACATGGTCTAAAAGATATGCTTGTCCCCTCCATTGAAACGGCAACAACAAGTGATGTTACTGGTATTTCATCGCGGTTAGATGGCCCTTCCAATGCCTACAATGGACCAGATCGTATCGAACGGCAGTATCCACAACAAGAAGTTGGGCGCCGTGAGTTAGTACCAGAGCCACGGCCCGTCATTGTCATTGATGATAGTCCGCTTAATAAACGTCGACGTGTGGTACATGAAAAAGATTGTGGTCGATATAGGCCTGTTGTTACACCAGAGCATCATCCATTGCACCGTGATTCTCAATTGATTCCTGCCTCGGCTGCTCCAGCAAGACAAGGTTTGTTTATTGGAATGCGCCCATCCTCAACAGGAGCATCACGAATGATACCTGTGTACGATTTGCCAGATTCCTCAGAACATATCAGAAGACTACAGGTCGCACTGAGCTCTGATCAAAGGGATAGTTATCAGGTCAGGCGTAGAATGGATTCTTCAGGTCGGCTTCGTGACAACCACGAGGAAGCACTTCAAGCTCGACGCTTGGATAATATGAGACTTGTTGACCGTGAGCGCGTTTTCCGACACGGGGAAGCTGATTATAGCTTGAGAGATCACCACTCAAGGCCTGTCTCTCCTAGGCCTGGCTTGCCTGTTTCTAGCAGAATTTCTCGTTCTTATGACATGGCTGGTCCTGCTCTTGCGGACCCGGGTTTTCATAATTTCTCTCAATCTCGGCTTGATCCCCCTTTATTTCAAACAAATGGTTTCAGTTCTCTTCCTGAAAGATCTTATCAGAGTGTTGTTCGTCAGGGGCACAATCAATTGCAGCCAACTATGTCTTTCTCAGACTTTAGCCCTCCTCCCCAATCTCCACTTCAATATACCGAAAGACCTACGTGAGTGTAGACATTCGTCGAGGACCAGGCGGTTTTACTAATCAAGCCTTCCGCAAATAGTCAATCTCGGGAGGAACATTGCCAATCTAGCTTCTACGAATACCGTGATCTTCAATCACTGCAACGGCGAACCCCCGAGCATCAGGCACGAAACTTTCCTCCACATGGAGAAAATCCACAACCATACGCACGGGGTATGCAGCCCAGACAGGTTATCGTCCTTGAATAGATTGGGATATTACACGATGTGATTCGCCACGGGTCCAAAGGGATTTAAGGTGGATACTTTATGGAAGTCGACTGAGTGGATTGTTATGGAGAGCATTATCGAGCGCTATGGAGTTTTTGTTGATTGTTGGGGTTCATTTCATTTGGGATTGACTACATTGAAAATGGAGAAGAACATTCACCATATCACATATAGGAACACCGGTCGATGATATCCGTGTCTTGCATTGGTGGAGTTAACATTCTGGTGGTGGCAGCCTGCTATAAATTATAGGGATAACGGGCAACCGTCGGTGGTGGTTTTTGGATACCCCAAATGTATATAGTTCCCGTCTACCTTAGTAGAAAGTATAGTACATACATGACCTATCACTTTCAGCAGAAGCGTATACCTGAGTTGCGTAGGAAGGTTAATTGAGAAACACAGATAATAGAATGTGGTTTATTTTAGAAAGTTTTTATCGATTATTGAAGATGCATTTTAATATTTATTATGTCTATGAAGTGCTCCTCTCGATGTAGAAAAGTAAAGCATCTTCTACGCATTAATTTCATCACGTCTTTCCATCTTCCCAAAAATCCCCCAATGCTCATCTCAGAGTACAAACCTTCCCTTCAATTCCCCAAACTACATCCCGTCACCCTCAATCAAAAACAACACACATCTGATCCGCCAACTTCCCTCCAACGGCGGACACCAGTTCCGCAATGATCCCCTTCACCGAATGGGCAGAATCAATATTGCTCGTCGGCCAACTAACCAAATCACATGTTTCAGCGTTTACGCCTCCCGCTCGCAGAATGATGTGGTCTAGGTCGATGGTGCTTAAGAGTTGTTCCTTGGTGAGGAGCCCCGGCATTGTGCGTGCGAAGATGGGGAGTGAGGGATTAGGAACTGGTGGTTCATCGTCTGAATCGGAATTGGAACCTGAATCGAAAATATCGTCTTTGTTGGAAGCATCTTCACTGGACATCGTATGATCTTCAGGCTCTCTCTTGTTTTCTTCGACCTGAACCCCTTTTCGTTCTTGAGAAAGGCTCACGAATTTCCTCTCATCCAACTTCTTCTTCAATGAGGAATCCAATATATCCCACGTGTATGAAACAGGATCTAACATTTCCTGAGGTGCAAAATCGGCTTTATATCTCATCTTGATGCATCCGTGGATGTAGAAGCCGGGATACCAATACTTGTAGCCTACTTCTTTTGCGAGAGCGATTTCTTGGAGTGCGCCGAGTTTGCCGAATCCGTGTGTGTGAACGGAGGAGTGGTACATGAAGTAGACAGCGCTGACGCAGGTGGGGAGGAGATCTAGTACGCCGACGGCGATTAGCTTTCCATTGAGCCGGTAGCAGTGGTGGTAGGATCCTAAGTGTCTTTCTTTTCCGTTGAAGGTTTCGGTTAAGGGGGTTACTGTTGATCAGTTAGAGTCAGGATTAGTGAATTAGGAAGGAGAGTAGATGGCTAGAAGGAGGAATAAGAAAATGCTTCAACACTTCTGAGACATTTTCTTCTAAATTTGGCAAATAGAAGATGATGAGTCTCTTACGAGGGGAAGAGCATAAAAAGTTCCTGAAACTCTTTCTTGTAATCCGATGTGGCGGCTCATGATGCACAATCCGTTGATAGTTCTCGAACAATGCAAATTTTTCCTCGGTGAAGGCATCTGATTCTAGTGTGACTGAGAATGCATGTTCAGGTTGCGGTGGGGTCATCAGCTGCTGTTCCTCGCTCTCATGAACTCTTTCGACCAGATCGAAATCAGTGTTACGTTTCTTAGCTTCGGCGCGTGACTTGGGATAGAGCCTTGCTGCTTCTTTAATGTATGCTTCTCCGAGGACATATTTGTTGAAGCGGTTAAGGACTTGGCGCTGGTCCTTTGATGTATGGAAGGAATCTGAATTTAGACGGATTGTGTATTGGGGGCAGCATGACTGTCGCTGATCAGGTTTATCTGGAAGTGAATGTATGAGTATATTCAAAACAATAAATGCCCAACCTATTAAGACACTCCAGCCCCTCTCCCAAAGCTGTAGAATGAAGGGAAATGAAGAAACTGTCACTTACAGAGCAACTTTCCTGAACGTCTCCAACCTCGATCCAGAAGCGCGTGATAAAAAGAAGGCTGTAACGTATGGGCATGTGCGGAATATGAAAAGCCTGAGAAAAGAAAGAGTAAATAAATGTAGAGATGTCTACGCGTGCTGTGGGGGTCATGGTAAGGAGGGAATTGAGACTACACAGCCATATGGACAAGCGAGAAGAAAGGGGGGAAAGCTGTAGAAAACGAAAACGGGTCGAGCGACTAATCAAGCGAGTCATTGGGTTTTACGCTTCTGTGATATCGACTGTGACTGACTTCCTGACTTCTTTTTACAATAGCCACAGCTATTATTGCTATACCCTGGTATCAAAAGTCAGCGTCCGGCCAGGTAAGTAAGCTTGTCCTCAGCACAACGCCGCTGTAAGGCTTATAAAGTCAGATGCGCTGTCTGGATGATGCGAGATCGGTGAACTGCAGCAGGCAGAAGTAAAACGTCGATATGAAATGAAGTGTGAATGTTTGCGGTCTCGTTCTGAATTTGGAGTGGGGCGCTTGCTTGCAAAAAGCTGCTGATTCAAGACAAAATTTGGCCCGCAAAAAAAAGGGGGGGGGAAAGGCCATCTAATTGACTCTCGACAAGCCATTTACGCACGAGTGTAAATAATTGGAGGTGGATGACGGAGAGCAAGAAAAAAGTTCTTGAAGCTAGGCAACTTACCAATTGGAGTTAACTCGTTACCCGGAGTCTGCATTGGTGCGAGAAAGGGCGAGACGAGACGAAGGTGGAGGAGAGGGAGAGCGGTTCCGAATATGTACTCTGAAATACGATGCGTTGTAGCAGGTTTTACCGCATCGAGGCTCGACTGCAGTTCCTGGCAATCAAACCAGGGGCCAAAGACGATCGATGGACGGCTATGCGGCGTTGTCCTAGGAAGCTGGGAGGCGCCTCTTCTCTTCTTTTCGGTCGACGTGACACTGGTAAGTGTGAGCTGGGCCGATTCGTTTGGGGACGATGAGCATAGACTCTGCTCTAAAGTTTTAGTTGCATAATGATGATGATATGGTGTGTTCTAGTGACGAGCGAAGGCAGCGAGGTTTCCACATGCGAATTAATTCGTTTATATGTTTATATGTTTATGCATATTTATTCATTTATGCGTTTATTCGTTTATGTTTATTTATCCATTTATTCATTTATTCATTTATTCGTTTAATTATTCATTTATTCATTAACTCAGGGGGATAAGACAAGCGACGGACCCCCCACATTGAAGATTCCATGCCATGGTTCCATGGATGGTCGCACGGCACGGTTCCATGGCTCATGGCTCCATGGTTCGATGCAAATTGCTATCCACTTTCTTCCACTCACAACGACGCCATAATGTTACCGCTTTTCGCGGAGGAATTCCATTTCTATGTGAAATCGTCTTCACCTCACATATTCTAGCTTCCATGCTTCGATGTCCGATGCGCTTCGTGTGAGTCCTGTGCAGAGCAGCAGCACAGTTCGCAAGGTCAGAATGGCTTCGGCAAGTAAGAAAGGTAAGCAAAGTCGATGGCTTCTTGCGTAAAGCGGCATGACGCTGTCTGCTCCTTGGGGGTACAGCAGTACAGCAGAACAGCAGAACTCGGGTTTTGCCCTGGTCCCAGGCTGGAGATCGCCAAAAGAGCAAGGCTGCCTTTCTGGCTTATTTATTATTATACAGAGTAACAAGAATCCACGGGCATTTCCCACGCACTATTCATCATCCGTTACTACCGTCATTCCCTGACTATTGACTGCGGCTACTGGTGTCTTAGCCTCCAGTCACGTACTGCCCACCCGCCTTTGTCAACGTTCGACTCTAGCATAAGCACACGAGACAAGGGAAAAGTCTAAGCACAAGGTTATATCGAGCTTCTCTAGCTGTTGACTACTCTGAAGACCACTCAATTCGGATCTCAATATTGTGGCGAGCAAAGAACAAGCTTCCTTACTTAACCCCACGACTTCCCCCCCTTCCCCTCCCCCGACTGGACACGCTCTTGTCCTATACCTTTCAAACTCTAATTGTCTGATATTCTTCCGACAGCTTGAACGGCTATCGTCTCCTTCACCTGGTCACTCATCCCCAACGATTATGACGCTGCCACTGCCCGATCTTTAAAACAAAACAAGAAGAATCGGCTGTTTTTTTTATTTCCGCGGCCGAATTTACATCAACGAAACCCTAGCCTTCTCTTTCCCCAAGTGTGCCTCCGAAACCATACATCTGCACTCTTCGAGGTGAGACACCGCCTTCATCATGGCGGAAATTCAGACCATGGAGTCTCGTACAGGTCGAAATAACCAACGTAAGCATCTAATTCCAGTTTTCAAGAGTCTCCAGCAAGCTTTAAAGTCTTGAATCCCTGGATCGAAGTGCCCTCGTGCTCACATTTTTCCCTCCATTGTAGGATACGGGCCTGACGGAGAACGCTTGGTAGCAGGCGTAGTCGCTCTCAACGAAGCCAAAACACACGTCCTTCTAATCGAATCTACACGACGTAACGGTTGGGTTCTGCCAAAGGGGGGATGGGAGAACGACGAAGAATGCACCGAAGCAGCGCAACGAGAGGCATGGGAGGAAGCGGGAATTCAGTGTACGGTCGACTACGATCTTGGTCAAATTTCCGAGGGCAGGACTGCCAAACAAATCTCCAAAAATGCACCAAAAGCTCTCTACCAATTCTACCAGGTTACTGTCACAAGGGAAGCGGATGAATGGCCGGAGAGGTACAAAAGAAATCGAAAATGGGCTACTTACACCGAGGCAAGAGAAGAGCTTAGAGACCGTCCCGAATTGGTGCAGGCTCTTGACCGTTGCACAATTCAGCGGTAGCCTTGAGGGCCCGGTGTTCTACTCCCACCCCAATATGACTTTCACGAATTCATCTTCCCGGTTTGATCGAATTTGGTCCGAATCAACAGTCATTTGAACAAGTAGTTATGGATACCGGGTTCGACTGACACAAAAAAAGGAATCGATGATCTTCAGTTGGTTTTTCTGAGCCCGTCAAGAACAGGTTCGCAGGCATGCTTTTTTCTTCTTCTTGCTTTTTCCAGCTGCACTAGATGACAATCAAGTCGTTACTGCAATCTTTTCTTGACCGTCTATGGCTACAAATTGATTGAGTTGACAGCCCGACTGCTACCTCCCAAAAGCGCCTTATGATAATGGTTTGACTTGAAATTTCTATACGTATGCCCTTGAACATGGTTGGAGTTGTTGGCATCAGTTCCTTAATAGAGAAATGTAGGAATATAAGTTTTGGGATATTGAGCACACAAAAAAACATGTTGGGATTTTGCTGGCCTAAAGGCTTTTTTTGTACCATATCAGACCTTGAATTTAGATGATAAAATAATACATCTTTCAACCCTACTAGTTACGAGCTCACTATGGTGACAATTTATCTTCTCTTATAGTTGATATCAAGTTGCAGTACTCGGAATGTGTTTCGAGGCAGGTGCAAACCTATCACATCCTGCCGTCAAAATAACCAACTATCAAAACATCATCAATACAACTTTGATCTCCAACTTCTACAACGCGCATCGCTCCGCAACCCAGTCTCTACCTACCGGAATGGATTGGCGCAGTGTCCATTCAATCCGATAGCTGTTTTTCACAATTCTACACTCCACGACGCGATGGAGAACCTCACACTTGAAGAAATACCTCCGTTAGGAGGGGTACCTAAGATGCAAGCTCTGGGACCAGGGCTCCCTTCTCCACAAAACCAGCAGCTCCCTCCGCAGATGTTTACGACTGCTGCTCAACTACTTGATATGACTGATAGTAAGAGATCCTCGCCTTTTCACCTACTGGCGCATGAAGGCGGACGGGGGGTCGTCAAGGGCAAAGTTGCACGTTCAACGAACGGATACTACTCTTGGGATTATACACATATGTTTCAGAGGACAGCGGCTAATATACCTTCCCTGTCTAGAAAAATTAATGGTCTCCCTCCGCGACGGCAGAAAACTAATCGGAGTCCTTCGAAGTTGGGATCAATTCGGTTCGTCTTCCTTTTCTCTATAACCTACATCTGCTAACTATCCCTCTTTCAGCAAATCTAGTCCTCCAATCTACCGTCGAAAGAATCTTTGTTCCCCCCTCCACACCACCCAGTATCCCCACTCCGGGACTCTTTGCAGACGTTCCGGTAGGAATCTTCCTTGTACGAGGCGAGAACGTGTTATTATTGGGAGAAATAGATCTAGATAAAGATGATGATCCACCGCCAGGATATGAGAGAGGAGATGTGGAGATAGTGAGTAAATTGGCGAAGGAGAAGAAGCGTGTAGATGCTGGGAAGGAGAAGCAAAGGGCAAGGAAACTTGCTGAGTTGGGTTTTGAAGGGGAGAATTTGGGAGAGGCGCTCATCTGATTCAGTAGGGAGGATGTGATTTGGATGGGGGGAAGAGGGTTCAGACTAGGAGGGAAAAGGTAAGGAAAGGCAATTATGTGCAGAATATTGTGAAATGCACTCAGTAATTTCCCGGTGGAAGGGGATCAGTCAGTCAGCCCTCGATTTGTGGCTTCTCAAAACACTCTTATGAACCACTTCAATCAGTCAGTAAGAGACGAAAATTCAGCAGCAAAACCATGTCATTTAGAGCATAGTTTTTAGATAAACTGATGAACGCTTCTCGTCTGCCCTGTCCCGCGTTCTTTAAGTCTCTGATTTCTTACCATGTATAGCATTACAACTTTTATCAGGTCTAGAAAACATCTTAGCCTCAAAACAAGAGCTACATTTCTAATACTTCGACTTAGCTGATGTACTCTTCTAAATAGGGGAAATCTCAGGAGTAGAATGATCAAAGATTGCTCTACTAAGACGGTAGCTTTGTACGTGATACGTTCGAAGTAAGGGGACATTCATCAAGCTAATTTCACAACATAAGGCCGAAAGGTAGCTAGACAAAGTGACATAATTTCTCCTACTATGTATACTTTGAGATTCGTTCTTTCATCCTAACTGTGATATAAGAAAAAAAGTAGAAATTAAAAAGATTCCTTCAACCCCCCTTAGCCCTAAACCTTAAATCCCCAACCCCAAAATGCTCTATCCCTTCCCCCCTTCTCTCTCTATGAAAGTTGCTTAATCAACCAACCAGCCAATCAAGCAGGTGTAGCTTCCACGGCTACCTCCTTTCCCTCCAGTCGGCTCAGCAATTACCTCCTTCTCTCACCTTGCCTCCTCCTCCACTATCTTCTTCTTCTTCTTCTTCTTCTTCTTCTTCTTCTTCTCGTTCCTCAATTTATTTTTCTCCGTCTCCTCCTTCATGCACTCACCCTTCTCCCTCACCACTACCGGAACCGCTTTCACTACCCGCACAATGCATCTGTTAATCCATTTCCGGAACTCATGAAATGCGCCCGCGCATCAGACCAGTCTTTACGTGCAGCGGCCGCTCGACGCGCTCGGCAGTTGGGCTTCAGCTTTTTTGCTTTGTTGGTATTGGGTGAATGCGGCTTTGCGTTTGCTGCGCAGGTTGAGTTATGTGCTTGAGCTGCCGGGACGTGGATTTGCCGGGAGGGGTTTGGATGTTCTCGTTATGTGCGTTTTCGCTGGTGGGTGGTTAGACGTGCCATGGTGTGCGGTCGGGCTTGTGAGTTGGAGTTGGACACTCGTGGGATGAAGAAAGATTATTACTCCATTTAAGAGTAATTTGGACGGAAAGGAAAAGAAGGAATTTATACAGAGGAGAATTGTGCTTAGATTTTGAAACGAACGAAAGAAAGAAAGAAAGAAAGAGAGAGAAGGAAAACAAGATGAAGAGAGGAGAATGAAGAAGAACGCTTTCATGCTTCTAAGGGACTGTATGGTGCAAGTAGACTGGGAAATGCTTAAACAATAACAGAGAAGAAAGGAAAATAATGGAAGATCTCTTGGTGGGCTTGTGGAGTCGTTTGAGTATATTTGACGTAACTTATATGAAATGGCGTGGAGCCGTGGTAGATCATCGCGTGTTCCTAGTTGATGCATTGAAAGATTGGGGAGAGAAAATTGTTGCGCGAGTCGTAAGATATAAATACAGCCCAATATGATGGACATGACAAATAAATGTATTCTTTCAGTTTTTTTTAATTTTTGAGAAGTCGCTAGAGCTGTTCGCTTCCAGCCCCTTTTTCCTATATAAGGACTGATAAGGCTGGTGACAAATCACACTTGACAAAGCTTGTTATCTGTTTGATAACTGCTAAGCACCCTAGATCGTGAACCTTATAGAAGTCCATACATATCATTCTCTAACATCACATTCCCCTCTCCTTCAAGCGTCGATATTTATTAGCATCTTTGACACTCGCACGAACCTTACTGAGAGCGATGTCCCAGTCAGATCTCTGAATCCTAAGCTCTCCAGTGTCTGGCTCTAAAGCCATCTCTCGTTTTAAAGCAGCAACAGCTGCAGCTTGGTGTAGATTACCCAAGTCAGCTCCGCTAAATCCTGTACAGCGAACATCTCTTGCCACACTCTCTAGATTGCTGACCTCGTCAGCTGATGCAGCCGGAAGAGCTTTCTTGTATAGCGCCTTAAGAATCTCGACTCGTTCATCCGGAGTAGGTAGGTCTACAAAGACAGATGTCCCTAAACGACCTGGCCTAAGCATAGCCGGGTCAATCATATCAGGCCTATTTGTGGCAGCTACCACATAGATCCCGGCCCTATTACTCAGCCCATCCAATTCTGTGAGGAGAGTATTGACGACTTTGCTACTTGCTTCGGACAAGGAATCTTCTCTTTTCGGAACCAATGCATCTAGCTCGTCAAAAAATAGAATACAAGGAACAGATGAGCGTGCGCGTTCAAAGACTTGACGAACAGCTCGTTCAGACTCTCCAACATACTTATTGAGTAGCTCGGGCCCCTTTATTGAGATAAAATTGGCCTTTGACTCGTTGGCAACAGCTTTGGCTAGGAGAGTCTTACCACACCCAGGTGGACCCCAAAGTAAAACTCCAGTGGGGGCTGTGATACCTACACGAGCAAAAGATTCAGGACGTTTGATAGGTTCAACAATTGCCATTTCGAGTTGCTCGCGTACTTCGTGTAGAGCGCCAACATGTGCCCAAGTGGTATCTGGAATTGTAGCAAAGCCTTCTCGTTTAGCTGATGGCTGAACCTTTGGAATAGCAGTAAGGAAGTCTGCATATGTGATTGAGAAATCACCATCTGGGGTAGATTCGCCTGCATGGGCAACTAATGATCGTAGGATTAGCATTGCAGGTGATGTTTTAAGTTCTTCGATCGGAGTATCAAGTTCCATGGTGGTAGCGCTGCGTAATGGAGTGTCAATCTCCATAGCAGTAGTCGTACGCTGCTTCAATACCGCCATCATCCGCTTCATAGCTTCCGTTCCAGCCACAGATACCACATCGTTGAGATCAGCCCCAACGAATCCAGGAGTAAGCTTTGCCAGGCTCCTGTAGTTAAAATCTTCTGCCAGGTCTAGTCTTTGGGTAAGAGCCCGTAGAATTTTCTCGCGAGCCTGTTCGTTGGGAACACCAAGATTGATCTCTTTGTTGAATCGACCAGCCCTTCGCAGTGCAGGATCCAGACTGTCAGGTCTGTTCGTGGCAGCTATAATGATGACCGGTTTCCCTCCAGTATTCTCCAAAGCTATATCATCCATACATGTGAGCATTTGCGCTACTATGCGTTTCTCCATCTCCCTCTGAGCACTGTCACGTTTGCCCATAATAACATCAATCTCATCAATGAAAACAAGACAAGGTGCCATGCGTTTTGCTTCTTCGAAAATGTCCCTTATTTTCTTCTCTGACTCTCCAGACATGCCGGCCACTAACGATGGTGCAGAAATTGAGATGAAAGAAACTCCAATTTCTGCCGCAAAAGCATTTGCAATCATCGTCTTTCCACAACCAGGTGGGCCATGAAGTAATACCCCTCGAGGCGGTTGTATGCCAGTTCGTATATATGTTTCAGGATACAGCATTGGCATTGCTACAAGTTCATTCAATTCCTCAATGACATTGTCGACTCCTCCAAGGTTATCTAAAGAAATATCGGTAGGTGGTGATCGGTCTGTATCCTTTTTGCTATCCCGCTCTGACTTGCGGCGCTTCGGCCTCGGTTCCCCATTTGCTTTTCTTTCCATTTTTGAGGGTGATTTCACCTCTCCATTTGTGGTTGCTGGTATAGGCACTATCGGAGTGCTGCTCCCACTGGCTCCTGAACTGCCATTAGTCGGACTCATAGTGCCTAATGTCGTTGCTTTAGTTGTCCATAGACGGGTGATGCTCTTGTTCATAATATTGTGCTCCTAAAATTATTAGACAATGCTCAAAGACGAGTCCTTAAATGCATACCCTAAGCTTAACTTCATTTTCCTCTTCCAACCCGTGAAAGTCTCCGTCTATAGACTCACTGTCGTCTTGCTCTTCCTTCAAAACTAACAGGACCCTCTCGATCGAGTCCTCGAGTGGTTTCTTTGGTCGTCTTTTCAGGCTGGAATTTGATTGCTTTATGCTATCGTATACAGCCGTAATGGTCAACCGTTTTCCTCCCTTGTCTAATTGACTTTGCTCATCAGCGAGTTTTCGGACTATTTGATACACCTGAACAGAGTTAGCATATGGTCTTTGAAAGTGAACTCTATTGGGAATTTACATCTCTATCAAGTCCTTGACTAAGAGTTGGTCTGGTGCCTCTTGAACCCATCATAAAATATTTCGCAATAAATGTTCCCCAACAAACCAACGTTGGAGGAGCTCGTCAAAAAATAAGAATTGCCCGGTTAATCTTTAGCCCGTCATTTCGCAGGGGTGTCATCTCGTATGCCTGACTGCCTGCTCGGCACGCGAGCAGATCTTGCCGCCATGACGCCGCCATCTAAAAGTATAATTATGGTCAAGCCATGCTTTCCAAGAAGTCTTTTGAAATACATCGATGACCATGGGGAACTCGGGCAGTACTCATAAAATATCTGCCCAGGACAAGTCAGTATTTCACTCTACCTACTAGGATTCAAGCTAATTATTAGTGCAGAGCTATCCTGGACATGAAGAATCAACGCGACAAGTTACATCAATATCAACGGCGCATCACTGTGTTGACGGACCGAGAAATAGCGATAGCGAAGCAGATGATAGCAAAGGGAGATAAACCTAAAGCGTTACTTGCATTACGGAGAAAGAAGTATCAAGAGTCTTTGCTGGCGAAGACGGACGCACAACTGGAGCAACTGGAAAAGTTGACAAGTAGTGTGGAATTTGCACTGGTGCAGAAGGATGTTGTCTTTGGATTACAGCAGGGAACCAACGTGTTGAAGGAGATACACAAAGAAATGGGAGGGTTAGAGCATGTAGAGAAGTTGATGGGTGAAACTGCGGATGCGATGGCTTATCAGCAGGTATGTATCATATGATTCTGAATCTGTGAAATGACTGACGTTTGAGTAGGAGGTGAGTGAGATGCTAGGTGGACGAATATCGAATCACGATGAGGACGAGGTTGAGGACGAATTGATGGCGCTTGAAGCGGAGATTAGAGGTGTACCTTTGCCAGATGTACCAACATCAGAATTGCGAAGCAAGATGAGGGCCAAAGACAGGCAGGCAGAGCAAGAGGAGCAGCGGGTGGCTATGTTGGTATGAGAAGGGTTTTGTATAGGCATTGGAAGGCGTTGATGAACATATTATCACACGGATACCCAGATCGTTAATCACTGTCGTCACACTCACTGTTTGAAGAATTCCTAAGATACTACAAGATCTAGGTAGAAGAGGGAATATCTAAAGAACATCTAAAATTCTTGTTTAGAGAGTTAGGAATCTAGTTTAATTGGAATTGATTCATTCAGCGGGTTTTTGATTGGGCTTTTCCTTCTGTATTTTCCATATTTCATTCCGTTATTTTATTTTGCCAATTGGAGGATTGCGTTTCGACTTATGACTTGGGGTGAGTCTCCAAGTTTTGGTCTAGAAGAGTGCCTAGGAGGTAATTTCTTCAGGACTTTTAAGTAGAGCGAGCCTAGTCTACCTAAGGATTACATTCACTCCAACTATTAAATAGCACATCGCCTTCAATTTTGTCGAATTATTCCTTGCCCATGTGAAAGAAGAATGAAAAATCAGACTGAAGTAAAGATCAATCTCTGGCCCGCCTTTGCAGCCTTACACTTCAGCCTCGTGCTAAAATAAATTCTCCAACTCAACACCACAACACTCTTCACAACTGGAACCATAAACCTCCCAAATGGCGCCTTCTTCCACTCAACAAGTCCTCCTCAGTCCCGCTGAACTATCCTACCTACACACCTCTCTCGCCCTCCAGCCACCAATCCGCCCCGACGCCCGCCTATCCACACAATTCCGCCCTCTCATCGCTGAGACTGATATCCTACCTGGTACAAACGGCTCTGCACGTATATGTTTTGCAGATGGCACAGAAGCTATTGTGGGAATAAAAGCCGAAGTGCAGAAATCAAAAGCTAGTTATGCTGTTTCGAAAGGGAGCTTGATGGTGGACGCTGGAGATGATGAAGAGGAAGAAGGGGCTAGGGAAAAGAAGGGATTGAATGAATGGGTAGAATTGGTGGTTGAGATTCCGGGGTTTAGGGATGAGGATTCGATGCCGGTTTTCTTGGGGGCGCTGTTAACAGAGGCCTTGCTGGCGGATGGGGAGGTTACGAAGAGGCTGTGGATTAATAGGAGGTTCCATCGGAAGCTATATTTGGATGTTCGTCCCATGAGTTCTTATTCTTTTCTCACTCATACTAATTAGGAATGTAGATCCTATTACTTTCTCAACCACTGTCCTACCCGCTACCACTTCTTTCTCTCACAACACATCTAGCTCTCCTCGCAACCCGTCTTCCAAACCTCAAATCAGAAGACGACGAAGATCCATTGTTCGACGATGATTGGGATGCTTCCGTATATCTCTACCCCCAAGACTCCTCAAATTCTTCCTCCAGACCACCAATTACACTTCTCGTCATGGCTGTAAAAGATAATATTATCTTCGACCCAAGTAAAGAAGAACTAGCTGTTGCAGAGGTTGTTCTAGCGGTGTCAATTGGCGAGAGCAAAATCTCTAGAGAAATGGATGTTGATGGAAGGCAATTAAAGTTATTGTCAGTGAGGACTATTGATCCGCCATCGAGATTGACGAATCCTGGTGTACCTAATACGTTGAATACGGCTACGGGAGGGGCAGCTGCTGAGAGTACGGAACAAGCTTCTAGTCAAAGGGAGACGATGGAAGGGGTTTGGCAACCACCTAGGGGAGGAGCGAAGAGGAAACTTATTGCGGCTATGATTCAAAAAGCACTGGAAAAAGGAGGTGTAGCTGAAGAGGTTCTGGATGGTTTAGAGACTGTGGAGTTGGGTTAATTTTTGTTTTGTACAAATCTTACGATATGTAGAGAAAAGATACCTAGTTTTCTTCTTCCACATCACTCCTGGTATATGCTCCTCTCGTCTTGTCTAATTACTCACCACACTATTGAGTAGATTCATCACCAAATCCCCAACCATTTCTTCCCCGAAAAATTCCTCTCGAACCCAGGGCCACCCTCTCCCTCACCCTCTTCCTTCCCCTCAACTTTACCCTGAGCCTTAGCCTCGCCCTCTACAGGAATAGCCGGTCCAAGCAACTCCTTATCCGTCTTTGCAGTCCAACCCCCAAACCCTTCATCCTTATCCAGTCCATGAGCTTTCCTATACGCTGCCCTCTTCGTCACATCTTCCACTTTATGCTTCCTTCTTTCTTGAGTTTCCGCTGTCACATGCTGAGAATGTAATTTCATGACTTCCAAAACAGTGCGGGAGAAGGCGATGGGATGGACGAAGAGTTGTGTCCAGTGGGGAAGCATATCTGCGAAAGGCGAGTCGCGTTTGAAGTTTGTGGCGAGAACTGTGAATGCTAAAATGGAAAGTGTTCCCTGGGATATGAATATTTAGCTTCGCTCTTCGAGCTATAAAAGTGCAATTGAGACATACGAGAGTAATCCAAGTATGAATCGTCTTATTATGCATAAACCAATGCAAAAATGTTCCAGGAGGAGGCATCATATGAGGGTATTTCTTCGTTGCTTGAGCTGCTTTCTCCTCGGCTGAGAGAGCTGGTCCTGGATACCTCGGAGCTGGCTTTGCAAGACGGGAGCCATGAGATGGAGGATTGAACTTTGCAGGTTTCTCTAGCACCAGGGGTTTAGAAGGGTCTGGTTTGGCCTTTTGAGGGGGTTGAGGTTTCTTTGGAGTCTTTTTGGAGGCGTGTCGGATGGAGGGGGAGCCATTGGTAGGTAAGAGTTGGCGACGCCATATTGCAGAACGTTGAGGGAGAAGGAATCGAGGAATTGAGGTTGTGGGTGGCATTTTGCCTATGTTGAAATAGAGGTTTCAATGCTCCTTCAGAGGATCAGAGGATATTGCTTTGTGCAGTTGCAGCCTGCACTTCCAAAAATATTCCAACCTTCCGTTGGCCAATCCTTCCAACTCCTGCAGACCAAAAATGGATCGGTTCTGATAACTTGAATCGTGCCCGATTTTCGCCGATTGCCTACGATTTTAGCCACGCCATTATTTGAAAGGAAATCACTTTGATTGGCTGAATCACCGAAGCGTCCTTGTAATGATCCTTGTTGTGGCTGGTGAAATAAACCGGCTCATTTTAAGAGGTTGTGAGGGCACATATTTTGGAACCTTTTTTCTCTCTTCACATATATTTTTATAACAAACTCCAGATCAACTGCACACCTCTTTCTTCTCACATACACCGACCTTTTCTCCTCACCCACCACTCTCACTCTTTTAATAATTTAGAATGCCTTTCAAAGACGGTACGTTTCTCTCTCCTTATCCGGTGCTGGCTCCGGAATTAGATCACGTCACTCAAGAAGTTTTTTTTTGGCCATTGAATGGCAACCACAACTCTGCAATCGATACGATTCAGAATTGAGATCGAGTATATGCTAGAGGATATTATCTGCCAAAGCTATTATAACTCCGGAGGTTTCTTGCGTGGTCGACTCTTAGGGCAAGTCGATGCAGACGCCACTGATCCTCAAGAACCCGACAACGACATATCCACTTCAGATATAAAGATCTCACATAGCAGGACCACGCATCTACATATCTTCATTCGATGTTCTTGATATGAGACCATTCCCTAAGTTGTTGCGGATTTCCGCCAGCTTGCGCCAGAAGCCGATTCATGTTGCACATGTTTTCAAGACCACGGACTAACGGAATCAAATAACAGGAGACTCCAAGAAGGGTGCTAACCTCTTCAAGACACGATGTGCTCAATGCCACACTCTCGGCGAGGGCGAAGGCAACAAGATCGGTCCTAACTTGCACGGGTTGTTCGGACGCAAAACCGGTTCAGTCGATGGGTTCTCATACACCGATGCCAACAAGGCCAAGGGAATTATGTGGGATAACGATACTCTGGTATGTGTCTATGCGTACTTGCAGAGGGAAATTTTTGGGGAGCTGGGAGCTAATAACTGATGTTGTAGTTCGAATACCTCGAGAACCCAAAGAAGTACATTCCAGGAACGAAGATGGCTTTCGGTGGACTGAAGAAGGATAAGGACAGGAACGATTTGATCTCGTATGTATTTTCTTATATCTCTCCCAATGCTTTGGTCTTGGAGTGGCGAAAAGTGAGAGACTAACAAGCCCACAGGTTCCTTAAGGAAGAGACAAAGTAGACGACACATTGGGGATTGTATTCATAGATAGACAGACGGGCGCGCTTGTACTTTAATAGATAGCATTGGAAGTTGCACCTTTCTTGCAACCAAAATCCAGATCTCCTCTTTTCAAAAGACAAATGATACTTGCTCCTAGGGGAAGAGTATAAATTCTGGAGTACCTAGATAGACCTATGCTTCTCAATTGATCACTCTGATCTCGCAGTTTTGAGGGACAGAGATTACTGAATGTGATATTTTTAATGCGAGAAGCTTATTAACGTTCTACATCTAAACTTTTTTCTAAACACCAACTCTCCATACCGCAAAACTTTGGATATAAACTTAATGAAGTTCGGATGAGAATTTCCTGACAGCCTTTTCGAGCACCTATCTAGCAGCTAAATCGATATGTGCTTTTGCCCCAGAGAGTTTTCCGGATATTGGATCTCTAGCTTTGAGCAGCCAAATAAGATTCATCGTCTAGGTATGACTTCTCTGCTGAAGTTATACATTGCATATTTGCTCCAAGCTTGTTCATCGTCTCAACCCATTCATCGTAAGGATCTGAATCGAAGACTATTCCACCTCCTTGGTGTAAAATTAAAGTCAGTATTCCGATATCCAGACGTTCAGTAGTAAATTTGGGAATAAGATATCCCTGAAACGGTTCACATACCAGCTTGCAAATAGGCAATGCCATCCTTGACCATCATTGTCCTTAAGGCAATACAAGTATCCATCTCGCCTTCCGCCTCATTACCCTCAGCATCCACACTTCCATAACCGAAATATCCCACTGCCCCTGCATACACACCTCTTTTTTCCTTTTCCAACTCAGCTATCAACTCCATAGCCTTGACTTTCGGAGCCCCTGATACCGTTCCAGCTGGGAATATAGACCGAAATGCATCGAATCTCGTCTTCCCTTTCCTCAGAACCCCTGATACTTGCGAGACAAGATGTTGCACGTGACTAAACTTCTCAACGACCATCAACCTATCTACTCGAGTTGTTAACGGATCACAGACTCGATTGATGTCATTTCGAGCAAGGTCGACAAGCATGACATGCTCAGCTCTGTCTTTAAGGGAATTACGGAGCTCATCAGCCAGAGCTTCGTCTAGCTCGTCGGTTGCGCCTCGTTTGACAGTTCCGGCTATGGGATGGGTGATGATTCGACCAGATTCGGCTTTGACTAGGAGCTCAGGGGATGCTCCAACAATTTGGAACTCTCCACAGTTTATGTAGAATAGGTAGGGTGAGGGGTTAACTGATCGTAATTGACGGTAGATGTTGAAGGGGTGTAATGTAGTTGGTCTTGCGAACCTCTGAGATGGGACAGCTTGGATAATATCACCAGATGTGATGTGGGTTTTGAGAGTTTTGACATGAGCTTCATAGCCTTCTTGGCCAATATTAGAAGTGTATTGTTGGTCCTGCTTTATGGGTGGTTGAACAGGTAATGGAGTATTGGGCGAAAGGAGGACGGCAACATGTTCATTGATCGTAGCTCGTGCTTTTTCGTAGGCCGCCGGAAGCTCAGAAAGATCTTCGGGGATGTGGATGTAGGTTATAACCTTTATGAACTCAAAAAACCTATCAAATGCTACAATTGTATCGAAAAGCATGAAGAGTGACTCGGGAACTTTGAGTACATCTTCCATAGGCCTTGCAGTTTTTGGCTCGAAATACCGCACACAGTCATATCCAACATAGCCAATTGCACCGCCCGTCAGGGGTGGTAGTGCTAGTCCTGGTATATGTGCAACCCTGCTCTTCGAGAGCTCTTTCTCCAGTGCTGGTAATGGGTCTACCTGTGCGCCATATCCTTCTCCAGTCTTGAGGATCTTTCTAGGCCCAGCTCCCACAAAAGAATATCTTCCAACCTTTTCTATTGCAGCGCTCTCGAATAGGAAGGAGTGGTCGCATTTAGAGTGTGCTGAGATTTTGAGGTATGCTGCGGAGGGGGTGATGAATTCGGCTGAGATTTGTGCAAAGACAGGAACCAGATTTGGAGCATGTGGCTTTCCAGAGGATTTGGATAGTACGTCTCGAACAGTCTCTAAGGACGGTGTAAGGGTCTTCTATTTAATCGTGAGCTGTTTTCTCTTGCTTGGGGAAGAGTCACTGGCTTTGCTTCACTTACCCCTCTAGCCATTGTACTTCGGTAGCTGGTCCTGAACGTTACTCTTCAAGCCTCTAGAAGCTAATGATTGTATTTCATGAACGACAGGGTAGCGTATCATAGAAGAGCTCTGACAGTACAAATTTCACACCTTAGGCTGATGTGTTCACGGACAATTGTGCTCTTCAAATTACGGACCTGTTATGTATGTATTAGGCGAATCAACTGCCAGTCCGACTTCGGTGGCTGCCGGCAGAATGTGCTCTTTTTGGAGTCGGACAATCGATCTCTCCACTTCTCATCCCATCCAAGCTTCTTGCTCAACACTGCCCTTTAGAAGGCTTTCTTTTCATAATGTAACTTTAATATTAATACAAATACTTCAACTTCAACTTCTTGTCCCCAGCGTACCGTCAATACTTTTACTTAAGCTATTTCAAACATGAGCCTTCATTATCTAGGGATATCTCACTTTCCCGTGCTTCATCGCCAGTTCTCATCTCCAACAGCTGCATCATTCCTGGAATCCTCTCCAGGTCAGGATCTCACACAAGATAGCAAAGATGTTCTCATCGACAGGCTTCATGATTTAGCCCTTCGTCTGTCAAATGATAGTTTCGAGGACCATACAATCACGGCACTCCATCGGAGGATGGACGAGATGGAGATATTTATGAGGGGGGAGGAGAAGAATCTAAAGTCAGTACGGCTAGGAAATGACGGCTATCTCCATCCCGTAACGCCCTCAGATAATGGGGAAGACTTTTTTTGGGGATCACTATCACCAACGCAAAGTGTGAGAATGCGACTTCCAGCATCACCCAAGCAGCAACAGACTCACTCAAGACACGTTGATTCTGGTTTGACTACGTTCCGGGTTAATCAGATTTCGAAGCAAGCAGAAGAGTTGGTCTCACAACTAACTACGGCCGTCACAGAATTGCAACTTAGGAAAGAGGAATCAGATGTAACTATGACCAATACCCTGTCAAATCTGGTCTCTAATCGATCTAGCACAGCATCTTCATGATTTACTTTTTCTCAAAGTAGAAAAGGCAACTGAAAGGATCCTTTTATTGGAGTATCGCATTGCTGAGATGTGAGTGTTTCTCTCTTTTTAAATCGATCATAATCCATCTGAACTATTTCTAGGGAGGATGATTTCGAGGCCAATCAGTCAGAGCTGAAATTTCTGCGGATACAGCTCCAAGCAATAGAAGCACAGTGCGGGGAATATCTTCCCCTGAACAAGGACCAAGAGCTTACGCAGAGTATCATGAATTGGAAAATTGACTGGGAGGATATCAACCAGAAATCCAAGGCTCGGAGGAAGAAATGTCAGGTCGGTGAAACCGAGATTGTTGTTAATGGATCCTGATGTACATCTACGCTATAGCGTTTTCAGATGATTGCTTGAGTTCTAGAATTTGCTGGACCTTATATGATTAGGCTAGTTTGTTCCATGGATGATTCAAACAAAAGACCTTGTCGTGTTATTGTGTGCGGAGCTCTTTGAGTAGGTGGATTTATACCACGATTTATCTCTCATTCATTTTTCATCTCCATTTCTTTCTTGGAATACTCTCATCAATCAAACAGCCAAAGCTCAGCGCCAATCACCACTTTATCATGAAGATACCAAACAAATCCTCCAGCAAGCCAGCTTCTCCTTCTACTACAAATCAATGAAATTCACCTCAAAGGCTAATGAAATGATCATCCATCATGAAGACATCCACACTTCCCGCCAAATTTTCATCCAAGAAACTAGGAATCAAGAGCGAAAGTTAATGATCTCAAGGGGCCAGGATTTGAAAATTAAAGAGGCGTTTTGGGTGAGTGAAAGGTACTTCGGATGCAGAGGGATACTGACAGAGATTTGTATAAGGTTGGGATGGCGCCTATGCCTCCTTCGCCGATTCCTAGGCCTGTGGAAAAGCAGAATAGGAGGACATGAAGGAAGATTAAGTTAGCCTTAGAAGGATGTGAAGGTGATTCACTTTTGAAGGTTCTCCTCGGTGCAGCTGAAGATATTCATTTTCGAAAATTTCGACGTTTATACTACCTCTTTTTCTTATTCAAGCACAATTAATTTGATGTCTTGAGCTGAAGGGGCGCTTACTACGTGCTTGGAGTTAAATTCGAGGCTCCCAATAATTCTAGAAGAAAATGTAGTGGTTCACTATATACGCCTCTTAGGTATATGAGAATACCTCAACATTGTTTTGAAGTGGGTGAACTCATCTCGGGTGGAAAATATAAATTTCATCCGAACCGGCTTGTGGATGAGAGTCTTGAACATGTTCAGAAGGAGATTCAAATGTTATACTATAGGTAGGTAAGTAATTCGGCTTTCACTAAAAGTTGTTCGTACCACTCTCGGCACCCCCAACATGGTGACTCAGCTCGGGCATTCAGAAGATTAAGGTCTTTAACAGCAGGCTTAATCTTTCACCTTATAAGACGGGACGGCTGATATGACTTGAAATTTATTGCTGCTGCTTTGCTCTTCATTGCGCTTCTTTCATTTAACTCATCTTAGTTCTATAAACTGTAAAAGTAATATTATACATTCCTTTTACAAGCTACTTATACAAAGCAACCCTTGCCCAAGAGAAATCTCTGCAATGCCAAAAGAAGCTACCAGCACTTTCATCGAAACCTTCCTTCCAATTTAGCCAAGTCCTGATCCACGAAGCCTCCTCAAAGCACTCCCCTATCCGACGCATTACTAGTCAACTCTCCCGCATCCTTATTATATTGCTTGTCTACTCAGCAAAAGCTAACCTTAACCCTATGAACTTCCTCCAACTCCCTAATCCTCCTATGCAAAGCCGCAAACGCAACCATGTTGACAACCCTCGTATTCCTCGAACTAATATATCCATTCTGCTCCCACCTCCAAACATAAAGCGTCAACCCATTCACCACATACTTGGAATCCGTCTTCAAGACCAAATGACTAAATCTCTTCCTCTCCGGACCAGATCCACCAGAATCTTGTCTAGAGCTATTTCCAATGCAAATAAATCGGCGTGATTATTTGTCTGGCGGAAAGTGGAAGGCTGTCTCTCGCCAATATTTGAAGTCGGTATATTCGGCTTACCAGGACAGAAATAGACCCCATATGAAGAGACAGCTCCATCCCGGCCATTCCATAGACAACATTCCACCACCAAACTCTTCGAAATTCTCTCGGGAGATCATTGCGTGCTTGAACTCCTCTCTTATGTAGATCATTAACCGCTCGAGAAAGACGAGCTTCGGCTTTCTGTGATGCTTCTCCCTTCTCTCATTCCTGATTTATAACCGCTCTCCAAGATCTTCCACAGAAGCAGCAGCACCTCCCTTTTGTATGCTTCTTCTAGAGGTCCTTTTGCGCTTTGTTTCGCCCCTAATCTTCTCTTGTAATTCTTCCTAAGCGAGCACCTTAAGCAGGGTTGGCTATCCAATTAAATCATTGCATTTTCCTCACCAAAGGCTTCTAAATTACTGAATTCTGTGATAAAACCCCCAACACCCTCCTTCTAACAAATAAATACATGACATTGTTTACTTAGAACCGAATTAGCTAAAACCTCACCTAATATAACCCGTTCTGCCCATATTTTCCCCTCTACAGCTCTTGCAACTACCCCTCTTACTTCTGCACACGTATAAATGATCTTTAATTAGAGGGAGAGATCCCTTAGAGTTAGTATTGTGTCTGTATACTTTTGCCGTGTCCTCCCTCCTATTCCCAGTGCAAAAAAGGTATAGATTTCCTTGGTTGTAGTAGGGAACCAATCATAAGACTTGAATGCTCTAGCAGGGAACCGCGCACATATTCTTCGGTAAGATTCGTATTATAAACTATCCTTTCTATAGGGAGAGTAATAAAGTTGAAATAAAGCTGTAGGATCGTCTGTGGAAACGTGTTGTGCAAGTGTAATTTGGCACTTGATAGGTAATTGGCGGTACATCAGGTTGTAGTATCTCAGTATCAGTAGGATCAAATTCTACGCCTTCGGGCATTGTGGTTGTGGTTTAATTCAAGTTTTTATTAATTATTATGGCCTTTGCATTGAAGCTATTCATGTTCCTACCCCCTGTTTGCTTACATAAAGGAGTAAGATGTTGGCAGCTTAGGGGATAGATGAATGTTTGCATTTTGATTATACAGAAGTGTTTTCGGAGAATTGCGTAGGGTCTTTCTCTTGAAGAGCTTGAAGTTGTGCAGTAGTTAACCATAGAACTGAAGAGCGAGAAGGAAGGCAAGGTAGTTCAGGTTCTTCTGCATTTTGCATTTCATCGGCCTTTCTCTTGCTATGCTTCTTCTTATATACGATATCATTTGTAGCTCCTAAACCAAGCTCCCATCGATCAAAACAATACTGGTGAATAGCCTCTTCTTGCATTGTATTTAGCACCCTATTCTCTCCCTCATGCTCGTTGAATTTCCTTTGCTTGTTGCGCACTCTTTTTCGAAGTCGATTTAAGGATTTAGCTAATGCTCCTGGGTATGGTGAATTCGTGCAGAAACAGATGAGCATTCTGTAGGATTATCAAGAGCCCATTCGCATGCCTTGTGAAGTGGATCTACAATATTTGAGTGATATATTTTGGTCCTATACAGTATTGAAATCTTGATCTCGAAGACGTGGCAAGGCGGGGTATGTGCATCTTCACATCTGAGCACTAACACCAAGAAGCTGTGCTACATGTTTGCCTCACAGATGGCTTGTTTTACGGATAGCTGAATGCAGCGGTGGTGAGACGTGCTACTTGTGGGTAATGGCCACAGGGAAATGCTTGGAGCTTGATTGTGGCCAAATTCGAAGCTTGAGCGTCTCCTCCGCCCGCCCTTCCTTCCGATCATCCATCTTCGCACGTTGGAGCACGGCGAAGCTAATAGTAAGGTCAGCCCAGCCCACATGGAAAAGGAACATGGAGATTTCGAGTGGGAGAAAACAAGAGGGATATATATGAAGTGCCAATGAGTAAATACATAATAAATCGCAAACTCTGTGAAAAGTCAACATGTACGATGCGGGATCGAGCCCTTCTTCTCGCGACGAGGTCCTATTGGCTGTGATGATGGCTCAAAGTTTGAAAGAAGAAAATAGGTACATCGATTCCCAGGCCAACCCAGTTCTCCTGATGCTACTAGGCAATTTGCTAAATGAGAAAATGGAACCAACTCGTGGCTTTCCTCCTTTACGGTCCATCATCCTGCACGCCCACATCGCACATCAATACATCCTCACGCCTTAGGGTTAGTATCCACCCATCTTGAAATATATTGAGAGATGAATTGAGCATCTCATACATGCACCGTTTCCGTCGATCCACGATCCCATCCACGCCTTGGACCCATTCAAACCCACGAAAGCCTCAACCTGCGACCAGTCTTCCCACCCACACACTTCCTCCATCATCATCAACTCACCATGTCGTCGCAAAACAAACCATCCAACCCTTCTGCCACCCGACGGAAGTCAACTAAGACGCAGTTGATCGTCAAATTGAAGCTGTCGCCCGAGGCTCTACGAAGATTTGAACCTGTCCCCGCAGGCATCAAGAAAGAGGAGGCCCCATCAAAGGAGACAATTTCGCCTGCTTCAGCCGTCCGTCTTACTACCACGAGCCCGAATGGCGTTAACCCTCCCGAATCTTCCTCGAATACGCCTGTCCCTAATGGCACTCCCATTCCGACATCAATGCCTCCGCCAACAGAAGGCGTTAGGAAAAAGGGTGTCAAGAGAAGCTCTGCGGTAGCACTAGGAGCAGAGGGAACCCCTAGGGTTAGAGGCAAACCAGGACCGAAGAAGAAGGCAAGATTGTAAGTCGTGACTTATGCTGCTCCCAACCCCTTGGCTCCTGGCCCGGCTTAGTAGTCAAACGCTTGAGTCTCAAAGCATTATCATCGCTACGATTCCATCTGGCTAACTTTTCATGTAGGGAGGATGGTACTATCGACCACACGAGCACTCTTCCTCGAGTTTTGAACACGACCGGTGCCCACAAGCTTGGTCCAAAGGCCAACCAAGGTGCCATCAACGCTGGTCTACGGGCCCTCGATCGCTCTGGCAAGCCATGTCGCAAGTGGCAGAAAGGTAGCTTCAAGCTCAAAAGCTTCACTGGTGTCACTTGGGAAATTCCCCGTTGGACAGCACCCCCAAAGATCAAGGTTACGACCGAGTCCGAGACTTCAACAGCAACCAGTGATAGTAGTAAAGAGAACGAGAACAAGGATAGCAGCCGAGTGGAAAGCGAGAAGAGCAACAGTGTCGCTATGGAGGCCAATACTCCAGACCCAAATGCGAGTTCCCCGGCCCCAGTGCCAGCTCCAGCTGCAACTCCAATCGATAACCCATCCGCAGCACCGGTTGTCACTACTACGGCTTAGACCACCTCTTATTCTCTTTCTTTCTCTCTTTTTTGGTCTTTTACGATATTCTTCTGTATTACGAGACTCGGATTAACTGGGAAACTACTACTCGGACCAATAAAAGTGCTTTGCGACTAGATTCTTTCAGAAGCTGCCTCAAGATCTGAGCAGGGGCATGTACAATTTCTCTTTTATCAGTGTCCTTTGCAAAGGGGGAGAGTTCACTAAGGCGTTGGCTGCATTTGCAAGTAAGGCTTGGATGAATGGCGTTGGCGTTTTCCTCATGGCACAGAGGCTTGTATTATATCATAGCACTTCTGCGGCAGTGTTCACGAGAAGACTCCAATAGACCTTTCTTTCAATCCTTCCTATGGCTCTTTCTGGTTGCTACTCTACTGTGAATGCCAGGCCTTCTACAACAGCTCTTAACAAATTTAGCTAACCAGCAAGTCCCCAAAAGTGAGACTTTCCATACCTATTTTTAAAAAATCAGTCTTGTGATGAGCAAGTCCTAAGATAACGCAGCAGTCGTAATTCTGCAAATCTCCCTACTCTACTGTAATGCTGTGTATTTCTGCTGTAGGTCAACTTTGGAGGTCATGCGGGCTCATTTTCCGGCCGCAGAATCATGACAGTATGATCAATTTTGACAGACACGCTCAAGCATATTTCCAGGCTTTATTAATAATTCTGAAATAGTGGAGAACAAATATCAATGAAGATACTATACATTCAGTCCTAGATTGTTTCCGTGCGGGGTTATGCTTGATGATGGCTGGTGATCCAAAGATGTTGATTTCACCACAGAGCAGCTAGTTCATCTGCTCTTGACTAGTGATGAATAACCATGGTTCTCATCTAGAGAGATCAACCCATCTTCATCTTTATTAAATGTAAATCTGCCTTCTCAAAGGCTCTAGTCCGATGTCTCGTGATCTCCAAATGAAGTAGCTTAGCTAGGCAGTTCGCCAAATCCCTAGCTACATTACACCTTCATAATCCATGATATCCTTCAAGATTTCAAGACTTAATTTCCCCCTCAGTGACAAAATGGATTCTCCGGAATCAGTTCAGCTCGCCTAAGTTGGACATCTACCTAATTACTTATCCATCCTACAGATACCCACGGCCATGAGAAACAATTCACCACATCATATACACTGTCCCCACCTTAGTCCAGGCACGTCAACCATTCACCGAAAGCCAGATCAAGGTACGGGACTTGATCAAAGTTGAATAATAGGAAAGAATCTCCTCTACTACGCAGTGATTACCCCATTCTGCCAGTCTCTCCATCTAAATCTTTGCCCCAAAGATAATACATCCAACATGTCGAATCCATACTCTGCAAACTCTCCAGGAGTTCCAGACTCGAGCATGCCTTCTAGAGCTCCAGTATTTGTGCCACGGAGGTCTTCATATGCTTCTGTAGTTTCCGGCACAGCTTCAGCAGCTTCACAGCCAACTAGAGCCGGTGCTTTCTCGCATCTTCTGAATCAGAACTCACACTTATCGAACCAAGGCAATAGCGATTTCAATTACGACCCGAACTACCACGGCTCGAACGGAAATTCGCGATTTGACTATCGAGGGTATGAACCGGAATTCAATACAAACGGGAGCAGTCGTGGGAGATCTGGGTCCTGGGGGCGTAACGGATATCTACCAAGCTTTTCAAGTGCCTATGCCTCACTTAACAACAACGGCTACGGCTACGGACCTTTCGGTGGTGCGCAAATTGATACCTTCTTCGTACCCTCGTATTTGAAGGGCTCGAAATATGTACAAAGGTTGGAGGAAGCACACAGGATCAAAATGCGAACACAGAGAGATGGGTCGAACCAGTCATCTCAACCAGGCTCTCTTTCGACGAGTGCAAGTAGCGTCAATTTGCAGGCCAAGATCGTTCCCTCACACCGTGGTATGACTTATGACCTGATCGAAAAAGCTCCTTTGGTCGAAGACGAGGGCCTCAACCCATTACCATCGAAGTGGAACTCGCTCGACAAGCATGGTGGGATAGAGGTTATCGCAGACGGACAGGAAGTCAAATTTACAGGAGTGAAATCAGCTTCAGACCGAGATTATGAAGCATGCTCTATTAGGGCAGACCATCCCATGCCTCCTCAGTGTGGCATCTACTACTTTGAGGTAATCATAATATCTCGAAAACGAGAGGAGTATGTCCAACCATCTGCACCCCTATTACCAATCCTTTCTAATACAGTCTCCAGGAGCTCAATTGGTATTGGATTTTCACACAAAACTGTGGCATTGGCTAGAATTCCAGGATGGGAACCTGATTCATGGGCTTATCATGGCGATGATGGCAATGTATATTGCGGTCAAGCCACTGGGAAGCACTACGGGACTCCATTTACAGCAGGAGACACCATAGGTTGTGGGATTAATTTCAGAACGGGCTCGGCATTTTTCACTAAAAATGGCGATTATTTAGGTTAGTTTTATGATTTCTGGCAGTTCGCGGAATCGATTATACTGCCATAGGTCGAGAAAAATCACTTATGAATTTCATAGGCACAGCATTCAGGGAAATCAAGGAGAGATTGTATCCTACGGTAGGAATGAAGAAATCAGGCGAGCATATTAGAGTAAACTTCGGACAGAGTCCATTTGTCTTTGACATTAATGGCATGATGATGGTTAGTAACAAAAATTTCAATTTTTATTGACTTTAGATTCCTAGGCTACACTTGACCTTTACTGACATTTTAGCAGCGTGAGGAGAAAGCAATTAGGCAGCAAATAGAAGCAACAAGGTATGAGTTTATTCCACCTCTCAGTGTAATGTTCAGCTATTGACATTGTATTAGCACTGCAACGCTAACACCTCTACTGAGCGAAACTGAATTGATTCAATCCTTGGTAAGCTCCTCAGTCTACATTTTAAGGTATTTACTAACCCTAGTAGGTTCTTCGATTCTTAACGCACGAGGGATATGTCGAGACAGCTCGATCATTTGCTAATGAAGTTCATTCTGAAAAGAAGGCACTGACTTTGGATCCAAATGCCGTGATACACGGATTTGATGTAAAAGAGGATGAAGATGCAGGCCATCGACAACGTCAGTATCCTACACACTCTTCAAATACCAATATTAACAATAGCCTAGGCATCCGCACAGCTATCCTAGACGGTGATGTTGATAAAGCCCTGAAATATACCAACGCCTACTATCCTCACGTTCTCAAGGATAACGAAAATGTATATTTCCGACTGCGGTGTCGAAAGTTTATCGAAATGATCCGGCAAGGGGCAGAAATACATATTTCAAGTGCACCTAATGATTCCAAGAAAAGCAATGGTCAGAATGGAGATTGGTATGATGATATTATCAACCACAATATGGAATTGGATGATCATCACAGTCAGAGCAATAATTGGGATAGAATGGATACGGAAGAAAGTGTGGACAACCAGCTTGATTACCAAAACTTACTTCAGGATACTCTAATGTATGGACAAGTCCTACAAGCCGAATTCAAAAATGACCCACGACGAGAAGTGAATAAAGCATTAGAAGATGCCTTTGCTCTTATGGCATATGAAGATCCCTTTAATGCCAAAGAGGTTGCCCATCGTCTGGATCCAAGTGGGCGTCTTGCCGTTGCGGAAGAATTGAACTCTGCAATACTATGTGAGTCTCATCAAAAGCAAGGAATAGAAACTCAGAATTCTAACAGACTACAGTATCTCTCGGCAAGTCCTCATCGGCAGCCCTCGAAAGACTCTACCAACAAACGACCGTTCTCCTCGAAGATCTCCGTGAAGGCGGTGGACCCGGAGCATTCGTAAACATAGATGACTACGCACGACCTTCTAGTCGCTCTGATCAAGTCGATGCATGGCAATTTCCCACATAAAAAGCCGCTCGCCGTCAGCAAAAGTCGGAAGAGGTCAAAAACGGGTACATTTGTAAATCCTGATCTCACCTCGAAATCTAAGCGACGGGACCTGGCAGACGATTTCTCACCTCATGAATAGGCTCACATACTCTTCTCAGGCGTTTTCTCCTTTACGTTAATAGGGATTAGCTGGTTGGCACAAGAAGGTTGGTAGGCAAGGTTTGGTTTGGTTGGTATGCATTGTGGATAAGGTGTATGGGAATCTTCTTTTTATTTTGCATGCATGCGTTTTTCACTTTTTCCCATGATGCAAATGAAAGAATTCCTCATTTTTTGTCAAGGGGAGTTCACTACTGCTCGGTGATGGATTTGCGGGGAATGGGGCTTGAATGGATGGGTAATACAATGGGTAGGGTAGTAAATTTGAGAGGGATAGGATGGAGAAGAGCCAGATAGATGGTATATTGTGAATAAGGAAATCAATGAATTACACCGCTCTGTTCCCGTCGTTGATAGTGGCACACATATATAGATTGAAAACTACATAGAGAGGCTGAAGAGACTTGATGTAACATGTCTTCTTGGATTTAGGCACTAGGAAAAGTGGCTGCATGGAATTTTTGATTTTGATATATTGCATACGATCGTATACAATATTGCCCCCTGACGAATTCTTAAGGTCTTTCATGTGATCATGATTATGAGGAGTTTGACTCGACTCATTATTCATGGGCAAAGGGTGGTTTGAAAAAGGATGAATCGAAAGTTACTTAAGTTTGAAGGTAGTGGGACGTTCTGATATATTACTTCGAGATGAAAACACCTGTTATTTATTGAAGTGGACTTTTTGGGTACCACACTCAACTCTTCTTTTCATTCCGGGTGCAATGAGAAGAAGGTATTTTTGAATATTTGAAATGATCAGAGTAATTGATAGTCTTTAAATTCCTCCGGGATCTCTAATTTCTATTGACTGATAGCCTTGTCCTTCCTGAATGCCTACCCCAATGGGCCATGTATGCATATGTAACCCAACAGTTGTTTTGTACCTTCTCCATCTCTCATATAACAACTTATGCTTCAAAGTTCCAGCCTGCCATGCCCGAAAACGCCTTCTTCTTTCCTAACTCCTATGTGAAAATGATGAACTATATCCCTGCTACATTGTCTTTCCTCTTCCATTCATTCTTTCGGAAGGAACAAAATAAGCCCGGTAATGTATCGAACGCTCTCGCTGTATATCAATCGAATTATACAAATGCAAATATAATGCGTGCTTGTTGATGGGTGGTGGTTGAAGGGCGGCTGATCGTGTGCCCACCCCATGAACCGTGTTGTTTACTTGTACTCGATCCCATTAGGCCTCTCTCCATAAGATATTCCCAACCCTCTATCTACGATAGTCCAACAGCCTCCATATCCCGCATTAAAACAGCCATTTGAGCCCGCTTCGCCGCTTCGGCAACCAAGTTGAAGTCTCGGAGGAAAGGAGAAGCGTTGTTTTGTTGTTGGTGTGCTTGTTGGGTTTGCTGTGCGGGAACTTGTTGTTGGTAGGAAGTAGACGTTTGGGGTGCTTGGGCCGGAGGTTGTTGGGTGTAGGTATCAGTGCTCTGTGGTGGGGATTTGAAGTTGCTTTGTTGGTGTTGAGAGATTGAGGGAGAGGAGAGGGGTGCTGGTGCTGATGCCATCATCTTGAGGGCTGGAGTGGTGTTGAGATTGGGGAGGGGGAGTGCCGTGTGCTGTTGATCCTCGGGTAAGGGGTGGAGTTGGATAGAGTTGAGGAGAGTGAGCGTGGCGATTCAGGACTATTTGATCTAGTTGGGCGTGCAACAGAATTTCGCCGAGGTGCAAAGTCGCAAGACAAGATGTAAAAGGGCTCGGAAGGTTTTTAACTCGATCAGGTTAAATCGAGAGGAGCTCGTCGGCCGGCCGTTGGGATGGGTCTTCCAAGAATATATAGTTTATTGGGAAGAGGCAAGTCGGGTCAGGCTATGTTGGTTTTGAAAGGGAGTTAGGTTGTAGAGGGATGTCTGGGGGGTAGTAAAGAGAAAAGGGAGGAGGGGAGGAAAAGATTAGGCTAGGCTGCTTCCAACTCCACAATTGGAAATGATGCATCAATACGCTTCTTCACGTCGACGGGGGGACAATGGTATGTCTTTCAAGCACAAGCCCAAGCTCTCCCATATAATATATTTTGCCGAGGTGGTCAACCGCCCCACTCTCCTCGCTCCACCCACACCACGCTTCCTCTCCCCACAAACAATGGAAAATGATCCCCAGAGTTAGCCGAGTCATCTTACATAATCCTTCCTTCCTCCGGTTAGCGCTCGGATGCAAGGCGAATGAGAGCTACGGATCACAGGTGTGTAAATAGTGGCCACCGCTTTAGAGAATTATACATGCACCTCGTATACTTACTGTACTTGGGAGTACCGATATGCAGCCAAACCTTCAAGATGGAATATAGGTGTCTTCATATGACATGTTTGTACGTGGAACACGATCTTTATATAATCTTCTCTCAGTATGTTATGCCGGTTATATCCCTTGTTCCTTTTGTTCCTGAATCGCGGCATAAATCCGGCATTGACTCCTAAAATTACTTTTCCTCCACAGATATTTTAGCTTCATACAGTACAAACAAAGCCTTGTCGCGGCTCTATACAACTGTACAACTGTACAACACTAAAAGGCTATTCCACAACACCCCCAATTCTACTCGAATGCCTCCAAACATTCCGGATGAAAGGGATCAACCTCCCTCAGAATCTTCTTTTCTTTCAAAGCAACAAAAAGCTGCTAGAAAGTTATTCTCTATTCCTCCTCCTATAAAGAAGTTATTCGACAGTGTTCCCGTTTTAACCTACCCTCCAAATGAACTTCCACAACGAGCGCCAAAACCTGCGAGGATACCGAGTCTATATGTGTTTAGCAGAGATGGAGAAGCTGCTGCGGGAAGACCGTCCTTCAATCCGAGTTGTTTGAAATGGCAGGTCAGTTTTTTTTGGTTGTTGAATCAAGGGATACAAAACGAAAATTGAGTTCTAACGAAAAGGGAGGAATTGCAGACATTCCTGAATATAGCAGGTGTAGATCACCGTCTCATTTCTTCGAACAATCATGCTTCTCCAACCGGCATTTTACCATTCCTCTTACCGGCATATTCAGCGTCTAACACTTCTCCCGCAACATCTTTGCCCATCCCTTCTAATAAATTGCTGAAATATGCGAAAGACCATTGGTCGAAGATTGAGGAGGTACCTAGTGTGAGGTATGAAGCTTATCAATCTTTGCTAGATCACCGAATACGAAATGCTTGGGTATGCCGTTTCCCCTCTTGAGAAAGATTTCTCTACTAACGATGAATGCAGCTATACACACTCTACCTCGAACCCCTCAATTTCTCCTCCGTAGCCTACCCCCTCTACATCTCTCCCACCTCCTCCAACCCACTCGTCCGCCTCACAATCTCCTATCAACTGCGATTTGCCGCTGAAGCCGAGCTTCTCAAAACCTCATCTGTAATCGACGTTGACGATTTATATTCCGAAGCCGACAAAGCTTTTGAGGCTTTAGGCGTATTGCTTGGTGAAAGCGAATGGTTTTTTGGACTTAAGACACCGGGTTTGTTTGATGCGAGTGTGTTTGCGTATACGCATTTGTTGTTGGATCAGGGGATGGGTTGGAAAGAGGGAAAGCTAGGGGGAGCATTGAGGAGAAAGGAAAATTTGTGTAGGCATAGGGAGAGGTTGCTTGTTAGGTATTATGGAGGAGGGGGGGCAAGGGGTTCATGAAAAAAAAGGGGAAAGTAGGTGAGTTTTGTAGATGGGATGGTGTTGTAAGAGGTAAAGAGCTGTAATCTATTTTGATACCCAGAATTCATACCCTTCTCTTTCGAATTTTGTCTTTCTGCTCTCTGGAGTTATAGCTTGTTGTATAACGTTTTTAGTATGTAATGCTATATTGTATGGACATTCCACAAGTCGTGAGACACTCAAGCACACCATTGAAAGTTGAATCTTTTTAAGATGGTGGGTGCCTTTAAAGTTCATTTCTCGATTGAGAGATCTGTCAGACACTGTAGTAGCTGTTTGAATGTTCTAGAAGTCATGAGACATTCAAAGCCTTTCAACGCTCTAGCCATCAAAGGTTATCCATGTTGAGGTTGTCAGATACGGATATTTGCAATTGAAACCATGATAGCTAATAGATGACAATAAGGTTCCCTCTGGAGACGAGTTTAGATGAAATTTAACTCCTCTACTCAAGTTAAGTAACTCACATCAAGATATTATTTAAAATCGTTCGTCAGTCATTGATAATAGCTATATTAATCAAAATATTCATTCAAATGTTCTTTCGTGGTAGCTGAGCAAATGACAATAGTATTTCCTCTGGGGCTCAGTTCGAATGACACTCAAATTCTCTACTCAAAGCGAATAACTCACGTCAAGATTTTATTGACAGTAATAGGATAACGATATCCTATAGTTCAATTAACTACAATATGCAATACACATACCACAACCTCTATTCAAACACCTTCCCATCAGCATAATTCATCCCTCTACTTCCCCTCCCTCTCGTCCTCCCTCGCGTACATATCATTCTCAACTTCCTTCCAACCCAAACCTTTACTCTCTTTCCCTTATTCTTGAAATAGTGCTTATCAAAGCCACGAATCCACTTCGTCGTACTATGACTCAAAAAACTCATATCCTCATCTTCCCACTCGTCATCCCCTTCCCCTATCTTATTACCAAAAAGCCCTTCTCTCTTATCCTTTAAAAATCCTTTCAAACCGCTCGCAATCCTCTCTAATCCCTCTCTACTCTTCGCACACGCCTTATTCTCCAAGTACTTGATCCTCTTCCACTTATTCCCTATCCTCTCCTTCTGACTCCTCCCACTCTCCTTCCCTCTAATACCCCTCAAACAACCCCTCCTATGCTTCTCTACCAACCTTCCCCATTTTTCCTTCCCCATCCCACTACACCACAGTGCAAAAATCTCCTTCTCTAACCTCTCTTCTCTAATAGCCGTACTCAATCTCCCCTTAATATCACCATCCAACCCCCTCACAATCTCCCATAGCTCTCCCTCCACTACCTCCTTCCAAAACCTCCTTGTTATTTCTTTGACCTTCTTCTCTTTTTCAAGCTTGGCGTTTGAAGAGATGGTTTTAGCTTGTCGGAGGAGGAAATTTTGGGAGGGTGGCAAGGGGCAAGGGAGGGAGGGGAGAGTGCGGATGTAGGTGGTTTGGGATTTTATAGAGTTGGTGAGGGAGATCAGTTTATAGTTGAATGGATCATACCAGGTAGTAGAGGAGCAAATTAGACAGAATGATGGGGTGGAGGAAGAATAAACGGAGGTGGATGGGCAATTGAGGCTGTGGAGGAGGAAGGAGAAGGTGTCTGTATAGAGAGAGACGATTTCGTTGTATAGACTGCTTAGGGTTTCGTGTGCTTGAATATGGTTTTGGATGAGTGGCAGATCTCGAGGAAGAGTACTACTAGTGGTGGTTTTGGCATGGTTGACAGAGAGAGTAGTTATGTGAGTTTCCATGGATGGAGTACTGATGTTTTCGTTCATGTTGTTGCTTCCGATATTGGTGGTCATTTGGTTTTTGCAAAAAGCGCTGTCGTCTTGGAAAGAGATGGTCGTTGTATTGCCTTTCTTAGGTGAAGAAGCAAAAGTATCATTGGCAAGGATGCTTCTAATACTGGTGCCGGACTGAGCAGAGCGGTAGGTGTAAAAAGAGGAGCTCCAGTCTGTCCTCGTTTCTGCACTTTTTGTCATGGCCAATGAAGTTTGACCGTTCGGTTGACCATAATTTAGATTTGAAGAGAATTTTGTTTGGAGAGTGAGCAATTGGTGGCTGCTTGAGGGCTGCATGATGATTAGAGTGTGCTCTTCTGAGTTTTATTTTCTGGGGTGTTTTGGATAATAAATAGTAACAATCTTGATCAATTAAATTACAACGAAAAGACCAATGCTAACACAAATCCATCTAGTTTGTTTTAAAAAGATATTGCTTGTTTAGTCTTCCAGCCTGAAAGGCAATTCCAAAACGGCATCGAATTGGACATTTTCATAGTACAGAAAATTGTTAGCTAAACATCCATAAGCCTACTTAAAAATGATAGCTTGCACTTAGAGCAAGCCCTAGTTAACTAGCCTGGTATAATATGTCATCTTGATGTAAGAGCCAACTGTTATTAAGCGAGATAAAATAAGGGGTACAGACTGTTCCGCGACTAATGACGAGAAAAAGATGTAATAATTGAAGGCTTATAAACCAATAGAAAATTATGGTAACATATGAGAGATCTTAGATTTCGAGAATCCTTAATTGATCTGAGTTACTA
Organism: Chlorencoelia australis; assembly: GCA_003988815.1. NCBI lineage: Eukaryota > Fungi > Ascomycota > Leotiomycetes > Helotiales > Cenangiaceae > Chlorencoelia > Chlorencoelia australis. The sequence goes on from QYAN01000016.1 coordinate 1,089,568, forward strand.
AATTAAGCCATTTGCTTCTTATTTGCTGTTCGTAAAGAAGAAGTGGAAGCTAGTAACCCCATCAATTCAATCTCCTCCCCCCAGATAGGCAAAAACAAGCATCCAAGCCGCCTTCAACAAATTCTTCTTCACAATCTCCTCCTTCTTAGCCTCTGTCTCGTCTACATCCTAATTAACACTCATAAAAGATCCTTAGCTGCGTCAAGCATAACGCAAACACTCCTACTAATTCTACATCGTCGGTTGCAAATGCCTTCATTTCTTCTAGTGTCATTGGTCTCATGGTAAGCCTTGGGGTAGTGGTGAAGATGCAGAGATTGGGATATTCTAAGGTCAGAGGATTAGTCAGCTTTTTTTGGCTTCTAGGTATAGATGAGGAGAAAGCGTACCGATATGAACATATTCTGAGATCCATTAGATAGCGAGTTTTGATGTAGCAGCTTGAAATTTTTGGGAGAAGCATACCAGCTAAACCACCCGATACAGTTATTATGGTGCTCTTTGAGTCCATTTATGCAGAGGAAAAGACCCTTCACATTGGTAGTCTATTCAAAAGTCAACAATTGTCAACGCAATAGATATAAGAAAGAGAAGGCGACTTACCATAGTATTCCACTACACATCAACATCCGCATCCCCAGTCAGCTCTAAAGGCTTAGCAACCAAAGCATTAGCAAGCAAGGCATCTGCTCCTCTCCTTCATCTGCTCAAATAAATTCTTAGCATCCTCTTGGATCGAAATATCAGTGTTCACAGCTAAAACATTGGTTCCCCGGTAGATACACTGGCAGTGCTATCGACTTCAAGAATAGCTATTGGCGCGTTGCTTCATTGAATGCGAGGAATTACGTCTAAGTCTGAAGTTGCATCGCACCTAAAATCACACAAAACCAAGGATCTGGAACAGGAGACTTAGAAGCTCATTCGGCTCTTCAATCCTCAATCCAGTTGGTTGTCAAATCACTAACCTAGGGCTACTTGCCTGAGCTGAGTACATGAGCGTACGTTTGTTTATCTTGATACCCTACATCCTATAGATATTGGCAATAACATGAATTAAAGAGCATTCTCGATTATCCAATGCGCTTTTGAACTACTCTCATATCGCTAGACATTGCGCCGCTGATGGCTTGGGTTGCTCAGTGGGACAGTCGACGACAGCGTGGATTTACTACTGTTTGTACCCTTACCATGAACTCATTCTGCTTGGGAATGAATGGCCTACTGTAGTATGCCATGTGAATAATTAGGTTAACTAGGCAAGGGTGGCATTTTTTGGTTTTTTGTTCTATACCCTAGTAGTAGAACTAGTGTCATGCTAAATTGGACCTTCTTTTAAGGCGGTCCCCATATCCATATCTACATTATCTTTTGTGAGGGGAAATATCTTGCTTGGAAAAGATCAACGTCTTGGCAACCAATTAGAAACTATCGCAGCGATCCTGCATGCCTTCCTCCATTCAAATCAAATCCTTGACTTTTCCCATATTCAACGGCTTATCATGACGTCTTGCTTACTCTGTATCAAGATGTCCTGGTATGTCTTGGGCTTGAAAGGAAGAAGTACAAGCACGCATTTCGTCACCGGTCACTCATTAGAATTTTTTCGGGCAGAAGACACTACCACAAGAATCACGAGCCATGTGAACCACCCGTAAGCAGTATGTTACAACTTTCCATTTCTCTTTAATTGAGTCATCGCGCAAGAAGTAATGTGGAATAGTGAGGAATAGGCAAAAAGAAAAAGGACTAGCGCTGGTCATGGTAAGCTTCCATGACCCCCTCCAAAGTTGGGGTTTAGTTAGATCTACCACGAGCTTATCATTGTCTGCTTCGTGGGGTTAACGGGCTAAGGTTGACGGATTCTTCATGGTGGCCGGGTGGATTGGTGATCTTTCCCCTTTCCTCCTTCCCATAACTCCAATCATTCTTTAGCTTTTCAAAACTTGGCCCTACCCTACAGCGCCTCTCTCACACTTTCCCTGCCATACCATGATACTATGATATCAATATCCTAGGTCATGTCATTTGGTTAGTTGGCAGCTTACTAGGAAGACCGAGTTAAAGAACCTATATCTTTAGTCCTTCCCTTCCTCCAATCTCAGATTTGGTATCATTCCCCCATTATCTCTTCCCTCTTTTTGCACATTTCCACATCCTTACACCACCCAACATCCATTGCAAATATTACTTTATTTGCATCAAGTATCGACTACAGCTTTCACCATGGCTCATGTCGAACGCAACGAGAGACTTGCTCGCAATAATCCTAATGATGATGAAGAAACTCAAATAATCGAAAACACTTCCTCTAGAGGAAGCTTGCAGCCGGCCATGACTGCTGAGCAACTTCGAGCAAGTGTCAATGCTAAGATTGCTAATCCTCTTGCCGGTCTCACAACCAAAGAATTAGCACTCAAAGCCACAAAGTACGCGAGAGACAACCAGGTTGGAGAGGATGAAGACATCCGGGCTTTTCGATTAGGCGCAATGATTGCCCAGGATCCAAATAAGTTCCGTGAGATACAAGAACTTACTGGGGAGGAATTAAATGTCTTGGAAAGAGAGATAACCCATAAATGGTCTCAGCCGAAGCTCCTCTACCTGGTTATTATTCTTTGCTCGACGTGTGCTGCCGTTCAAGGCATGGGTAAGCATCCCTCCATTCTCTGAAACATTCTACACGTTACTATTTTCGCTCTAGCTAACACATAACTTGACTAGACGAAACTGTTGTCAATGGCGCCCAACTGTTCTACGGCAAGCAATTTGGCATTGGCGATTCTTCAAGTTCAAGAGACAATTGGCTTTTGGGACTGGTTAATTCAGCCCCATATCTAGGCTGTTCCTTGCTTGGATGCTGGTTAACGGTTCCGTTCAACAGCTGGTTTGGCAGAAGGGGAACCATCTTCCTCACCTGCACTTTCTCTGCTTTGGCTTGTTTCTGGCAAGCCTTCACAAATTCGTGGTGGCATATGTTTATCGCTCGTTTCGCACTTGGTTTGGGAATTGGACCAAAGTACGTCTACTCCATGTTTAACAATGTCATGTCCATCGTGCTGAAATTATGTAGATCAGCTACAGTACCCATCTATGCCGCAGAAACTACTCCTCCACAAATCCGTGGTGCCTTGACCATGCAATGGCAAATGTGAGTAGAACCCCAATTTCCCTTTCAAGATAGACGTGGGACTATACCTGTGTAGATGTGGAAAGCACCTTTGTTCGTTTGCCAATGTTAAACTCTTTTCGGTACTAATCTCAACATTTACAGGTGGACAGCTTTTGGCATTATGGTTGGTTACGCTGCGGACCTTGCGTTCTACAACATACCAGATCCATCCCATATTACTGGTCTTAATTGGCGTCTAATGATGGGATCTGCTATGCTTCCGGCCGTCATTGTTGTTTGTTTTGTGTTCTTGTGTCCCGAGTCGCCCAGGCTTTACTTATCAAAAGACAGACACCAGAAAGCATACGAGAGCATGTGCAAACTGCGGTACACTAAAATTCAAGCTGCCAGAGACGTCTTCTACATGCATGTTCTACTTGAGGCTGAGAATGAGAGCATGATTCTAGGACAGAGCAAGGTTAAGGAGATGTTTACAGTCCCTCGGAATCGCAGAGCTATGCAAGCTTCAGAGATCGTCATGTTCATGCAACAGGTAGCATCAAACATCGCGAAGTCTGGAGCACTGTGCTAACTTTGTTGTAGTTTTGTGGCGTGAACGTCATCGCATATTACTCTTCTGAAATCTTCGTTAAGGCTGGTTTCTCGGAGCTCAGTGCTTTAGGCGCTTCTATGGGTTTCGGTGTCATCAATTTCCTCTTTGCCGTTCCCGCAGTCTACACCATCGATACATTTGGTAGGAGAAATCTTCTTTTGGTTACGTTCCCCTTGATGGCTCTCTGCTTGTTTTTTACCGGTTTCAGTTTCTGGATTCCTGAGAATTCAACCGCCCATATTGCGTGCATTGCACTTGGAATTTACCTTTTCGGGATCGTCTACTCTCCCGGGGAGGGTCCTGTGCCCTTCACCTACTCCGCGGAAGCTTATCCACTTTATATTCGCGCGCAGGGAATGTCACTGGCTACGGCAACGACATGGTTCTTCAACTTCGTGCTTTCAATAACTTGGCCATCGCTTCAACTTGCTTTCAAACCACAAGGCGCATTCTCATGGTATGCCGTGTGGAATATAATCGGCTTCTTTGGTGTTCTGTTCTTCGTACCGGAAACCAAGGGTAAGACACTTGAGGAGCTGGACCAAGTTTTTTCCGTTCCAACTCGGGAGCACGCTGCATATGGTCTGCGACAAATTCCTTACTTCTTCAACAGATACATCTTCGGAAAGAACGTTGAGCAAGAAAGGTTGTACGATACGGCAAACGTTAATCACTCTGAAGGCAGTTTCACACGTGAAAAGGAAGCCGACCCTACAGCAAGAGCCTAAGGTAGATGTGGTGAATGGTATATCTTGTTCAATATATTCACGGCGTTATTCTGTTATTGGATAGAGACCTTTGTGTTGATATCACAGGGAATGGTAAAGGTGTTCAGATTGGTTGCTTATCGATTGATTAAGGAAACTATGAGAATTGGTCATATACTAAGGTTTTATACCTATAGTAACTACCGTGTTGTCGACTATTGCCCCGCTATCCTATTACCTACTGCTCTACCTACTACCCCGCTATGCCCCGCTATCATATTGATATTTATCGTGCCAACACTTTGAGTTCTTCTTTTTCAGGAGTCTTAGGAGGTACAAGCTGATCGGTTCGCAATTGGATATTCATAGTCTTCTAAAAGAAAAATAGTATTTACCTTCGTTTTCGATACATGTAATTGGGATGTAGAAGTGATCTTTTTGGGCATAGCCACTTGATTTTTCTATATTAGAGGGATAAACAAGCCGGCAAGCACTCGTAAGGAGGCAACTAAACTATCTACAAAAATCAACGCTAAAAGGAAATATAATGCTTAAAATGGTTCGTATATGGCTTAGTGGGTTGGTAAAGCGACGAAACGATATAGGTAAAGGATGAAGGAGGATGAAGAATGATGAGCCTTTGAAGAGTGCCAAAATGGCTCCTTATATGCTTTTACTGTTGGGATAAACATGAGGTGAAGTGAAGCGGAACAACTTCGGGAGGAATATGATTGGCTCGTCTTTGTGTAACGCTAAGCAATGCCACATATCATAACATGTATTATTATTATTATTATTATTATTCCTTTATATCATAACATGTAAATAGCCTCCCCTTCACTTAGCTAGCAAGAACAATATTACAAACATTATATAGACTACATTAAATCTATGCTGTGCTACCTCTTAGTTGATATCAGCTAGCTGTTCGCTAGGTGAATCAATATTTACGGCTTCTTTATTTGATCTGCTAAAAAAAAGAAGGCCGTAATGCTGCAAACGGCCATTTGCAAGCAGCTGTTAATCCTCTCATCCGCAAGCGTAAGACCCTTTATCTAATTTCATTTACTACGATGTACTTAATATGAAGGTTTTTACTCCAAATCTATTTGACCTGTCCTTTTCTAGAATATTGTAGTTAATTCAGCCAATCACAATCGATTTAGTCACATGCTCATAAAGGGAACCTGCAGCTGCTCACCTACTTTTTCACGAATTCATAGCCTTTTCATCCCCTTCCACCCATCTTCTATCTCCATTCTCTCCCACACCCAATAATCTCCGCCATGGATAAGGCTGAAAATGGGAAGAGTGCTGAGCTGGAGAAGGTTAAGCCGAGAACATATCAAATTGAGATGTTAGAGGAGTCGTTGAAGAGAAATGTCATTGTTGCTGTGAGTACTCTAAGGGGAGGCGTGAATTAGTTTGTTAGCTAATCGTTTTGGTAGATGGATACTGGTGCGTAGAGTCCCTTTGAGAGCTAGTGGTGGATTATTTACTGCAGATCAAAAAAGCTTTTGGATATTTGATGTCTGTTTGCTCTTCGGGCATGTTCAGCTACCTTCGAATTTATGCCTAAGAGCTTCCCAGCTTGGGCCAGTTAGACGGTATATCATTCTTTACTGAGCTGAGCTGACGATCATGGCTTTTAGGTAGTGGAAAGACGCATGTGTAAGTTTTTGGATTTCTTTGCTTGGAGATTGAGTGGTTTTTAAATTTTTAGATAAGCAGTTTCTTTGAGGGTTTACTGTTTATTTTATCTTTGGATACTAATTAATCACTATAGAGCTGTCTTGCGTATCTTGGTGGAGCTCGACCGCATACCTTCAGACCAGGTTGCCACCCATCCCAACTTCGAAATGACATCTACTAACGGCCTTAGTTCATCTGGTTTCTAGCTCCAACAGTCTCTTTATGCTACCAACAATACAGGTACATCAAGTCTCAAGTGACTTCTGTCCAGATCAAATTTCTTAGTGGAGAAGACAACGTCGATGCGTGGTCTCAGCAACGACATTGGGACACGATTTTAAAGCATGTCTCTATCGTTGTGAGCACGTATCAGATTCTATATGATGCATTGAGCCACGGATTTGTTCGCATGGAGTCTTTGGCCTTAATTATATTCGATGAGGGCAAGTAAATTCAAGTTGCCCACTACGAAGTTTCAAAGCATGCTAACAATGCCATGTTAAAGCTCACAATTGTATTGGAAAGCATCCAGGCTCTAAGATCATGGAAATTTTCTACCACCCAAGGAAAAGAAGCGACCTGACAGTTCCCCATATCCTCGGGCTCACAGCTAGCCCTGTCATGAGGTCTAACCTAACTTCATTGAATAAGATTGAAGAGACCCTTGACGCTATTTGTACGTATTTCCAAGTCAATCAAAGCAAATAATACACAAACTCTGGAGGACATTCTGTCGATTTCCTCTTATTAATAGCATCAATATGAAAGATTATGAGGGCTGTTATACACCGAATCTGACATTTCCCAGGCCGAACCCCAACAATACAGCGCGAAGAGTTGAGACTACAAGTTAAGTTGCCGGTTCTGTCACATGTGTTTTTCAACAGCTCAGCCTTAGAGGATAATTCTATAGACACCACGAAAAGTATCGAGAGCATTAGCAAAGTCTACGCAAAGCTTGATATTAACGAGGATCCATTCATAATTGCTCTTCTACGTGAAGGAAGCGAAAGGAGTCTGAGGCTTTACGAAAAGGCAAGACTAAACCTCAAAACCCCGGCACAAGAACAGATGAGAAGCGTCCGCGCTACAGGCTTGAGAATCTGTAAAGAACTTGGTGGGTGGGCTGCGGATTATTACATCTCAGAGGTTATCTCACGATTTATTACGCTGGCTGATACTAACAATCCTTTGGAGCTATCTGATCTTGCAATCGAAGAAAAGCGCTATCTTGTGAATGCCTTCAAGCAGGTGGAGACTATGCCCAGAGTCGCCGGAGCGTCTATAGATACCAGTCTTGTCTCGGACAAAGTTGCGAAACTGATCGAGATTCTACTTAGAGATACGGAGAAATTTTCGGGAATAATCTTCGTCGAGGAGAGAGCTATCGTTTATGTGCTCAGCCATCTCCTGAGAATCCATCCAGATACCCGGCACCGATTCAGAATCGGGACAATGGTCGGCATATCTATGTCGAGTTATCGGTCACGAAACATTGGAGATCTTCTTGATGCAGAATCCCAGAGAGAGACCCTCTCGCAGTTCAACAAAGGTGCTATTAATCTCGTCATAGCTACTAATGTACTTGAAGAAGGTTAGTAACTTTCATGGTTCTAGTGTTTGACATATCTCCTAAGACCTCTGGGTGTTCCGCCGTAAATAATGAAAAGTTACTGTCTAAGAGGTCTTAAATATTTTCTATTAATTCTCCTCACTGTATTTTGATTTAAATACTAACTTCGAGGTTTTCTTCTTCTTCTTCTCTTCAGGCATTGATATTCCTGCTTGTAATCTGGTTGTCTGTTTCACCAGACCTGCAAATCTCAAATCATTTGTCCAGCGACGGGGTCGAGCTAGACAAAGGGAATCAAGGCTAGTCATCTTGCTTGACTCAACGTAAGTTTTTTCCTTATCCCTCTCTCCTCCAAGCAACCTATGATGCATGAGACAGTCACTATGCTAGATGATTGAAAGCCCCTTAGATCTTGTTATAATTCTTGTCCGGATAGTGCTGACCTCTACATGTCTCAGGCCGAACAATGGACACATTAACTGGGAGGAACTTGAGGTTAATATGAAGAAGATGTATGAGGATGAGATGCGTGCCCTGCAAGAAGTTCTCGTGTTAGAAGACGAAGAAGACAACACCACAGACCATCGACAATTCCGCATAGAAAGTACCGGTGCTATCTTGGACCTTGACAATGCCATTTCTCATCTTCATCACTTTTGCTCTGTTTTACCTGCGAAAGAGTATGTTGATTTGAGACCAGAATTTATCTTCTCAAAAGATGAAGCTGGTATGATCCTTGCAAAAGTGATCCTTCCACTTTCAGTCACAGAGAATGTCCGGATCAGTACTGGACGTAGGTCATGGCTTAGTGAAAGGAATGCGATGAAGGTACACAATCTGGCCCTTTTTATTTACTACCCCGTGGGGACTGGCATGAAGTTTTGCAGGTCGTCTATCCCTAGAAGCCAGAAACTCTCATAAGGAAGTCAACTATTTCTCCTTTTCCTGAAGTCTTCTTCGATAAGGAACTACTAACTTCTCGAGCATTAGGATGCCGCATTCGAGGCCTATGTTGCACTTTATAATGTAGGTCTTGTAAATGACAACTTGTTGCCACTTCTGAGGTACGATACGTCCATAGATGAGCTCACTTCAACTGCCGTGGAGACTCGACCATCTATCGTGATAGTAAATACGCAGTTGAATCCGTGGATAGATATTGCAAAAGCTTGGCGAGACGCTCAGAAAAGAGTTATCCATGCTTCCACAATCACCTTGGAAAATCTAGAGGTCAAGCTATTTCTACCGGTTGAGATACCAGATATCTCATCATTTCCAATATATTGGGACGCAAATACTGAACTAGAGATCATAACACATAAGTGTATACGGGAATCTGTGAGCGACGAGATATCCTCCAGAGCTTTCGAAGATACTCGGATAATGCTAACAGCTGCGTATGGTCACCGATTTCCTATTGATGATAAGCAATTGGTTGTGCCATTTTTGACGAAGGGAGGCCCTTTACAAGACCAACTCCACCGTCGAGTAGTATCATCTGATATGGATCCCTCTCGAATTGGTCTGATTAGAGACACAACTAAAGCATATATATTCGAAACATGGTTGCCTAACAAACCTCCTTGGGAGCAAGTTCAACACCCATACCAAGACTACGAAGACTCTCCAGATGAACCTCACCTTGCACTGAATCGATTGTCTAAAAGGGCAGACTTTTTGCACAAAGTGCAATATGGACCTAACGTAGTCCCTTCAAGGAAGCAATTCTCTTATACACTGCCAGTCTCAAGATGTATGTATTTGGCTCAACTTCTTACAGCTTCCTAAGCATTACCCCCCACTCAGGTTCTCATTTGAATGAACATCTAACTCCGAAACTTTCAGGTACGGTAGATGATTTACATTTTGAATTCGTTCGATTCGCTATGTTGATACCATCAATCACTCATCGGCTTGAAGTGGGTCTCATAGCGGAAGCACTGTCTACCACTATACTCAAGGACGTCGATATTCAGGATCGAAATCTCACGATAACTGCTATCACTGCCTCTAGCGCTTCCGCGGAATCAAACTACCAGCGCCTAGAGTTTCTAGGTGACTCGATTCTAAAGATTTGCACTTCAATTCAGATAGCAGCTGAGTATCCTCTTTGGCATGAAGGATATCTTTCAGCTAAGAAGGATCGCCTAGTTTCTAACGGTAGATTAGCTCGAGCGGCCATTCACAATGGATTAGACAAATTTATTATGACGAAGAGTTTTACGGGACTTAAGTGGCGTCCAATGTATGTGGAAGACCTTATTGATACTTTACCGGAAAAACGTAGAGAGATGTCCACCAAAGTCCTTGCAGATGTGGTCGAGAGTTTGGTAAGTAAAAAAGAAAGATAGGGTTATTGCGTTCCATGGGCACACGATACCTTTTCTTTCATACCTATTACTACGAGCTAGAAATCCTAATTCTCTTATAGATCGGTGCCTCAATGCAAGATGGAGGGTTGCTAAAAGCCCTCGCTTGTCTTCAGACCTTTTTGCCAGAAATCGAGTGGCTACCTCTCGAGACCAGAAGGATGTCACTTTATCAACGAGCTCCTAATATGCCATTGCCTGTGACTTTAGAATCATTAGAAAGTTTGATTGGCTATAAATTTTCAAAAAAGTCCTTGCTCATCGAAGCAATGACCCACGCCTCTTACAACGTCGGTTCACAATCACTTGAGCGGCTGGAATTCCTTGGCGACTCCATTTTGGATCATATTGTTGTACAAACTCTGTGGAACCAAGTCACCGAACTTTCGCACGTCCAGATGCATTTGTTGAGAACGGCTCTTGTAAATGCTGATTTCCTAGCATTTCTTTGCATGGAATGGAGCATTGAGCAACAAGTCTTGAATCTCGTCAAAGCCAAGCCTTCTCCAGGAAGCGGCAAAAGAGAAACTTACAAGGAAGTAGCTTCAACAACTCGACTGCCTCTTTGGAAATTCCTGCGCTACGCCTCTCCAGAAATAGCTAAAGTTGAAATCGCTACTTCCAAACGGCACGCTGAGCTACGAGACGATATCAATGAAGCCATCCAAACAGGCAAATGCTATCCTTGGGCGCTCCTAGCTAAATTGCAAGCTCAGAAGTTCTACAGCGATATGATCGAGAGTCTCTTGGGGGCTATATGGGTAGATTCTGGATCATTCGAGACCTGTACACAAGTTGTTGAGAGAATGGGAGTTCTGCCTTATTTGAGACGGATTCTGAGAGACGGTGTGCATATTTGGCATCCGAAGGAAGAGATTGGTCAACTTGCAGATTTTGAGGCTGTAAAGTATAAACTGAGTAACAAGGTTGATGATGCTACTGGAGAGAGGGAATATTTTTGTCAGCTTTTTGTCGGGGGAAGACAGATAGTAGATGTTGATGGAGGAGTTAGTAAAATGGAGGTGCAAACGAAAGCTGCTGAGATGGCGGTGGAGATTCTGAAGGCCGAGAAGGTTCAAATGGCGGGTATGCAGATAAGACGGGGCGATAAAGAGGGCAGGATGGATGTTGATGATTGATGAAATATGATTTTGGGGAAGTCAAGCTTGGATTTAAAATAGTGAAGCATCTTAGATACCTACATCTGTTTCCCTTAATTCAATCAAGATGAAGTCTTGATTTTGCCTAATGTGCAATCCCTGTGGTTTGTATAACGTATGAGTCCAAAGGGTTTTAATACATCAATTGATAGCTGTGTTCAATGCTTATGAGAACTAGGTAAGTAAAAACCTATACATCGTGCTTTGCTTTTACCTTTGCATGTGCAATACCCAGTGATACCTACAATAACATCATACAGAGAAAGAGAGAGAAAGACAATAACATTTCTCTCTGCAGGTTAAGGCGGGAAGGTACAGGAATACTGTTATAAGTATAGGGTACCGCTTTCAGCATCTCGACATCGTATCATTCATTCATGCGCAGCTGGACCTTATATCAATTCACATGCCTGTGCTCTTTTCATTTTTGGCATACCTTTTTTTGGGGAGGAAGGGGGAAGCTCTCGAGCCAGTACTTCTTCCAGGTGGCATTGTAAGTCTCTTCCCTTAGCACAAGAGCGGTTCGATGGATTTCGCCTTGCTGTTATTATTGAGTCAACAAGTGTGATGATGGGTTGAATAGGGGATGATGTGCTTTTCCTCCTAGACTTCAGTATTCTTCCCCAGGCCGAGGTTTTGTCTTGTTCCTTAACTTAGCCTCGAAGGCATCCTTGTTAAATCGAGTTCAATTTTTTCTATCTTTCTTCACTTGCTCTGCAGCTGCCCGATTTGCCTAAGCCTAAGTACATAAAGAGAAGAACACACTCGGTGAGTCCTCTCGTACAGTTTTTTTTTTTTTTACAAGCAAAAAGAACAATGACTACGAAACCCAACCTTACCGGGCCCAACCCAATCCACCAAACTTACTCTACCTTTCACCCCACGAAATCCATGAATCGAGGAGTACCGAAGTCTGCCTTCTAGAAAGCCTGCCTTGCCTATAAGGTCCATACATACACGCCCGTATGAAACACGCATCCTCGGATCCATGCAGTGTTTCGTGCGTGTCGAGATTCAAAGAAAGCGGAGAATATTCACGCCCTTCCATTCTAGATCTCTTCTCCACCTCTCTCCACACCGGCTCTAGGACAGAGTTGTCGGGGGTACTTTACCTTCTAGAGTGTGCTAGATGGGAGGGACTTGTCGTCATGCAGGAACTTGAAGGGTAGGGGAAGAGAAGAGAGTTTTGTTGATATATGTTGTTTTTGATATGATAATTAAATGCTTGACAAAAAGCAGGGAGTGATAACAATTTCTTAGACATTCTCCTTATTCTTCTGTAACTTTCATCTGATTTCCACATCAAGAACTGAAAAGTGGATGAAAGAGATAAAGGGCGTCATGCCATGTTGATATTTATTCCTTCCTTGTCCCTCCGCTATTCATCTAAATACATATTCCCTTCTCCTTTTCCTTCCAGCCATCCATCAACCCAGTTGATAAAGCTTTTCCTCGTGCCCTCTTTCCATCTCCTTTCTCCCAATATACCTATGCAAGGAACGAAACAGAAAGAAAGCACAATCCCGAAGGATGACCCTTTCTTCCTTTCCTTCTCCACATGTCAACTGCATCCTAGATCCCAGATCCACATTGAAAGAAAAAAAGATTGTACATAATAAACATACTGAATTCTTCTCTCCCAAACCTCCTTTCATCGGAAGTAACGGTTGTTGAATATATAATAAGATAGTCCCAATCAGTTCCCATAATCGCTACCAACCAAAACAAATGACATATGAGATTTTTTCTTTCGCTGTGAAGCCAATAGTGATCCATCAAAGGAAACGTAAACACAATATTTGTGCAGTCTATGAGTGGGGTATTGAGAAAGAAACCAAAGCTTGTAAAATGAAAAATTAGAACGAGAAGCGCTTCTATTGGCGGTTCTCTGATATTTTGATCGGTCCTGGTGTATGGGGGAAACAAAAAGGGATATAATGAGGGTTTGGAAAATAACATCATGAACGCCGCGAAAATGTAAACCATCGCTTGTGCAAAACCCCTCCGCCCTGCTGCAAATTATTGGCATGAATAAGATGACTCGATATCGAATCAAGGAATGTTTGAACAAAAACGGGTGATTCCCTTCCCTTCCCAGTACCTCCTGTGAAACACCTGTAAATATTCCCAAAACAAGAACGAACTTTTCCCTTCAACTAATTACAAATTGGGGGAGGAATGCTTCCTCATCTAAAAATGGTTTTGAGCTGCAAAGATAGAATTTATGTCTGCAGCAGCTGCAGCTGCCCACTCGTTTTCTTCGTGGTCGTATGGCGGGGTCGAGGATTGCTTATATCGTCCACTTGATGCCTTTGGAGTAGGGGTGACTTGGCCAAGACAATTGCCGAACAGCACCGTATTGCCATTAGCAGATGGAGACGGAGTCGGATAAGGATTGGTTAGGCCCAGATTGCTATTCGATTGTCGTAGAGGCTGTCTACTGTCATTTTGTATTGAATTTCGATCCATTCGTTTTATCGCTTTACTGGTTGAAACCAGCACTTCGTCAAGCAATTCATCCTCTTCGTCAGGCGTTTCATACTGTCGACCGTTCGGTACTTGGCTCCTCCGTGTCCTGCTCGACACAGGCCCAGAACCACGTAAGTTGTCTGTCGACCGAGGTTTCTGTTGAGGAAGTGAATGATGGCGCTTCAAAACACTGCTTGGAGTAACCAGGTGGCTTGGAGGCATTGGAGCGGCGTGCTGCGGCGAGTCAAGATTTTGTTGAACATTTCGTAACGCCTTGTCCAAAGCTTCATAGGTATCAACCTTTTGGATAGGACTAGGAACCTGGCTGTTGTCGAGAACCATGGAAGATCGGTTGCTTCCCCATGGTGCACAACCAGCCTGCGCTTCAATGTCCAACGATTTGGGTGAAATAGGGGTTTGTGATTGCCGTCCTGAGAATCGTCTCGCTCTTTTCCTTAGATGGGAGAAAAAGCTTTCCTTGTGGCCACTAGGTGGAGATGCCAGACCCGAATTACCTCCAGTCAAGGCTAGCTCTGCTTGTTGTCGATGAATCTCGGCGTAATGGTTATTACTTGATGCCACTGATAGTTGGCGGCCAATTTTCTTCGCCACTTTGTCATCGATGCCACCCTTTTGAGTGCTAGAGTATGAATCGTTATATGATGGTGTCCTGCTGCTAGCCTGGGCCGTTACAGCATCAGATAAGGGTGAAATTGGCTTGATTGTAGGTAATATTGGCATTGGGGCAACATTCGATGGGCCATTATTCCATGTTGCTCTTTTTCCAGCCGGAGGACGAGTCTTCACAACGGGGATATCATTTAGTGTATTCGCGCTCGTAGAATGAATTAGCGATGGCCGGGGAGCAATATTCTCTTTTCCTGTCGTTTGTGCAGGCGCAGGAGCGGCGCCCTCGCTTCGTCCAATCAATGATTTTCTGAACCAAGACGGCTTCGAAGATGAAGTTGGAGTAGAGTCTGAAAGATCCTTTGAGCTTCGGTAGCTCAGATCGGAGTGCTTTCGTCCAAGCATCCTCGAGGAAGATTTCGGCCTTAATGGATCCACAGCATCAGTGAAGAACTCGTGAGCAAGAGCTTGAGTTGAAGTTGGTCGGTTCTTGGGGTCCCACATCAGACACCATGTGACGAATGTACTCAGGGAGGCAGGCCACTGAGATGCCTGTAATATCGTGTCCATGGAATGAGGTGCCATCTTTGGGAATGAAAATCCGAGCTTCCCCGCAAGTCTTGTCCCTTCCCTCCAGTCTCCACCTCCAACTCTCGCACCCGCCTTGTTGTACCAATTTCCAGGGCTTCCCATTATTTCACATACTCTCCAGACCTGGTCGACCTCATTTTGCCCGGGGAACAAGGGCTTTAACGTCGCAATTTCAACCGCCATAGCACCAATTGCCCATATATCCACGGGCGCTGAGTACTCCCCTGCACGCAATAACACTTCCGGCGCACGATACCATCGTGTTGAGACGTATGTTGTGTAAGGTAGTTTAGAATGTGTCTCTCGGGCAAGGCCAAAGTCGGCAATCTTGACCGTGTATGTCGGTGGTGTCGAGGGTGGTGTCACCATAGCAGAGTATCGACGGAATGATGTCCCAGAGTCCTGATGCGACGAAGTAGATACGAGGATGTTCTCGGGTTTGATATCGCGATGAAAAAAGTGGTGAGCATGAATGTGCTCTAACCCTTGCATAATTTGGAACAAAATACTTTTTACGCTGCTCGTGTCAAGACACTTGTGATCCCTGGCCTTCATCAGTTGATACAAGTTTCCATCCATATATTCCATGGCTATATGGAGCTTCTTGGTGAAAGGATCAAGGAATATGTCGAGGGCCGGGACCAGATGCTGATGAGACGGAAGCGTGTTCAGAAATACGACTTCTCTTAACTCCAAACACGGCGCGAAAGATTCGAACGTCTTCTTCATCGTTTTGATGGCAATCTGCGTGAGCGATTAGTATTATCGAATGGATCTCAGGCTTCAGCTTATACGTACGACAGTGCCACGTCGGGCTACGCTGGATCCTGCCCCTCGTACTCGTGCCAGAACCACGCTTCCGAAGCTGCCATCTCCAATGTCCTTCAAGATCTCGAACCGATCTTCCAATGCTGTCCCAGGAGCCGTCTGGGTTTGGGTGGTCGATGGCCCCCGACGGGTCAGATCATATGCAACAGTCATGTCGGTCGATCAAGGTAAAAGAGAGTGTAGGTATATAGTTGTGTAAGAATATGTAAAATGAACGATTGGACCTTTCGAGAGTGATTCTAAGTCAATGTGTAGTTAGCATCGCGTTCTGTTTGTGCCATGATGCTTCGGACTAAGTGTCTAACCTGAGTCTTGTATTAAGCTCCTCGAGGAGAGCTACCTGTGTTCACCGTTGCATTCAGGCGTTGTGGGTGTTCGAAATGCAGTGATAATTTGGCGGATTGGGTAACGATGAGTACAGTAATGCTGATGATGCTGGCGAAGTGACAAGTGAATGGAGTCGTAAGATGGGAAGAGCAGAGAGATGACCAGATAGAGAACGATCAAAAGAAGTTATTCGAAGGACCCAAAGGGGGTTAGGATGGCGGGTCCTTGAGCGGGTCAGGAGTGAAAGCTCGTGGACGATCGCAACAGGACGTCTCCGCGAATATTCTGACTAGCGGGGCGACGATAGGGGCTTAGGGGATGCAGTAGAGGCGTTCTGCTGTTCTGCTGGTTGGCTGCGTGGGGGGAGGAGGGATTCTTTTCGAAGTGTAGATGTCGGCGCATGAACGAATGTCAGAGGTGTTGCGAAACTGCCGGTGGGCCGTTCTCTCCACGCTGGTAAACTTAAGTTGCAAGTTTTATTACCTACTGCTCTTTGCAAATCTGCAAAAGCCAGTATGGAAATCCGGCAAACCCTGGAGGAGGGATGGGCATGAAGTGCTCGGGGATTGTTAGATGGGCCAATTTCGCTAAGATGCACAGGCAGAGAGAAAGAGGGAATTGGGAGAGATTCGCAGTCTGGGGGCGCCGTCTTAAATCCCGCTCGGTATTTTTCCAGAATGATGACAGACTTCCCAAGGGGTAGGGGGGTGGTTTGCTTACGCAGTTAGGCTCGGGATTGTTTTGCGGTCGTTCAGGTAATGTATCTTCGACTTGGAATTTGAGGCCGTACAGGAGACGAGAGCAGACGAGAGCACTCGAGGGTTCAAATGTTACGGGGAGCCAACGTCTCGGCGAGGTCGGTTACATCAACATATCCATTCGCTCGTTGCTCTTGGAGATGATGATGGATAATGGTATGGTATGCTATGCTATGTAATGCGTAATGCCAACTCGCCAATAACAGCGATGGATGGATGGATGTTATTCGGGCGCGACGCGAGTCCAGAAAAGCCTGGTCCAGGTGGGAGACAGCGAGTGGTGTCGTGGTGATGAATGGTGAACTGAGTGGATTGAGGTGGGTAACCTGGCAGGTAGAAAAGGACGGGGGATTGTGAACGGGGGAATCTTGAATGAAATTTACAAAAGGAGCGTTTGTTGCTTTGGAACTTGGCTGGCAGTTGAAGTCGGTTGATTCGATTAAGGACAGTCGAAGATCTTGTCTTTGTCTTTGGGAAGGAGGATGGAGTCGAGGATGGGATGGGATGCGAGGCGATGGCAATGCGATACGAGGCTTAGAGAATTTGTTGGAATTGTTTTGGTGGTACTTCGTACAGCTGGAGCTGGGTGTGATGTGATGTGATGTGATGGTAATATTTTGGCTCTTTTTTGTAGCGTACGAAATGCTTATTTACGATAATAGGAAATAGAAACGGAAAAGGCCTCGATCGCGCTTTGCGTTTAGCCTCCAGTCCCTACCGGATGAAGTATTTACATAGCTTTGCTGAACTATGCCCAGCCTCAAAGGCACTTGCGTTTGGAGTTGTCATTCATGATGCCCCAGGCTTGGGAACTTAATGGTATAATGAGGGAATAATAATGGAATAAAATTATTCATCCGTTCTATCAACCCCTTAATTGTGTAAATATCTAGCTGATCATGCTAGACGGAGAAGGCAAGCTATATCGACAAGAATAGAATACCCAAACTCACCCATGGGGCGGGATGTTATCAACGATGATGCCTGGCATGAAAATCAATCATTCATGCTATGTTGCCATTTCACCATGGTCATTGGCCCCCTAATGTGAGCAGGTATCCAATTGATTTCCGTGGCTTGCCTGGTTTCGACCCATTAATTGCATCAATGCAAGGTCGTCCGAGTGTTGTTTCCCTCCTTTTGTGTCTTGTGTGCCAGTGGCATTGTGAGTGTGATCTGCAGATAAGAGAGGATAATTCATGAAGGCCGATTAATCCAAACTGCTGGCTGTGCTTACTTGACTGTACACTCCAAATGACCACACTGAGCATGCTTTTCTCAATTCCAAGCCCTACCTACTGCCCTGGCCGTGTCACCCTCCATCCGCGGATGGGACCGTTGTTCCCCTTCTTTTGTCACGCTGTCCCAAGGTTGTTGGCCAGCTCCTTTCGTATTAGTCTGCATGCTATCCTTGCCCCTTCCTGCAAAGGCTCGGGTACCTCTCCACTAAACTATCGTCTCCTGCTTTTCCTTAGCTCTTCCGCCTTCCGTCGACAATGTTCCAAACTAAGTACTGTACAGTCTGAACTAACCCCACAAGCAGAGAAGGGCCGGCGCGTTTCTGCTTCCAGAAATCTGGAGGCTGGGGTGCTAATCTTATTGCTCTTCCTAATATCTTGTTAGTCTGTAGCTGCAAGATTCAGACTTCGGCAAGCGGTTGCAAGGGCTACCGGCCTGCATTTTCTCTGCATGAATCAAAACTTCGCAACCCTTGTTCAGGCGATGATGATCAGATTGACACGTTTCACACTCCCAAAATCCACAATGCCGGGTCTGACATCCTGCCCGATTTCAAAAGAAAGCGAGAACGCCAGCCACACTGCTACGCCGTTCTGGTGGCTTTTGCATCTAGATTTGGAGCGGTGTGATGGAAAACTGTGACTGTGATATCTGGAGAAACGCATGTATGATTTGTCTCCTTATCAGGTGCGGTGTGCCCTTCATACGCATGCTTCGTTGTTGTTGCGGGGAAGGTGGATAAAGAATTGCAGCACCCACGGTCAAGTTGAGCAAAAGTGTTCGAAAAGTAATATTCTATTCTTGTACACAAGGTTATGGATCGTCAATAAGCGTTGACGAACTTTGGCTACCAAAACTCAAAAGCTCTTTGCTGGAGTGAGATTTAGAGATGCAAACTGCATGAAATGAAAAGAGTTTGAGGGAAGAAACAAAGACCTTTTCTGTTTGCGCTCGCAAATTCAATGATAGTCTCAGAATGCTTACTACCCCCCTATGTCAATGACTCAATATCTCAAGCCAGTTCAGTGACAGGAAAGAGCATTTCAAGAACGCCCTTCGAGAAAGAGTTCATCGGTCAATAGATGTCAGAATTGCTAGGAGTTCATGATGATGATGCCAAAGACTTCTAGGCGTTCATGTCGTTATGTTAATTCAGTACATTTATAGTTGCAAGATATACCACGGGATATGACGCTCGTGGCGCTGGCTTTTAGCCTCCTGTTTGTATAAATAGATTCGAATGGGGTGAGAAAGACTATGAGAAGCTGTGTATCGAGCAACTGGCTTGCAAAATTATCAAATCTTTTGAAGGGCAAAACTCGTTGTCTGGGTCACTCGTAAGACGAGGATCTTGGCGAGCTGCTTAGGTTATTATAATCCTAGATCTTTAGCTGCTGTGGACGAGAAAGCAAACGCGCATATATGCTGAAAGACGCACTTGCTTTCAAGCAACATGCAGGTGGCCATCTTATGCAAACAAAAGACCAGCCGGGAAGAAATTGTTAGATTTAATTTCTCAATCACGGGGGATGGTTTCCCCTTGATAGAAGTGAATTCCATTCTCTTTCTCACATAATTATGTAGTAGTAGTAGTTGTTGTTGTTGTTACTGTTGCCGTTGTTGTAGCGAGGCGGACCCTCGATTTATCCACAATATTTGCGTCTGGTGAGTATATAAATTGTCGACAGCCTCCCCAGCAAACCAATTTCATTTTTCCAAAACAACAACTGACAACAGCAAACGAGAGGATACCACGGTCTCTGCCCACTCAACCACAGTGGGCTCTGCTTTGATCTTCTCTTCGTTGCTTCTCTCCACTTCCTTTCAACCTCCTCCTCACCTCTGCCTTCTCCTTCCACTTTTATTTATTTGACCTACACGGCCACTTTTATTGACTGCGCCTTCTGCATTGGTCAATCATTCCTTCCCTCCCACTCCCAGTCTACACCTTTCACTTTGCGACTTCTACCATCCACCACAGCACCGCACATCAACTTCAGACTTCAGCATAAATCACTAACTAACATCTTAGTCACCCTGCGCAGCCAACTTCCTGCTCACCATGTCGTACAATCGGTATGCTGGCGTCACGGCAGAAGCCAGACGGGCGGTTCAGATCCCAGCGCTGTAAATATCCTCCCATCCAATTCCAACTATTCACCTTTGCTGATATGCATAGCTACAATTTCAAATGCGATCGTTGCGGGAAGTTCAAGCGTCAAGAGTATTTCAGCAATAAGCAAATCAATGACGTCAAAACAAAGATGCTGGGAGGAATGTCGTTGGAGACTGCCACTCGTATCGGAAAGCTAATTTGCCGCCCCTGTAAAGGCGATCAAGTTCAGGAACTTCAATGTGGTATGCTACATCTCCAAATGCTCAATAGTTGATTCTAATTTTGGGCAGAAGGTCCTTGTGGTGAATGGAAGGCCCTGGACGCGTTCAGCAAGGCACAACGAAGTCGGGGCAATGGAGTAAGTTGCACAACTTTATTCTACTGAGGCATAGTTACTGACGTTAAGTAGTGGTGCCAGGAGTGTGTTCTCTGGAAGGAGTCTGATGAACCTGGCATCCCAACTGCTGTTGCACCAGGATCATATGGTGATAGTGTCGATTTATTTGATGATGATGACGGTACATCGACTGTAAACGTGGGTTCTTTCCCCCCTTTCTGATCATGCACACTCCTAATCCTTTTGCAGGGCGCCTTCTCAATCACAGTACCGTTCACAGCGATGGGCTCTCTCTCTATCACCGATCCCTCTAACCCTACCAACAAGAACCTCCTTCCACCGCCCCACCTCCGTGGACTTCCTCCCAACGCCAACGGAGCTGGCAGAAAGGTTGAGAACTCTCCCAATGATGCCCGGTCTCAATCATCGGCTAGCAACCCATACGAGAATGCACCAAGTGAGGGCATGGTCAGCACATCCGCTTGGTCCGTTGGTGTTGACGCAAGACGACGTGCTCCTCCATCTCAAATTGCTTACAATATGTATGACCCGAATGGTAACATGAGAGCTGCCATTAAAGTTCCAACTATCACCACCGCATCTACTACATCTAGCTCCATGCCTCCTCACAGAAGAAATGGCCCAGCGATTTCTCGAAATGTCAGCACCGGTGCAACCGGAATTTGGAGCGCAGGTCCGGCCCGCAATGTCAGCTCAGCATCAAATACTAGTTCAACTACTCCTACCAAGATTACAACTCAGAATGTGGAAACTAGAGCCAATAATAGTGGCTGGGCCAAGCCGGTAAGTGTTCCATTCCATGAAATTAAACTGCACACTAACAAAGATTCGAAGGTTGGAACGAAGACACCTGCGAAGATACCGTTGCCTCAAACTCAAACCCAAACCCAGGCTGCTCAACTTCGAACTCGTACTTGTGCTAGGGTACCAGTTTATGACAGTGACTCGGATGATGAACCATAATTGGGTTTCCGAAATGGGCTAGGTGAAGGGGGTGACGCTATTTCTAACGAACTCTCTTCAACCAAGCATCTTCACAATGGCACGCATGATTTTACTTTGGAAGATTATATGGCATCCTTGGCTTTCACTTGTTCATTTGCGTAGATTTTCATGACGGGAGGAGCACTCTATATGGTAAACAGACTTGAGATGGGTGGGATGCTGCACGAACATCCTCTCAGCATTAGCCATAAGCAATAAGAAATTACAACATCTTTAACCATTGCAAATGTGACGCATCGCAGAAGTAACGGAATGTCATGAAGATACGTTCACCAGGGGGTCCACTCCTTATGCCGCCCGTATGAATGAACTATCCCTCCCAGTCTGACCCAAAATCCTCAATTGCAATGCCTGAGGAGGCTCCTCAAGCTCTTACTTGGTCTCAACTTCAACAATATTTGATGATCGAAACTTCTAGAATAGATCTTTCTTTTCCTCGAACTAACATCTCGTAAGGGATTACTTAGGTTGACCGTTGACTCTTGGGGAGAAGCATGACTGGTGTGAGCTGAATGGGTTTTGGCGTTTTATGAGATGGCGGTCTCGTGGAAATGCTAGAGTTTTTCATGGGCTCTTAGGAGACACACGTGGAGGAGTTACTCACTCAATCTGAAGCATTTTCAGCGGTTTGAATCTACCATGAAACTGAGACTTCTCCTGGCCATTTACCCATGATGATAGGGTATCAACTACTCGAAGTGTTGTGGAGCCATTTATCTCCTCAGCGGATTTTTCTTTGAAACGTACCTCAGAAGTACTTTTGAAAGACTATGCATTGAGAAGCTCTAACATCCAGGAGTTAAGCATTCTTAGTGGTCTTGTTCCATTTCTGAATACAACTAAGTGATCAAACTCTACGACTACATAACAACCTCTCTCACCTCCAACTACTTTTCGAGCCTGCCTAATCCTTTGACATGTGAAGACCTAGACAAAGCCACGATTATATAAGCTTTCCCGTGTGGATAGACCAATCAGAGTAGAGAGTTGATGCTGGAAGAGACTAGTTTCACCCCCAGCTACAGAAAACGGGGAAATAGCGTCTAAAAATAGCCAATCCCAAGTTCCCCAAATCTAACAGAAACTAATGCACATGATGGCGCATTGCAGGCCGCATAACAGAGATCGGATACTCGATTGCAGGTCATGAGGTGCGACGAGGGGTTCAACATAACAGGAACTGACTGACTGTACTGAGCACCGAGTACGGAAGTACGGAGCAATAAAATGACATCGTTTGAAGCGAGGATCCTGCCTTCAAATCGATGGCGCCTCCTACGCCCGACGAGATGTTACTAACAACTGGTGCAATTGGTTGGGAAAGAAGCCTTGCAGTAACATCTCACCACTTGCTTGTCTTTTCTTGCCGCATAGATCGAGGGTCCTCCTCCTCCTCGAAACTCTATTGCACAGCAAGTTCTTTCTCGTAAGGCTTCTCCAGAAAAATATACCCACTTTGCAACATCTCCCTCGCGCATTTAACTTACACAAACGTTCGTTGCGAACCTGTCTCTTGGTCCAGCAAGGCCTCCTGTTGGGCCTATTCCAAACAATTAACCTGTTTGTCGAATCACAAATGAGGTGACTATAACCAACATAGCCTCGCCCTCGAAAGTCATGGCCTTTGACGCCTACTCCCCAAACTCGCAACGAGGTTACTTCGAGGCCGATGATTCCAACAGGCAGTCCCCTGCATACTCTTCCAGATATCCTCCAGAGCCTCGAGATGATTCTTTCCAGCGCCGAATTTCTCTAAATCCTCAACCACAATCTTCTGCAAACAATATGACAACCGGCCCAGATCGAAGTGGTGCGGGCGATAGTGATGGAGTGTCGCCTGAACTTGTTGCAGCAATCACGGAGAAAGTTAAGAAAGAACGTATGTTCCTGATGCCTACCACATGCACCTAGCCAGCCTTGTTTTGTTTGTGCTGACCATACCATATATAGTCCTCGAGCATCTGAAGCAAACAGGCAGCATTGATGACCAACAAAAGGCTCCGCAGATGGAACGAGTATCCTCAGACAAGACTAGTTCAAGTTCATCGCCGCCGCCGCACCTTCGAGGAGTATATACACCTCCTTCACCAACACAAACCACAAAACCATTTTTTTCTCCCCCTCCTATGGGGCCCTCGAGGTCGCCTCCAGTTAGTCCTTTAGAAAAGCCAACAAATGTACGGTTCTCGGATAAGGATAGGGAGCAAGAACGGGAGCGTGAGCGTCGAACGAGACCTGTAGGACCCCCGAGAACATATTCAACCGTCGAACTCTCTACAATTGACCAGAAATGGGGCCGTCTGTTTGATAAAGATGGAAATCCAACACAAAGGCTTGGGCAATTCTTAAGAGGGCTTGCAAATCATATTGTGAGTCTAATCCTAGGGGTTGATATTTCAGGGAGAGGAGTCAAAAATTCGACCTCCAAGTCCCGCAGAATCTTTACTTCTGACACGGCTACTTATAAATGGTTACAGATTGACGATTTTACACCAAAGAAGAGTATCGTCATTAGCCCTTCCAAGATGGCAGCATATTATGCAAATCATGCTCTAGAAAATGAGCCGCAATCCTTTCTTGGTATGATACTGCGTCAGTCCTTATTTGATATCGCTTGCTCATCTATTCTAGCAATATTCCGTTCAAACTCGAATGAACAGATTTCTCTTCTCTATCAAGATCTTCGGTGCGAGCATCATTTAGTTCAGGAAACCACAAGAGACGAGCCTACTATACCAAGTCTAACACCAGTCGGTTTCGCTCAATGGATGACAGTGCACATATTAGCTTATCCTGAAGAAGAAGCAAAGAGACTTGACAAGGTAGTTCTGGCCATGCCAATCAATGCAGATGGCCAGATGATAGACGGAAAACCTGAGCGACTACCTAAGCAAATATCGCGACACTTATTACCTGACAGGGAATCTAGGAAAACGAGGAAGCTAGTTGAGGAAGCAATCGAGGGCTTTTTCGAGGACCTCGAGACAACTCCGAAAGAGAAGACCATCAAACATTCTAGCCCTCTTGTTAGCCAACAAACAAGCAAGTCAGAACCGCAGACAAAGTCAACAGAGACGGAAAGAACCTCGCAAACAGCACCCAAGGCCAAGCCAATTGAACGAGAGCGTATGCCTTATGCAGGAGCCCCATCCACCACTTCAGAATCATCCGGTGGAGATGACAACACTCCCGCCCCAAAGATTGAACGGGATCGTAAGCCTTACTCAGCTCAACCCGGAAGCGGCAAAACATATACCGAAAACCTCAATCCACCAACAGCCTCAAGCAACCGGCTTGGTCGGGCAAACTCTACCAGTCATGGAGAAAGGCCGCCAAGATCGAGAAGTCGGGAAAGTCATCCTGAACGGAAACAAAGCTTCACAAGCCAGGACTACAAACCTCCTCCGCAAGCAGGGACCCAGACTGGAAGTCGACGATCAAGAAGTCCAGCGATGAAGAGCTATAGCAATTCTACACCTGTCAACATAAACTCTTCCGTCCACGACAGCTCCAAATATATACCGTCATTCGCCTCCTCTTACGGCTCTTCCTCCTCATTTCCCCCACCTCCACCTCCCCCATCCGACCACCGAGATCGAACCCGAACACGAGAAGACCGCTTCGCGCCACGTCGCCGAGATACAGAAGATGAACGTCTCAATAGTGAGTTCATCAGCCCTCGGGACGCTGAACGGTGGGATCGGATTCACGATACTAGAGGAGAATATGAGCGTTCTGATAAAACGGCTTATGAGCCGAGGGAGAGAGACAGGGATTCGAGGAGTACGGTGAGCGCTGATGAGCGGTATGAGGATTGGTATAGAGATAAGGGCCGGGATGGAAAATATGAGCGATATTAGGGTTATTAATTATACTTCTGATCGATCAGATTCGCCCCCAAAAAAGGAAATCCCTAGAGAGAATAACTCGTCGTTTTAAACACTGGACTTATCCTTTTGACAAAGCAAAATGATTTTTTGGAGGACACGAACGCCAATACAGCTTTTTAGCCTGCGGAATATCGGAGTACGATCATGGGATATGGTTACAGCAAGGATACGGAGTCATTGATTTCATTTGTTTGGGGTGATTGATGGGTGTTAATATATCTGAATACCTTGGTACTATGGATGGCAAATTTTATCTTGAAGCTATATCTCATTCAATCGTTCGTTCATGACTGGCTTGCTTTCTTTATATATTCCCTTTGTCATTTCTGCTAGCTGGTGCCGAAATTTAGATTTAAGCTTTGTTATATTACTTGGAAGATTGGAGTTGTTGTCTTTCTTTCCCCTTTTTTTCTTGAATTTGAATTTTGATAATGAAACGTTACGGCCATAAGTTGATACCTTATTTGTTAGATGGAATTTGGAAGTTCGAAGGAAGGTGAAAATGAGAAAAGAAAGTTGATACCATTGAATTGATGTTTGGCTTTTCTTATTTTGATGGATGTGAATGTGAATGTGGATGTGAGGTGTGTGTTATTAAGAATAAGAGCTTGGAAAGGAGGGAGAAGAAAAAGGGAGAGAGAGACAGAGAAATTAAGTGAGAATCTTCCCCTATGATATGGAAGCTTAAAGTGCGAAGGGGGAGGCCTAGAAGTCAGGAGATGTCATATATAGGCTGAAACTTCCCACGCTGTTGAAGTTATGATATCTGAGTAGTTGAGATGAGATTATAAATTATTGTGGTGGGAGAAGGGAAAGAGAGTGAAAAGAAGAATGTTTGTAAAAAGCTGGGTAATGATTAGACCTTGATGAGAGGTGCAACAAAACGTGTTCGGAGGCTCTGAGGTTGGGCGAAAAGTGAGTGAACGGAGAAGGAGAAGGGAAAGGAAGAGAGGAAGGGAGGAGAGAATTTTTGAAAAAAGGAAGTGATTTTCAGACTTTTGTGAGATGTGCAACAAAACTTTTTGACAAGAGGTGAAGATATTCGCCCCTTCGGAGATGGGAGGAAGGATAATGCTCAAGATTAGCTGGGTGATTTTCAAACAATTTGTAGATTTGCAACACATGCTTTCTGCTTGTTGACGGACTGATGGCTTTTGTCTGAAGATATAGTCTGGGAATTTTGGATGCTTCAGAGTAGCTGGGTGATCTGGGAACAATTTGTAGATGTGCAATAAAGCCTTCTACACCATGAGAATTTACTTGATCTTCGGGCTGGTTTGTAAAAAGAAATATTCTCTGTAGAGAAAACTTCTATTCTGCTCTTCGATATATGTCCAGTTAACCTCTCCCTTTTGACGCCTCACCTCACTATCCAACAATATATACAAGGGTACAAAGGTCACTCACTGAAAGCAAGCAGCTTTCTACTCTCCCACCATACGTTCGGCATACAACAACCTTCTCAAGTTTTTATTCAATCAACGCAAAAGATTGCTTGTACAACATTTTACACTTCACCACCTTCACCCCTAAAGAATCCATGATGGCCAGAAGCACTAATCCCCTCATTAACCATACTTTCTGCGTCACCAACCTGCTTTCTTTCAGTTACCTCTCGGAATCGATGGCTTTTTAGATTCATCTGCTTGAATTTCATCCGCATCGTCAATCCTTGAGATGTGGTTCCCGCTGAGGCAGAATATTCGGGACCGACACCCCTCATGACGGCTGATTGTTATTGGAGAGGCTCTGAGGAACTCGAGAGTCGGTTTAGATGTAAGTATACGTCTGTTCCATATCTGGGATTTGAGTTAGATTTTTGGTTTTTGAAATAGAGTGGGAAAGGAACATACCCTTCCATACTGATCAACTTCAGATCTCCACCGAAATAGCGTGCATACAATCTCGAAATAGGTAATCCATACCCAAAACCAGCCATAGGCGCCTTAAAATCGCTTTTATCAAAGTCTGGGTCCAGACTTGGCGTTGTATCCACGGTGGTGTACATATATGTCCATACTAAAGGGATAGCACTTCTAGGTATTCCACCACCCTCATCTGAAATTTTAATTGTGATATCTTCTTTACCTTCAGCTACTACCACTTTCGTCACAGGGAAATCATCTTTGTCTTGTCCATGGGTTTCGACAACAGCTCGGAGGGAGTTCTTTAAAGTTTCGAAAAGCATGTGTGAGAGATGTCCGGGAACATACATGAAGTTGAGATGTGGAGGACAAACGAGTTGGACTTTTGGTGCATCAAATAACCCGTAGTGATCCTCGCAGACAAATCGTGCATTTTCAATAGCTTCTTGGGCGAGATCTCGAACGTTCGTCTTAGTGCAAATAATTCCCACATAATCTGGATTTTTAGCATGACTCTGATCTGTTAGAGCAATATGTTGACCAATAAGCATTCGAATACCAATTCGTGACATGTAGAAACGGTCGAGGAAAGATTGGATATTATTGTCGATTTGCATTCGTTGTCGTTTCCGTTTGTATTCCAGAATCCCTTGGGCCACAGTTGTAACAACACTGTCATGCCGCCTCTTAATTGCGTGAAGGGTTTCTGCGAATCGTTGGTTATAGTCGTGTAGTTCTGGAGGCCAATCTGTGCTGTCTTCAACTGTTGCAAAGTATCTCCGCGTGCTGGCTTTCTTGCCCTCGCCGTTCCCATTTCCGTTCTGTTGCCAAGGCGAAGAGGTATATTGGCCCCTTTGCACACTGGGATTGTGAGTAGCTTCTGCGAGAATTTTGGATTGTCTTCCATTCGGTTTTCCCGGTCTCACGAGTCGGTTCTTAACATCATTTGGTAGAGTTGGTCTTGGGAGTGTCGTTATTTCCTTCGTCACATGTCAATGCTTCTTTTCAGACAAATAAATGACGGTGAAGTGTAGTACCTCGAATGACTGCGCATACCAGTCCTGAACCTTTTTGATAGATGGCATTTCGTTCAATCCATCCGGCAGGTCCCCAAGCTCTTGTACACGATGTGCCAGTCGGATGGGGAGTTCTTCTGATAGAAATTGAGAAGCTCGGAAAAGTGTGCCTGTATTCAACAGCAGATTGTTAGCAGAAGCGCCTGTAGAAAGGAGCTGGACACGAAAAGCAAGCATCCAATGGTACCTGTTGATGGTCTCTCTCCGAATTGAACCATCTGCCTCAAACTGACTCCAGTAGCAGGAAACCCGGAGTAATGCTTGATGGTATCCATCAGCATCTCGGATTTCTTCCACGACATTTTGTTGGTATTTTCTGGCCCTTAGGCCTCGGTATGATGGTCGTATCCCCTTCAATTGCAGAAGATTGATTGATCAACGGCTGTTGTGGAACATCGAGAGTAGATCCTCAAAAGGGCTGTCGTGTGGTGTTCTTCCCCCGCGATCTTTGCTTTTCGGTTGAACCAACGGCTGCCGAGGCAGAGGCGAGGGCGAGGGCGAGATAGCTTATTTAATGGATGGATGGAAGGAGTTCAGTTCATATCCATTGACCTTTCCAAGGGGAAATCAAAGGTGAAATGTGAAATGTGAAATGTGAATTGTGAAATGTGAATTGTATGTGTGGAATATAAGGGATAGAAAATAAAGAAAAGCTAACAAATGGTGGTGTGTAAGACGTTCCTGTGCCCTTCAGAGTCATAGTCATCATACTTGTTCGAATCACAAGTTCCCCTTGTCCGCCCCGCGCTCCCCGCCCTGCCACTGCCCTTATATCAACCACAACCACGCCACACCACGAGACATCCTCCTACGCTCTTTCCAGAACCAAATTACATAATTCGCGCACATTTCCGTTTCTCCGTCCGTCTCGTTGCTTTCCATTTTACATCCAAAGGCTTCTTTCTGTACCTCGGGAGTCAAAGCGTGAGCCAATAGTCTAGTAGCCCTTTAGGACGGGTAGAGCAAGGCGAAAAGACAGCCCGCATATATTAATCAGACTTGGACTCTGTAGCTAGGGCATCTAATTATACAGCGCCAACAAGTTGAGTTTATCACAGAGAACAGCCTTTTTCATCTATTATCAATTTCAGATGAGATTCGATTGTTCGTCTACAGGTGAGTAATTTACTCAGGCTTGGTATCTAGGCAGCTGAGTTGCTTCACGAAAGCCCTCCAGGAACTTGAGAAGCTCATGTCTTGTTGAGTCTCCTTCAATTTCGAGCTTGAAGAGAGTCAAGGCACTAGGTGGCCCAGTACTTCGTACAAGTTGGTTCAATAACCAAAAAGAAAGAACAATCGGATCCTCATGTTAAGATGCTGAATTGCCTTGAAGTCCGGCCTATCCACACTCTGAGTCTGAAAGTTACTCGAGAAATAATATTGACACGGGCCTTTGATCGCTCAAACATGACTTCTTGGCTTTCTTGGGTCCTCATTTTGGATGCTGCGTGGAAGCTTCAAGGAAGGCACGACTTGGCTGGCCAAATCCATGCCAAGCTCTTGCCCATATCTTCGAAGCGCTTAGAAGCCCAATCTTCAAAGTCATGATAGATACACAGCACAAGATGGCCAAGGCTAAGCCCAATAAGATTGTTGCCTTTCCTAGGTTTCGTTATATCGTGTTCGCACTCCTCGCATCTTTTCTTTTTACCATCCTCTGGCTTCCGGTTCATGGCGTGTACCTTATATTCCACCAGGGCTCCTCTCGTCCAAAACTTTCGCTCGCCATCGAAGACAGGGAAGAGTAAGTTTCCGTGCCTGTTGCTTCGGATGGTGACTTACCATGAGCAGTGTGATACAACATTTTGCAGGTAGTAAAGAGTGTAGAATTCTTCAACCAGACATATACCTCGCTCCTATCCCATTAGAGCCCAAGAACTCACCATTTTGCAAGAACCGGGCAACGCTACTAGAAGGTACGGTATTCGGGACTTCCTATTTCACTTATTTTCTCTTCATTAGGAAACCGCTAACTTCTCGACAGCTCTTAGTTGCGGAGGACGGCATGGCTTCGATGAACCATATGTTGGCAAAGGTAGCTTAGCACCAGACCATATCTCCACGATACTAACACGGCCACAGACTGCACCTATCGATGGTTCCTAACCACTGAGATTTGCATGATCCTTGAACGCTTCAATGCCATAGTTTTTCTAGGTGACGAAATAGCACGGTCAATCTATACAGCGCTGCATATACTCCTACGCGAAGACCTAGCACTTGGCGGCCTTCAGAATTGGATGATGACCGAACAAGATCAGAAGAGTTGCAGATGCGACAATCAATTTCTGAACAACGAATGTTTGGCATACATTATCAAGAGTCGTGGTGAGGTCAAGAATACAGGCGGCGATAGTAAAGGCAACTCTTACGTTTGTCAACGTAAGTCCTACTTTTGACTGTTATCTAGCCTGATGCCTTTGAGAATCCAAGAATGATATGTTGATCTAGTATAGGAATTCCACATGCTTATATCCCCTTCGCCACAACTCCTGCATCGCCTACCGCCATTGACCTCTTTAAAGAACTAACCTACAATAAGTAAGCAGACAGTATCTCAGAGTTCTTACTGGAAAGGTTCGGCGATTGGATGCTAAGACTTCCTCGGGCCGTTGCCTATACTTTCTTGATGAAATACTGACTCTGAAATTATGTAGACCCAGTCCCTGGCAACCGACTCCTCTCATATTCTCTCTTTATTCTAGGTCTTCTGTAGATGTCCTCAACGCTTCTAGGTCTCTTGATGAGTGGCTTGCTCTAGCTGCTGCTGCTGAACGTAATACACCCATGCTATTCCTTGGCCCTCACGCTCTTGGCCTAGCAAGCTCTTCAGGAAGCACCACCAAGAAAGAAGATTCAGCAGGCTGGGAATTTCATGAGCAAATGAAAGACGTGGTCAAGGAGAAACATGCAGAGGTTTTGGGGTTGTGGAATTTAACTGCACAGGCTGGGAATAATGAAGGCTTGGGCTACGGAGAGAGGGTTGCTGTAGTCGAGGCTATGATGGTCATTAATTGGTTGTCAATGTTGGAGACTTCATGACGAAGGTTCGTTTGAGAAGTTTCTGCCTTAGTAATTAAGTAGCGTTTCATCAGATACTAATAATGTCATTTCAATCATTCTGCCTCCAGCAATTACCTTTATTCTCAAAGTGGGAACTTTGAACACTACATTTCCCTTTCCCCCCGAAAGAGAAGGGCAGTTGATGGGTGCCGAGATCTCAAAAGTCTCGGATTTGCCTTCACATTTCCGAATCGAGCGCAGATAGGATAGCTAAAGTAGCGAAGAAAGATAGGAAGAACCAGCGCACAGCATCCTAAGCGTGAAAAGGGGATGAAGGTATGATCAGTTGTGCTGGTGATGCTTACGAGTAACTTCGTCCCGGTGGATGCATACTCTTCTACTGAGAAGTGGCCGCATCTGAAATTAAGAAGTGTTTAAAAGATGGGCGAGCAATCAAGTCAGGTAGGTACAAAAGTCACGAAGGGACAAGTCAGACAGATGAACTCTTTGCGAACTCGACCGATCACGTCCCATTCACGTACGGAGACTCCTTGCTCTTGAGACCCCTCGTAGCCAACAAATTAAGCGAAAGGGTTTGTGCATGTGCACCGCCACAGCGAAGATCCTGTATCAGAATCTCGATCTCGATGGAGGAGTATCTTTTGGATCTTTGGTTCCTTGTTTTGGGATTTCCTGTCCAATTACAATCCAACCAAAGGTGGGTGAGCCACATCTTTGATGGAGGTTCCATATATAGCGGAGTAGTGGAGTAGTGAGGTAGCGTTTTAACGTAGGTCCCGGGCCCCCGGGGATATTGAAGGGGCATGTTATTCTATTGAACCACTGTATCGATATCGATCGATACATGAGAGATGTCTTACGTCACAAAGCTAGGTGAAACCTGCGGTATATATCTCATGAAGTTGATCATCCTCAAACCTTCCTCTCGATCTTTCATCCGACTTTTCCAAAATACAACTCATTTCATGTCTCGATAGTAAAGCTATTGAGGACAAACAAGACAAGCTGGACTTACCTCTCTACCTCTACAACCTCATCACTCCACCTCAGATATCTGATAACATGTCGATCCCAACAAACCCAACCCAAAAATCCCCAGAGCGTGCTTTCGCACTCCAGAAATATCTTCTTCTGCATTCTCAACACGATGCACTCAAAAAGCATCTCAACCAGATCACACCTTCCGTCCCCGGCACTTCAACTACATCGCCATCTCCATCTCCATCGCGATCCCGTCACAACTCCCTTTCTATCTCAACTTCCTCACCCGACGCTGGCCTCAGCCCTCATCAATCCCTCCTGCATCATCCCAGCGTCGAGTTGCCAAGCGGTCTCGAGAACCGAGCACGTCATCGAAGACTCTCTCTACCAAACATCATAGATGAAAGACTAGTGGAGGAAATCGAAGAAGACGAGGAGAGGCTGAAGGGTTGCAATCAGCAGATCAAGAGCACGTTGACGGATCTGTTGAATTGTGAGAGTGTCAAAAGTGATAGGAGATATAGTAAATGGGTTCAATCAAGGCTTATGGATGCGGAGAAGGAGCTGAAGGAGATGAAGAGTAGAAGTTGTGAGAGGAAAGGGATGATTTGAGGAGGCAGGGAACTGCTGGACAGGATATTACAGAACTCGCGGAGCGAATCGGTTTCTTTCTTTCTCTGGGGGATATTGAGCTTGGTGTTGAATCGCCTTTCGGCATGGAGTTTTCAAGGCGAATGTTGAGATCTTTGGGATGGACTTTTGATACCCAGACTGGTTTACCGTCTCACGACAGATCTTTTCTTTCATTAGATCTTTTTTAGACTTCTCTCCATGGCATTAAAAATTAGAGAGAATTTGATTCGACAGGCCACACCGCGCATTGAATGGTTTTGACAACGCATATAGAGTCTGTAGTTCGCCTCTTCAACTTTTCGATGTCTTTTGTCGTCTTTATAACTCGTCTTGGCGGTAGGGTTGTTTAAATAGATTGGAAGGAAAGTAAGCTAAGTTGGCAGGTTGCATTTAGCCTGATCAAGTGTCAAAATTCCATCCTCAACAATCCGATAAACGAAGTCCGGTCGTTCCTCTGTTCCTCTGAGAATTACGTGTGGTCCAGCACTGCCTCTCTGGAAAATTGCAAAGATTTGTATAAGCCCAACTAGAGAACTAGAGGCTCCACCTCACACGGTCGTCCCCATGAATCATGAAGCAAGAGGCGTTTCACCGCACCCTAATCTTCGGATGCTCTTCTATCCTGTATCAGCCACCACTAGAGTCGAAGCTCTAAATTCTCATAGACGCCTTCTTTACTCCTTTCATTGTTCTCTCTCTCTCTCTTCCCTACGTCCTTTCTTGATTAATCTCCTTCCTCTTTACTAGAAACATCAAAAGACTCAACTGATATCATGTCCCAAAAGTGCTCAGAAGAGAAGCTGGCTCCTCAGCACAAAAATGCCTGGTTTTCATTCATAAAGGTATATTTTCCTCCCCAAACCACCGAGTTCTGAATAGAGCAGGCAATTTGTAGAGTGATGCTAATAGCCTCAATGTTTTTAGTCAATCGCGACTTTCAAAGGCGATCTAGCATCCCTCACCGCCCCTCCATTCCTCCTCTCCCCTCAGTCAATAGTCGAATATAGCGCCTACTGGGCCGAAAATCCCTCAATATTCGTCGCGCCAGCCAGTGAAGAAGACCCTGCAAAACGAGCTTTACTGGTGTTGAAATGGTTTCTGAGTACGCTGAAGCAGCAGCACAATAACAAAGACGAGAATGGCAAGAAGAAGAAGATGAAGCCTTTGAATCCTTTCTTGGGAGAGCTGTTTATCGGGGAATGGGAGGATGCTTCAGGGACGACAAATCTTGTTGCAGAACAAGTTAGCCATCATCCACCAGCAACAGCTTGCAATATTTGGAATGATGAGCATGGAATTAGAGTATACCTCTCTTTACTCTATCCGATAATTAGGGGGCTGACCTCATCTAGTTACAAGGACTTGTCGCTCCTAAAGTTTATTTTTCAGGGACAGTTCATATAGATCGAAAGGGCTTCTCTATTCTGCACATCGACAAATACAACGAAGACTACCTAGTAACGATGCCCAAAATCCATATTGAAGGCCTCATGACAGGCAGTCTCTTCCCTGAACTCAGCGGCTCGTCATTCATCCGAAGTTCCTCTGGCTATACTGCTAAAATCGACTATACATCCAAAGGCTGGTTAGGAGGGAACCGGAATGGTTTCAATGCAACACTTTATAAGGACGGTTGTGAGAATTCTCCGATTTACAAAGCGGAAGGACAATGGAGTGATGAATTTATCATCACGGAAGTTTCAACTGGAAAGGAAGCAGTGCGATACAACGCCAATACTACGAAGAGAACAGCTATTAC
This sequence comes from Chlorencoelia australis, assembly GCA_003988815.1. Taxonomy (NCBI): domain Eukaryota; kingdom Fungi; phylum Ascomycota; class Leotiomycetes; order Helotiales; family Cenangiaceae; genus Chlorencoelia; species Chlorencoelia australis. The sequence continues at coordinate 1,124,340 of QYAN01000016.1, forward strand.
CGTGGCACCTCTCGAGAAACAACATCATTTGGAGAGTAGACGTGCCTGGCAACAAGTAGTGGATGCCATTCATGCAAATGACATTTTTGCTGTTGGACATCATAAAACAAAGATTGAGAATGAGCAGAGGGAATTACGCAGGATTGAGAAAGTGGAGGGAACGGAGTTCAAGAGGAAATACTTCACGAAGGTGAAAGAGGATAGGGTTGCGGAAAGTTTGGGTGAAGGGATACTGGGAGGTATAGATATGAGTCATGGGATTTGGGCGTGGGATGAGGAGAAGTATCAGAGGATGGAGCAGGAGAGGAAGACGGTTTTGGGCTTGAAAAGTCCCATGCATACGAGGTTTGATTCGGGCGTTGATATAAGGCAAGAGGTCTTCAAAGTATGAGAGACTCGATAGATGAAAATCGGTTGGCTTTCGATCTTAGGTTATGATATACATGATAAATGAATGGGAACCGGCGTATGAAGGTTGGATAGAGATATTTTAGAGAGCATATGTATGTAATTTTCATAGTAATTGATTGATTAGATTGAGACAATTCTCCGAGTCTTTACAACACGTTTCCTGCTTCATCCATCACCAGCATCATCACAGTGAAAAGGGGATCGATCGCCTAATTCCTCAAACCCAAATTGTAAATGCCATCATTGCTACCCAATCAACAACAAATAACAAATAGAGCCAAAATTACGTAGCCCCCGACAATTAATAAAACTAGATCTTTTTTTCTTTCCCGGGATAAGGTCTCTGAACATGTGGCGCGAGCGAGGGCTGAGTGACGTCACCGCTCATTCACTCCTGCTTCAGTCTTCTTTCATTAAGAGGCTCCTTGAGAGTAGTATATAAGGAAAGCCCTCTCTAGCAGAAAAGATTTCTTATTCCATCTACAAACAAACAACACCTCTACAACTCATACAACCACAAAACAAGTAACTCAACTCAACTTAACTACAACAACCACACAACAAAAAACAATCATGTCTGATAAAAACACTTCTACCGTTCAATCCTACATTGACTCTGCTACTGGCGCAGCCCAATCTGCATTTGGTGCTCTTACTGGTTCTACCAATGATCAAGTAAATTCATGCCCTTCCTCCCCTCATTCTTAGCTTCTCCTCCACCCCCCCTTCTTTCTTCTCCTCCCTTCTCCCTATTACTAACCAAAAGAAACAGAACGCTGGCGAAGCCAAGAAAGACAAAGCCGATCTCGAGAACGAAGCTTCCCATGCTACAGCCAAAGTCGGTCCCTTCAGCGCCTCCAGCTCCGGAGCCATCACAAAAGACGACCCCAACCGCTCTGCGGGAAGCTGGAACCAGACTATTGGAAGTGGAAAGGAGTTCGTTGGCGGAATTATTGGTTCTGAGGTATGTTTTCCTTCCCCGTCCTCTTCCTCTTCCTCCACCCTTTTACAATAATAGAGATTTATAAAAGAGATATGCTAAGAGATAGCAACGAGATAGGATTTGAAGAGACAAGGCCAACAACAAAATGCTGAAGGAAAGGGTCAAGAAGCACAAGGTCAACTGACCGATTTGGGCAGTGGAATCGCAAGCCGTGTTTCTGGTGCTGTTGGTGGTGTCATTGCTGGCGTTACTGGTGATAGACAAGCCCAAATTGATGCGGAGAATAAACATGACATTGGCAAGGTAAGTTTTGATTGTTAATATACACCTCCCTCTTTTTCAAAAAGCAATTAACTGATGGATTTTGTAATAGACCCAACAACGGGGCGCAGAGCACGATATCCAAAAACAAAACCCCTAGAGAGACTATGATCGATGGGAAGATGATGGTACGAATAGCCTGGCTTTTGCGTTTTGGGGGAGGAAATTTGCTTGTATAATAGAGCTGATGGTTGGTGGTGGACATACCCAAATAGTTTGCGCTAGCTTTCGATGATATCCATTGCTAATCAAGATGATTTTGAACTCTTGCTTGCTCCCTTCCCTTAGAAATAACATGTGATCTTATCCATATCTATAATTTGTTATTATGTAAAAAGCTAGAACATGTCTTCTTAACTTGAAGCTATTCCTCGCCATCGACACATTCAGGAAGGATTCTGGAATAGCCTTGGTCGGAAGAGGGGAAAAAACTAATCACTCAGCCTAGGCTGTAGCATTTGAAGTAGCCTTTTCATCCGAACATTCAGACGATAGGTAATTATTTATGGCCACATCATCTAAAAATAGTTTTTAAATCCCGTGAATTTCTTAATATACTCAAAGTGACTATTCGAGTTCTAGCTTGCCTGGAATTCTAATTTTGCCTTTAGTGCAGATAAAAGGTATATTTTTTCAACTGTAAGGTACGGCAGCGGCCCGAAACTCAAACCAGAACTGTGGGGGTTTTTGTGAGTTGGGCTGTTTAGGTCGCGCAGAAATGCATACCTAATAAGTACTGCATGTAATTGACCTAAACTGGAGTTCTTTACTTAGTAGGTGGAAAAATCAAGACTTATTTGCTTTGGGGAGGGGGGGGGGAATGCCATGTTTCCAAGCCAAACAATTTAAACCGATATTTCTTCCTTTCGATGGAATTCCGCCGAGCTAAATGCAGTGAAGACGCCTTCTCGTATGACAAAGGCCTAGACCTCGAATATAGGCAAATGCGTAATGTCCGATGATGAAATATTACAGGCTGACTTGCATATATATGGTTGGTTGGTAGGAATGTTTGAGAAACCAAGATTTTAATATCGCAAGGTAGGATTTCTCCGAGAGTAAACAAATATATTTGCCAAGATGATGACCGAGCTTGTAACGAGGTACTTTTGGAGCTAGGGTTTTGGTGATTCAAGTGCATGACAGCTCCGTTAATCCCCGGATTTCACACGCATCAATAAATCCCAATTAGTAAAATAGCAGGCCACAATGCGAAGCGAGGCAGGAGCGAAATATGTAACAATGCGGCAAATCCAGCCAAGTCGAACGTTGGGACTCGGGCGGCAACAAGGTGGATGTTCTGGCATGCCGAATCGACGGGGGAAAGTGGATAGAGTGTAGTGTAATATCGTGATGAGCCGGTAAGCACTAGAGGGATGGAGTATTTCGAAAAATCTCGAAGATGCCTTCCGTTGTGTTGTTGAGCACAGAAGAACGGGAAATCTTTCGGCAAGCCTCAAGACTAGAACTATTGTGGGGCTGAGACATACGGACTAGCTCATTAGCTGACATGGCTTTCAGACGCATTGTGACGTCGATCCATGCAACTGCATCTTTGCGTCATTGTGGGTTCTCTTATTCGAGGAAGGGGGGTGGAGATCAAAATCTGCTCCTTCTTGTTCAATAGCGAAGCAGCCCAACTCTCTGCCCCCCTCTACAAGAGCAGTGCACAAGCTAGGCTTCCTCTCTCGTAATACCACAGAATCGCATAACCAGTACAACATACAACATGCTATTATGTTGTTGTTCGCATGATATGCGGGGGATTGCTGGCCATTCCCCCTCATAGTCGCTAACGAGTGGCCAGAGATGCATTCTCATAATTGTGCCCGCCCGAAGATGATAAGATTGGGAGTACCGCACCTTCAATCTGACATGAGGTATTCCCTTGGACCTTGCCTTCACTTGAACTGATCGTGCATGTGATGTGCAGAAGCGCAGAAGTGCAGAATCCCTTGTCTTCACCTCGTCGGGATTGCCAATTTGTGATAAACTTAGGACAAAGCCCCCCTCCTTCACGCCCCTGCAATCCATTTTAGACCACGGCTCTATTGACAACCAAATTGCATAATAGCCTGAGTATTTCTAGCCGCACGTAGTGCAAGAATGAAGCAAACCTGCCCCCTCCAGAAATAAAAGGAGAATAATCGAATCATCTTCGGACAGAAGGATCTTGCTGAAAACGGGATGATTATTGTTGCAACCAAAAACAACAACAAGAGACTCAGATCTTACCAGAACAACTTTGCACCAGTCATAGATATTGTGTAGATGAAGATATTTGGAGTGCGGTTGTGTTGTTGTGATTCACATAGAGAGTGCCCGCTTGGGCTAGAAAAAAGGTATTAAGCGATATCGCCTTCCCTTTCTTTCCCGTACCCTCCTTTTGCCAATCCTTGCACTAAGCTTAACAACTTCCCCCCCCACTATCCCTTCTGAAATTACTACCTACAGCACCACAGCACCGACCTTCACCATCCTGCAACTGTGAAACGGCTTCTCTGCCTACGAGAACTTCTTAAAACTTGGAGGCTGTATCCCTATTCCAATATGCCAGAGTCTGTACGTCATGAGGCCGAGGACAGGGTAAGTGAACCCGGCCTTGGATTTAAAGCCGAACAACTGGCTAACCTGGTCGCAAAATAGAGCGAGGAAGGCTCTGTTGGTCTTCCAGATCTGGGTGAGAGCATCGATGCTCTGACCTTTGAACAAATTCTCGAGATGGACGACGATGAAGAAGAGCGGGAATTTAGCAAATCTATTGTCTTTGGCTTTTTTGAACAAGCCGATCAGACATTTAAGAAAATGGACGATGCACTGTGAGTGGGCACGTGTGTCATATCATTGTTGCATCATCATACTAATACAATCATGTTATAAAAATAGTAAGGACAGTGACTTAGCGCAACTATCTGCTCTTGGTCATTTCTTAAAGGGCTCATCCGCCACTCTTGGGCTTACAAAGGTTAAGGACAGCTGCGAGAAAATTCAGCACTACGGACAGCAAAAGGATGAGGCTGGCACTACCGAAGAGCCAGATAAGGAGAAGTGCTTGTCGAGAATTAAAGATACCTTGGTTGCGGTTAAGGAGGAGTATGCAGAGGCTGAGAAGGTCCTGAAGAGGTTCTATGCAAGCTGAGTCAACCTCAAAGCACCATAGAGGACGTTTTCGTACTGGGAGTGACGGATGGCGCAGGCAAAAATGCCATCAGGACTCTTGGGCCGACATTGAAGTTCATGCCTGAGCAATGCTCTTCTCTTACAAAACAAAGCTCCTCCTAGCTCTGGCGTCTTGGTTGCATTAAGATATCCATATTTTCAGGAAATTGGCATGGTATTAAGTCCTGGTATTATTGGCGGATTCAGATTTTCTTTTCCTTTCTTTGGTCGAGGTAAATATAGGACTCGAGGAAGATAGAATAGTTGATGATTTTCCCTTTTCTAGCGTCGATTTACTTTGCAAGCGGCAAATACTAGAACCATTACAAGTTCTGACTTTGTCGAGGACAATGTCTCCAAGATAGTCAGACATACAGAGTCAATAGCCTTTTCATGTCCCTTCATTCAATCGCCTTGGTCAATCATTTGCAAAATGCCCACTCGTGAGGACCGCTGACTTGAATTGATACAAGAGCATGAAGATCCTTTCAAGGCATATCCACCTCCACTTCGACAACATATTCTTCTTCTCCCTTTTCGTTAGCCTTCGCTCCCATTTGACAGATTGCAACCTTCTCCACCCTGACGTCCTTCATCTGCAAATGACAATCTTAGTTGGTACTCAAATAAAAGAGCTGGGACAGATTCTTCGAAAGACTGGGATATTCAACTTCGGAATTTTTCCCAATAGCCTCATAAGATTCGGTCTGCCTCACTGGAACGGACTTTAAGCACTTACCCACTCGAATTCCTTATATCTCTCCAAAATTTCCCGAGCATCTATTGTCAATCTCGACCTACTCTTCCCGTGACCTGATCCCTTCCCTCTCACGCCAGGTACATATACGGTATTAACAATCGTAGCATGCAATAACAATGGCCTCGATTCCTTAACCATTAGATCCGCATCGGTGAACGCATCTTTTAGCTTCTGACAGAAATTCTTCAGTCTAGAATCCGGGTCTGTGGGCGAGGTGTATAAAATAGATGTCTTAGAAGGGTCGTGCATACTCGTCAAACCCCTTAAAGTAATTCTCAAGTCCTTCGGTGCCTCTGATTCTGAATCGAGCCTATCTTGTGACTCTCCTCCCGCTCTAGACCTTTGATAGCTATCTGCGAGTAACTGCTTAAGATCAAGAGATTGTAATAAAGCCACAGCAGAATCAATCCTTTCCTTGCTAAGCAGACTGAAAACACCTAGCGTGAGATGCAGAGTTCCAACAGGCCGCACAGCTTTCTCGGGAATAGAGGTAGGAGAAGGTAGCCTAGAGGGAATTTCTGAGGTCGACGAAGAAGACGTGCATTTGGGGGCTTCGCTTCTGCGGAAGGCGTCTAAAGTTTGGAGTTGAGGGCGAGAAGTGGAAGTAATTAGAGGTATGCAGAGGAAATGTGAAAGCTTGGGAGGTTGCGGAGGCATTTTTATTTAGCTTTTGGAGGATGGGCGTGTGAGAAGATTTTTTTTATCTAAAGCATATGAGAACTAAGTATACACAAAGGTGCGAGATCTGACGTGAATCCGCTAGCGAACACAACCCGATCAATCTCTAGGCAACCACCATAAACCTTCAAACAAACCTGAGCGTCTCTTTCCTTTCCACAAAAGATGTCGTATTCCTTTCAACCCTCGATATATTCTATCGCTCTATCTTAATACTCTCTAAAGAATGAGCGGCCAGGAGAAACCCAAGGCCCCACGAGCATCCACCATTTCCCTTCGAGACCGCCTCACAGACAAATCCCCAATCGCCCCCCTCCCACCTGTGCGTCTCAATGGCAGTATCAGCAGCGGTGGCAGTAGTAATACCAACTCCAACTCCACCCGGCTCAGCCTGCGTTCGAATTCCAATGCATCCTCGCTGCCTCCGAACGATCTTAATATAGACTCTACCCCTCTTTCTCTCATCGAAGACCCTACACTCTCCCCCTCTACTCTCTCCTCGTCTACTTCTTCTCTCGCAGAGAAAGACAAGAGAATCAACGATCTCGAGTCCGAAATTTCGAAAATGAATACCGAGTTTGAGAAAGAATTAACACATCTTTCTCACGCTTTATCCTCTTCCTCCGAATCATTATCCTTCTGGCAGTCTAAGCACTCTTCTCTGAATCAACTATACCTGTCTGTGGATTCTTCCTTGCGACTTTTACGCCAAGAGGTTTCGAGTAGAGAGGAAAGGGATAGGGATATCAAGACGAGGGTTAGTTCTTTAATGTTAGATCGGGATGCGTTCCGAGAAGCGTATAATGAAGCGATGGGAGAGTTGAAAGAGAAGGATGATGAGATAGCGACGTTGCGGGAACAAGTGAGAGGATTGAAGAGCTGGGTCAGTACAAGTAGTAGGGGCGAGGAACAGGTTACGGATGAGAGTTTTGGGGAGGGGTGGAGGAGATTGGGGAATGGGTTGCAGAACTGGGTTATTGTAAATTTTAGGAGGGCGAAGATTGGTATGTTTGATTTTTATTGTTACTGCTCTAATCTAAATTCAAGTCTGTTTTTCAATATTCAAAAGCCCATTTCGAGATATGGACTTTCAAAAGTTGACGGATCTGAGTCCTTTGGAACATTCAGTAGTTTGATGTCAGGAAATTCTCGAGATATTTTATTATTCCTATTACCATACAAATTTGAGACCAGATTAAAGTAGAGAGACTAATAGTTCTGCAGATATTGAGAAGGCAAATGATGGCATACGGGAACACATGTTGTCTTTAGTGCCTACCTATGAACCCCTAGCATCATCTTCCAAAGTGCATCTCATTCAATCCCTTGTATCAAGTCTACTGGTGGAGGGCGTATTCCAAGAATATTTCATTGGACTTCCTAAAGAGCAAGCGGATGAGCTGAAAAAAGTAGAGGCTTTATTAAGCACATATAGTAAGCTTTTTTAAATCTAATCCTATCCTACATAAGCTAATATAATTAGGCTCTGAAGAGAGCATGAACCAATGGCGCTCTACAACCCTAGCCATCATCCGAAAAGAGGCTCTGCAAAAACTAGAGTCAGAGACTAAAGCCATCGTTGATCACATCATCAACCAAGTAAACAGCATCTTAAACGCAATCAGCGATGTCCAAAGCTCAGAAGCCAGAGATCAAGGTCTACGAGCAATTTTCAACAGTGCTATCGATTTAGCTCGTCTATTACGAGTTCAAAAAGCCGTTTTCACAATCGTGATGCCTGTGATAGAAGGCCATCAAAGAACCATGTTCGATACTGAGAGCATGGAAGATATCAGCGGGGAAGACGAAGAAACGTTACAGGAAAGAGAGATCCAATGTGTAACATTTCCGGGGATCATAAAGAGTGGAGATGAGAATGGAGAACAGGGACATCTGAAAAATGTTGTTGCCAAAGTACGAGTTGTATGTGCGCCTGATTGAGCGAGGGCTTGCATGAGAGTATCTACACCCTGGCTTAGTTCAGAATGCCGGCAAGAAAAGGCATCAAGAGTCTTGGGAGAGGGAGATCAGCACTACAGTGCCGAAGGAGGGTGACCCATATCTGGTCGTATCTGACGCGTAGGCTTACAGTACAGGTGGGAGAGCCCATTCTAGCCCAATTATGATGAAATATTGCCCACCTACGCATTCATGAGACTCGGAGCAATGCATCCCAAATGCATCCCAAATGCAAACACTCATGTGTGTACGTGTAACCGATGATTTGGATGCATTGTAAGTTCTAACTCAAAAGTAGTTGTCTGTTGGTTCGACCGTGAGGCGGCTCTGCTAGTGATGACTTGCAATCAATCAATGGGCGGGGAAGAAGTACAAACCGTTCCCCGCTTCGCCAATCCCAATCCTGCTTTGATATTCTAGATTCATAGCAGCAAATTGTAAGACTCAGGTTTGAGTCACTTGACATGCACCCAACGACTTCAACTTCTGACCACTATGAATTATGGTCGGGTTCGGGAAATTATGTCCTTGGTATGTTGGAAACTCGAGATGCTGCAGTGAAGATATGCAAGGCGGGGGATTCGGAGCATAGACACCGCTGGAATGACCATCACAGCGAGTCGACTCAATTTACGCAAGAGTCGTACATCTTTCGTCTTTCGTCCTTCGTGATGTACGAGGTGACAGGTCGGTTGGGACCCGTGCCAAACACCGCGGGGGGAAGTACAATCTCTTCTATGGAAAAGCAATCCGGATGCAGAATGAAACGTTCAGTTCTAATTTGATTTGATATGTAGGAAGAAGCTTTCTTGGCTTTGCGGCCTGAATGAAGCCGGCACTGATTGGATCATCTCTCTTGTTTCTATGTCTAGTCATAGTGGGGGTTTGTATACCAAGACCGCAAAAGCAAATCCCAAAAGATGGTCTGATGATCTTTCGGGGAAAAGCCCACCTTCATGTTGTGAGATCTCCAACATCCTAATCGGGTTCCTGAAGAGCGGTGAAATTAGGGACATTGATGTTTGCTACCAGGTAACCTTAAGGCGCAAACTGGTCGTCGACAACCACTGCAGATCCGGATAGTTGCATTTCCAAGCACGTGGGCATTGTTGGATACCGGGCTTCTCAGATGGGCAGCACAACGTAAAAGCGGAAAACCGCGCAATCTCTGTGGAACGACGAAGTTGTCCCTGGTATGATACTCGGGGGGGTGAGAGACTGCTGCAAGCTGTCAGAGAATCCCCACTCAACGGCGAATGACATGAAGCAATTCGGCTCAGACTCCCCCTTGCGAGCAAAGACAATATTCGAAGGAGCGCAGTGTTGAGGCTCCGAGTGGTAGGGATATGTAGGTCCTTTCTTCCGTAATGGCTGCTTCGCTGGCCAAGGGGTGCATACCAAAGCATATATAGCTTTCCCCATCACCCATCCGTCATCCTGTTGTTCTCTGAAGCCCAAACATCCACCTACATTTCATTGCAACCATTTCGTTGGACAAATAATCCAAGTCCCATTCATCTCTGCCCCCGTATTTCTTCTTTTCCAGGCCGAGTTCTTCCCCTCTCGCCATCCTCGCTTTCCAAGCTTGTCTTTGGTCTCCAGGATCCTCTCTTATCGCGTCGTCTTATCGAAGCCATTCTCCCCTCACCCACAATTTCTGCCGTCTTCCAACAGAGAGCTCTGCTTCTTCCCAAAAAGCGAGCCAAAACTCGACCGAAATTCCTAGAAATTCCTCATGGCCTTTGAATCTAGTATGGATCGATATTTGAATGAGCAGGATCGACTTCCCCGCATCTTCGTCAGAGGCCTGTCAAACTCCGCTCCTCAGTCACGGCCGCAGACCTCACATGCGGCGACAACGAGTCCCACAGAGACAGAGATTAGCCACCGCAGCGATAGTATCTTCACTGCAGGGCTCTCTCGCTCCACCACAAATTCGTCCGGCCCACCTACCGACACTGAGATTTATGACTATGATTTATCATGCGAATTCGAATCGATAGGTTGCCAGATAACTTTCAACCCGAGGGACTTCGAACTATGGATTTCGCACAGTATTAGCCACCTAAGAGATATCCTTCCCTCCCGATCGATCTGCATTTGTACGTAATCTCACCAGTAGCGATCCCTCCCCCCTTGAATGCAAACACCCTACTGCTCTTCGGTCTCTGTACTGACTTTGCAACAGTCTGCGACGGACCTGTATTTGAAGACAAAACCAACCTGCTTCTAAATTGGTACGGTATCCGGGACTTCTTTCTGTTCTTTTCTCTTCATTGGAAATTCGCTAACTTCTCGAATTTCCACAGGAGAGGACGAATGTTACATATTCGAGAACATTTAGAAAACCATGCAGCGCCTTGCCGTCCAGACTTCTGGTTACTCGAACACATGTATGAGAATAATCTGATAACGAGAGACGACTATGGAGATGCCATACGCTACACAGAGAGGCCGGATTGTCCAGATTTAAATCTCGTCTCTCCCCAGTTTGAAACGCCTGAGGTGATATCAAGAAGAGAGAAAGCTTCGCGAGTGCCTGTAGATATGGGAAAGGAAGAAAGACATCGGAAGAGAGCTGTACAAAAGGACAAAGGAAAAAGGGTGATGCAGGAAACTTCCCACAAGAATCGGAAGCACCAAGTTTTGGTCGAACATTGATCCCTTTTTGAGGAGTCTCAAGTGTGTCTCACTAAGGATGATTCCAAATCTCGTTTTGTATCTACTGTACTACTCCAAGGCACGAGGATGAGAGATGAGACTAAAATAATATGATATATCTGGTGTAAGTGGTGGTGTTTTGTTCGACCCGGTGGAATTTTCTTGTGGCTATGCTGGTGGCAACATTTGCCACTTCAAGTTGAGATACCAAGCACCTTTCATCTTCGCTTTCAAGTTATTTTCTTTGCTGCCAATGCATGATCCCGGATATGCAGATTCACGGGTAGGCCGTCGGTTGCACAAGGATATTGGTACCGGCCGAGTGGAAATTTTCCGAATGGGATTTCATGATTTGCGGAACATGTAATTGGATGAAGTTAAAGATGCTTATGTTTGCGTCTGCGTTATTGTCTGGTCTGGCGTTGCGTTGATTTTGGCTGAAAGGATGAAGGGATGGAGGGATGAAAAGTATTTCCTGTGTAATGCTTTTGGATAACGAAGAGCGACTACGAGCTTATGAGTCATGGCTTTTCTGATCACAAAATATAGTCACCACTTACATAAAATTGTCCATTTTCATCCGATACTTTATGCTTCATCATCATTTCGCTCCGTTTCTCACCGTTTCTCATCGCTTATCATTGTCATCGTCCACCAAATCAAAAATCGACCGAATGTCAGCGGAAAACAAGAGCTGAAAGGGTTTGAGAAGTCCGGCTGTGGTATACATGAAATTCAAGAAAACACAATGGTTATCAAGTTCATACACATATTCATATACATGTCGACAACCATAGGGCTACCTGAGCTCCCTCTATATAGAAGCGACCCCTATCGACCCTTCACCGAATACCTGACAAGGCCTCTCTGCCAATCGATCAGCTGCCTCAATGGGCTTGCAAATCCTCCGAGACATCACCAGTAAATCCCTCATAATAACTCTTTATACGAGTTGAGAAAGGGACATCCAGTCGGGTTGAGTAAACTTGAAATACCGCATCTGGAGGATCGCCATGAAACAACCATTAGATCCTTATTGCAGAAACGTTCGAACGCCACAATGCAATGGCATCGACTCATTTGGCGTCGCCACACATAAGACAGGTTACTAGGCTACTCTCTTCACCTCGCTTGTATGCCCTACACAGCCTCACTCATTCAATGGATAGCCCGTTCCGAGACACCTTCAACTAAGAAGTGATGCGGACGATGGATTCGGGTAAGCAGATGCTTATTGAACAAATGAAGGACAGCTTGTGAGCTTACTATTTCTTCCTCTTGGGTAGTGGAATGGGATACCGGTATTGCATTTCTTTCGAATGTCTTTAGACAACTTACAGAGATTAATCTCAAAACTCAAAACTCAAAACTCCTAGGTATTGTTATGAAGTTTGTTGTTTAGCTTAAGTAAATGAGTCATTGAACATGATCTTATTCGCTTCTTATAGCTTCCTCCTTCTTGCTAGCAGGTTTAATGGCCAGCGTAGTTCTTGCGCTTTTTGTGAAATCCATCCAACTTTACATCTTATGAAAAGATGAGACAGCAGTGAGAAGACCAACTGCAGAGTAGTTCTTAACAATTGCGACTTGTAAGCAGTCGAAGGGTACATTAAGGATGTAAAGCTTCATGAAAACAATGGACTCAGGAAACGTGTTAGATTAGTCGTAATAGGAATCTAAGACTTTCCAATTGAGTGCGAAATATTATATTTGTCTAGATATGCCTAGATCTTAACAATACTATAGTGATTTATATCAGCTTGCCGTATCTCCTCCTTCCACATCATGTTTTAGCGATTCCTCGGTCTCTCAATGGAATTCGGCTTCGACTCTTCCATATCTAAAACCATCCACTTTCAATTCGAATGCAAGTCCTGCACTCTCGACTACCATTTCTAGTGTGAAATCCAGATTATCAAATTCGACGCCCCTCGTCGTTGTTAATCGTGTGAAGAGGCTTTTGGGAACAGCGCCAAGGTCCGTGGTAAGTGTACAGACGTTGATGAGGTCGCGAGTGTATGAAGCAGGTGGTTCGCCGTCTGCGTCTGAGGCAATCAAATCATCAGAGACAATCTATAGTAAATGTTAGCGGAGATCAAGGTGTTGCAGGATTTTAGCGTACCAGTGACTGTCCAGGTCGGAAATTTCGTGTGTAATGGAAACTGACAGGCGTGGATGCATTCAGTGTCTCTCCCTACATCCGTATTAGCGAGATTGACACCGCTCTTGGTATTCTAACACACTTTGCTCAGATGCCACTGCATCCTATCACTAACCATCCATCGTTCCCATAGCGGACTCCAATACCGTTCGCTGACTTGATGCTTGTCTTCGTCGTAGACAGTAGCATAAGACGTCCCGTAATGCATTCTTGCTTTTCGAGAAACGACCATGCTTCCTTCTAGACCTCTGAGTACTGCCCCACGAACAACTGCCGTCCATGCATTGACTGGTTGCATGACCTCCACGGAACCACTTTCAAGCAAGGCCGCAGCTTGCGCATGTGTTGGCCTTTCACTGTATGGTGGTGGTGCTGCAGTGTTAAAATGTGTTTTTAGCCGCGTGTAAAGATAATTACTTTGACCAAAACCTCCAACGAGCACTATTCCGGAGACAATCCCGCCTTTTAGTCTAATACCGTCTACTTGGCCTTGAACGAGATCGCAAACTTCCTTGACGACAGGCTCGAAGATCTCTTTGATCTGTGAGGCGGTCATAACCAAAAAGCCACAATCGAGACCGGCTTCCTCATCGTCTGGCAGACCGGGAAAAGGCACGTTCACTTCTGCATGTTCTTCTTCATTGAAGTTGCGCTTCACAAACTCTTCCCAGTATCTCAATCCCATCTGCCAGCATTTCCCCTTCTTAAGTTTCATCTCGTCAAATCGCTCCCTTCCAATACGTCCTTTAACATGCTCTTCAAATCGGTAATTCAGAAATGCACTTCCACATAGTCCCCCAGTCCCCACGGCCGATTCTTCTACCCGTAAAGGTTTTAATGAGATAATTTTGTAAGCAATTAAATCGACGGTACCACCACCGGCATCGCATACAACAAAATTATCGCCGGCGCTGAGATGATTCGGTTGTATAGCCTTCAACGTATAAACTGCGGCGGCTTCTGGTTCACTGATCATTTGAATATCAGCCTTGGCACCCATACCTGCTCTTTCAGCGGCTAATAAAGTGGTATTCTTGGCAGCATCGGACCAGACTGCGGGACATGTAAGGACAAACTCCACCTTGGTGGACGACATAAATGATTCTCCATAGCGGCGGGTTAATGTTTCCATCGTGTGCTTGTACACTTGCGTCAAATAATCGCTCACTGCATCAACGACATTCTTGTTGTACCTCTTTAACTGTGCAGCTGTCTCTAGCGGACTGACATAGAATGGTAACTTTTGTGATCGATCAAGGAAGAGCTTGATGCATCGAAGACGGGACTCCTCGGGTCTGAATTGAAATCCCCATTTGATTAAAGGATCTGTTCCAACCGGCGCTTCTGGAGGAAAGTCGTATGCTATTTCTGTTGGTACTTTGTCCGATGTGATTCCGTTGCCTCCAGGCCAGGTTTTAATGATTTCAACATCATCTGGGGTAGATGTGTAAACAGCAGCAACGCTAGGTTTATGATCAGTACAGGATGTGGAGTGTAGCCAGGCGGGCTACGAGGGCAAATAAGATTGTCATCTTCCACACAAGAAGGAAGCAACTGAGTATAAGGGCGAGTGAGGATATCTTTGAATATTTCTGCAATTAGACTCCTGAATTGAAGATCTAGACAGATGGACAACCCCACTCATATCTCCACTTGGAAATGCCAAACAGCATTGCTGACGACGACGAAGTGAAATGAACATACCCAGAATAAGTAGTGCCAAAATCTAAGCCAACAATAAGGCGATCATTTTGAGGAAAGAGCTCTCGGATGGGACCAGAGATGGCCTCGGTTGATGAGGTAGGGGTATATTTCGAGGAGTGGGAGTTCCTACTCTCGTCGTTCCTTCGACTTGCAGAGCGAATGGGTAGATTGATATTCATTGTGATATATAACGACTGTGAGCAAGAGAAAAGGGCTTTTGCTTCGAAATTCCAGAATGATTGGCCGTGAACGAGGTGATTGATATGGATTGGCTCAGGGATTTGGTTTTAGCCTTGTCCTTCCGCCCTCTAGCTGACAATGATAATCTGAACGTCTCCTTATATAGCTCGGGTAGTTTCGAGACTATAAAAACATTGTGGTTCTGAAGGATTCTTTCTCCTTATGATCTCTCGGTTGTCCTGAATGAGGGGTTGGCGGGGGGGCTCTTCGTTAGATAGATGAGGTAAGGTAACGTGAAGTGAAGTGAAGTGAAGGGGGGAGAATTCCTGTCAAGTTTGACCTTGAATGGGGCAATTCAGAGATCAATTGAGGCAGAGTTGAGGAAATCCAGATACCAGATCTCCTTTTCACGAAGGGAAAGCCCTAGAGGGGGTAGATTGGTAGGCAGCAGGATAAATCTAAGGAAGCGGAAGTGGGGACGACGTGGCTGGATAGGCAACGGCTTAATTGAGAGCTAAATGGAGAAGAGAATGTAAGGATCAAAATCCTTAGTATAAAGCAAGAACGGGCTGAATGTTCCTTAGCAGAAAGACGGTATGATGATGTGGAGGAACCAAGAGGAGGTCTTCTCTTCAAAGCGCGCTGAGAAAATGGCAATTCGCTAAACTTGCCGCTGCCCATACATGGGCCTTCGCCGAGTAGTAGTAGTAGCAGCAGCAGCAGCAGCAGCTTGCTCCTTGCTCCTTCCTCCGTGATAGATAGGGCTGAGTCAAACAAAGCAATGGAGTTATGGGTTTCTGGATTCAATGCCTGGAGTCAACTTCAATTCGTTGGAGAGCTCCCCAAAGAGCCGGAAGATCTGGTTTCGTTCAAATCTGTTTTGCAAGCAGGACACATCGAGATCATTCAGACCTCGATTTCTTCTACCTTGGGTATATACCTTAACCTCTTCCTTTCCAATGATTATTCTCACCCTTGATACCTCAGAGTCACGTGGAGATCGCGTGACTATGCCCTGCTTTCAAAGGCATGCCGTTCCAAGGTTGTCTATAGCTAAAGGCAACTCTCTCTTTGAAGATGTGCATCTCTTCTGGTTAGGGCTGGAAACAGAAGTCACACTGATTTCCATCATTTTGGGCATGTAATTTGAATCTTTAAGGGATCTCTTGAACACCAAAGACTAATGATTTGGACTTGTAGTCCGCACGAAAGTCCTCAAGACATCAGAACAAACAGGACTTAACGCCGCTGGTTTCACCGATGACTATACCCAACATCTTCTCGAAACCGAGGAAGCCAATAACAAAGAATGGAGAAGTAGCGTAGCCATTGCCGGTAACGACCAAGTTGCAGGTTATCCGCTTTCTTATCCTTTACCAAGTCTAAGTGCTGACCACCCACAGAATTCGCATCAAACCACATAATCGAATACCCCGATTTTCAAGCCTACCTTAAAAAAGACGGCCATGTCTTCCCAGACATACCCAACATCATCCAAATCGTCTCTAATCAAACAACATTCACTGCTCTCTCTTTAGACGGAACCGTCTATTCTTGGGGGGATGGAAGATACGAAGCTTGTCTTGGCCGAGAGATCAGTACTGAAAAGTCAACCCGCCCCTCTTTCCTTTCCTACTTAAGCTTGAAATTAACACTACTTCCAGCCCAGCATGGATCCCCTCCCCAATCCTATCCTTAAACGATCTCCCCACAGGATCTATCCAAAAACTCTCCTCTGGTGGCTATTTAACCGGCGCTTTAACTACCGGAAACGATTTGTATGTATGGGGAGGACGACCCGGTGAGCCAAAAATGTTGGAGGAGATTGGTGGGGAGCCAGTACCTGTTGACGTGGAGGGGAATGATATCGAGGACTTTGGGGTGGGGATAAATCACTTGATTGCGTTGACAACGGATGGGAGGCTGTTTGTTGTAGG
This sequence comes from Chlorencoelia australis, assembly GCA_003988815.1. Lineage (NCBI taxonomy): Eukaryota > Fungi > Ascomycota > Leotiomycetes > Helotiales > Cenangiaceae > Chlorencoelia > Chlorencoelia australis. Next base: position 1,141,214 of record QYAN01000016.1, read on the forward strand.
CGCTGGAAGAAATTGGCAGTTGGGAATAGGTAGTAAGGTTGAGAGAGTGGAGGGGTGGAGGGAGGTTGTTCTGCCACTTGGGGAGAAGCAGAGAATTGTGGGGGTTCATGCTGGGTATAAGAATTCATTTGTGCTGGTGGACGATATTTAGCTTTCATAAATGAACCGGACGAATAGATTTAGTTCTTGCAACTTCCATTGGTATCTCCACCCTCTCATTTTGTCTTTATGCTATTCTATAATACATGTACTATGCCGAAAATCGCTGTAGGAAAGAGGTTCATAGATTCGTAAGGTAATCCTCGATTTCTTGAGGACTCAACTTTCTGAACCTTGGTCCTTGTGCTCCCTCAACTCCCTCAACGCCAAGTAGATGATTAGCTGGAGGGCCAATAATACCTGTTTAAATGTTAGAACATATTTCTGACCCTTCGGATTTCTCTACTCACCAATCTCCACGGTTTCTCCGTTCATCTCTCCCTCAATAGTCTCTTTTAATGTTAACAATGCAATATGAACAGCATCTTCCAATTCCAACCCTTCAGTGTATCTCTTCTCCAAGAACGTCTTTGCCGAAGTAGCACTTTTGCCAATAGCCGTTGCCTTCCATGGGAAATAACTGCCACTTGGATCAACCTGATACAGCATAGGACCACCCTTCAAAACACCTCCGGTCTTTCCCGAAGCTTTCTTGTCATCAGGATGCACTTCTGCACCACCAGTAGCTTCCTCTGATTCTGGTAAAATACCGTCATCCCATCCGGCAATCAACAAGCTGACTCCATATGGCCGTACACCACCAGATTGCGTAGCTTCTTGCATGACTTTTGCTACATCCTGCACTAATATTCTCGTAGGAGGGTACTCGTTGTAGATGCGTTTGTAACCAGTGTGCGAGACTTTGCGGGCTTTGTCGACTAGGACTCTGTAATCGGGGCCCATTCCAGAGTATACCATGCCGATATTTGGGGTGATCAGACTGACTTTCGAGAGAGAAGGAGGATCAATGAGAGGAGATGAGGACTTCTTTTCCGTTGCAAGGACAATGCCATTGGTAGCTATTTGGAGACGTTAGTTTGGGGAAGAATGGTGTTTCTAAGTATCCATGACAATATACCTTTGATTCCCAGTGCAGTAACACCTTGGTTTACAGCATTCAATGCATATTCTAAGGATTTCAAGTCAGCATTACATTCCCTTCGGAGAGACGCGAGCTCAGCGCGTTCTTAAAATTGGGATGTTGAAGTCAAACCAACCTATTTGGACTAATTTGCCACTATGAAGAGTTAGTAATGAGCTTGAATATTGTGGCCATATGGCAGAACAGGCACTATAAAGCTAGGGCAGAGAGCATACTTGGGGGAGAATGTAGTCAAGGAGAACGAATATCTGTCCGCCATAGCTTCAAATTATTTCGAAATTGGTCTCGTAGTATCTCCGAAGGCAGAGAGATAAGAAAAGGGGTTGACGAAGGATTTAAAAATGGGAAGTTGTGTGAGAGTGAAACTGTTGATAGAGATAGGTTGGAGTACTAGGTAAAGTTCTAAGGTGTGCGTACCTTTCCTTGCCTATAATTTAGGCCTCGATTGTAAGGCTGCATAGAAGCGGCCTTTTCTCAGTCCATGGAATTTCCTTCTCTTTGTTTCCCTTATCCAAATCAAGCCACATCTCATTTCACTCTCAATATGACACCCCGCTTCATCGCTGAGGTTTTTGTTCTACTTTACTAATAATACCTTGTTACTGACCATTTTAGAAGGTCAACTAGACTCCCAGGATAGCTTTTCCACAATGTCTGCCAATACAGCTCCTATCTGGTCATGGCCAACCACTGGACTTCCCGCAGAACCTTTTCAAGCTCACAACCATCTGCCTGGGGAGTTTCTACACGAAGAAGAACCGGTGATGCTGCAGGACAATGGTGGACCACAACCAACCAGGGCCTCGCCGAAAGCTCGAAAACATTACCCCTCACGACAATGCAGAATTTGTCTTGAAGTCGTACTGCCAACATTCGAGCCCGCACCCGAAGGAGTAGCTGCGATTCTCAACCCGACGCCACGAGTAGTCTACATATCCGAAGATCCAGAATCAGGCCGCCTGATACGACCATGTCGCTGCAAGGGAAGCCAAGCCTTTGTCCACGAAGGATGTTTGAGAGCTTGGCGGCTCACAAACAACAGTCGAAGGAACTACTGGGAATGTCCGACCTGCAAATTTCAGTACCGTTTGGAGAGATTAAGGTGGAGTGCTTGGATCCAGAGTACTATGGCGCAGGTTTTCCTCACACTTGCCATTTTCTTGGTAGCAATTTTCATATTTGGCTTCATAGCTGATCCGATCATAAATCTGTATCTGGATCCGTACGACACGATTACTTCTGGTGGAGCTGGACCAGTTTTACATATTGAAGATGAAGAGGGTACCTGGGTTGAACATTTCGTAAAAGGATTGGCGTCTCTAGGCTTGCTAGGAGTGTTCAAGGCCTTTTTTACAGTAGGTCCCTGGAATTGGTGGCAACTTCGAAGGACTGGTTTATTGGGGAGGAGAGGTGAAAGGCGAGGAAATGGGCGAGATAGGTTGGAAGATCTCAGCTGGACTGTGATTGTAATTGGAGTTTTTACATTCTTATATGTAAGTCTATCTTCTCTGCAGAATTCATCGACGTGATTGCTAATGGCTGTCAGGGTGTCTGGAAATGGGTGCGGGTTTGGAGTCAAAGAACGCTGATCAAGGCTGGGGAGCGTGTGTCTGATGTCCAAGGGAATGAAGATGACGACGAAGAAGTAAAGGCTGAACCTGATTCTGCAATTGAGCTAGAGATTAGAAAGGAGCAATAGCGTACAGCAATTAATGCATTGGTATTGATTGATCCACATCCACTTCATCCCCCAACCTTCCTTTTTCTTCTCATTCTCCTCTTACCCTTTGCACACTCTTAAGTTGGGACGCAATCCTTCCTCAGTAGCGTCTCGACTAGTCTGTATGCATATATTTACTACTGTCGGCTGGAGCCTAGAAACATGAACGTCTTGTTCTTATTTCGTCTTTTGGTGACCGCGAGTATAGTCAACTCTCACATAATATTCCAATCGATGTCGTCTGATGTTGATTGGTGCTCTTTCTTCTGCCTTCTGGCATAACTCTGCGAAGAGAATCAGGTTGAGGAGTTGATACATTCCCATGTCGCATATAGCTATGGTTATTTCTGTAAAACATTTTCCGTTCATTTGGCTTTGGGATTTGAATGGGTGAGGGTTATCTATATACTTTGTGGGTACAAGAGAGCTGTTGAATGAATTGAAAGCCCCTGGATTTCAACTTTTACCTCATAAAGGTATAAAATTATTGTATGATCAGTGTTGAAATATCTTAGCATATTGGAATGAATAATCTACATAGTATTATTTATCATCTCAACTTGCTTTTAGAAAACCTCTAAATCTCGAAATCTCGAAATCACTTCTAAGGATTGAAGAGATTTAGAAACTTTCTGGCCTAAGATGTATAAAGAACCGATGCTTTTATAATGCTGTTCAATACATTGCTCTCTTAACGCAATGATTTCGGAAGTTACGCTTCACAATAAGCAATATGGGTCTTCAAGTCCCCATCAGCACGCAGCTCAATCTGTATCATACCTAATAAAAAACAAGTATCCCTCAGACTCTTCCCCTCCACCTTCAAAGTCCCACCCCCTCGTAACAACCATAATAGCAGGTCCACTCAACGCCTTAATCGTCTCTTCCTCTTCACTCACCGGCTCCGTAACTAGCATATTGAACCCACTCATCGGCGGCGCCAACTCTTTCATCTGCCCCTTTACTCCCTTCTCCGACCTTTGACTCTTCAATCTTGCTTCCTCCACATTTTTAGGAGAAAATGACGCCGCAGCAGTGAATAAGTCTATCGAATCACTCTCAGCGTGAGGACAAAATCTAGTATTCAAAACATTGTCTGAGCGAGCCATGCATTCCATGATATCTCCGGCATATATCCCATCAGCAGGAACATAAATCGCCTTTCCCTTCTCTAACAACAAATAAATTCATCGCCAGCAGCGCAACTAAGTTACCAGGATCTGGCATCGTATTGTTCTGCTAATCGAGGAAGTAATTGCGGAATTTGGATTTGTTAGCTGTAGATAGTGAATAGGGAGGCTTAGAGAGTGGTGTATATTTCTTTGATTTTAGCATCTGAGGCAGAGAGGATTTTGTAAATGATGGTGTGCATGGTTTCGGGGTCGTTAGTGAAATAATTGGGTTTGCGTGAAGAGATATTGGGTTTCTGAGAGAGGTTTCTAGCCCACGAAGACTTCGAAGGTGCTGAGTGCTACGGCGATTTCAGGTTTATGTTGATAGCTTGTCAGTATCCATATAAGCAATTCCGGTTCTGAGAGACAAATTGCTCGATATACATTTGTATCTCCAAACTTCTCGGGGCCCTTTTCGTGGAGTTTGGCAGCAAGACTTTTGTCTGGGTAGATTAGAAGTCGTAGAGCTTTAGCTATTGAGAGAATCTGCAAGTAGCCTTAATGTTTGATCGTGAGAAAGGAAGGAGAGAGAAAAGAGAAGGAAAGGAAGAATACTTTAGGTAATAAGGAAGGTTAGCTCCAAATTTATCCAGAATTAGCTTTCCAATCAGTTCCTCTTTATTAGCATTCAAATGCTTTTGTAACTCTTCTCCGCTCGACAAGACACTTGATGGACCCTTGTCAGACTCAGTAAGGTCTACAATAGAGAAATAATGGGAAAGTATCCACATCTCTACATAGCTCTTCTCTTCGTCGATCTCGAAACTACCTCCAGGTGTTGATAGGACAGCTAAAGAGGATTTTTCCTTCTTTCCCCAAGGGTAAATGTTCATACTGCATTCTAGTTGGACTACTGAATCAGACTTAGACATATTGAATTTTGAGTAATTGAGCGAGAGCGATAGCGAAAATGCTTGAAGATTGAGACAGATACTTAGACCTACAACCTTTCCTCTTAAGAGAATAGCAGGTTGAATTTGGATGATGTTGACTTATCTCCCTATACTTTTTGGTTACATCGCACTATTGGGGGCGAAGGAACAGTGGGGATGGAAAGGCCCGAACTGATGTGGAAACGACTCCGATGTTACTTCGTAGAGAAATAAATATCGTTCAACCACTTGGTACAAATCTTCTGGTTGTTTTATATCTTCATCTCACAGACCCATCTTAAATCTTAAAGACCTCGCTAATTTTGAATAATCCCTGTTAATGCTTTCATTTATCTTCACCTCAAATTACAATCATCACCGAGCCCAAACTATTTTCTGGTCGCAGGAGTCGACCTTTCTCTTCTTCTCAACCTGCGCATTCTATTCTTTTCGCCATATACTTTACTGATTCATCCTCGGGATCAAATACTCAGAACTCGATCTAGCGCGCTCAGAAGCAGGAGACATTCAATACCAATACGGCTTGATACGGCCTCTGAAGAGGACATATTTCCAACCTCACCCCAAAGCACGACCCTGAGATTGGTACCGCAACTGTTGATCTCCCCAAAGACGACGATAGCGGCGCCATAAGGCCCACTACAAGCAAGACGATGCATTTGGCTTATCCCTCGAGGAAGGCCTCGAATCCCCCTCCATACTTTGCGCCTCGAACCTCAAGATTTCCCATGTTTCGTCGCAGTCGAGTAAAAGCACTCGCACTAATCGCATGTGTTACCGGCGCCTTATTCTTTATAATATCCTCGATATCGGGTGGGAAAAATGGAATCCCATCTGGGACCCCTCCAGTGGTGATAGTCACAGTGGTGGATCCAGGTTACAATAGGGAGTATGTCGACAACGTCAAGCAGAATAGATTGGAATATGCCAGAAAGCATGGTAAGAATTACCTTTGGAAACTTAGATCAGAGAGGACTTTGCTCATGAAACTAGGATACGCAACCTTTTTCCCAGTGGCTTCAGATTACCAGCTTGACGGCTCGCCGAATACTTGGGCACGAATTCCAGCAGTCCGACATGCCTTGACGAAGTTTCCACACAGTACATACGTCTGGTTTCTCGACCAGAACGCCCTTATCATGAACCCAGAACTCACAATCGAAGACCACATTATGGATCCTGGGCGCTTAGAAAAACTCATGATCCGAGATCAATCTATTGTGCCACCCGACAGCGTTATCAAGACATTTCCCAATTTGAAGGGGGATCAAATCGATTTTGTCCTCACGCAAGACAAGGATGGCTTGTCACAGAGCAGCTTCATTGTACGGAAAGGAGAGTGGAGTAAATTCTTCTTGGATACTTGGTTCGATCCCTTATATCGTTCCTACAATTTCCAGAAGGCGGATACACATGCTCTGGTAAGATTATCGCTCTGAATGCATAGATTATGCTTACTTTTACAGGAACACATTGTGCAATGGCATCCAACTATCCTTTCGAAATTAGCCTTAGTGCCCCAAAAAATCATGAACGCGTACAAACCCAGTGAATTAGAAGATTCAGGGACCTACAAAGATGGAGACTTTGTCATCCGGTTCGCCGGATGTGACCAAGGCGGAGTACGAGATTGTGCTGCAGAAGCTGAGCGATTTTCGAAACAATGGAGGACTGTCTTTAATGCTCAACGATAACTATTGTCGATTTCCCAATTCTTATCATAAATTACACGGACGTAAAGGGGCCAGCAATACGCCTTGATGATCTACGAACGGCGTTTCCAGGAGTCAAGAATCGGATGAGATATATGTTTGCCTGTGTGTATAGTCTTGCATCAGTACCTTGTGGACATAGGCACTTCGAAGGTGGCGTTTGCAGCTTTACCAGGCTGCTGTATATTATTTCACATACCCCTACGGTCACGGAACTGTACTTCAATTCTTCCCAGACTTTTCCGGCGTGGGTAGAAGGTTTGGCATGCCAACCTGGGTTGCAGTGGGTGTCTCCGTCACTGTTAAATAATCTCAATTAGATCTTTGGGGGATGGGCAGCATTAGAAGAGTATAATAAATAAAGTAATTCAAAGCCACGAGCAAGGACTGAATGTGGTGAGAAGGCTGAAGAATTCTGAAAGCCATTTGCCGGTAATAATGCCGGTACATCCAAAGAGTAATGCTGCTTCCCGCTTCTGTATTCAACAAATCTTGATCGTGTAACAAGAAATAAGATTGTAGGTTTCCAATTGATAAAAAATGTATATATATATTTAGGATGCATGTGATCTTATTCCTCGGTATAAAATCTTGGGAATACAGTAATCAGTATCAAGATCCTAGAAGATCCACTCCACCATCACCTAAATCAGAACTCTCTTGTCCTTTGCGACAACACCTTTCTCACTCTCTTCTTCCCCCCCATCTCTTCTCTCCTATAAATCCCTGCTTCATCGATCCGCCCACTATGCCGGGCAGTGGAAGAATGCCCGTGAGCTTGCGAAATAGCTTCACAGTGAAGAAGGGCAGTTCAAGTAGCCAGTTACTTGCATTGAACATCGACTTGTAAGGACTAATGACCCACCACCTGCTGTGGTACAATAAGAATACTAACCGTCCTCTTCTGGATAGATTCCGCAATATTATATTCTTCCTCTTCCTACTACGATGGACGCGGAAAGGACTCTTGAAGTTGAAAGGCAGAGGCATAATCGGATCCGTTCTTGATGCCTATATCTCTATTCGAAAGACGCTCTATGGGCTCTTCCTAAAGGCACCGGGTGTGCGAAACCAAGTGCAGAAGCAAGTCGATGAAGCGATTACGAAGCTACAGGCAAAGCTAGTTCCTTCCGGTCCAGACGTTACACGGTACTTAACTCTGCCAAAGGAAGGATGGTCTGAGGAAACGGTACGGAAGGAGTTAGAGACATTAGCTGCGATGGAGCACACTCGATGGGAGGATGGATTTGTCTCCGGAGCTGTGTATCATGGTGAGGATGCTCTGATCAAATTACAGACCGAGGCTTTTGGGAAATTCACGGTTGCTAATCCAATTCATCCTGATGTGTTCCCTGGAGTTAGAAAGATGGAAGCAGAAATTGTGGCGATGGTTTTGGCCTTGTTCAATGCTCCTGTTGGAGCTGCGGGTGTTACTACGAGTGGAGGTACTGAGTCGATTCTGATGGCTTGTTTGAGTGCTAGACAGAAAGCACATGCAGAGAGGGGCGTTACTGAGCCAGAGATGTATGTCTTCCAAGCTAAGGCACAATACTCAGGTACTAATACAGCTACAGGATTCTCCCGGAAACGGCCCACACAGCTTTCCGCAAAGCAGGAGAATACTTCGGCATCAAAATCCACCTAGTCTCTTGCCCCGCCCCCACCTACCAAGTCCACCTCCCCAGCGTCTCCCGCCTCATCAATAGCAACACCGTCCTACTTGTCGGCTCCGCCCCCAATTTCCCCCACGGGATCATGGACGACATCACTAGCCTCTCACGACTCGCACTCAAACGTAAAATCCCCTTACACGTCGACTGCTGTCTCGGTTCCTTCCTCGTTCCTTTCCTCGAAAAGGCTGGTTTCGAAACCGAGCTCTTTGATTTCAGACTCAAGGGTGTCACGTCCATCAGCTGCGATACCCATAAGTACGGCTTTGCTCCAAAGGGAAACTCTACTGTTCTCTACCGTAGCGCTGCACTAAGGAAATACCAATACTTCATCTCTCCCGACTGGTCAGGGGGTGTCTACGCCTCCCCTTCCATCGCAGGTTCTCGTCCCGGGGCGCTGATCGCAGGCTGTTGGGCCTCATTAATGAGCGTAGGAGAGACAGGCTACATCAATGCATGTACCTCCATAGTTGGCACCACCAAGAAAATCGCCGAAGCGATCACTGAAAATCCTTCTTTGAACAAAGATCTAGAAGTCCTAGGCCACCCTCTAGTCTCCGTCATAGCATTTACGTCCAGAAGTCTCGATGTCTATGATATCGCAGATGCAATGTCCGCAAGAGGATGGCATTTGAATAGTCTCCAGAGTCCGCCTGCGATCCACGTAGCTGTTACATTACCAATTGTGAAGGTATGGGAGAAACTAATTGCGGATTTAGAGAGCGTGGTTGAAGGCGAGAAGGAGAAAGAGAGAGTTAGAGTCGCAGAGGGGAAAGGAGCTAAAGGGAAGACCGTGGGCGATTCGGCGGCGTTGTATGGTGTAGCGGGTAGTTTGCCGAATAAGAGTGTAGTAGTTGATTTGGCAGCGGGCTTTTTGGACACCCTTTATAAAGCTAATTAGAGGCTAATTACACAGAGGTCAATGTATGAAACTCTGCTTAGTATGTTTATATGGGAATGGGGTTCAGTCGGTTTGTATTTTTTAGATCAATGTTTGCCTTGTTCATTCATGTATGAATTCGAAGAGATAGCCTGCCTAATAGTAATTCTATATTCAAGTTATCTTAATTATTTGCAAAGAAGAGTATTCACCGAAAGCCCCTTCCATTCCTTCTCCCTTACCAATGTAGTCCATTCCTCTTATATTACATAGCATGGACCTTACTATTCTTCGTCCAACCCCTGAATTTCTTACCCCAGAACCAAAAGATCACGCCAGTGAGACACCATAAGATGATCAAACTCATGTTTGTCATAATGGGTGGGATGTAACCGCTCTTGATAGTCCACGGCGTGATGAACTTCGAGAAGCCATAGCCCCACACGTTTTTCTAGCATTGGAATTTCGTTAGTTGTGTCAAATTAGGAATGCATCAAGAGCTTTGTTTCTAAATGCTCAAAGTATGGGGAAATTGAGTACGGGTCGGTGACTTACATTGACAGTGATAGCCACGAAGATGCTGCCCGCAACAGGCTTATAGGAATCGATAGCATACGTCGACGCGATCGCAGGGAGAGCTGCAACCTGAATTCCAGCGCAAGTGTATCCTACGATGACGATTGGCTTCCAGTCCCAGCCATTTTGATAGCCCAAAGCCACGATTACATTGCCAATGATCATCAGAATAACGTAAGGAATCATCGTAAGCAATCTCATTTCTGGCTCTCTGATGCCATTGTTTCTCTTAGTTAATCTCGAGGCAATCATATCGCTCAAAGGGCCTGCTGTAAATAGCCCAATCAAACCACCAACCAAGATCGCGAAATTGAAGAAGCCGATCTTTTGACTTGTGAAGTTGTAAGGTGGTGCGGCGAAAACTTGAGACTGCGTTAGGTTGAGGGTGAGAAAAGAAGAAGCACTCCAAGATACAACAAAGGCGGCAAATTCGACAATTGGGAAAAGCGATAGCTCCCAGGGCAGCCAGAGCTCGAGAAAAAAGTTGCCTTCATAAGGTTGGAAAAGCTTCCATTGTCCTTTTGAAGGTTTTCCACGGCCTAGCCAAGGATCTTGATGCGTGTGGACATGGCTTAGATTTTCCTCTGGCTCATTCAATGTCTGTACAGGAACAACATTCTCGGGATGAGCATAGTCGGCGGTGGAAATGATAGTACCGGCTTCAATACCCTTCTCGCTCCCCTCTATTCGTTCTACGGAGCTGCCCTTGAGAGGAGAGGACAAGACCAATGAATTGCTTGGCGCAAAGACGCGGTTGAACTTTGTTTCTGGGAAAAAGAAGACGCAGCAGAGACACACAAAACCGAGTATTCCTGTGTTGAGCCACCAGAAGCTCCGCCAGCCTACACCCAGAATCTCGGGGTTAGTATTACCATATTAATAAGACGGGGGAGGTGAGAATGTTTCAGGTAGCGCGAAGGATTCAAGTCCTCAATGTCTAAGACTTCTCGTCACATCTACCTCCCAAAGCTATCAAAAGAGGCAAAAGCACTTTAAAAATGACTGTACTTACCTAATGCTTGTGCCATAGGACCAGATATAATAGGTCCAACCATTATACTTCCAAAGTAAAATGCGAAGTATAACGTATTATATTTTCCTCGATCGTGAAGGAAGATCACATCTGCTATGATTGTTGGTTGGGCAGTTTCTGCGGGACCAGCTCCTAAGCCGTTCAAAATACACGCTCCCATGAAAGATCCATATGTGTTGGCTCTTGCTCTCCAGATACTGCTTCCGAAGCATATCAAGGTAGAAAATATAAGTACTGGTCGTCGTCCGAAGCAAGTTTGGATTGGAACCCTTAATCATTAGTGACTAGCCAATTTTAAAAAAATTCTTAGCTTACCAAATAAAGTTACTAAACCCAAGGACAAGAATTGCAATACCAGTGAATTGCACAGTGTCAGTGAGGTCATGGTGGAAGGCTTCAATATAATCTCCAAACATAGGCGCCTATAGGAGAGTAAGTATTGATATCAGAAAATTGAGCAGTGCATTTACCAGAGCTAAAGGGCCCATGCCTTGCGAGAAGGAGACTGTCGAGATCCAGAAGAAATTAGCAGTTATTTGATAGGTAGATTTGAGGAGATAACCCTCTTATGAATGATGTTCCTTCAAGAGAAGGGCAGAAGCTTGCAGAAACTCCATGCTAGTACCTGCTCACAGTCGGGTTAGTAAATTAGGAGAGCTGAACGTACCCATGGTAGCGCACATAATAGCAAGGCCTTTCCACAATGGACTCCAGTTCTATGCCATATTAATTCGATTCATATAAGTTGATGAGATTGTATTACAAGAGGATCGTGTTCTGAATCACTGGGTTGAGGAACCAGTACGTCATGACTGTGTGCCGAGGATTTGACAAAGTGATGGCTTCCAACATCCACCATTATCTCTGTACCGGGGTAGATCTTGGTGTTGAGCTGCACCTCTAGCTCCTGCAAAGTCTACCAATATCGTGTAAGCAAGCATAAGGTCGGCAGGAATTTTCTTTACCTTCTCATCGAGATTTTGGTCCATCTTGAAGTGCGCCTTGGAGTTATTATTGAGAAAAGAAAAAGATCAGCAGCTCACTCAAAGCTGGGCTTATCTTATATAAACGAGTCAAGATAGGCAAGCATTCACCTTTAGGCATTGTACGAAGTAAGACAGTAAGACGTATGTATAATCTCACCAATCCCACTCTTGCTTTCATGCAGGGCTAGAAAGGTCCGGGCCAAGAATATCGAGCTTTGGTCACTATAATGACCACACCGTCCTCCAAACAAACGGCCAATAACTTTGCGGCAGGCGAATTATTGGTTCTCCTTTGGATGAGACGAATGCTTCAAAGCCTTAGGCCTACATCTGGATGTTTGCAACGGTGCATCGCTGTTCAACCCACGCTCCGGCTAAGAGGGGAAAGTCCACAATTTTCCTGGGGAAGCTGGGGTAGCTAGGCATGACAGGCTTCCAAGCACACCGCTGCATATGCAGTATCGGACTTTTAAGTTGATCGGGACCACAGGAGGTGTGCGAGTGAACCTTGCCTGGTCAATATTTGTCTCTGGAATCGTATCGTGAGGGTGTTCTGCCGAGGTTTTCATTTCGGAGCAAGACCTGTTATTGGTCTTAAGCGGCTCGCGCTCGCTACCTTGCTGTTGGTCGACTCAGTAGACTTTTTGAATCTGAATTCATTAAAATTCAATCTTTAATAGCTTCGTGCTTTGATTTCAATTTTATATTCCACATCACCTAGCTGCTGGAGGAAAACCAGGACACATTCCTCGCTTCTTCGCTTAATCGCTTGACCCCCTTAGTTCTTTCCAACTCTATGATGAGAAGTGCTTTTATTAATTTTATGGTTAAAGTCACTTACATACTTAACATATTCTAATTACAACCCATGGCTTTGCTTAGCAGAACGTTGGCTATACCTTGTAGACCTAAAAGATACGTAAAGATAGCCAAAGGTGGGATAACGCAATTTACGAACAGTATTTTCGCTTCTACCAAGTGAGCGAAAAGGAAACACAGCCGTGAACCTCTTTTTGACCGGGTTAGACTGACCGTCCCAATTCTAATTGAGGGTGGTTCCAGAGGAGAGGCTCTTTAAAGAATGGGCGAGGAGGATAATGATTTCAGAACAGGGAATGGTTCTAAAGACGGCGGGGTTGGAGCAATTCTGAATAGACATCTCGTTTCTAAATCCAGGTTGCCTCATTTCGCATAGCTTTTCAATACATCCAATTGCCTTCCGGATCCGTGCTGAACATGCCATCAAAGAACGCCTTATCAGACTCCTGCAAACCCCATTCCTCAAAAGGCTCTTCTGGTTCTAATTGCGGGAACTGGGTACATTGAAAGGACACAATTGGAGCTGGGACAGAAGTTTGAGGGTATGATGGCCAATGAGACGATTGCGGTTGTTGCTGGATGGATATTGGAAGACCTATGCTAGGATTCGGTCGAGCAATGGATAACGTTCCAAAGTATGGTATCTTGATACGCATATTTCCAACCGAGTTTTCTGCATTAAGTAGAGTCTTGATAATATCAATACTTTGAGCACTCATAGCACGACCATCCCTTCTTGCCGCTGTTTCCACCGCACCAAGAACTTCCTTCGCTAACGATTTGTCGGAATCTCTCTGTTTCTCGTCATCGCTGCCTTCGCTTTGTTGTAATAAACCTACGAGAAGCGTAACAGTGGCTATGAATGCGCCAAAATCTATGATTTTGCAGCAGAAGGTTGTAGTACCTGTTCTCCGAAGTGCTAGATATCGGTAGATCACTTCCCTTGATGCTTTTAAGCATTCGACTTTACTGAAGTTGTATTGCGGTTCCGTTGCTGCTTTGATCATGAATGGAAGATGTAAGAATTGTTCGAACTGAAAAAACCAGATTTGAGTCAGAATATTCTCGAAGGCATCCGCTCCCTGTAATTCATGTTAGCATCTGTATGTGGTGGATAAAATCGATTGGCAAAATCGACCATAATAAGCCTTGATTGTCCCGAGCTGTTTCAGAGCTCTAGCTTTCAGATTTTGCAAAGCTCGTTAAAGAGGTGCAACGTTGATAGCCCCGACTACTTCTGGAACGAAGCGAGAAAGCCATGGGAAATGAAAGCACATACTGCTTCAGTGAGCTCTTCACGAAGAGGTGTTGGAATTGTCCACCACGACTGTGGCATTTTCTTCGCTAAAGTTTCGAATCTTTCATCGATATCCTGTGTGATGGCAAAAGCAGAGGTGTATATGGCTTGGTTACGTTCGATTATACGACCAGCCAGGTTCATAAGCTTTTTTGTGAACAACAGGCGTGGATGGATCTTTAGATTGGTGAATGTTTCTTCTGGGCCGATCACCTCATCGGCTGAGCCGCATGGCATTCCAAGGAGTAGACCCAGATATCTATCCGCCTGAACTATTTGGAGCCATAAGAGCTTTGCTAATAATGGATGCGAGGATGGAGCACCAGCTTCTTCTTGTTTGTGGAGTCCCATTAGTTGCGCAATATTCATAGCCCGACGATAGGTGAGCCATGATCGTCTAAGGTTTCCAACATTAAATTGGTACAATCCTTGAAAAGAAAGACACTCTAGTCCCTCAATCGTACTAGACAATTCGTCGTCTGAAGTGACCAGACTCTGCACCGTCGATATATACCTATCAAGACGAGCAGTGCTCAATTGCCCCTGTTGTAGCTGATTGAAGTCAAAATTGGGAGGAAGTTGTTGTAGAGCCACGGCCACGTATAGAAGCGTACGCCCTATCGTCGCTGGATGTGCCTGTGAAATAGCAGCGAGATTCCAAGTGAGGGTAGAGTTATCTTTATTAGATATGTGCAACATGAAATCCGGACTACCTCGTTGGTAAAACTGATGCATTAAAAGCCACGAGGACGAAATTGTGCAAAGCACGTTCATGTCGTGTTGGGAAGGTAGTAATTTGACAAGAGCTTGACGTACTCTATCAATCTTTAGGACTGGCTTGCAATAGGCATTGGATCCTCCATAAAATGCTTCTGTGGAGGGAGTTGTCTCACGACGGACGATCTATGAGTTTGTATCAGCAAGTGATCACTTTGAACTCTGGAGGATCTTACAACAGAATTGTCAAACAGAGAAGGCAATGCTCCTCCAATAGGAGAGTCCGCATGACTGCTCGTGTTCGGATATCTATTGATCAGAATCTCAGGGTCAGTATTGCCAAATTAAGAAAGCAAAGAAAGAGGTGAGGGGGATGAAGAAGACAGAGAATAGCCCAAGAGTTTTGAAGTATCTCAGCTAAACGTCCGAAATATAATGAAGCGTGTACCTCCGGGCCAAATCAGCATGATGAGGAAGAGAAAGGAGAATGTTGCAAAGTTTTTGAAGTATTCAAATCTTAATGGGGGGGACAGCTACTCTCAAGCAAAAGATACAAAATGTTATCAGAAACTGGTTACTTACTGAGTTAACAGATCCCCGGTTCCCATGCTTTCAGGCGTGTTGATCTTCTGAGCCTCTCCTTCTTCTTCGTAGGCCGTAATTTTTGAAAATAGTTTTTCAAGTAATGCCTCAACTCTTCCAAGTCTCTCTCCTACATTTGAATTCACTGGCGGATCTAGCTCTTCAGGACAGTCTTGAGAAAGACATTTGACGCCTCTCGCAAGACATCCTGAGCATACAGCAACATTTTCTGTGCTGAGTTGGCACTTGACCTTGCGTCTTTTGCCTATATATAGTTAGAAATAGAACCTCAAAATGAAGATCAGGGGGCTACTTGCATTCCCAGCAACTTTTAGTTCCCTTTCTTAAACGTTTTCTTCGGTGCTCTTCTTCGGCGCCAACGAAAGGTATGAGTGAGGTCTGCATAGCACCTAATCAATGGCAGGATTAATAGGAAAACTCGTGTCAAGAAAAACCCGCCCTCACAAGAAGACTATGGACGTGAAAGAGAGATTCGAGAATGTTTCCATGGAGTAGTTGAGCATGACTATGGCCACTTCCTCGTTCCGCCGTGTCGGCGGTATGAGATTTCGGGGTTAGGCCTTATCAAGCGCCTCTTACAGCAAGGCAAATAGCTTGCTGACAAGACCCGCACCAAAGCATCGATCCACCAAGTCAACTTCATCTATTGTAGCAATAGCATTATCCAAGTTGAAGTCGAGAGAAGCATGGAAGGAAATCACCCAATAAGACCAAAAGCCCCACTGCAGCATCCCCGGAAGCGCTTTCGTGTTCCATTGTCTTGCTCTGCTTGTCGATCTCGAAAGTCTGCACTCCAGCATCCTCGGCATCTAGTCACGAGCTTGTCATGTTCTAACCTATGTCTCTAGATTAAAGTGTAACCGCGAGAAGCCTTGCCAAAATTGCATCGTGCGAGGAGATGCTGCCAGTAAGCAAAATCTCATACAAAGAGGGCTTAAACGCCTTAACCCTCTTGAAACATTCCACTTCTTAATACAGTAATACTGATTCGAGATTTTAATTTATAGTTGCTTCCTGTACCTATGCCGAAGTAGTGGGCAAGAAGCCTTCTGGCGTACCCAGTCGGCGAGCTGATGGAGATGATTTCAGGAAAAGGATAAATCGCTTAGAGAATTCCATTCTTTCCCTAATATCAGAGAAATCTAAGGGGGCACAGCCTTTGAGCCCTGAGTCCTCAAATGATGGTACTGAGGTGCATTGTCCAAACCAAGCGGGAGGACAGAGAATTTCTAGAGATACCCGAAGTACCCATTGGGACACTATCTTAAGTGAAGTAAATAGCATCTACCCTTCAAATCAAGGTTATTTTGCTAATATAGGAACACTCTTAGCTCGGAGCCATGAAGGATGCTTACAATGAAGATACTGAGCTCTCAGATTTAGCAAACAGCTCTCCACATGTCCATTTGAAACCTCATCGATTAACTCTTCTAAATGGATTGGCAGGGCTTCCTGATCGTTCAGCAATACTTGCATCCCTTCCTTCTAAAGATCAGGCAGACAAATTAGTTGACGACTTCTTTGGCTCTTACAATCCCGCTATTCCAGCACAATTTCTGATTCACCAGTCCAGGTTTCGGAAACAGTACGATCGTCATGTAAGCATGAACTCTTTCCCCTAAATTATATATCTAGCGCTTTTGTCTTATCCAGTCTTCCCTTAAGTCCTCAACTTTGATATAAACAACCGAGGAAAGCTAGATGAGCTATGAGAGCAAAATTACTTCAATGATTGAATTGAGCATATTAGAAAATTCTCTGTTATTAATTGTCATTTTATCATTGAGGGCACTGGAAAGATTAGAAATAAGCTTGTAACCCTATTCATACACCAACTTTCATCTCTCAAGCCTCCTACAATGAGATTGCTAACTCTCTATTCCTAGTGGCAAGACCCCAACAAAAGCAAAGTAATTTGGATTGGTCTTCTCTTTTCAATGATGTGTATCTCAATGCAGTCATATTCTCGGAATAAAGAGGAGCCTCTTGAGTATCAAGGAACATTGACATCCATTACGGAGCTATATCGAATCCGAACAGCGCAATGTCTATGCATCGCAGATCTTACTAAGCCCGTTGACCTGATGATTGAAACTCTTATGCTATATTCCTTCATTGAGTATAGTGTAGAAAGAGATGGTGATATGGGGACTTGGTTGCTTAGTGGAACGATAATGAGACTCGCGCTTCAACAGGGTTATCACCGCGATGTAAGTGTTCGGATCTTCTTTTTAGCTATTTCGATTATGAAATGTTGTGTATGCCCTTATCCGTCTTGAGGAGGAAAGCTATCTCAAAAGAGACCCATGTTCCAATTGCTGACTTCCCGAATATCGAAAGCCATCGCAGCATCCAAACATATCAGTCTTTGAAGGAGAATTAAGACGCCGGCTTTGGATTGCTATTGTACAGCACGAACTCATGTTTGCTGTTCAAATTGGGCTTCCTAAATCGATTAGGATTGCCGAATGTGATACAGAACCATGCCTCAATCTGCATGAAGACGAGTTATTTGAAGAGATGACTTCCTTACCTCCAGCTAGGCCTATGACAGAGACGACAGTGGTGACCTTTCAGCTTGTGAAACGAGAAGTTACGAGGGCATACTCCCTTGTTGTGGAACATCTTCACATTCTGGAACGGCGACCCTACGACGAGGTCATGGCTCTTGATGCAATGCTCATCGAGACTCGAAATACGATTCCTTCCCAGTTCCAAATGTGTCAAATGGAAGAAATGAAAAACGATTCCCCAGCTACTATTTTAGAAAGATTCCTGTTGCATATAATGCACCATAAAGCAGTCTGTATCTTGCATCGAAAATATTGGAACTCGGCACCAGTGAGTGTTTCTAGCTTCTTTCTATAGTTTTCCAATCATTCTCGATGGGAGGGCTAATCTCAGTCTAAAGACGAACGTGCTAGATCTGCGCTGGTATTCACGAAGGAGTTGCGCTTCTTCAGCAATGACCATATTGAGATATCAATTCGCCTTACACGAAGCAGCTCAACCAGGCGGCCCTCTCGAAACAATGAAATGGTATAATTTCTCAGTAACAAACCACGATTTCGTTCTAGCCGCTATGATCATTTGTCTCGACATCAAAAACAACCAACGAGATGACCCTGGAAATGCCAAGAAATCTTACTGTGCTGTTGCAGAAGCGGCGAAGCTTGAGGCGCTTGTCCGATCACGGAGGATTTGGACAGAGGTCGTTGATGAGTGTAGGGATGCAAGGAAGGCTATTAATGTACTCACTAGTGTTTTGAAGAGATTGACTGCTCAGGTCGAGGAGAATTCTAGGTTGCATCCGGATATGCAGCTCAACGATGAGCCGCTCAGACACCCAAAAGTAGCGGGTCTTAGAAATGGTACAGCTATTGAGTGCGTATAATTGGTTTTCTTATTTTCCACTTCACCTTCCCAAAATCCCCCAAAATCCTGCCGAATCAAGCAAAAAACTAACTTCCCAACCATCCACAGTTCCTGGCAAACTAGTCCCCTACCTACTGATCCATTAGAAATTCCTCTGACAGCACTGACTCCCACTGTGGATTTTATCCAAGATGATATGTTCTCTCCTGGCCAGATGTTTGGACCTTTTGGATCGGATATTGACGTTCCGGCAGATTTCAATTGGGTGTGTATTTTCTTGCTATTTTGACTTCTAGGTAGTCTTTTGCTGATAGTGGTAAATAGGACGCTTTCGATCAATTCGTTGTAGGGGCTCAGACGGCGAATGTGGATCATAGTGATATGATGCAATGAATGTGATGTGTTCATAGTACTCAAATGTTTAGATAGTGTGATGAGGATATAGCTCTAAAAGAAGAGATCTGAACAATTCATGAGCTAGATAGACTTTCATTTCATACTTAAGCTTCTAAGCTTTCAGGCGCGTCTAGACTCAGGTTTAGATTATGTACTACAACTTAGATTCCTTTCAAAATCCTCTCTACTCTTTTAAAGAGATACTAGTACGTACGAGCTATGAAATATTTGTCATGCTATTAAGATTCATCTTTAGATGGACTAAGTTAAAATTACTCGATCAGGAATTATTGACATAGCTTTTTTTAGATTTGCGAAAGCCATTTGGGCGACCTTGGGAATTGAAGATCATTCATTGATTTAGCGGATAAATACAGATCACATTTGGGGTGGAAACCTGAGATACTGGTGGCTCTTTGACGGGTGTTTATAAAAGATAAAATATAAAAATCGCGAGGTTGAGAGTAGGGGAAGTTATTCGCTCAGCCTCCTACATGTACCTATCTTCTAGGAAACTTTCACCTATTCACATGTCAATAAGCTAGAATAAAGTATTTAACTATAATCTTACAAAGCAAATTCTTGACTCCGAAGCAATCAACTTTCATCTCATATTCGAGACAGATGAAGCCAAATCCTCACTTTGCAAATTCCACGTTTTTCCCTTACTCAAATTTCCTCCGATCGCTCATTGATAATTTTCTAGGTCATGCCCAACTATCATCAAGCATACCCCATGAATATCATCACTAGCCACTGAACCACTTACCACTCACAGCCAATTACAAACCTGCACCCCATAAGCACACCACTAGCTCTGAAGATACCCTCCCTCTCACTCGAAATCGCTCTCTCGATGATTCCCCTAACAGGATCATAAGTGACACCTTTCCATTCTTCGGCGTTAGCATAAGTTAGGACGGAGTCTTCGCATATGGCATTCGGCTTCCAGGTAACGGGGTGCCGGGGGGGTTTAAATTTAGATTTAGCTTTGGATTTTTGGATTGACGAAACGGTTGATGTGGGTGGCGTTGGGATAGTAGGGGTTGAGAAGTTCGCTTTGGGATTAATAGATTTGAGGGGTGTCGCGCTTGATGCTTGAGCTTTGAGTACTAGTTTGGATTTTGGTGTAAGACTTGTGGGAGTAGTGTCTTTCTTTGCAGACAGAATTGGAGTTTCGGTTTTTTTCTCTTTGCCTTTAGGTACGTCCTTCTGATTGGGTTCTTTTTCAATGGTGGATAGTGCTCCAGATGCCTTGCCAGTATTACTCAGAGGCTTTGGTGTGGAAGGAGCGGGTAATGCCTTCTTCTCATCACCCCTGGAAGTTCCAGACCTAGGAACTGGTTGCTTCATCCCCTCGGGAGTCTCTCGAAATTCCCTTGATGCACGCCTAGCGGGAGGGGAAGATTCAACCAGAGGAGCACCACCTTTGGGTTTAGTTGTGCCTGTAGCTTCGTTCCTTCTAGTCCGGGGCGTGAACTTTATGATAAGTTTTCCATTTCTAAAGCTTGCGCTAGTTGGCTTAAGCCAGGTGGAAGCAAAAACTGCTGGATCACCATTCTCAACAAGAACCTGGGAAGAAGACTGAACTCCGGTCTGATTTTTGGGCTGTGCACCCTTCAGAGAACGGCCTGGGGGGCTTTCTTTGGACAGATCAAGAGATACGTGGTGAGACACAAGAACAGCTTTCATCTCAGAGGCGGGGATCGCATTAACAGTACGTGTTCTTCTCGGGCTAGAAGTTCCTTCTACTAAATCGTTTTCTTGAGATTGCAGGACGGTATTAGCACCCTTTTTTGACCGAGCTCTGCTTGAAACAGTAGGTTTTGCGTATGATGCTTCGGCTTTGAATGAAGCTAGCGTTCTACTTTCGCTGTTGTTTATGGTAGACTTGCTTTCTTCTAACTTCTGTGGCTTAGGGATACTGTCAGCATTTTCTCCTTCGTGGTTCTGTTGTGTGGTCTCAGCATTTGTAACCTTCCTACGCTTCGCTTGGTTATTACGTGATTGGCCTGTACCGGATCGCCTTGTGCTTACAGAAGATCGATTTCCACTTGACTCCGTAGGACTATTCGCTGAGAACGTAAGCTTCGAAATCGGGTTTTGGCTTTGTCGGTCGGAAACTGCTGAGCCTTTTGAGATATTTTCTCTATCAGTAGAAGCCTCTTGGACACTAGATGATCGGCGGCGTTTCCGAGTTACTCTTGGTTCGTCGCCTGGTCCGTCTAAGCTAAATGGCGCAGAATGTCGTTTCTGTTTCTGGTTGGTGGAAGCATTGCTAAACGAACTTTTCGAGCGCGTGCATGATGAGACAGGATTATTCTCTACAGCATTGCCACTCTCTTTCAGTGCCAAATCAGGTTCAGGAGTTACCCCACGATAGCGTTTTTGAGGAATCGCTTTGGGTCTGGCTGGATGCTGAGCCCGCTTAGTGTTAGAGGCCGCAGGGGGGCTTGCTCCGTCTGTTTGCCTGCTTAAATCAACGAAAGAGTCTCTTCGAGGTACTGGTGGAGGCGCCATGTCGGTTTGACTTGTTGGTTTCATTGTTTCTGCTGCAGTTGACTGTCGACCAGAACCGTTCGTTTCTGCCGGATCGATCTTCGACGAACCTTCGTGCAATACGGAAGTATCTGCTGATTTGGAATTTGTATTTGGGATTGACGAAAAATTGGGGTTATTTGTACTATTTTTCGACTCAATGCACAAACCTGAGTCCAATTTTGCTTTCTCTTTAAATCGTTTCTGCTCAAGCTGTGAGTAAAATATCTTCTCCCTTCCAATATAACCCTCGTGGACTTTTCGCTGTGGCTCATGTAGCACAAGATTTATACCGCTTATTGCCCGTGACTTTCCAATTGTGATGACAATCTATTAACAACTTTGTGAGCATTCTGTGTTGTAACTTAGGCGCTGAAAGTATAGAGGAGTGTCTAAGAGAAATCGAAAAATCTCACATCAATTATGCCAGCTTTGCTTCCAACTTCAGACTGAAGGTTGTCTAAATGCTTAGGAACCTCTACTTTAGACAGCTCTTGGAGATACTCTCCCACCGGACTCTTGTACCTGCCAAAACTCCCCCATTGCTCTGCCTCTTTCTCAAGGAGCTTGTTGATGCTATTCCACCGGTCCGCAAAGCCCGAGACATTGCTTTTTCTGATTCCTGACGATTTGTCCGATAGCTCTGTTGGCTGGGCGATGATCCAAGGAATTTCATGGTCATAGTCGATACGACGTCCAGCGTAAGCCGTTCCACCTTTCGGCCACTCCGACTTCCTAGCTTTACTTTGCATTCTAGAATGAGTCAATTCTCCGTTGTAGAAAATGTTTAAGCATAAGTCTTGTCGATCTCCTTCACCGTTTGGATAATCGAAAGGGCGCAAAAATGTATTGGTATCAACGTCGATGACAACTTTGAGTGCTTTCGGAACACTCTCTTTTCCGCGGGACTGTTTGGCTTCTTTATTAACGTTTTCTGTCGACAGACTAATTAGACATATCAAGTAATAGTGGATTAGGGGGGCTTGCCATTAGTCTTGTGCAAGATACTATGTCCAGGACTGCTAGTATCTGCCATAGGTCCGAAAATATGCGACGAGATACTTGACAATGAAGAATCGGGGTCTGTGGCAACAGTAGGAGGGTTGACTATGCGAGGCGTGTTAGCTGAGACGCCAGGGTCAGCGGAAGAGAGACTTGACAAGGTCGATTCGTTCAAATTGCGACCTGAGTTTTGAGCGCCTTTGTTGGTGGCTAGATTGGACATAGTTGATGAGGGAAGGGGACAGTTAAAGAGTTCTCTGCCAGCGTTGATGAGATAGAATGGCATGTCGAGACCTAAAAATTTGACACCTTCTTGGCCCGCGAAATAGGATTCTGATAGGTCTTTGCCTCTCCCAACTTCATATTGTTTTAACCTAGGGAAAGATAAGGGCCTGGGGACGTGAGAATGAAGGGCCCCGCCGATAGACCGTGGTGCAGAAGCCTTTGCATCTTGATCTTTATTGGTGTTTGGAGGAACCGAGAGTAAGTCGAATGCCGTCAGCTTGACACCTACACTGCCGGCGAAGTATTTCGGCATGGCGGATTAATTGAAGTGGTGATAAATCAAGTTAGATTGGAGACAAGTGTATCATGGGCAGGAAAAAATCTTCCACGCAATACCAATTGAAGGTGATGCGTTGAAGAATCGACTTCGAAAAGGTTGCTTGGAGTTTGATACGAATGTAAATAGTAAACGCGAAGCGAAGCGAAGTGAAGTTGAAGTTGGGACCAAGAAGAGTTCAGTTAGAATATCTTGAAAACCGGACATTATGATATGAGTATTGATTATTCTGGCGAATTGGTATCTTTTAATTTGATATCCACTGAGAAACCGAAAGACTTGTTCGGCATGATACCAGCTTTATTCTTTATTTACCCATTGTCAAAACTCCCTCACTGCCGTCAAAAACCACATAGGACGAACCAACCGACCTCTTCACCAACGCCGAGTACTGAATGAAGCCCGAGTCCCACTAAATGATTGATAAACACTCTTGTTTTCAATGTACCAAACAATCCAGTGCTTAATGTTTACCACCACCGGGATCATAATCTGGACCATTTAGCAATTCCCCCAATTGCACAATCGTTGCTTCATACACTCTCGCCACATCCATATTGTGTCCATCGTCATCCCAAGTACTACTTCCCATGTCCACACTCATGGCATCCGTCTCGTGCCCGGTCTCATCCTCCCTCTCTGTCTCTGGCTCTGCTTCCTCGCTCATGACCTCCACAATTAAGACACGGGTAGCTTCTACCAAGCTCTTACATCTTACCATCTCGGTCTTACTCATTCTTCCCTTCTTGCCAGATTCGAATCCTGGCAAACGTTCACCTGTTACACTGTCTTCTCCTTTCAATAAACTAGAAAAAGCATGATCTAATTTCCTCAGGAGTGCAAATGTCGAGGCTGGTGCTGGGGGAAAGGCTGGCAAATATGTGGTTAAAATGAGAGCTATATTGAGTAGATATGGAATTTGAAGACTCGCTGAAGTATAAGTTTCAAGTCAGATCAGGATGCTTTAGGAATAGTTACAAGAGGACAAAGTAAAAAAAGGGAGGGATATTGCGAATTCGTTCAAATTCAAAATGGAATCTTAAGAAACAAGAGAACAGCATAGTTAAGATAGATAGATAGATAGATAGATAGATAGATAGATAGATAGATAGATAGATAGATAGATAGATAGACATACGGGTACCAGACAGCCACAAAACATCTAAAATTTCCCCCAGATCTTTAGCCGGCTCTCTCATGCTCTCATAACCATGCACTGTATCTCCCTCCTCATGAGGTTGGAATTTCTTAATGAAACGCCGTGAGATATACAGAAGTTTTCCTTCTATGTACCGTCGAGCAGCCTCTTCTTTTGCTGATCCGGCTCTCAATGGATGAGAGCGGGGATGAGGAAGAGTAGATGAGGTTGAGGATATGGATGTCGTGCTTGATGCTGGAGATGGCAGTGACCCCAGAAGAAAGCCACCTGGCTCTTTGTTCATCTCTATGATTGCTTCTCCTTTATTATGATTTCTTGATTATTGAGAAATTCAAGGGATGGAGTGACGTTGATTCGCTTCTGAGTAAGTTCGCCAGCCTTGCTTAGTAAGGAACTGGTGGTTGTACAAAAAGGCAATTTATTGACTGATGTGCAACTGCGTTTAAAGAGCCATTTCAATTGAGTGTTCAAGGTTCATTCCATTTTAATGTTCATCATTATTCCATTTCGTCCCAACAACAAAGGTGCTACCATTGGGAGGTTGAGTTTTACCTTGGTTCCTAATATCAAACAACACGATGACGAGCATCGATGACCTATTCAAAGTATATTTCAACATGCCATCTGTTTACGTTGAAGATCTAACAAAACATAGAAGCCAGCTCTACCAAGCAACAAACGCAAGCTTGAAGCTACTCGAGATCCAAGTCCGGAATCTCTTTCCCACGACATTTCCTAGCTAACAAGAACTTTCACAGATGAAATCTACAAAGCCGCAAAGCTTGGATCTAATGGCCATCCCAAAAGTAACGGTAAAGCCGCAGCTGTAGAGGAAGACGATATCGAAGCCGGACCCTCAGCACCATCGGACAACGAGGAAGACTATGGACCCGACATCCCGGACGACGAAGAAGGGCGGTTCTTCGGAGGCGGAATCTCCAAAGACGAATCCGAAATTCTAGACTACATGGATGGACAAGAAAGCGCAGAAATTGTGCCTGAAAAGATAGATTCGGCTTGGCTACGAAAACTGGCACTCAATTTCGAGAAGAGGATTACGAAAAATGCCGAGTTGAGAGCGAAATTTGAGAATGATCCACAGAAATTCATACAGAGTGAAGCGGATTTGGATGCCGATATCAAGGCGCTGAGCATATTGTCAGAACATCCTGAGCTTTATAGGGAATTCACGAAGCTGGGATGTATTGCGCATTTAGTGGGACTATTGGCACATGAAAATACGGATATTGCGATTGATGCTGTGGAAGTCATCAGTGAGCTTACAGATGAGGATGTGGAAGCGGAGCAAGAACAATGGGACGGGCTTGTGGATGCTATGGTTGAAGCGGATCTTCTAGATCTACTAGTTTCAAATTTTGCTAGATTCGATGAGGGGAATGAATCGGATCGAACTGGGATATATCATGTGTTAAGTGTACTGGAAAACATGGCTTCAAAGACGACATTGGCGGAAAATATTGGACAGGATACCACGGTGTTGAAATGGTTATTAGAACGGATACAGAAGAAAGAGTCACCAGTTACTCAGAACAAGCAATACTCTGCTGAAGTTATGGCTATCTTGCTTCAATCATCCCCACTCAACCGGAAGAGGATTTGCGATCTCGACGGTGTCAATTTAATGCTTCAAATACTAGCTGTATACCGGAAGCGAGATCCTCTGAAAGGAACAGAAGAGGAAGAATTCGTCGAGAATATCTTTGATGCTTTGACTTGCGTTGTCGATGAGCCAGAAGGGAAGCAAAAGTTCGTGGAAGCAGAGGGCGTGGAGTTGTGCCTAATCATGATCAGAAAAGGCAAAATGAGCAAGTCTCGAGCTTTACGGTTACTAGATCACGCACTTGGAGGCCAAACAGGAGCAGAAGTATGCGAGAAGCTAGTTGAAGCAGCAGGTCTCAAGGCTGTCTTTGGCATGTTTATGAAGAAACAAGACAGTCAGACAACAGAGCATCTTCTTGGAATTTTTTCATCTTTACTACGGCTTTTACCAGCAAATTCTGCCGGGAGGATACGTACTCTTGCGAAGTTCGTGGAAAAGGATTATGAGAAGTTAGACAAGTTGGTTAAGCTGAGAAGAGACTATGCTGCGAGGGTGGATATTGTGGACCAGCAGATTAGAGGTGAGCAGGCTGGGCTTGAGCCTGAGGAGAAGGAAGAGATTGCTGATGAATGGCTATCAAGGAGATTGGATGCAGGATTATTTTGCTTGCAGACTATTGACGTGATACTGGCCTGGCTAGTCGCTGAAGACGAAGGTGCTGGCAGGAGGATTCAAAATCTTCTTGCAGATCGGGATGAGACTTTGGCCGTTCTTGGAGCTACTATCCAAGGTATGTTTTTATTTATCTCTCACTTCAGTATTGACCCTTACTAACAGTCATGTGCAGAACAACTTGATGGCCTGAATGAAGATGAAGATGAAGATGCGAAGATGACTCGGGATATGCTTAGCACTTTAATTCAGTTTTTGATATAGTACAAGGAATATCAATTGTAATTTGCACGCATGAGTGAAATTTGCTTTTATTGAGTGGAAATGCCCCCTATATACGTCAACAACATCCAGTATCATTCTAGATCATGTTTCATATACAAAGATTAAACACTACTATCCTCGGTTCTTCCAGCGGCGGTGGATGGTTGGTCAATAGCTCTCTCATCCCTATTCTTTGCGTTCTTCTCTGTGATAAATCCTCCAGTGTATATCAAACAGGGAAGTGCTCCAACAAGACTGAACAAGCCTAAGCTTAGGGTCAAGGTTCCCCAGCCAGCAGCATCTTTCACGTATCCAGACCAAATAGGACCAATGAGCGTTCCAGTGGCGAATGCCGCAATCAACAATCCATAAGCCTGAGCAAAAGCACCTGAAGGGCCATAGATCCCTGGGTGTTGTTTCTCCTTTGCTTCAATGATATACGACACCTCAGCCATGAGTGGAGGTAACACCAATGTAAGAGAAACCCCTATCAAAGACAGCAACGCACAGAACAACACTTTCTGATTCAGACTGTCATGTGTAACCAGCCTTAAAAGAATCCAAAAAGGAACAGCGATAATGAATCCAGTGACCGTTAGCCAGCGAGCCCCATAACGATCAGCCACGTATCCGGCCAACGGACTTGCGAAACTAGGTATCACGACAGAGAGGAAGACGACACCTGCGCCGATCGAGTCCCAGTGGAAAGTTCGGGCTACGAAGAGGGGTACCACGCTGTCGAATGAGGTGAGGAGTGAGGATTGGACAGCACATCCCCATAGTGCCGTGGCGACACGCTTGGATGCAAGCAGTGTTAGGGCAGGTGGCCATTTGGTTTGTGGGGAGCTGGGGGATGGAGCTGAAAGTGCAGGATCTTGTATCTTTTTCAATTCATCTTTCTGTCCAACGTCCTTCTCAGGCTGCGAGAAAATCTCTGGATTAGATTCTTGGCCCACGGGTGCTATCCCCTCGATCTCTGGGCCTGATGCTGGGCCTGGTTTCGTCCCCTCTGAGTCGGCGACATCGTCTTCTTGCCATTGGACAGCGATCTTCTTCTCTATCAAGACCAATCGAAGAATGATATCGAGGATGATGACTCCGAAAGCCATATAATAGACCGCGTAATAGCCGGCTTTGTTATACACCAACCCCCCTAACAAAGGAGACACAAGAATCCCAAGGGACATGCTTATGGTAATGAACCCCAGGGCTTGTCCAATGTCCTTCTGTCCTACAGTATCAACAATTAAGGCTTGTCCAACAGTCCACACAACTCCTCCACTAAAACCCTGTAGAATCCTCCCTACTACCAGCAAGGAGACTGATTTAGCCAGACACAATATGACTGTTGAACCACATAAAGCTAACAATCCAATTAAGAGTGGCAGTCGCCTAGAAGATGTGTGATCCGCGTAATATCCTGCAATGGGACTGGATACGAGTAGAGCTGCTCCATAGACTGCAAGGAGTACTGAGACCCATTTTTGAACCGACGATTCAGCAACGCCTGCGCGGGATGAAATAGCAAATGGAATCACGGGTACTATGACGCCGCTAAGAGATGGTTAGTTTGGTCGAAAAGATGCCTAATGATGAGGAATTACTAGAGAAATGTATCTGTAAATACTGCCTTTGATCATAGTCAGCATTACCAGATCACGAGGATAAGAATGTCTTAGATTTCTTGAGACACTTGTCTCTAAGACACATAGCTTTTAATTATTAAAGCGAATTAGCTCTGTGGAACAGCTTACTATGCATATAGTGGAGAGGATGAATGTTTTGGAGGAGCGAAATGGGAGTAGGTAGGGGGTGGGTGAGTTGTCAACTCGAGACTGTGAGACAAAACTTTTAAGTCTTCCACTCAGAATATGTAAATTCATTTCAGCTTAGAAGATTCCATATCAAGCAGGACAATGCCATTATTTAATGAGAAAAGGAAAAATTGAAGCGGAACACAAACCGGCTAATCGTAAATGCACTCGCTTAGTACTTTATCCGCTCCTTACTACGTACTTGGAAGCCCCCAAAAGGAAATAATCTCCAAAAATGGCAAAATTTAAATACCACCCTTTTGATAATCCTATAGAAATTCAAAGCGCTAGAA
Organism: Chlorencoelia australis; assembly: GCA_003988815.1. Lineage (NCBI taxonomy): Eukaryota > Fungi > Ascomycota > Leotiomycetes > Helotiales > Cenangiaceae > Chlorencoelia > Chlorencoelia australis. The sequence continues at coordinate 1,170,069 of QYAN01000016.1, forward strand.
CTACTTTGGTGGAGTTTTCCAGGGCTTGAGGTCTTATATATATGCCGCTACAATATGTTATTTTGGACTATATGCTAGGTAAGCGACTATCGGCGGCGACCCTTTCATTTGACAAAGCTAGTCATTTCTCAGTTAAATGCTTCGGGTCATGTGAGTGATTCTTTTCCTTCGAGCCACGGAGTACTTCGCTCTAGTCCGTGCATATGCAAGTGACAGAATCCATCTATGCTAAAGCAGGATACAGCCTCAAGTCCGTGGCTCATTTGAGTTCAGCCTCAGAAGGATTGCAACCCCGCTGTCTGCATAGGGCTTCATTAGTCTTGTCAATGTATCGGTGCATGTCAACTGCATTCGATTGTACATGGGGGTAAGTTATCGTTGGTCCTCAATAGGCTAGAACCAAACTGTTGGGAAGCCTGCCTCGTTGTCCCGCACGATACAGCTTTTGCCTTACTATTGCTTATGCAGGGACGACATGATCTTTGCATATGAGTCGGGCTCTTGCAAAATAAGAGAGGCTCGCAACATCGCATTGCGTTGGATAAGATTCCGATAACCCTCAGACATAGGAGCATGAGCAATGGAGTAGAGCCTCACGATGCTGACACGTCACACATGAAATACCGATAGAGCAGCTCGGAGCCGCATGGCCGCCGCTGTCCCCAATCATACAATACATAATGTAGCTCCCGCTCCACTTTCTACGGCAATAGTCCAGCATCCTGGTAATCGGAGGTCATTCCTTATTTGATTTCTCACACACCCCTCCTGCCAACCCCTGCCATGCGGCTCTATTCTGAGAATTTGCGTGATATTGCTCGACAAGTGATGGATCATTCGGCCCCTATCTGAGCCCACCCCTTGCTCTGTAACTTTAGTATGAGGCTCGGTTGTTGGGAGCCTCAGTCCCCCCCTCTGGAACTCAAATATGTGGTCGCAGCCTCAATATTGTGTTTCTTTCTCCCATGTCCTCCAATGTTTACGTTATTACTTGCCTTTCCTCAAGGTAGTCAAGCCACTCACAGGTAGGTACTATACTCCCATATCCACCGTGGTAGCCTTCCAATTTATCCTAACTATCAGTGCTAACATCTCCCTGGAAGGAATTTGTATCTCTTTTTAAATAAAGGGCCTGATGTTTGGGCTGTTATCCTTGCCCTATGAAGTCCTATCGAATATTGTGACAAATATCGATTTTGACGATGTCTTCAACCTCGGTCTCAGTTGTCAAGGGCTGAAATTCCTCTTGACAGAAGAGAGCATCTGCAGAAGGATTGTTCAAGTATAGCACTCCTTAGTCACTTATCTTACTAAGCCTCTTGCAATGAACTTCGCTGACCGCTTCTATAGAGCAAATTGCGGTACTCCAATGAAGCCCTAGAGACCGTGAGGGCCGATAGTGGCAGTGCGTCCGCTCTACGGAGAGTTGCGAAGAGACGAGCCGCTTTTGCTTCGGCATCTCCGTTCATGGTAGCAACAGTTGGCTTTGCTGATGCATTCATCTACTGCAAAGGAGTCCTTTGTTACACACTTGATGACAGAATACGAATTTTGGACCTTCATCATTCGGACCGTCATGAAACAGTTGTTAGCATACCCGGCCTGCTCAGTCAAGCTATCTCCGAGATTGCAGACAACAACAAGGGGATCTTCCAGGTTCTATATTGCTCGCACAATATAGTTTCGTGCCTCTACGAATCCTCTGGCCTGGACTCCGCTGCATGGCTGATAGCGTTCGATATCAGAACTCGGAAAATTCTGCTAGCAGATGACTTGATTTCCACAGAGAGAATCTTTGTGCGCCACAATCGACAATTCCTCTATTATGGAACGCATTCAGAAGTGGGTGCGGATGGATACAAGAAATGGGTCATTCATGGCTATGATTTCAGAAAACAGAAATGGTTTGACCAAAAAGTCCATCTCCCAGACATGGTGGGTTCAGAAATCGGCTCGACAGTCTGTTTTGAATTTCACAGAGACCATTTCTATGCTCTTTCAAATCAAACGTCTTTTGAGGTTGAAGAGATAGACTGGACTTCATTCTACCACTGCGCTCGCTTTCCACTGGAACCTCCCTGTAGGGAGTTACCGCAAAAGCCTGAGAACAAGAGGATGTGGCGCCGACAACATCAGGAAGGTCCTATTGATGATCGTTGGACTTCTCTTCGCTTGGACGAAGACGAGAAAACTGGCGAGCTCAGGATCATCGAGTCTCGAAAAGAGTGGTACTATGGGTCCAGTAGCAGTGGACGAACATACTATACTACAGCTTTAGAATTCCCACCAAAGAATCTAGATGAATGGGATTCAAATTCGAAATCATTCGCGTCAGCTTCTACAGGCATTGGGTCTTCTACTTTAGCCACAACAAGCTCTAATTCCTCCAGCAATCTTGATGAGCGCGACCTCTCAGATCTACCAGCTGAACCTATCCTTCGCCTCCTAAGAAAAGGCGACCATCCCCACCACATCCTAGCGCCTCCACGTCTCCCACAAAACACGCACCCAGGAAATGATGGGTCCTCAAAACGAACATTCACCCTTGCCAAATCGCGCATACGGTATTACCACACATCAGCGTCAACATTTCTTGATCTCGTCGACGACCCCTTACCAACGGATTGGCAAAGCAGACAACGCTTACGACTTCGGGCTGGTTCCCGAAGGCTCGGCCCTCCCTTACGCTATGCCTCCTCGCATCCCTCCAAAGCCGGCCTGCTCCGAGAAGCGCCTTCTAATCTCGCCGAAGCACTACGGCAGATGTTCAAGGACTCTGAGATCCAGTACTGGCCTGCAGCTCAAGACCCCGATGAACCCGATGAAGGCCTGGATGAATTGTACAAGTTATTAAATCCGCCAACGCATCTTGGGAATGTTGAGGGTGTTTCCGATGAAAGGAGTTTAGTCTATGTGACAGGTGGATATGATAAGCCTCAGGCGATCATATTCGTTAGTTTTGATCCGGCAATTAAGTTGCTCGGCGTGAAGAGGTGGGGTGGTACGCGTCTAAAGCATTGGGGAGGTATGGGTATTAAAGGTGTGGGTGAAGGGCAACATATCGATGGCAGGGCCACTGGTCTGGAAGAGAAGAATGGAAAGTATTGCTATAGGGGAGAAAAAGATACCACGTATGTTGACGTGGGGGAAGCGGATAGGACGGTAGTGGTTGACAGGAAAGAGAAAGGGAAGGGAAAGGCAGCGGATGTAGAAGCGGGACAGGGGTATGGGGAACGGGAGGCCTTGATTGATGTGAAGGATATGGCTCCTTCTAGTGCTGAGTTCCAAGGGAGAGGTACGGGTACATGGGCTTGGAGAGAGAAAGCTATGTATCAGGATATTGGGTTGGGGTATACTTTTGAATGGTGAGGTTACATTTTGCCTGTCTGTGTTATTTCTGAAGTTTGATGATGTAGGGGGAGCAGCACTTTTAGGTGTAGTCAGTAATTCACCAATCACATTGAGTATTTGGGTGTTCATTTGTCCTCTTTCTGCAGCTTGATCGAGGGGTAAGTGCTATTCCAAGGGTAGGAAATCTCTATCTGCAATGCAGCTAGACCGATGGCCGCTCGGTCTAGAACTCTTTGCCAAAAGCTATCACCTGAGGACGACATATGCCTCATGTCTAGAGCACATTTGGAGATACAGTATGCAGAATTGCAAAAAGGGAAGATGTACTACGCCACTCCTACTCCGCAACCGGCAACCATGGAATGATCTGACCAAGTTAAGTCTTAAGTTCCCTTCCCATATTTGGGACTCCTACCCTTAACTGATTTTCCTAGCTGCACGTCAGTCTAGTCTGATGGGTAAGGCAGATTTTTGCAAGAAACTCCGGCTTTAAAAGGCATACAGGTGCATATCATATCATGCAGTATGCAGTATGTCACCCCCTGTTGTCATGCTCACTAACAAGCCGGGCGTAGTTCTCCACATAAACTGCCAAAGGCCCATGACATACTACAGCATAAACTACCTAGGTAATCTACCACTCCAATATCCTCTTACCTTTACCCGTAGAGTTAAAGAATTGAGATGGTGTGGTGGTTAGCCAAACAAAGGTAGATGGAGAGAAAAAGACGAAGGCTGTAAAGGACGCTGTGTAACTGAAATCATTTCTCTAGGGTAATAGGTAGTAGATAATGGAGGAGGGGTGGGTACGAAATGGACATTTGGAGGGAGGGAGGAGTAGGATGTAAGAACGGAGAGATTCGGGAGGGGTTTGGGATCGATCGATAGTTTATGGGAATGAGGCTTAAAAGTGCCTTGCATACCCATGCTTACCCCGTATTGCCTTTTCAGTTGCCTTATTGTCTCTTTATTATATCATTCTACTTAGGAAGGTGGATCTCTACCCGGCGAAGAAGACCGAGTGGGGTGGCGTTAGACTGAGAGAAAGGTAGATAAGTGACATAAGCTAACTTCTGTCTGTCACTCGGATGGTGTGAATTGCTGTATTGGGTACTGTAGGTACATGCTCATCTTGAAAAAACAAACGCATAAAAACCCTATTGTTCCGGCCTTTGCATCGTGCCTATGCATTGCTCGTCTCTTTAAAAGAACTAAACGTCCGGTACCAAACAGAATCACAATTTAAAAAAAAAAAAATAGATAGGCAGCGAAATCAACGTTGTTGGACTACTGCATAGCTAGCTCGAAGAGAAGTGGTAGTTTAATTTCATTGGTACGGGGTTTCTCGTCTACTTCCGTCAATTCACTTTCACATAATTTCCTAAACGCTTTATCAGCACGAGGTCTTGATATAAGGGCTGAATTGGCTTACCAGGGAATTGACCTTGTCTTCCCTTGATTTTCCCAATCCACCACTCATTCTCATTACTCGTTCTTGTTACAATCTCAATAACGTCTCCAGTTGAGAAACTAAGATCACCCTCAGCTTGTGCTTCATAATCGTACAATGCTATAGCTGTTTCTGATTGTGGCACCCCGCTAAGTCTAGATGGCTTGGGCTTTGGAGGAGGTGGAGCGGCACCTTTTGCCTTTGCGACTGCACCCCATTGATTTCCCGTGGAGTTTGATCTTCCTACGTCGGCACTTCCAGCAGGTGACATAGAACTCGAGTATGGTGGTGGGGGTTTTTCCGAATAATCTGTCGAGTCTGGTCGAGATGGAGAATAAGGAGATTTGCCGGACTCGATAGCAAGTCTACTGCTGCTCGTCGGAGATGGCTTGCTTCCTTCGATTGCAAGCTTACCTGGTGGACCACCCAGTCTCCCCGGTGGACGCTTGGCTCCTGTTGCTTTGAACTTGACAATAGATAGAGCTTCTGCTTGCTCTCGAATATCTCCTCGCTTTGCCTCGAAGCCTTCTTCGACATCTAACTGTAGGTTGAAATAGCCAATATCACAGCCCTGCATCTTTTCGTGGAGGGTATAGAATACGTTGAGCTGCATGTAGTAGAAGGATTGGAATAACGGCCGGATGAACTCGCGTTCTAGATGGAAGAGTTTCGGCAGTTCATCTTTGAGAAGGTCGTTGTAGTAGTTGAATTCTTGGGTCGCCGTTTCAACTTCATTCTCGGCTTTATACATGGCCTTTTCGTCCTTCAAGCTCTTCTCCTTCTTGTCCTGCAGTTTCTTCAGCGTTGCCCGGTGTCTGTCGTAATCTAATTGTTTATGCTGTCGTTTCGTAGCAGTCTTTCTTATCACCTTGATAATCTCTAATAACTCGTCCGCAGGTCGGATAACTCTCGTTTCAATCATTTCTAATTCCGGCTGCAGGGTTGCTAAGAGATCCTTCACAATTGCCTCATATTCTTCACATGCTTGAATACCTTCTGGATTGCCCTCCGCAATAGCTGAGTCTGGATCCGACACCCGCCCAGATATTGGTTTGTAGATTTCGGCACAGGCTTTGGAGAACTCGATTTGATGGTTCATCATGCCATTGATAGCCTCGAAGTATTTTTTACTCTCATCATGTAGCTTCTTCGTCTCTGTCTCAAGCTCTTGAAATCGTCGTTCCGCATCGATATAAACAGCATCTTTTGTCTGCTCACCCAGATTGAACTTTGCTTTAAAAGCTTGAGGAGCCTTGGATCCTCGTCAGTATTGCGCTTCTAACCCCTCTTCGCCCCTCTCTTTGTCCTCCCTGAGAACGTCCGAGATCTCCGACGGATATGCTGCTTACCCTAATGATGCTCTTTTGGAAGCCTTTGAAACTCATGGCTTCCTATATGATGAAATGTTTCTTGACGTAAGTATACTGGCAGTGATGTTTCGATTTTCAGGCCTTTGCCCAGCGCGGAACGGTTCCCTCCCAGAAATGCCCCGCTGATTTTCTCAACTTGGCAAGGCGGTTTGACGGGTGCCGCGCTGGAACCAGGAAAATGCTTTGTGCAAAGCACTTGTCGCAGTTGAGTTGAATGGGGGGTAGCAGGATCGAGAATGGCTTCTTTGTGGTACCTCGTAGATCTTGGGAAAATCGTGGATTTTGTATGCTGATTCAAGATGACGAGGCGTGGGCTTAGCACAAGCTGAATTTAGTGTTGATTTGTGCCTCTTTTTCAGTTCTCCAGCCCAAAGAAGCTTAGGTACCAGTGGCACTGAATCCGCTGAATAGGATTATCTTCCTAAGGATGTCGGCGAGAATAGTGGGAATTGTAGAAGTAGAAGGTCCTTGTTAAGTTAGGTAGCTGTGAAGAAGCTAAGAAATGAAATTCAAGATTGAAGAAAGTTGATCCGTTCGCATGTCATAATTAATTGTTATTACCATAAGTCATTCCGGGACCGGGACAACTTATGGTGTAAACCCCTGCAACATCCATCTTTCTCCGACTGTCCGTTGCTTGCTTGCTAGTGACGCCCTTTTCCTTTTCGGTGATAAGCAAATTCAGCCAATAGAATCTCAAAGGCCCTTCCGCTTCTTTATAATATCACCGCTTGTTTTCTCCGAATTGACATCTTCTTAACATTTTCTACTTTTCAACCATCAAGCAAGATGTCGAATATAGCTTCTTCTTCATGGCGACAGGCCTCACGCCTTTGCTTGAAGCAATCTGCTTCGTCGTCGTCTCGTCTTTTAAGAAATTCTTCAGCAGCTCGAGTGGCGGTCATATCAAGTCAAAATATTTGGAGGAGGGGCTATGTCTCGGAGACGAAGAAAGATAGTGCTCAAGTAAGTGTCGACACTGCCATCAGGGCAGAACAAAAGGCCTTCTTTGCAGATACGGGCAAGAAGCCAGAAGACCAGATAGTGCCAGGAACGATGGTCAACGCAGATGCTATGATGAGTCCGATTGCCGGTATTACAAATTGCTCAATATCAGACGCGGAAATTTTACTAACCCTTGAATAGGAGTGTTAAAGCAAGCTACGATCATGGATGAAGGACAGAGACCAATTTACCTCGATATGCAGGCTACAACGCCACTGGACCCCAGAGTTTTAGATGCGATGCTTCCATTTTATGCCGGACTTTATGGAAATCCTCATTCAAGAACGCATGCTTATGGATGGGAAACTGACAAGCCAGTTGAAGAAGCTCGACAATATGTTGCCGATCTCATCGGAGCTGATCCAAAGGAAATTATTTTCACTAGCGGAGCGACTGAGAGTAACAATATGAGTGTGAAAGGAGTGGCGAGGTTCTTTGGAAGGTCGGGAAAGAAGAGGCACATTATCACCAGCCAAACAGAGCATAAATGTGTCTTGGATAGTTGCCGACATTTACAGGATGAGGGATTCGATGTTACATATTTGCCGGTGCAAAAGAACGGCTTAATCGATATGGCGGAATTGGAAGCTGCAATTCGACCAGATACGGCCCTTGTCAGCATCATGGCTGTCAATAATGAAATCGGTGTTATTCAGCCATTAGAAGAAATAGGCAAGCTTTGTCGATCAAAGAAGGTCTTTTTCCACACAGACGGGGCACAGGCCGTCGGCAAAATTCCCTTAGACGTCAACAAGATGAATATTGACTTGATGTCAATTTCATCACACAAAATTTACGGACCTAAAGGCATTGGTGCCTGTTATGTTCGAAGGCGGCCTAGGGTTAGGATCGACCCTCTTATCAGTGGTGGTGGCCAAGAGAGAGGATTGAGGAGTGGAACCCTTGCACCAGCGTTAGTGGTAGGTTTTGGAGAAGCTTGCCGGATTGCTAAAGAGGAAATTTCTGTGAGTAATTACGTCTCTTTCTGTTGCCCCTGATTACATATGATGATCTACTTTACATATGCATAGCTTTCCTAGTGACTTCCTAGCTTGCTAGTTGAGGCTTCCTTGACGAGACACAATACCTTTTCTGATAAAAATCTCAATATTTTCAAGTTATATCAATATTACTGTAACAATTATTAACACGTCTTTAGTACGATTCAAAGCGGATTAAGATGCTTTCCGACAAACTTTTGAAAGGTCTTTTATCGTTGGAGCACACCAACCAGAACGGAGATTCAACCAGATTCTATCCTGGCTGCGTCAATGTTTCATTCGCTTACGTTGAGGGAGAATCTCTATTGATGGCATTAAAAGACATTGCCTTGTCGTCAGGAAGTGCATGCACCTCTGCATCTCTCGAACCAAGTTATGTCCTCCGAGCACTCGGCAGCAGTGACGAGAACGCTCATAGCAGTATTCGATTCGGTATTGGCCGATTCACTACCGAGGCTGAGATCGATTATGTCTTGAAGGCTGTTAAGGAGAGAGTTACTTTCTTGAGGGAGCTCAGTCCGCTTTGGGAGTTGGTGCAAGAGGGTATTGCTCTTGATAGTATTGAGTGGAGCCAACATTAGATGTTTAGCTCGAGGGAAAATTTGGAGTTGGGGCGTGGGTGCGCTTTGGGTTTTGGAAACGGAGGAGATATCACATATGTAAAATAGTAGGCTGGTGGAGCAGCTGATGGTGGCTGTTGTGTACTCGATCTTTTTCTCAATGACGGCATGTCCGCTTTAGCAGGAATTTTACAAAGTCAAACTTTATTGAGGTGATTTATTTCTTTGTGCTACTCATAATCAAGAGAGTTGATAACCAGGCTCTCAAACCCCCTTTTTTGCAAACTCAGTCACCATAGCATTGAATTCGAGTAGCAGGGCGGCAAGGGACAGCACTAATAAATTATCAAGAGAATAACAATAATCGATTGATATCACCCGCCTCCCTTTACCTCTCCACATGCTTCGACATTCGTGTCTTTAAGATTGTTTTCTGTATGTTCTTAGAAAGAGAGAAATATTTGGAGGTTAAGGAGGGCTACTGATATAGACTTAAGTGGTAGGTGAGTAGTGAGGCGAAAGGTATGTATCATTAGGGGGCGAATATCGAGCAGTAGGATGCTTTATAGTCAAAGGAATAGCAAATACATAAGGATGAAAATTCTACCCATATATAGATCAGACAACGCAGCACTTCCACGTCTTACAGAGAAATGGAACTGGAGAAAATCATTCGATTCCAAAGGTCGATATGTATATGTGAAGTAGGGATCCCATTGTACTAAACGCCTTTAATTCCTGCGTTCAGATTCCCCGAAATTACATTCATTCCATAATACACACTTCCATCCTCTCCCCTATCTCTCTCTCTACCAAATTATTCGTACCTTCCCTTATCTCGCCCTCGTAAAATACACATCTGCATCTCCTAGCGATCAACCATCTTACAGCTCTTTTATTATGATATCCATCCCCTTGGCTTCATATTCGTGCATGGTGGTGTAATTGGAATTGTAGATTTATAGACTGCAAAATGTGTTAGCTTGCTTTTAGTAGGGAAGAAAAATGAACAACTCACGGAGGTAATAAGAACTCGCTCCAACTACTCGCAAAGAATCCTACTGCAACCTATCATCCCCATATTAGCATTCTCTTCATCCATCCATATATTCAATCCCTATAAACCCCTCCCCCAATTCTCATCTCACCACCCAACTATTCCATCTGACAACTAAATCCGGAAATGGAAAGATAAACATACCCCAAAAATTGCAATACTCCTCACCACACTCGCATTCTCAGGACTCGTTAATGCCGAATACGTGCTTCCAAGATAGCCTTTTTGTGCTGTAGAGCGACGGGGAGCATCGGCTCTTTGGATTTGCACTCTTTTTGGTGCCATTTTGCTTTTGGTTTGTTTGGTTGTTTGTGAGAGAGAGAGGGAGAGTAAGAGGGAGTTGGATTGTGTTGTAATTGTGATGGAGATATTGAAGCTCTGGAAATTTTTGGAAGCGATGACGCTAAGGAGAACTTTGACAGGGATGTATATACCTGGCACGTGATTAAAAGTGAAAGGGGATGATTTTGAGGAAGAAAAGGATTGTTTAAGATGAAGATTTCTAGTCTATTCTATTCAGATAGGAATCTTTTATCTGACTAATGTCATCTCTTCCAGCCTCTCTAATTATCTTAATTCGCTTCCTAAGAAAACAATCCGAAACCAATCCCTCGATCCCTCCCTCACTGTTCATCATCTTGCAATTAATGAAAACGGTTAGATTTGCAAGAGTGCATAAAGTAATACTTGGGGAGCTGTCTATAGTTATAAAGAGAATAGTGACTTTGAGAGAAAGAAATATGGGAAAGTCAAAATATTAGAAGTCCTAATACATATTGAATAGTAAATAAGAGCACATTTTCAAGATTATACATGACTACTATAATACAACGCCCGACCAATCTCAAACTGCACCCCTTCCTAGAAGAATCGCCATCCTCTGTCAAGCATTCAGTGACTCTTTTAGAGAGTAACCCAAATTCAATCTAGCATCTACCACAATTCTCAACGTCTTAAAATAAGACATAACCTAATAGGAACCCGATCATCATAAAACGGACCTTCCTGCTTACCCGCCTCTAAGATCTCAAAGTCAATATCCTCAACCACAAACCCATTCTTCTTACAAGCAGTCAGGAATGTCTCAAATGTATCCGGGTTCCTTACCGTTCCCGCATAAAGGATCTCAACTCTCGGATACAAATCAAATAGATCCCCAAACGTAGCAACTAACGATGGAACCGCTCTCACATCGTAAGTCAGATCAGCTCCAAGAACCAAATCAACTTCTCGTCCTGCGTTCCATTGAGAATAATCACCACCGGTCAGAGTTTGGCCCCATTTCAGTTCTTTGATTTCGATGATAGAGGAGTCTTGGAGACCATTGAGGTAGAAGTTGGTAGAGAGGGAAGAAATGACGTCGTCTGAGCCGTCGGTGGCTATCAAGTGAGAGGCTCCGAGGTATTTGGAGCAGAGAATAGAAATATAACCTGTACCAGCGCCGAGCTCGAGAATTGACCGTCCTTGGATGAAAGAAGGGTTACTGCAGAGATAATTGCTCAGGTGCAGTGAAGCCTCCCAAGTACGGTTACCAGTAGTTCCGAAGGCAGATAAAACGTTGCGAGACTCGTGGAGAGTGATTGTTGGTGGCTCTTGAGGCCTGGAGAATGTAGATCCATTAGACTCAGGAGAGGTCATAGATGATTTCATTCCAGCTTGGGAAGGAATGGAGGAAGAAAGAGTATAAATAACAAATGACTTTTGCTGGGCTTCAGCAGCTTCAGGAGGAATAGAGGAAACAAGAAGAGAAGAAAGATAATTCATGAGATTATCAGATATGCCCTAAACAATAGAAACGAGTCAGAAGATATTAGAAAGATGAATGAATATATTATGGAAATGATACGACTTGGAAATGCCAAGTAAAATATAAGAAATCCATACTTCTTCTTCCCAATCCCGAATGCTGTCCTCGATTCTTCTTGTGAGCTCCTTTAGCACTTTTAATTGGTAACTTTTTGAAGGCCCATGAGGAACATTGTTCTCATTGAAAAGCCTTGCGTATATTTCCTCTTGAAAGACGTCTTGGCGCAGACAATTGACATCGGGAAAGTCTAGGTTAAGATGGACTTGGAGGTATTGTCGACAAAAGCGGTCGAGTTGATTCCTCGCACTAGGCAATTTCATATTCTCCGTTTCCTTCTCCATACCTAGGAAAAATCATAATTTGATGTATGATGTGATTCTTGCTGTCGTTATTATGAGAGATGAAGTTGAGGAGATGAAGTTAGATGGCGGGGCGGGGCGGGTCACGCTCTAATGCCTGGTAAATCAGGCTATAACTCTAGGGCTAGTAAGCGCACACTTTCGATATTTTGTTTTCGCTTTTACCGACTTGGAGAAACTTCTTGAACGAACCTCTTCATATCGACAGCGACGCTCATCGACTAATCCACCATTTTGACCATCCACGCAAATATGGCGGACAAAGAGCAACCAGTCACTCTGCGAACACGCAAATTCATTCGCAATCCTCTCCTCGGCCGAAGACAAATGGTCGTGTAAGTTCGCCCATCGCATTCTTGCATCTCGAACTCCCGACGAGGTTATTGAAGATTGTGGGCAATCGAGTTCTAATTACACACAATAGTGATATCCTACACCCCAACCGCGCCAACATCTCCAAGGACGAGCTCCGAGGTAAACTCGCCGAAGTGTACAAGGCCAGCAAAGAGCAAGTCAACGTTTTCGGTCTCCAAACTCAATATGGTGGTGGAAAGACAACCGGTTTCGCCCTCATCTACGATTCGCCCGAGGCATTGAAGAAATTCGAGCCGCACTACAGATTGGTTCGTGTTGGTGTTGCAACCAAGATCGAGAAGCCCAGCAGACAGCAACGTACGTTACGAATACTTCCCGTTTATACTCCGACATGTAAAAGAAGGATGAGACTGTGACGGATTGATACTGACGTTATTGAATATAGGCAAGCAACGCAAGAATCGACAAAAGACACTCCGTGGTACGGCAAAAGTCAAAGGAGCACCCAAGAAGAAGGAGAAATAGACGACTCGCTTTCTTCGTGTGGGATTGGAGGCGACGGGTTTGGCTGGTATTTGGGAATGGGCTTTGTGCTTGTATGCATCTGCATCGGTCCTCTATCATATCGTGCATAGGTGTATTAGAAAACAAAGTTGAGGCATGGAGGCATGAAATTCGATTTTCACCTTTTTCAGCCCATCCATTTCAATCAAAGGTGTTTGCTTTCGTCAAGATATTTGTGGAACTCAATGTGAATAAGATCAGGTACACGACTTATGTGGAACTAGGTTATGATCGAGATCGACTATATGACAATCTCTAGTACGACGACTGAGAACTAGATCCAAGTTTGCGCTCTGAAGCTCAATGCATATAAGCACAGCCTTTTGCAAATGCGAGAGAAGATGAGATCTTCAAACATTTGCTACTGATAATTTGATTGTTTTCATTATCCTCATTGTCTATCAGTTTTCCATCACAGTCCCTAAACGATTGCTCTAACCATCCTCTCCACACCTCTCACCTATAAACCTCTCAAAACCCCCCCTCAAATCATTCTCTAAGTTCGCCCTCTCTACTTCCCACATCTCTTCCTCCCTCTCTAAAGCCTCTCTCCTCTGCTCCTCCCCCCGCCCCTAAAATCTCCTCTTTATTCATTATCCATCTTCCTCTGCTCCTCCCCCCGCCCCTAAAATCTCCTCTTTATTCATTATCCATCTTCCTCTTGCTCTCTTTATCTTGCACCAATACCAAGCTCAAATTTCGGTTTTGTTTTAGAATAAAGTTAATACTAGGGGAAGTGTTAATTTTATTGCTCCTTCTCTAGTGTTCCCGTTGTTGTTTATGAGAAGCTTGTCGACCTTTCCATAATTCAATCTTCGAGTTGTAAATCCAAAATCTCTTCTTCAGTTAAATAACTGATAGGAGACAAAGCTTGAATTGATTATGAGAGAGCAGCGGAATTAATGGCTTATTTTTGGACAGTAGAAAGATTCGATTTGGGAGAGGGTGGTGAATGGTATTTTTGGGGGTTGTTCTTATGTCTTGTAGCAGGCGTTTAGAAGGATGATTATTTGCGTCTGGAGGTTTGCGATGTCCATGTATCTTGGTGAGAACTTGTAGGTTGGAAGTAGGAGTGCTTTAAGGGGAGTATGAATTCATAAGACGGGAGAGGGAGGGTTGGGTTGGCTGTGCAGAACAAATTTTGAGGACTTTGAACGTTCAGCCGCAATATATTTTCATTCATACTTGCACAATTCTCATGTATTTGTCTTCAAAACTTGCGAAATAACTGCGAGATGCATGTAAAATTTATTTGTTCTGAAACTAGCAACACTCTTCGATTTCTCTTGATGCGGTAGTATTGTTGCTGCACTAGCTGAGGGATACTGACTACTTCAATTCCACTATGCCTTTAACTTTTGGATTATTTGAAAGAGGTAGCTTATGCTGAAGTCTATATACGGAGTAAGCTGACATGCATTCGATCAACTGCTCTTTCAGGTGTTTGAAATTATGAGCTATGAAATGTGTAACTTCGATATACCAGACATTCATGGAATCCCAGATCAAGAATCTCTTTTCCACTCTCTTCCACTACAAGAACTCTATAGTTAAAATGGAAATAAAATAATCTCGTTTATATACTCAACTTGCTCTCCCTTTTTCTGCGGTCTTTGAATCTGAGAACTAGCAATTTACAATCCTTTCCCTAGTTAAATAACCCTTATACTTTAGATTACACGGAATCCGAGATTATAAAATATATAAGATAAATAAAAGTAATGAATTCCCACATCCCCTCAAATATATATTTTTTCATATCTCTCTCGCCTGCAACGAGATGGTTCTACAAACTTACGTAAATTTCATGCAGTAAAATGGCTCAATCATTGCCGCGGAAAGGATGATGTCTCGGGTAAGTTAAGTTGATGAGAGGCGAATATCTGATGAGTGTTCTTCAAGTCTTTTTAAAATGAGGACAATTACATTTTCTAGTTAAGGATTTAAAGGGGCGTGGAATAACGAGTGGGTACGTGGAGGTGAGATAACAAGAATTTGTATAGGGTGAAATTTGATTGCAATGAGACGCTCTTCTCTCTGAATCCTTTCCATGGTTGAAGATTCGGGTCATTAGTAATGATCGTCTTGAGCTTTTCAAAGTGCCTCATGCACTAATGTACGTATCCGAAGCATCGAATCAAGTATAGATGATTAGGATCAAATTGATCAAATTATAGACAATGCCGATTGTATCTTACAATACCATACCATCAGACATTACTAACATTTACAAGTTTTCAGTAACGACGTATTCCCAAAAACAAAACACGACACATATCAACACACCCGAATTTGTATGACTGATACATCAACAATAGCACACTAGCTACATCCATCCATACACACACAAACATCTCCACCCTCTTTTTGGTTTTGCAAAGTATCAGTACCAACCCAAATTCATACCTCTCTAACCCTCCCCACCTTTCCAGTTCCCCAAAGAAGAGCTCCTAATCCTTACCTTGTACCCTAACCCCAACCCTCCTTCCGATTCCATAACCCCATATGAATGTCCATACCTATCTAAGACTCAATTCCATCAACAAATGTTTCTTATGTCTTTCTTCCTCTCTCTATTAAACCTGCCATGCCCCCCAAAATGAAAAAGAAAGAGAGAAAAAAACCAAAAAAAAACATTCTCAAAGTAAAGTAACACAAAAACCAATGTTCTCCCCTTAACATTAGTTGGACATCGGGCTAGCGAAGAAGCAAGGATCGAAGAAGGAAATAAACAAGCAACTGAAAAGTTGTATGATGTACTTGTACGGGAGGAGGAAAAAGGGAAGAATGAAGAAATGTATTAGGAAACGCCGCCTCTTTTTGTGATGCCAGTGTCTCCCTGCCGACCCCCCTTTTTGTAGAGTTTTTGTCTTGCCCCGCGCGCCAAACAATGAAGAATGCCTGCCTGCCACTAGTGACGCTGACTGTGAAATGCCGAGAAAGAAAAGGTAGGAAGGGTGACCAAAATGAGCCGCGGAAAGGAAACATTAAGTGTTAACAGTATAACAGGGGGGTTCAGGGTCGACCTTGGTAGTTGAATGAATGGGTTGTTGTACGAGTGGCTGATGTGGATGATGGTTCATCACAGACGGCATTGGATAGCTGGGTGTTCTCGGTATAGGATAATATTGATAGCCGCTAGAGAGCATGCCGGAAGTCACACTCGATGCCGGGGTCGAGGCGCCGCTGGACTGACTGCCCTGGCGACCCTTATCGCTATCGCTTGTGCTTGGGCCGTAGTTGTTCTGTACATCAGAAGAATCTTGACTCGCATTCTGATTCGAGTACATAAGGCCATGGTGGCTAGAGGAATACTCGGTTTGTTGTTGGCTCATTGCATGCGGCTGGGAGCTGTAGCTTACATTTGACGCCATCGATTCTTGGCTGTTTGAAACAGGAAGATATGATATTGAAGTAGAGCCATTTTCCGATACGGAGTGGCCGTTGAGGGCCTTGCTTCCGTTGAGTCCTGGGCTGGAGGAAGATCCTTGGACTATCTCGTTGGATCTGAGGTAGGTTGACCGACTTAGATTTGTAGCAGGAACTGGAAGCATTCGATCGTTGCCGGAAATGGAAGAAGGAACAGGAAGATTGTTTGATATTCCGTTACCAAAAGAAGGCTTCGCGACCTGGCTCACTGCATGTCGGAGCGGCAATGAAATGGCGTATCCATTCATTTGACCAACTTGGCTGTGGCCATAGCCAGAATCTTGTTCCATGAAAAGTTGTACCGGAGCGGGCTTCAAGCTAGAGGGTGTATAAATGCGGCCACTACCATGACTGTAATTAGAAGTTACAAGTTGCTCAGGCATGGGTATCGGATAGCTGGGGTACTCCACTCCATCTTCGCCATAGTCCTGGTACGAATGTGTGTAGATGTCATTCTTGATAGGATATTGATATGCGGGATTGCGATAGGTTGTCAGATTATCTTGAGTGACGTGGGTAGCCGGATAGAATGTTCCTTCGAGCTGGGGAATTTGACGAAGCATTTGGAGACGGGGTTCGTCGAAGACTGGAGCTGCATCGTTTTTCATCTTGGCTTCCGTTGACGAGACCTGCAGCACTTGAGTTAGTATACAGGTCATAACTTTGAAAGACGTGGGACTTACCCTCAAGAACTGGCATTGCTCATTGCCTGAGCCTTTGCAATTGGTGCAAGAACCACCGTTTCCTGAACCTCCACTGCAACGGATCTTGCGTTTTCGACAACGGCCACACTATAAGAACTCAGTAATTTAAACTGATAAAGAGTTCGAAAGTTCTGAAAGCTCTCTGAAAGTGGATTCTGGATGGAGAAAGAGGCTGGTGGCATACCGCGACTTGAATTCTCCGCCTGGGCTGCTCATTTGACTCATTCTCTGAGCCGTGATCATTGTTTCGATTATCATGAGAAGGAAGTTGAGAAGTGCGAGGTCCACCACCAATTCCGACATGTACAGGGCGATCGTGGCCGAGTGAGTAACTGTATCCACCACGAGTATTAAATCGACGAAAAGGAAGATCTTCTTCAACATGAACTTGTGTTCGAGTCATATCTAGGGGAAAACAAGGTTAGATAAACTAGGGAGCCTTTGCATTTCTGACTTACTTTCTGATATTTTGAAAGGATGAACGAAAGCGTAGTTAAGGTGAGAAACACTAATTAGGTTGCGTACGAAGAAGGGGCTGATAGGATCTCGATGGAGAGGATCTAATGGACTTCTTGCGAGAAGCATAGATTATCAAATCATCAGGCGAGGACGAAGGGTAAAGGGCGGAGCAGGCCTGATATAAAAATGTGACACAGTGAGCTTTCTTGAAGCATGCATACTACATAACAAACATGGGAGATGATAAATGATGAGAAATTCTAAAAAATGCTATGTGTCAAGCCTCTACGAAGACACTGTCCTAAGGCGTTCTTAGTGCTTTGTACATCCATTCTTGTCTAACATCGGCAGCCTGCATGGAGCCCCCTCCTAAAGCATGGCTGGTACAAGTCAGGCCATTGATCTACAGAGTCCTGCACAGATCAGATCTGCAAATGCAGACAAGCAGATCCAGGGCTGGTCCCAAAAGAGAATCCCAAGGAGATCTTCAAGTATCCCGGCTCTTAAAATGGTCGAGACTCAGTGGAAGCTGGCCCCGTGTGAATCGGTCTGCACATAATAATTATTGTGCTGAGACTGTCTTGATGTCTGAAACGATATCCCAGCAGACAAAGAGTCCGAAAGCCTGAGCAGGCAGTATCCTGCCAAAAGCTCTACACTCTGCCCCGGGGTTGAAGATAGAGACGGATTGGGCTACAACATGCAAGCAGCCGTCCCCCGTCGCCCCCAAACTCTGGAAGGTTGCAACTACCGAAAGGAAATAGCCCGAAAAAAAATTGACTGGCTTGTCTCCTTTCAGATCCATGACAGATAACAGTCGAAAGGTAGCATGAAAAAAGAGCAAACAAAGGTAAGCTTGCTCAACGGCAATGGTGCTACGAGCAAACATATCACGAGTATCACGTTACCGCCCAAAGAACAGCTGGAAGGGTCTGAAGCCTTGCGTGTGAGGAGCATATCGGATCTCTCAAATCTTGTTCTAGCAAAAATGCACGCAATAGAAGGAAGTGTATGCACGCCTTACGTAGAAGAAGGAACCTTGTCCGGAGCTCTGCCTTCTATTTAGATCAAACGGCCATGGGGGTATCATTTTTCTTGACCACCATCTTGACTTGTCACAGGGCCAATTGATTGCAAATGTGCTTTTGATTGATTGAAATTGGGTCTGTGTCGTCGCAAGCAGCAGCAAGCAAACTCCATCCTGTCGTTTTTCGTTTTTCGTTTTTCGGTAACATAGCAGGTCGTCTAATCTCCCGATGCTCTCTCTGTGTTTGCTCAAAAACCGTTGACCAAACTAAAATCCCGCCACCATCTGCAACTGAAATACAATACAAGCTCAACTGGGATGCTGTAGAACTTCTGTTGCGGAATTGGCTGGATCATCTGCTCAGAGCAAGACAGTTGCTTGGAGGAGTGCAATGTTTTGTTTTGTGAAGCGGGGCCAATCGAAAAGAATGCAACATGTAGACAACCAAATCATGATTAATATCTTTGTTACAGAGCATAATTGAAGCCCATTTGTTAGTCCCACGGGCCGGGTCACAGAGAATCTACATGATGCACGCTCACTAAACTTAATTGGCCAAGTGGAAAGGGGGGAGGTGAGAGGACTTACAAGAAGCTCTTGACGGAGAAGCATGTAACGCTCCGGTCTGTTCTGTGACACCAAGATTGCAGTGGTAATGTACGACAAGAGAAGGAGCTTGCGAGATGATGCGACCATGGGATAGGTGGCCGCTCGGTATGCCGAGGATTCGGGTTGGACATGGAAGCGAATAGGGAATTCGGTTTTGGAAGGGGGCAACGTGTTTGTGATCCGGAGCTTTCGATGCGTGCAAGGAGGATGGCCCTGCCTTCGATTGAAACATTTTGAGAAGTTCCAAGCTCTGATCAACAGGTCTCTGAGCAGCTCTCATGTAATATACAATACGCTGTACCGGCTCGGAGGGTGTTGAAGGCGGTAGGAATCTGAGAGGTTCGGGACAGATGTGGAGGTCGGGATCAAAGGTCATTGATCACCAGTCACACAAGGAAAGAGATTCGGCCTTCCTGAACGAAGAACTGCAATGCAGATAGAGCTGGCAATGCGTATCGAGACAATCAACGTTGGGGGGCACAACAGGCTTCGGCCAGAGAGCATGCTTCCCCGTCCGTTTGAGCGTCTCATTTAAGGAAGTCCCGGAGGATACCTTGATCCTTGGTGGTATGCACGTGGAGATTGCATGTAGAAATTCACGGAGTATTGTTAGATCAAGTATCGGGAAGCAGCATGGCACTGGGACTCTGTCAAAGGTCTCTGCAACCTTGGAACATGCAGCTACCCGTTGACTGTGGTATTTGAGAGCAGTGATGTCCAATGATTTGCTCAATCCTTCCGGGAACCTGGTTTTGGCTGTGATAAGTTTGCTAGGGCATATGCTGTACACAGGCTGTGACCAAGAGCAGAAGTATGCATCATTGTTGGGGTCTCTTTATCAGACCTTGAGGATCAAGGAATGCTACCCGGACGACTTCGTGGGAGAATGAATGGTTGCACTCGATCTTCACCTGCCTCTCAAGGCGTACAAGACTTGCTGTGATCGGAATCTAGAGCGTTGTGGGTGTTGGAGGACGAAAATAACTAGGGTGTTATAGCCTGCGGAGGACTAGGGGCTGTCATGCTCTTTCGGGTAATTAGTATCCTTCACCAGGATGATGCTTCAGTTTCACCAATGACGCTCAATTGGGGCCTGTGAGCTTAATTTGCTATCGAGATTTCTGGGAGACCCTTCAGATCTTTAAACCTCACGTAATCGACGAATCTGGCGATGGAGTTGGAGAGCGCTGGTCTTGCTGGACATCAATGCTCTTGTTCTCGGATCTCAATTGCTAAAAGGTTGCAATGGTAGAAAATATTGAAACTTCATTTGAAGCTACTGATGTATGTTGGAGGCTGTATTCGAATCCTGCGTGAAATTGGTAAGGTTATGAATGCAATAGATGGGTGCGATATATAGTAAAAACGGCTTCGAATTAAGGAGGAGGCAAGCTGTTGAAAGATCCATAAGAAATGTTGTTGTCTGAGCTCAGTCGTCATTGGAAAACAACGGAAATTAATGCACCCTGGACTTGCGCTTATTTTTATGCCGATCGTGAGAATAGCCGCCGCTTATTTTTTTAATCCTCCAAGTTTTTAAAGTTGACTTTTTAAATTCGATGTTGTCCTACCTTACATTATCGCTGTTTCTTTTCGCACTTTGACACTTCAGTAATAGTACCCAGTACCCATACCATGAGTGTGCTCCTCGAAACTTCCGCCGGCGACATCGTCATCGACTTACTCGTCGACTATGCGCCCAAGCTTTGCGAGAAGTGAGTTCTACTGCCCTTTGCGTCGCCCCTTAACTTATGAAGTAGCTGAACACATAGATACTAAGATAATTCTACGATAATCTAGCTTTTTGAAGCTGTGTAAAATCAAATACTACAACTTCTCCCCTATCTACGGTGTCCAGAAAAACTTCTCCTTCCAAACTGGCGACCCCCTCGGACCTTACTCGAAAGACAGCGACGGAGGAAGTTCTATATGGGGCATTTTGAAGGGGCCTTCGAAGAGGACTTTCAAGGCAGATTTGCATCCAAAATTAAAACATGCAGAGAGGGGGACTGTCAGTATGGCTACTGCGCCTTCAGCGAAAGATCCTGATGCTCGAGTTGCGGGCAGTCAGTTTATCATCACGCTAGGAGACGACCTAGATTACTTGGATGGAAAGGCAGCAATATTTGGCAAAGTGGTAGAAGGATTCGATGCGCTGGAAAAGATCAATGATGCATTCTGCGACGAAAAGGGACGTCCCTTAGTAGACATACGAATTAAGCACACTGTTATTCTAGACGACCCTTACGATGACCCGACGGGACTCATCGAACCCCCTGAAAGTCCTGTGCCTACGAAAGCACAACTTGCGACTGTCCGAATTAGTGAGGATGACAAGCTGGACGACAATGCAGATGCCGAAGCTGTGGAAAAGCAGCGACGAGAACGAGAGGCAAGAGCTCAAGCATTGACGCTTGAAATGGTTGGGGATCTTCCTTTCGCAGAAGTCAAGCCTCCAGAAAACGTTCTTTTCGTATGCAAACTCAATCCAGTTACGACAGGTAATAGCAATCGCTCTGTTCTCACATCTCACCATACTGACGTATTTCTCTAGACGAGGATCTTGAATTAATATTCAGTCGTTTTGGCAAAATCCTTTCCTGTGAAGTAATCCGCGACAAACGCACTAACGACAGTCTCCAATATGCCTTCATTGAATACGAAGACCAGACCTCCTGCGAACAAGCCTATTTCAAAATGCAAGGCGTATTAATAGACGACCACAGAATTCATGTCGATTTCTCGCAAAGTGTTTCGAAACTCTCGGATACATGGCGCACGGCAACGAACTCAAAGAGGAGACAGGGAGGTGGTGGGTTTGGTGGTGTGAGTGGGCTGGAGAAGAAGAGACAATATAAGGCGGCGGATTATGATGATGGAATGAGGAGAGATAGATATGGGATGGTTTATGATGAGGAAGAGATGAGGAGGAGACATGAGAGGGAGGGTAGGTATGATTCGGAGAAGAGGGAGAGGAGTAGGAGTCGAAGCCCACAGCGGGAGAGGAATTACGATGATAGAGATAAGGATAATGGGAGAGGAATGGGGCGAAGGGATAAGGGAGGTAGAGACAGGGATCGGTATGATGATCGAGATCGAGATCGTCAGAGGAGGGGTAGAGATAATCGTGATAGGGACGGAAGAAAGGGTCCTAGTAATAGGGACGATGATTACAGACGCCGGTGAACCATATTGCATTTCAAATGGAGTTCAGAGTCACGGCTATCCAAAAAGGTTTGGAAATTTGAAACGTAAACCTCTATTCTATAATATCAATATGTTTACAAAAGTATCCGCAGTCCTGACTTATTTTCATTGGCTTGGATGGCGTTAGGCATGGAATAGGCGCTTTTCCAATTCATAGCAGAGGAAATTTACTCCAACTGTCTTGTTTGAAATTTGTGAATACTGGACCAGATCGTGGAAAATGAATTTGTAACGTACTTATACCTAACGATCTCGCAATATCTCCTAAATTATTACCATCTAGCCCCACCTCGAATGTATAATATTTACCTACTTAGAAATCACATCTACTTCATATTTTCATCTAAACCCGGAGGTGAATACTTTTAAGTGCAGGTGATTTCTATGCATTTGATATACAGAGAATTAATTGATAAGCTTCCCACACAACTTGAAAGTGATTCTCGAGGTTTTTCGTAAATTTTTAATGAAACTGTTCCTGTTCTTACTATGGGAAGAACTTAGAATGTGCAAGAGGGAGGGATAAAGAGATGTTATTTAAAGGTGAGGGAGGTAGACTAGTGTGAGTGAGTAGAGAATTAGTGACTAGTTTGAATTGGGTCAGAGAGATAGATGATGGACCTAGATTTACTGGAATTGGAGAATATGTAGATTAACATTTTCATGAATTTCTATGTGGTCTGTTAGTTTCAACCGTCCTACGAGTAATTTACAATGCAAGTCAAGCGAGCGAAGCCCGTCACAATAGTCCACCACTTCCACCAAAAAAGAACGTGGTTTGCAAGGTATTAATTTTAGTCCTGCATGTTCGTGACTTAGAGTCCTCTTTGCTGATGACTGCAGCCCTTCATTCTATGATGTAGGCTTCAATCCCATTTTCAAGCCCAAGCCTGGGCTGCTACAATAATAGTAACTCTCAATATGTCAACTTGATTACACAACAGCACTCCTCCCACTAGCCCCTGCACTCCCACCACCACCATAATTCGGCGGCGCCCCTCCACCTTTGTGATCCCCACTAGGCGGTTGCTTCCCTTTCTCCTCTAAAGTTGGTGCATTTTCATCAGTGACTCCACTGTATCCCGGTCTCGGTCCATTAGCCGGCGTGAAATCTTCCGCCATAGCATCTTCATACGACGGCGGCGCTTCTTCCATGAAAGCTGCACCCGCGGTTCCCAGCTGTGGAGGATAGAGGGGATCTGCTATGGGCGCCGAGGGTCTGGCTGGAATCGCGGGAGCTTGTGGACGTTGGGCCATTGCATCCAAGAGTCCAGCGGGAGGTGAGATGCCAGAATAGACTTCAATTTGGAAACGGAGCGGGAGGGAGAGAGTCTGCGGCTTTTCACACGTCAGCATCTTATTTCTTGGGAGTTTGTGAGGAAATTTACCTGAATTTCTCCTGGATAACCGAAGCCCAACCCAATAGTCACCTCCATCTCGTACCTTCTCGTTAAGTTACATGTTGTAAAAGAAGGGGCTACACTTCGGGACGTTAGTTTCGAGGAGGAAGGAAATATGGATTATACGTACGTATTAGGTAATGGAATACCGCTCCATAAACTCGCATCCAGCACCGTCTGACAACCAACTGGGTCCTCCGGTTTCCCAATTGGTTGTGCTAAGCCTGTCATACTCAATAACATCCATGTGCTCGTTTCTGTCCTTACTACATCCTGGGCTCTCACTTCAGTATGTCCCAATAATTGAACCTGTAAAGAAGTCAAAAACACATGCTCAGGACTCTCATGTGTTTTCCTGATGAGCAGTCTCAGAGGAACCGGTTTATTGCAAGTAAGTATTGGCGGAGAAGGCAACCTCGCATCAACTTCTCCTCTAGGAGCCGTATCCGAAAGCGGTGTAGTCTTCTTCTTAAACATCGAAGATTTCTTCGCATAAGAAGCCAGTCCAGATTGGAAAACGTAAGGTCGTCTCGCAAAAGTTTCGTTTTGGGTGAGGCTTGGGCGCGGGGGCTCAATGGGAAGAAATTTGAAACCTATTGCGGAGCGCCTGTTTTCCTTGAAGATGGAAGGCCTCTGCACAGTAACTTTGATATAGTATCGAATTTCGGCCTCTCCGGGAAAGCCTGTGAGAGAGGGAGGAAGTGTCTTTCTACAATGGCGATATTGAAGCTGCTGCAAACCATTCAATCCCAACCCTCCAAACCCATTCCCCGGCCCTATCTGCAACGCATGGGGATCCCCACAAGAATTATTGAAAGGAATCTTGATCCTGAAAGGATATTCATGCTGTCCTGCTCTCAATGTATATGCCAATCCAGATGCTATTCCTGCTCCTACGTTCGGACTGGGAAATACCGTTTCCAATCTGTATAGTATTTTGTGGTTTTCCGAGGCTATTCCTTGTCGTTGATCTCGCCGCGAGTATAACATTCCATTTGCTTGGTATTGGGGACCTATAGGACGCATAAGGACCGTCTTGCTCTCTCCCTCAAGCTTCACAGTAATAGCTGACACGGTTTCATCGCTGGTAAGACTATCGAGATTTCGATTTTTAGTTGCTTTTCTACTTACGAAGATTTAAGGAAACCATAACAGAAAGATAATCTGCCTATGTGAGAATCTCCTTCCTAAGAATAACGAGAATTTGCAGAAATTGTATGCCAATTCCCCTATTTCTTAATTGGGAAAGGGAATAAAGAGACTATGGTACCTTAAGATAATCCTGCCAGATATGAAATCGAGATTTGTATAGAAGGTATGCGGATTATCGAGCTGTATTCGAACCGACATCTTGTACGTACTTTGGGAAGAGAGAGGTATGCGCGATTCAAGCTGTCATCAAAGATAATATGTGTAGTTGTCGGAGTGGCAATGGCGCAAGAGACGGGGCTCAGCCTCGTCCGTGTCTGCTGCCTAGAAGTACGCAAGTTGTGTTGTATTTAGAAGATATCATAGGATGAAGATTAGGGATCATGGCGATACTGAGGCTGAATGCATAGGAGCATGAGTGTGAATGAAGAGAAAGATGATGTTCGTAAATAGATTTACAGCCTCACTCCACAACCTACCAACTCACCTTGCAATGCGGCACGGACGGGTACAGCACTTCGTCATCGGTCTCAGCCCTTGCTTCATTCGGCATCCTCTTCGTTGGACAATAGCTCAGTAGTTAGCTCACTTGCAATAGCAGTTTTTAAATGTTGAATACGTATTTTACTGTTTGTTGACTTTACCATGGAGGCTGATTGCGAGCAATTGAAGCTCTAGATGAATTACATACACGAGTAGGCATTCATACCCGCGGTCATCTTCAGAGCGAGACTTCTCAAATATTTCAGGATGCCCTACTCTATTCAATAACTTCATACATTCCATCTGACTAATTGCAGAGAGAGGGGTATATCATAATTGCCTAGCCACCGAAGTGCAACGTCAAGAGATAAATATTAACTCAAGCCAAAAATCCCAACTAATCCAGAACTTTTCATTATCATCATAAGCAGCTACAGAGCAGCCATCTTATCTAAAATTCTCAACACTCCCTTCCCCTTCGCACCATCCCTACCATCATCATCCAATTCTGCAACTAGTCTCCCCGCCCTCTCCGTCAACGTATTCAAAACCCTCCTACAATACTCAAAACTGCCTGTACTCTCCATATAACTTACCGCATACTTCTTAACTTCCTCATCTTCCGGTTTCTGCTTTAAGATATTGAGAAGGACGAGATTGTCGGGCACAGCTCGGATAGAATGAATGATTGGGAAAGAGAATTTCCCTTCAGTTAAATCTTCGCAAAGGCCTTTGTTGTGTGAGTATTCTGGCGAGGAGAGGTTTTGATAATCGTCTCGAATTTGGAAGATTATTCCAATGAGGTTTACTAGGGGAACGCAGTCCCTGGAATTCCCGTATAAGCTTCGTTGCTAGAAAGAAGGGAGAGGGGAAATGATGGAGGGAACACACTTCAGATTTTTACTTTCCGCCTGCATCAGTTTAACAGCTAATCTGAACAGGCCCCCCGTCTTATTTCCCACCATCTCCAAATAATCATCTTCACTCGGACACGTCAACGTATCCCTCCAAAACAAATCCATTCCCTGGCCCCTATGCAAATTCAACAGTTCCTCCGTATATATCGTGATTGCTTTTGGATTCTTGAGTTTTTGTAATTCCTGTAAAGCGCCAAAGTAGACATAATTAGCGGAGTTGATCGTTTGCGCTGTGCCAAATATGCTGTGTGCTACTGGCAACCCGCGGCGTAGAAGAGACGAGTCTTCGACGTCGTCGACGAGTAAGGAGGCTGTGTGCAACATAGAAATGGCTTTGGTGATGATGCATAGGGATTCGGGAGGCACTTCGAGCCATTCATTGAAAGCGGATATCAATTGTGCTCTGATATCTTTTCCAGGCTGGGCTTCCAGATATTCGTAAGGACCAAGAAGGATTTTTTCTTTTTGCTGCGACCAAGTGCTTCTCCCGTGGAAAGCCATGTCGTTTGTATTGTATTTTGCGGGATCGGCAGGTTGGATGGAGAGATTCATGGTATTGCTGTTGAAGGGGGTAGAGGTAGAGACGGATGTGCTCTTTTGACGTTGACTGATCCAATCCCCTTCTGGGACAGGTCGTAAAACGGGTTTTGAGGCGATGTGATTGAGGGTGCTGATGCCAGTGGAGGAGGTTCGTGGTGGGATGGCGTTGGGGGATCGTAGGCTTTCAGAGGCCTTGGAGAGGGGTCCTCTCTGCGAGGTATTACCTAGTGACATTTGGCAAGGCAGGAGCGAGTCGCACTGGTATAAGCTTAAGCCTATCTGTGATGAGAGGTTGTTGAGGTTAAAATGTCTGCGATGTTAAAGGCCTAGAATAGGTTTGAGGGAACTTTATATGATCATCGATGGGTGTATATGGGATTGAAGTTGCAGTTTCAGAGCTGATCTTGGAGATGTTGGAGTAGTTGGTAGCTGGAAGCTTGCAACGAACCAACGTCAACGGCGCATGTTGATTTGGCTGAGTTTTAGGCTGTCTAGGACCTAAAACTAGGCCTCTAGTATATTTTCTATTATCAAATAAGATGAGAAAAGGTGAGGTAAAAATAGAAAATATGTATAAGTTGCGATTTTGGTGTACCCCTCCTGTTCCAGCCGCCGCCAAGACTTGCGAGATCCAACCATTTCAACCAAAGTCATCGACGGTATAACACACAATACTGCGCATAAGCGCCGCTCCAAGGCTGCCATTTTTCCGCCTTTATATCTTGGAGAATCGTCAGATTCTATCGTTGTTGATTGCAATATGTTTAAATCACAACCCTCTAATCCACGCAAGCGTCTGCGTCCAGAGCAGCATCCGCCTCAAGAATCACCTCCATTGAAGAAGCAAAAGCCTATCTATCCTAGGGGAACCCTACTACCGCCAGCATTCTGGGACAACTTGTCGCAGATTTGGTTGAGCGAAAACGCGTTAAAGGAGTTAGATCGAAGAAACACTCAACCTGCCCCAAGTTCACACCATTCGCTATACCGACAACCCCACAGGCCAGTTACTCGACAAAGTATTGCGGAGAGGAAGAACAAAGTAGAAGACTGGGAACGTACTCAACCTGCCGCCGACTTTCTTACCAATTACTCTGCGAGGTGTTTAAAGGATATAAAGCTATTTGCCCGACACGGTGGTCCGGACTTGTTGAATCTTAGAGGTGTAGGTACTGAGGTACTGCCGGATATTTACTGGAGTTTGCACTGACCATTCTTTAGTATTGGAAACCTGTTCAATCCTTTCATTACACGATGAGCTTAAGCCAAATTGCTCAGCGCCGAAAACGCAATTTTTCGATATATTCTTCCGATCCCAAACCTATCACGAGTACCGCAACCACCAAAAACACTGGGCCCTATGATCGTAATTTTCAACAGAATCTCATTCAGGGTGGTGTTTATCCTCATCTCTATATATATCCTAGTGGCCAAAAACCAGCAAAGCCAAATAACTGGGAGGAAATTAAACAAAGATTGGCGCAGCCTCGACCTTCCCTTTCACCCTCACAATTCTCGGAGGAAGAATATGAGCAATTTATGGAAGCAGATATACATGCTTTTAAAGAGGAGCAAGTAACAAGATCAGTTATTCCAATTATTGAAGGCAAGATTAAGGATCGCAAATGCGTTTCAGGAAAAATCCCGTTTACAAACCTCAAGCATCTTACAAACGGCACACTCGTTCCTGGTAACCCAGACCTCTACTACGGAGCACGCCCCGAACAACTCAAGGAACAAATACTTAGTGAGCTTAGTAACCAAATCGTCCCTACAACAGAATATGACCTTCCTATCGTGCCAAACTTTTTTCTAGCAGTGAAAGGACCAAATGGAGCCTTATCAGTGGCTAATCGACAGGCAAGCTATGATGGTGCATTAGGAGCAAGAGGCATGCATAGTCTGCAATTATATGGACAGGACGAAACGGCATACAATAACAATGCCTATACTATTACGTCAATTTATCACGGTGGCACACTCAAGATGTATACCATCTATCCTACTCACCCAAACGGCCCTGGGAGTCGGCCTGTATATTATATGCATCAGCTAGGCGGTTGGCAAATGACTGGCAGCCGTGATGCCTTTGAGGATGGAATTATAGCATTTAGAAATGCCATGGATTGGACAAAGGAGCAGAGGGACAATGCAATTAAGCTGGCAAATGAGAGAGCAAATGACGGACCGCCAATTGATTCTACAATTGATTCTACATTAGCTTCTAGCTTTACCGCCGAATTTCCTACTCCCGTGACTAGGCACAGCAGGCGAATCTCAAAGCCAAAAGTCTCTCACCACGCATCAGGAGTTGGAGACGTCTATAGATGAGCATGTGACGGATGTCAATCTGCAGGCCAAGCGCCGAAAACTTAGGACCGGCAAAGTATGTAGATAGTAATTGTGGGCGTTCATGTTCTAATATTTCGTTGTTTCTTATATGATGGTGGCATACACGTCTTCAGATCCCATGTATATACATCTGAACTTCTCGCAAATGTTCTGGTGAAATTGACTTTTGACTGCATTCGTTTTATGTCAACTGCCCAATAATAATATTCAAATATACATCACAAGTATCAACATCAGTCTCACATTCTTTTGTATCAAGTGCATTCCAACGCACGTCACATCGCTTGTCAACTTGGGCCTATTCCTAAACCATCAAATTCTGCCCGGTGAGAGCCCCTTGTTGCCCGGCCATCACTCGGGAAATCCCCAAGAAAAGTGCCAGTCCAAACGCATCACAGATACAGTTTCGTATCACACAAACACTCCTTGACCAAAAACCCTTTCTCTTCTCTTCAATTTCCTGTATTAACATTTTTGCCATCATTCGTCCTGTTTTTTCTTATTCCATCTCTATCCAAGTTCACCTACGCCGCCCGCATTTTTCATTTTCAATACCCTTTTCTTCGTAACCAAAACACAAGAAATAAGAAATAAACAATGGAGGCACTTCTCTCCCTCGCATTCGACAACCTCTCCTCCCTCGACTCACAAAGGATCCGTAAAGGTCTTCGCCAAGTTGAAGGTCTCATCGCACAAATCTGTCTTTCCTCTTCTTCCAGTAAACCTCCAACCACCTCTCCCGAAAAACGGCGATTACTTGTCGAACCTAAAAACAAAGATGCGCCTCCACCACGAAAAGACCTTTCCGAATTAAGTCTCGATCCCGCATTTCGAGAATTTTTCAAATTGCAAGAAGGCTTCGAATGGAATGTTACATCTAGATTGTTGATGGCATTAGATAGGTTACTTGGAAAATCGAGTCATGGAGGTGATAACGATTTGGTGATTATTCAGACACTAGATTTAATTCAGGGTATGGTGTTGTTGCATCCGCCTAGTAGGAATTTGTTTCGTGTAGAGCAGAATATGACGGTTTGTATTCCTTGCTCCCAATCCCAATCCCATAACTATCTAGTGATAAGCAACTGATGATTGGTTGATTTATGGACAAACAGGCACTCCTCGATCTCCTCGAACCAGAAAACTGTCCCGCCATCCACTCCTCCACAATCCTAACCCTCGTATGCGCCTTAATCGACACACCAAACAATACCCGCGCTTTCGAAGAACTCGATGGTCTCTTCACCATAACCTCCTTGTTTAAATCCCGCGAAACAACCCGAGAAGTGAAATTCAAACTAGTGGAATTCCTCTATTTCTACTTGATGCCAGAGACGCCGAGTCTGCCTAGCGTGGCAGCGAGTAATGGAAGCGTGCCGGCCATGGCGATGCTGCAAAGGAGTCCGAGTAAACTTGCTGGGGCGTTTATGGGAAGGACGGAAGATAGGAATGGAAGGAAGAGAGCGGATAGTGAGACGGATATGACGAGGACAACAGAGCAGAAACAAGCGTATCTCGGAAGGTATTTGAGCTCTGTGCAGGATTTGGTGGCGGATTTGAGGGAGAATACCCCATTTGGAGGTGCACTGTGTTGATTGATTTTGGGGTTTCTTTTGTCGGGAAGAAGGGAGGGAGGCATTGGCGGTGTTTTTGGAAGATGGGGCGTTAGGCCGGTTGCATAATGCTTGGTAAAGGATATATATATATAGTTCGAGTACGGAGTATGATAATGCGGAGGTGTGTCGATAATATGGAATCCATGCGTTTTTACACCCAATTCGGAGGATAGCTCATTGCCTTGAGACAGTGAATATTCTTCCCCCATGTTTAAGAGTTTGACTTTCGTCCAAATATCCCCTCAAGACATCCCATTCAAGGCAACGCAACAGCATGTCCCGAAATCATCGGTCCCTTCATATATTCCCACCCAGGCATTACAATTGCCGGCTATCAACCTCTACCGGCACCTGTATATCACTCGGACTCTGTGGTGTTGCCGGCACGCCCCTATTCCCATAAACACTCGCACTTCCGGGACTCGTCGCCGGACTCGTAGTATCAGTATACGGACCACTCTGTGCCGTCGGACCAAAGTAATCGCTTCCTTGTTTTCCAGCACTAGGTCTCTTCGATGTCTTCGACATCGTTGCTCCCGATGCTTGGGACATTTGGGGAGGGGCGCTAGAAGATTTCTGCAAGCGCAGTTTGCGACGTCGGTAAGAGACGCAGAACCAAACGAGTGCACCGAGGGCGAGACATGCTCCGATGGAGACGCCTGCTCCGATCCCAGCTTTCGCGGCTGTGGAGAGACTAGAACTTCCTGGGCTGCTAGGGGATGTGGCATATATGCCGTCTGGTCCGGTTCTTGTTGCCACTGCGGAATTGAATGTTCCAGTCCCAGCACAATAATTCGTGTTAGAAAGGACGAGACACGAACTACCGATATCGCAACATCCTCCTCCAAGACTTGTCGCGCAGGCGATCTGGCTTGTAGTGCATCCGCTTGGGGCAATGACGTTACTGGTTGAAGATTCGATGGGACTGCATCCTCCTCCCGAGACACACGAAGAATCGTAGTCGCAGCATTGTCCGCCGTAGCTTGAAGGACAGAGATATGCAGAAGTGCCGGTGCATGAGCGAGGACAGCAGGAAGCAGTCACTGTTGCGGTTCCGCTGATTGTGGTGGACACAGGGCATTGGTATTCAGATTCAGAACAATCAGAGCCGCAAACGGAATCGATTGCGCAGCAGAGGGACGAGAAAGTTGCGTTCACGAAGCAGTATTGGTTATTTGGACAGCATGCTGTGGAATTGATGTCGAGACCTTGTCGCAATTACACCTCATCAGTACCTTGAAGACGTGGAGAGTGGGAGAATTGGAAGGGTGAGGAAGAAATACAAGAATGAGCCCCACTCGCACAAACTCCATCTGACAGTCGCTTCTGCAAATCTGAAGGCTCTAAACCAAGATAATATCGTGGACCAAGTCCATTATTTCCATTTTCAATTCCTCCATAATACGCGGATGTGGTCGGAGCAAGCAGAAACAGCAATGGTATAAGGGGTATTAATGAATACATCATGAACTCGAAGAAGGATTGAGCATCTCATGCCAAAATAACCGATAGTCATACCAGAGAAAGAAAAAAGACAAGGACTACCAGAGATGCGGCGCAAAAGACACCTTTATCAAGCAAATACTTCGCCCTCACACCCTCTTTCTCCCTTGCAATCAATTGGTTTTCCGCATGGGTAGCTTTAACGGGAAGCTGACAAGAACAGCTGCAAGCCACAAGAAGATCGTGAGTTGCTTATTGGTGAGAATGGATATTGGATGTGGATGTCGATGGCATGTCAGGCTGACAAGATGCAGTAGATGAAGAGAGGCTGACTGATGAATGGTCCGCCGGCTGGATACCATGCAACTTTCCGGGGAGGTTATTGAGAGACTTCTCTTTTGTGCAACACCAATTCTCGGGATCCTAATGATAGACTTCTTTCTCCTAGCACCGATGGCATGAGATAAGACTGGACATACAGATTCGTGAGTATTATATGGTCTAGTTCAAGTTCAACACTCGCCTCATGAGGCTTATTAAACTCAACTGCAAGTCCGCAAGTAAGCTTTCCCGGCCTTCTTGAAAGAATAATCCAAGAAGAGGCCCAAGATCTCTTCCTACTCCGTCCTGAAATTCTCGAAGTCGAGAAAGATAGGTAGTAGTCTTACAGCCGACCTCTTCGAGAAGATAGGATAGGATGGCTCCTCTAGCTTCGACGCTTCGACGCTTCGACGCTGTCTACACTTGCTTTCTTTTTTTCTTTTTTTCTTTTTTCTTTTTTCTTTTTCCTTCTTTATAAACGGCATATTTCTTTCTATCTCCTTATAATCCCCGCACTACTGCATCGTCCTTTTTGTCTTTCTTCCCCAGTTCCCCAAATTTCATCGAACTCCAAAAACCAAAAAACCACCACCAAACCATCCCCAAGATGACCAAAGTCTGGGATTCCAACGAGTTTGCCATTGATGAGCTCACCCAAAAGCTTATCATCGAACTTCAACTCGAAGATGCCGAGAACTTCTATGCTTCGGTGAAAGGCGAAGGAAAAGCATGCTTCGACGATGATCTTGCAGATGCAGATTACTCTTTGCAACTCTACAAGGACGATCTCGCAACCAAAGCCCTGATTGTTTCCGACAGACTTATGAGCAAAAGTATTGCTCATGCTGTTCAAACGGATGGTCGGGTAATTCAAGGCAGTTTGGCAAAGGAAGACTCCATTGCGAGAGATCGCTTGGCTCTGGATAATCAAGGAGATCATGTCATACGAATCGAAAACAAACCATTTGTGCCATCAGAGGCGCAGGTCATGGACGACGAGATCTTCCAGAAACTAGAGGCTATGTACGCCTACGATAAGGAAGAGAAAGGCTCACAGGAATTGATAATTTTTGGTGCAAACGCCGAATCAGCCACCGAAGCAGAGTCATCCGCCTGGGCTGCAAACAGGAAAGGTGCTAAGCAAACTTCTGACAGCCTTTGCATCTGCTGTAGCGATACCAAGAAGTTCTTTGACGTCGCGAGAATACCTTGCGGACACGAATACTGCCGGGACTGTCTCGACAGACTCTTCCGAGATTCCATGACAGATGAGAGTCTCTTCCCCCCTCGCTGCTGTCGCCAACCAATCACGCTCGGGTGCGTGAGAATCTTCCTCAAGCAGGACCTTGTTAGCAAGTTCGAAATGAAGAAGATAGAATTCGAAACTCCCAATCCCACGTACTGCTCCCGAGACACTTGTTCTGAATTCATTCGCTCCAAAAACGTCACTTCGGATGTTGCAACATGTCCAAAATGCTTCACCCTTACTTGCACTATGTGTAAAGCAGCAGCACATCAAGGTGATTGTCCAAAGGACACAGCTCTACATCAAGTTTTGCAGGTAGCAGATGAGAACAATTGGCAGAGATGTCAGGCATGCTCTCGAATCGTAGAGCTGAATATCGGGTGCAACCATATCACGTTCGTCCTCCTTCGTTTTGTTTTCTTATTAGCATGAGGCTAACACTTTCTTAGATGCCGCTGCGGGGCTGAGTTCTGTTACGTATGTGGGGAGCGCTGGAATACATGTGGATGTGCTTTATGGGATGAGAATCAACTTCTCGCCAGGGCAAATGTATTAGCCAACCGTGGTCCAGCAAATCCAAATCGGCGTAGACTCTATCCTCCTGTGGTTCCACAGCTTGTTGCACCAGCTGCTCCAGTTGCTCAGCAAGAACGTCAAGTTGCTTTGCGACCCGCTGCACCAGCTACCGGTGCAATAGAAAGAATGCGGCAGATCATCCTGGAGACTCACGATTGTGAACATGAACAATGGCGCTGGGTTAGAGGTCAGCATGCGTGCGAGGAATGTCTCCAAATACTGCCACAGTATATTTTCGAATGTCGACAGTGTCAATTGCGAGCTTGTAATCGCTGCCGCAGGAATAGATTGTGATGTATTTCGGGCACAATGCTGCATTGGGTAAGAAGTCATAGAGACACCCCGAAAATAAATGTATTATTAACTACCTAGCTAAGTATAGCGATATCGTGCTTGGAAACTCTGTCGTTAAATAATGTGCATTTGTTGAATAATTAAAAGGACTTTGTTGGGATATTCTCAGTTCGCCTTCCTTCGCCTACTTACCGGATTGGGACTAGCTTATGACTCATCGAGGCATAAGCACATATTAACACCACACGTAGCACGTAGAGAATAGAACTATATCTGAACCAACTTTGTTACTACTATTTCCTAGTTATCTTTCGTAATTGCAATTACCGGTAATACCTATACTGATTAGTGGTTTATCACAAACTACAGATTAGCTTGGTACCCTTGAAAAGATGATAAAGAACCGTCCCTATTRTATTGTTTTTTTACGTGCTTAAGAATACTTAAGAATTAAGAAGCAACTAGCGTTTTGTGTATATTAGAAACTTAGAGAGACTGAAGGTATTTAAAGGCTAAAAGATTTATACGTAGGTTTTATATACCTAGTAATCTTAAAGCCCGTATCTATTACGTAGAATAACAACGTTTATGCAGTAATCAGAAGTTCGCAGCTAGGTTTTGAATATCTAGTAATTTCTAGATTTACGTTAAACTATGTTAGAACTTCACATCCAATACTCTTTACTTTATTATACCTTACCCCTCTTTTCATATAACCCTCTTTTATACGACTCCTCTCCTACACAACCCTTATACGAATGAACGAACACCCTGCCTATCTGTATAATTATTGAAATCTATGAAAATCAGTTACTATAGCATATATCCCGAAAATAAACTTCTAAATTAATAAATAAGAAAAAGATCTTAATTCTAATAGTTAAATTCTTACTAAAGCTAAGGTTAATATATATATCCTTTAATAATTAGAGAAATATAAAGAGTTTAATAGCAGAGATAAGAACCTATAAAAAAACTATTAAAAAGACTTTAATAATTAGATTAAAAATATTTTTAATATTAACAATAAATATATTATATAAATACTACGAGATTACCTACAAGAAAATAGAGTCTATATTGCAAAGAGAAAAGGAGCTATTATTAACAATAAATTCGAAAGAGCGACGGGCGCATAGAAATATCACGAGTAAATAGAATAAGAAGCTGAATAGCAACTCAGAGCCAATAAGAGCATATTCAATTTAAGGTATAACCCACAATAGAAGGCTTTAGCGGCTAACATTATGGCGAAATCCCCTACTCCTACAACTATTACACCTGCTGGCAGTACGAACACTATACCTATGGGCACAACAACTGGCCTAACTGGCAATGCACCTGTTGGCGTAACACCTGGCATAGTCGGCAATACGACTATAAATTCTATATCCTCTGGAATAATATCTATTATAGTTAATTTAATAGCACCTACTAATATTACTTTACAACCAATTTACTATCCTATAATAGTAATAACTATCTCTTAAAACTTTAATATTATTATTATATAATTTAAACTAAATTAAGACTAATCTGCTAATAATAATATATAAATAAAAAGTTTATTTTAATAATTAATATAAAATTAAATATTAAATCCAAATATATTATATAATATATTATCTATATTACTAGTAATAATTCCAGGTATATTATTTATCTAACTATTATTATAGAAACCTCTACCAGCTTATCTAAGCTTCCTAGCACCTAGCAATATACCACCTAATTTTATAAATAATAAAGATTTTATAAACTTATAAAAAGCCTATAATAATAACCTAAAATATAAAGGGCTATTAAATAATTTTAGCTTATATTTATAGATTTTCTATAATTAATATACTTGGGCTAATATCTAGAAAAATATATATTACTTAATATTCCTAATTATATTAAAAAGCTAAATACTTTAATATTATTATTAGAAAATTAATAATAAATAATTTCTATTTAAAATAATAATTATATTTATATAAAAGAATTTTAAGATAAATAAATAATATTAGTAAATATTTAGCAGATAATATATTATAAATCTTTACTTAATTATATAATATAAAGAAAATAAAAATAAAAATATAGCTAAGTATTTTAAGCTATTATTTGAAAAACTTTATAAAATATAGCTAGGTTTAGCTTTATTATATTAATAAAAAGATATAATAAGAAATTAACTAATAATAATATATTAATTTATATCTAAATATATTATTATTTATTATAAATCTATAACTATATTAAATATACTTTATATTAATCTTTAAATATTAATAGCTATAACTACTAATTAGAAATAAATAAGTATATAAATATATAATATTATAACTAAAAAAGATAAATAATTTTATATTAATTATTAATATTATAGAGATATATATATATTAAATAATTATTAAACTTATAAAGAAAAATAAAATTATTATTTTTAATATAATAATAATAATAAGAAATATTTTATTTATTAGAAAATAAGATACTAATTAACTAAGTATTCTAAAGAAAAGCAAGAAAAAGCTTATAATAGCTTTAAAGAATAACTATATATATAAGATAAACTATTATATAAATAATAAATATAATAATATATTTTAAAATATAAAAGTATATTTAATAATAAAGCTATATTA